>CM077095.1:20835889-21435889 GCA_039513925.1 Platanthera zijinensis
TATACCTCAAATCCATAACACGGACGACACATATTATGCCAGCACAAGCGACATAACGATGAAACTCATAATGCCCATATTGTTTGCTAGATGCCGTTTTGGAATATCACTTCCCTTAGCAACAAATAATAGTATCCAGACTTCCGATTCAACTTGAGTACACACTTGACCCATTGAGTTGATCGAACAATAATCACTCCTTGGGTTAGATACTTAATCTTTTCCCGTTAACTTAATCAACTTCTAGCAACCATTACATAGTTGTAAGCTCCATCCTCTTTTTAACAAGAGGATTAATGTGCTCCAAGGCAATAAACTTTGACGCACATAACCTTGTTCTACCAGCTCTTGAAGTAATACTTCAGTTCCGACACCTCACACCCATAGCTAGTACCAAACTGACCACCTTACATTTGAAATTGATGTACGCACGTTGCACCGGGAGCCAATCATTCCAAAGATTACATCGAACTCTACAGACAGCAGTAGCGACGCTTGCAAGTCAAAACTCCTAACTCACTAACCATAACTTCAAACAACAGCTCTATTCGGGTGTAAAGAGTACCCGTTAGGCAGCAGTATTCTCGATTGACTCTGCCAACGAAGAAGGAAATCTGATGCATGATACACGTCCTTCGGGCAAAAAGGAATGGGAATTTCCATAACGAATCGTGTTTTCGTTGGACACTCAGAAAATCAATACAAATCCTATCATAACCAAACATAGGTTAATATGCGTAAGGCAACAAGTATCTAAAACTGACATACCAAAAATTAAACCATACCTATCACCATGTCAGCATATTTCATAACCTCATGATGGCCAAAGTTGTATCCTCTAGGTTGGGATGGAGCATATTGAGGTGTAGCAGTATCCAACCCTTGCCCTTCTCTTCGTTAGTCGCTCTAGGCTTTTTCTCGGACTCCAGACGTCTGCTTCGACACTCTCGGGCAAGTGTCCCAGCTTTCCACAGCAAAAGCATGCGTTCGGTTCTCGGCCAATAATTGTTCCAGACGCACCAAAAAAAGAACTAGACCCGACCTCCTTGACTTCTTACACCATTTATGGAAACCAGACTTCGAGGTGGGTAGCGCCTTGAACTCTATCTTCTCAGCACTGGAGTCTTTCTTCTCTTGGACTCCCTTCATAGATTTCTCTGTCCCTTGATCGTCTTTACGACAATCTCGGGCAAAGTGACCAAACCTTGAACATTTATAACAGTAATATGGAGTTTGACTAACAGATACGTCAGGCCTCACTTTACTCCTCTTTCGGTGTACAGACTTTGCGGGACCTGGGGAGTTTGGTAACCTGCGCACTAACATCTGGTTGATTCTGGCCAGATCTGCTTCCAAAGCTCTAGCCACCTCCACTAACGCTCGGAATCCAAGTAACTTTGGTCCTATGAGTAGAAGTCATAATTCATCACGCAGACCATTGTAGAATCTATTAATTATAGTCTGCTCGTTCTCCAAATCAAACACTGGGTAACGCCTTATAATAAGAAACGCCTGCAAATACTCCTCAACTGAGTGCGTACTTTGCACTAAAAGCATGTTCAACTGCTGATTTAAAGGTCTTATACATGCCAGTTGTTCCATCACACCACTCGGTGTTGAAGTTACCCCAGGGACAGGGGGCTGCACTTGCACTCCAAGTTGAGCTTTAGTCACTGCGAACACCACTTCAACTATACTTCTTATGGTTTCAACAGAAAGTATGGTCTTAGGCACATTGTTAAGTGTACTACTCTCCGTGGAGTGCTGACCTTACGACTGCCCCGCACTACTCGTAGTCCCATATAAAGCATAACTATTGATTAGGCGACATACAAATTGCTAAAAGCAATCATTGGAACACTCAGGTTCCTCAAAAATAAGTGTATTTTCATTTTAAGTGGACATTCATGGGTTCTTTTTATGTTATAACGATGACGCACATACATGTGCTCACCACCCCTTAAAAGAATTCGCCCACAAATTCCAATAAGCAAGACCAGAACCGGTAGTCTGATACCAAATTGTTACATCCCTATCCGTCACATGGTATATAGTAGTAGGTCTGGCCAGGGCCCGACGCCATATACTATAGACAGACCAAAGGGTTACAGAATGAAACCATTCTCCCAAACATAAACGTCCTACACAGAGCAACTAGCGGAAGCTTGTAATTAGTTGAAAGAACCCAAATAACAGATAGTATGAAACATGAATGTCCACTAATCACATTAGGAAAGAAATACCACAATACATAAAAGTACTTGGCCTTATGGCCTTACAAATGTTCACTTAACAACATAGTGTTTTACAGACATCGACTCACAGGCCGGCCACACATGATAAAAATAAAATAACAGTTCACTTTGGCCTTCGAGGGCCAGCACAGCAGCTTGGGCTTCAGCCCGCTATTTGGTACTTGGTTCTGCCGCGCCTGCAAGCAACATTCCACCGTACGGTGGCAAATAAAGCAACGGTCAGCTAAAGCTGACCAAATTATAATGCCCTACCCTTATTCGGGATGGCGATGCTCCTTCCCTGCATTTCATTAGCCCATCTAAACAATTAAGTGCATAAGTATATTTCGCCACAAGTATAGGCTCGCTCGGCCAAACACCCCGTGCACTCAGGGCACATTCTCAGTGAATCCGATCAATTCCGTGGCTTCACTACCATCCAAAAATCCTAGTGAAAGTACAACCTAGAACAGTACACCATAAGTGGAGGCTCGCACGGCCGTCCACCCCGCGCACTCAGGGCACATTGACGGTGTACCAGACTTCCTGGATACCACCTCCATTCAGAGGTCCTTGACTTGACAGATTACTTTGAGCATTTCAGTCTTTACGGCCCCCTAGCCTGACACTCTCATTATTCCACCGACGAGAGCCAATTTCCTCTACTCTCATGTCATAGTTCACATAACGCAGGTACAACTCCACCATTTCCCGTTGCTCAAGTCGCCCTACCATCTCCGAATACCGTAGTACTCATGGCCAAACCTGTAGGATGCGGGTCGGTTTTGCCTTTCCTGTTCGGCTGCCTGGCCTAATAATTTTGAACCCCATGGGCTCACCATTTTCTAAAGAAAGACCCTATATTTCTCCTGGAGACAGGCCTCACACATACAATCCTAATTATACAAGGTTGGCCCCCGGCCACCTACTTGGCAGGAATGTGTTTCCGCCCAGTTTTTCGGGTGCACCTTAGATTTAATCCCCAAGGCTCCCTGTTTCAATCTACCGTGTAGAAAAATCGAAAAACAAAACAATACGGAGTCTTCTCTGACAATAAATGCACAATGCAACATCATCGATCCAGACAAACACGTCCGGGTAGGCTTCACACACAATGCATATGCCCATACTTTGATTCCGGACTCTAAACAAGGGGGACTTCACATATCTACCCAAAGGAACACTGCGCACTCACCGCACACTCGCGAGAGCGGGTTTCCCATGCAGAAAGGAAGAGGACTTCACATGTCCAAGTTGAGAATCGTTACCCTTGAAGTCCGTTTTGACGTCATGAAAAACTAGCCAGATGGAAAGCTTCGCAACGAGAATGCCTCCGCGGATCCGGTCTCGATTTTCGATTTGGTGCTCCGATGCTCCGCCGGCGGCTGGGATCCTCCTACTCCTTCTTCGTTGCTTTCTCCTCTCTCTAAGACTTAAGAAAGAGAAAGGCCAAAAGAAAATGAGGAGTTTAACCCCCACTCCCGTACTTAAGGAAGGACGATTAATCCTAAGCCGTCAGATTTGATTTAAAGAAAACGAACGGCTCGGATCCAGCCAAAAAGTCACTAAAATAGGCCGAACACAGCTTTGCACACGACCGTGTCCTAGGCCGTGTGCCTTGATCCAGACACGATTGTTTAGTACAGAAAAGTACACGGGTTAGGACACACCCGCGTCCTAACTTGACACGTCCGTGTCGGGTCATCGACACGCCCGTAACTAGGTGCGTGTCACGCATAACCGCCACGCCAACCGTCACGCCCCTTGGTGTACATGGGTGGCTACACGCCCGTGCCGAATCTGACACGCCAGTGTCATACAGTACATGCCCGTGTTCAAGGCCGCGTCCCTCAGTCGGCCCAGTACAAAAATTCCATAGGAGTACACAGCCATGTGACATGCCTGTGTCACATGCCGTGTGCCTGACACACCCTGTGACACGCCCGTATCGCAGGCTGTGTTCGAGCACTCAACGCTCGTCGGCCTCGACTCGAGTACCCGAGCACAACACGGCCATGTGACACACCCGTGTCACAGGCTGTGTTCACCCTACCAAGACCCGAACTTGATTCGAACACCGTCCGTTTCACTTTTAAGTTTCGGGGCGTTACACAAAATCCTACAAGCTAAGGTGAATTGCACATACTAAATAACAAAATTAAGACTTGAAAAGATGAATGAAATTATAAGGATAATAGCACGCATTCCAAGATAATTATAGAAATTATATATATATATATATAATATTTAGTTTTGGGAGGGCAACCCACAACACTCAATAATTGATATATGATAGTCAGTTTTGCCTGTTCTGATTCTTCAACTGCTACCTCTCAAAATATTATCTGGGCTTGGGATAGTACTTAGGAGGCGCTAGAGGCATCAGATCAACATCATGGTTGTTCCTGAAGTGTATCCTCCTTCTGGTGCACGCTTCCTTGTATTTGTTCCATTCTTCTTGGCTGTAGTGGTCCTAATGTTACTCCACTCCGAGCTCGACCAAAGGAAAAGTATCCAAAATGATTCCTTTGGACATAGGGCTCCATACCTCTTTCATCTCTCTATTTAGCTCTACTATAGCTGGTCCTGGCCTTATCGAATCTGGCCTGACTTCAGATGTGCCTTCCACATATCTTCTTATCTTGTGAACTGGGGGAGCAGGAACTTCAGTCCTCTGAACCTTTGGAAAGAATGCAGTAGCAACAGCAAAATCTTGATCAAAATTCTGTATATTCTTAGTGTCTGACCAGTACTGAGAGTAATCCTGGGAAGGATGAACCTTATCAGAAGCTGGTATAGGCACAATATGAACTTGATTTCCAGTTAGCTGATTACATAGCCACTCAGTATTATCATATATGTAGTTATTTGTTGCCTTGAAGTTTTGTCCCATAGAAGTAGACAACAAATCCACCTTAGCTGTAAGGGCATTCTCCCCCTTTTTGGCTTCGACGACGATGGAATTGGCATAGCTGTGCATTGTAGAATCAAAGGGTACCATGGATCTGTTTTGATCATCAATCATTGTAAGAACATTTGAATCAACATTCTTTAATACCAACATGTTTTTTTTCAGTCCTAACATAGTATGATCGACGTCTTTGCCTCCCTGAACAAACCATGAGTCCAGCTTTTTATCCAGCTTGCTAATTTTAACTTTGACATCTGCTAGGCCATTCAACATATATTTCTCAGAATCGTTAACTCTTTTCACAACATTTTGCAGAAAAGCCTCAAACTTAGCTTGTTGCTTTGCCAACATCACTTCGACTGCTTGCAGAATGGGGTCATTTGTACTGGAGAATGGAATATCCGCAATCTGTGGCACTGGAACATCATCTAGGATCTTAGAATCACTGGAGGACTCGTCGATCCGAGAACGATGAGCTTTAGAACTCAGTACCTGATCCTCAACATCTAGGACATGAGCATGCTCTTTTGCATCTCCTTCCTCATCAGAAAGATCAATTACGCCTTCGGGCACAGTTGGCATCCTGCCAAGTCTCTTCTCTAGGTTGCGGATAAATCGGTCAACCTCAGTTGAGACAGAGATATGCGACTGAGCTGCCCCCCCTCAGAAATTGCAATAGGAGTCATCCTTGGGAGAGGAACTTTTAGGTTGTCTATAGACATTATCTCAGTAGCAGCAAAAATACTTGCACTCTCAGACTCAACAACATTAATAGCAACAACCTTGTCCGAATCAACAATATTCTCTTCCGCAGCAATCTCATATTCATCAACAGGAACCTCAATCTCGTAATCGTCAACCCTTAGGTCATCATCATCACCAGTCTCAACATCTAATTCATCAGCATCCTCTTGATCTGACGGAGATGGGTCCTCTTCCTCTAGGGTCACTTCTGCATCCTCAACTAACAAAACCTCAGCTGCAGTAGTACCAATAGCAGTAACCTCTACTAGGAGATTAACTGTCTCTGAGTCAGTAAGCATTATATTTGGGGCTACTGAATTAGGAACTAAATCTGGAACAGCTGGAACTGAATCTAATAGAGCAATTGTCTCCCACTCAATTCCTGCACTCATGCTAGTAGGAATCTCATTGGGGGTGTAGTAGGAATCCTGTTATCAGGTACTTGTTCTTCCTCCTCCACTAGCAATGTTGGGGATCCCCCTAGCTTCACTATCCTCCTATCCCACCTAGAGAATATTGTGGAGTCTATCTTCTTGAGGTGATGGATAGGAACTCCTTTGGTCATATCAAACTTATCACCATCTATTTGATTCAGGTATAGGCTGATAATCCTCCAAAGGTTGGGAGTGAGGAGGTTGTCCTTTATCTTGTCAAATAGTAGTGCACCCCAATTAACCTTCTTTCTACAGATAATACAACCAGAACTTTGAACATCTCTGAAGACAGGTAATCATGAGAGCCCGTCTTGCAAATCATCACCTTGCCGATGATGTATGAGAGAAGCTTGCCTTCCTCATTCATCCCTTTGCGTTTGATAGCCTTGGTGCCTCTGGGCAGCCCATAGAAAAACAAAGCTTTGGAGAAATCAGCCTCATCAAGATAATCGACTTGCTCACAGACTGGAAGCCGCAAGTACCTAGACATAAGAGAGGATTTCACCTTCACTTTGAATTTCTGAATCTTTCTCTTAATCACCGTGTCTGAGCTTGACGTTCTGGAAGAACTCAAGAACTTCCTTGCCCAAAACTTTGCATGGATGTTCTAGGACAAAGGATAGTCATGCAGTCTCCAACATGAGAATCACGTTGCGAAACTCATCTGAGGCATGAGAAAACCCAGTGCGAATAAGTTCGCCTCCTCCTAGCAATCCACTCGTACTTCTGGGAGCCATGGAGAAAACTGAAATTCTGGAAAACTATTGCTATAAATCTGGACTTGTCGGAATTGTTCTATGTTGCACTGAAATCTCACTAGATTGTATTGATGTCAGATCGGTGAGACAAAGTTGTCGGAAACGCACCACTGCACAGAGTCGTCCAGGGCAGCCTGGAATGACTATCGGCTAGGGCTTGAAAACAGTTCAAAACCTAATCGATGAAGGATGAGTCCGAATTAAGTGCTATCCCCGGCAAGGAAGATGACGCACTGTCAGAACGAATGCGGGAGCCGAAGAGTCGCACAGCAGATATGGCGATTCAGCGAGTTTCGTACGGTTGCCCTCCCTTTTGAATTATACATATATAGAGATATAGATATATGATTATTTAAATTGACCTAGAATAGGCATGTACCTCAAAAATCGAACTGACGGATCCAATATAAAGTGTGAAAATTTGTTCAAAAATGAGTTCGTCGAGATACGCAGAAGGAGGAGTCCGATTCGGCGTGAATTACATGAATCGGCCGACATACGCCAAATTTGGCTTGTGCAAAATTTCTTGCTTTGCTGAAGTTGTTCCCAAGAGATTTTATGCTTGCTTGGACTTCTTCAGGAGTCAATTTTCAGCATACCTAGTTCCATTTTGAAAAACTAGAACTTAGTCTCGTCCAATGGCTTTGTAAAAATATCCGCGACCTGCTTATCCATCGGGACATAGCTGAGGGCTATATCCTTATTCTCCACATGCTCCCGTCTGAAGTGATAACGCACCTTGATGTGCTTGGTCCGAATGTGGGAAACTGGATTGTTCACGATTGCTATTGCGCTGGAGGAGTCGTAATACATTAGAATCTCTCTGAACTTCAAATTATAGTCTTCTAGTTGATGCAATATCCAAAGAAATTGTGCGCAACAACTAACTTCAGAGATGTACTCTGACTCGGCAGTAGATATTGCCACACAATTTTGCTTCTTACTTCTCCATGAAATAAGCCATCTTCCGAGGAATTAACACGTCCCGGAAGTGCTTTTCCTTTCATCCCTGCTTCATGCAAAATCGGCATCTGAAAAACCAATTAGCTCGACATCATTATTTCTTGGGTACCATAAGCCAAGATTGGGTGTACCCTTAATGTATCTTAAAATCCGCTTTGCAGCGACGTAATGAGATTCCTTAGTGTTCACCTGATATCTAGCGCAAAAATATGTGGAAAACATTATATCTGGTCTACTAGCTGTCAGGTAGAGCAATGATCCAATTATTCTTATGTACTTGGTATCATCAAAAGGTTTCCCTTTCGCATCCTTGTCTAGAGACACAGTTTAACCCATTGGAGTCCTCATAGAGGATGCGCTCTCCATTTCGAATTTCTTAAGAAGCTCCTTGGTGAACTTCATCATAGAGATGGAAATTTCATCTTCAGATTACTTCACCTGAAGTCCTAAGAAATACTTCAGCTCACCCATACTGCTCATTTCAAACTTCCCTTGCATAAGTTTAGAAAACTTCTTGCAAAGATTTTCTTTCGTAGAGCCAAAAATAATATCATCAACATAGATTTGCATTAGCAGAATCTTGCCTTAAACTTCCCTAAGAAATAATGTCTTGTCTATCTTTCTCCTTGTGAACTTGTTCTCAAGAAGAAACATAGACAACATCTCATACCAAGCTCGAGGAGCTTGTTTTAAGCCGTATAATGCTTTATTCAAAAAGTAAACATAATCAAGGAAATTTGAATTGACAAAACCTGGTTGTTGCACTACGTATACTTCCTCTTTCATATTTCCATTGAGAAATGTTGACTTCACATCCATTTGGTAGACAATGAAGCCTTTGAGGGCAGCATACGCAAGAAACAACCTGATCGCCTCGAGCCTGACCACTGGAGAAAAGGTCTGGCCGAATTCGATCCCCTCTTCTTATCGATATCCTTGTGCTATAAGTTTGTCCTTATTCTTGATGATTAATTCGTGTTCGTCTAGCTTGTTTCTGAATATCCACTTGGTGTCGATCATGTTCTGTCCTTTTGGCCTCGGTACTAGCTCCCAGACTTTGTAATGCTCAAATTGATTGATCTCCTCTTGCATTGCCAATATCCAAGAAGCGTCCTTGTTTGCCTCTTTGAATTTCTTTGGCTCAACCTACGACAAAAAACTTAGATGCATAACTTCATTAGCAGTACCTCTTCTTGTTCTCACACCATTGTCTGGCTCTCCTATTATCTGATCAGTTGGGTAATCTCTTAGGTGTCTGAACCCTAGATTCCTTGCTCTCCCTCCAACAGGCTCTATAATATCTGGTGCATCCTCTGTAGGTTGTCGCAATTCTTCCTCTAGCGGTTCTTCATCCACCAAGCCTGGATCGACGAGCTTGACTAAGCTTAAAGCTTCTTCCTTGATAGCTTCATCCAAGATTAGCTCCTTGAACTTGGTACCTGCATCTACACCAATAACACTAGACGAGCTGCTGTGGAGCATGCTAGTCTCATAAAATAAAACATTTATAGACTCTTCTATCGCCAGAGTTTTCTTAGTAAAAATCATATATGCCTTGCTATGGATACTATATCCTACAAAAATACCTTCGAAACATTTTTCACTAAACTTCGTGCGGTAATACTTGCCATTATTAAGTACGAAGCATTTACTTCCAAAGATTCTAAAGTAGGACACTGTCGGTTTTCTGCCCTTCAATAGCTCGTATGGGGTCTTACGATAGCTTTTGTTGATAAGTTCTCTGTTTTGCACGTGACACGCTGTGTTGCCTACTTCAGCCCAGAAGTACTCCGAAAGTGAAGCATCGTACATGCTTCAATTAGGGTTCTATACCTTCTCTCAGCAATTCCATTTTGTTGTGGAGTGCGCGGGGAGGAAAACTTATGAAAGATACCTTGGCTTTCACAAAATTTTGTCATGGCACCAGACTCAAACTCTATTCCGTGGTCACTTCTGATTTTGACCATTGAGTAGTCCAATTCGTTATGAATTTGCTGGACAAAATTAGTGAGAGAATCAAAGGTATCTGACTTGTATTTCAGAAAGAACACCCAAGTAAAAAGCGAGTAGTCATCAACAATTACTAATGTATAGACCTTACCTCCTAAGCTGTGAATTGGCATAGGACCGAATAAGTCCATATGAAGCAAGTATAAGCTTCGTGAAGAATCTTTTTCATCAATACCCTTGAAGGTAGCCGGTGTCTGCTTACCCATTTGACAGGAGTGACATGGACTCTCTTTAAGTCACTTAATGCTAGGGGCATCACGCACTAAGTTGTGAGAAAATAACATATTTATAGTTTTGAAATTAATATGTACTAATCTCTTGTGTCATTGGTCACAAAGAAACACACTACTTTTGACCATAAAACACACTGGTGTAGAATTGTCTAAGCAAAGAAAATTTAAACATAAGATGTTTCTACTTCGAGTGCCTGTTAAGACCGTCTCCAAATTTGCATACGATTTTATCAAACACTTGTCCTTGCAGAACTCAACGATGTAGTCTTTATCACATAGCTTACTTATGCTTATAAGATTATGGTGTAATCCTTCAACATAATCTACGTCTGTAAAAGAGACTATGCCGTTGGAAATCATACCATAACCCTTTGTTGTTCCTCTGTCTAACCCTCCAAATATCACTTTTGATCCGTCTTCGACAGGGGTGTACTCAAGTAAAAGGCTTCTTGTCCTGTTCATGTGCCGAGAGCATCCACTGTCCAAATACCACATCAGATTTTTGGTGGCCTTCAGACATACCTGCAAAAACAAATCATTTTACCTTAGGAACCCAAACTTATTTGGGTCCTTGGTTCCTGGTACGCTGAACACTACCAGGAACATTAACCTTGTGAGTGCTCAGTCTCGCATTGCTAACTCGTGGGGTTACATAATTGGCAGGATTGAACCAATAATCTGCGCCAAATTGACCAATTTTGCAGCAACACCAACAGTCAAACCTATTGTACCTCCTTTTGCACTCCTGCTTTATCTTTTGGAGCTAAGGTCTAGTAGGGGCAGCATTCCTTGAGGTGGAGGCCTCCTGGTTGCAGCATACACAGAAGATCCCCATCTCTTTAGCCTTAGGCACATCAGTTTTGGCTTTTGGTGTCTTCTTATTTTTATGGACATGTACATACAAACCATAACTCTTCATTTGAATTTCTTCAAAAGGTGCTTTGAACAGGTTGGAACCAAAGTCATGGGACGGGTCCATCCCTAATATTTCTTCTTGGGCTCTACATAAGTAGGCCTAGCATGATGACCATAGGACGACTCAAGGTCAAACTTATTCGTTAGGAAGATTACCTTCCTAAACAAGGGTTGACCCTTGGGTACCTTTGTAACACCCCCATCCATCGTATGGCATATAACTGAAGGTTCACTTGACAATATAATGTTTTACATACATCGGCTCACAGGCCGGCCACACATGAAAAAAAAGTAAAACAACGGTTCGCTTGGCCTTCGAGAGCTAGCTCAGCAGCTTGGGCTTCGGTCCACTATTTGGCGCTTGGTTCAGCAGCACCTGCAAGAAACATTCCACCGCATGGTGACAAACAAAGCAATGGTCAGCTAAGGCAGACCAAAATATAACGACCTCGCCCCTTACTCGGGACGGCGGTGATCCTTCCCTGCATATCATTAGCCCAGCAAAATAGTAAAGTGAAAATATATAAATTTCGCCACAGGTGTAGGCTAACTCGGCCAAACAACCCGTGAACTCAGGGCACATTCTCGATGAATCTGGTCAATTCCGTTGCTTCACCACCACCCTCAGGATGACAAACATTGTGAGTATTTTTGAGTCTTTCCGACCGCAGTACAAGACTCCCGACTATGCCAACGGCCAGTTCCACTTTAGGGCCTCTAGCACCGAACAGGAAAGCCCAGGTCCGTTTCCACCCGCCCATTGCTCACGCCGCCTAGTCACTTTAAGACGTACGCGCGGGCCAAGCTTCACCCGGATCCTAAAACATTCCCAAACATCACATAACCCAGTTATGTTCAAGGCTGGCTCCCTGACTGCCAAGTTAGCGGAATCACGTCTCCGCCCAGTTTTCCGGGTGCGCCTTTGAGTTAATCCCCATGGATCCTTCCTGCAATCTACCGCGTAGAAACCCGAAAACAATCAAAGGCATGGAGTCTTCTCCGGCCACTCATGCAATGCAACATCACCGATCCAGACAAACATGTCCGGGTAGGCTTTACACACAATGCCTATGCCCGTACTTCGATTCCGGACTCTAAACAAGGGGGACTTCACATATCTACCCCAAGGAACACCGCAAACTCACTGCACACTCGTGGGAGAGGGTTTTCCTATGCAAAGAAAGAAGAGCTTCACATGCTCAAGTTGAGAATTGTTACCCTTGAATTCTGCTTAGGCGCCATGGAAAACTAGCCGGATGAAAGGCTTCGCAAGTGAATTCTCTCCACGAATAAGGTCTCGGTTCTCACTTTCATGCTCTGATGCTCCGCCGACGGCCGGATTCCTCCCTTCCTTCTTCCTTGCTCTGTCCACTCTCTAACTTCTTAGAAAGAGAGTGTTTAGGATGAAATGAGGAATTAACCCTCAATTCCTGAACTTAACTCAGCAGGAACTCACCGTGGCCGTCGGATCGTATTTAAAGAAAACGAACGGCTCAGATTTGCCTAAAATCTCCAAACCCTGGGCAGAAAACGGCTTTACACACGACCGTATCCTAGGCCGTGTGCCTCGATCCAGACACGATTGTTGAGGACAGAAAAGGACATGTGTTGGGACACGCCCGTGTCCCAACTTGACACGCCCATGTCGGGTCATTGACACACCCGTGACCAGTGGCGTGTCACAAATAACCGCCAAGCCAACCATCACATACCTTGGTGGACACGGGTGACCACACACCCATGTCAAAACTGACACGCCCGTGTCATACAGTACACGCCCGTGTTCCGACCCGCGTCCCTCTGTCGACACAGGACCAAACTTCTAGGGGAGTACACGACCATGTGACACGCCCATGTCACATGCCGTGTGCCTGACACGCTCTGTGACACGCCCATGTCACAGGACATATTTGAGCACTCAACGCTCGTCGACCTCAACTCGACTACCCGAGCACGACATGCCCTGTGACACGCCCGTTTCACTGGCCGTGTTCACCCTACCAAGAACCGAACTTGGTTCGAACACCGCCCATTTAACTTTTAAGTTTCGGGGCGTTACAAATCTCCCCCCTTAAAGAATTTCGTCCACGAATTTATGTAAAGGTACACAAAACAACTTAAAGATTACCTGCATTGAATAATTCGGGGTATGCTTCCAACATAGTCTGCTCTCGCTCCCAAGAAAGCTCCTAACGTCCGCAGTTATACCATCAAACTTTAACCATTCGAATTTCCTTGTTGCGGAGCCATTTGATTTCAATGTCTTCGATGCGAACTAGCTTGACCTTGGTCATCAACTCACTATCAATCAGCACCTTATCAACCGCAACAACCTGAGAAGGATCTTGTACTACCTTCCGCAACACCAAAATGTGGAATAACTCGTATAGCACACTCAATTACACCGACAACTTCAGTCGATACGCTGCTTCGCCAATACGCTCATGGATCTCAAATGGTCTAAGGTATCTCGGACTCAGCTTTTTCAAGCGTTGAATCCACGAGACACCCTTGAACGGCTTGATTTTCAAGTACACCCAATAGCCAACATTGAACTCCACATTCCTATGCTTGACATTATAGTATTTTGTTTGCCTATCCTGAGCGATCTTTAACCGTTCCTGAATCGTACGTACCATTGAAGTGACGTCTTCCACTTCCTGATGTTTATATATCTTTGACTCGCCTGTCTCCAATCAAGACAATAGCGTGCGACACTTTATCCCAAATAGGGCCTCGAACGGTGCCATTTCAATACTTGCTTGAAAATTGTTATTGTAAGAAAACTCTACCATGTACCGATGATCTTCCCACTGTCTTCCAAAATCCAAGATGCACATGCAAAGCATGTCCTCCATCGTCCTGTTGACCCTTTCAGTCTGACCATCCGTCTGCGGATGAAAGGCTGTGCTGAAACTCAGTTTAGTTCCCAACAACTTATGCACCAGCCTCCAGTCATTATACGTGAAGCATCCGTCTCAGTCACTAACAATACTACGTGGCACACCATGCAACCGTACAATATTATCCACATAGAGCTTGGCAAACCTTTCCACCAGATCTTCCTTCCTATTCGGGATGAAGTGCGATACCTTTGTCAATCTATCTACGACCTCCCAGATGGCGTCGTTTCCCTTCTGCGACCTTGGCAAACCATGCACAAAATCCATTGAAATGTATTCAAACTTCCACTCCGGGATAGGCAAGGACTTCAAGAAACCCCCGGGCTTCTGGCACTCCGCCTTCACCAGAGCACAAGTTTGTCACTTCGCCACATAAAGTGCTACATCCTTCTTTAACCCTGGCCACCAAAACAACTTCCTCATGTCCCTATACATCTTCGTGCTCCCGGGGTGGATTGAGTACTTGGTATAATGAGCCTCATACATCAAATCCTCCCGAAGACTATCCGTACTAGGGATACATAGGCGACCGTCCTTCCTTAGCAGTCCATCTTCAACTGTAAATTGGGAATTTGACCCATCCAACCATTCATCCAAGATCTGCTTCATACTGCTATCCTGAACCAAAGCCCGCCGAATCCTATCAGCTAGGTCATACTACACCTCTGTCCAACACAATATTGCCTCGACACTAGCCTGCTTGTCAATACAGGAGATCTCCAAAGCCTCCAAATCACGGACCAAACTCTCATCATGCACCGCCAACCAGTTGGCTTGCACAGGTGACCTACGACTCAACGCATCCGCCACTGCATTTCCTTTCCCGGGCACATAATGTATTTTGAAAGTGTAGTCCCCCAGAAACTCCATCCACCTCCGCTGCCTCATGTTCAGGTCCTTCTGATCTAGCAAATACTTCAGGCTTTAATGATCAGTGTAGATATCGACCTTCACACCGTAAAGATAGCGCCTCCACAGCTTTAGAGCAAATATCACGGCCGCTAGCTCCAAGTCATGGACCGGATAATTTCTCTCATGATCCTTCAACTATCGTGATCAATAGGCTATTACGCTCCCATGCTGTAGCATAACATAGCCCAAACCACTGCCCGAAGCATCACTATAAATTTCAAACCCTTCGGACCCACTCGACGAACGCAAAATAGGCGCCATGACAAACCGCCTCTTCAATTCTTCAAAAGCCTGTGCACACTCCAGCGTCCATAAAAACTTTTGATCCTTCCTTGTCAACGTCGTGATTGGTAGCGCTATCCGCGAGAAGTTCCATTTGAAGCGCTTATAGTAGCCGGCAAGCCCCAGAAAGCTCCGGACTTCCGCCATCATAGTCAACACTGGCCACTCCTGAATCGTCACTATCTTTGCCGGATCCACCGTTATGCCTTCACCACTAACAATATGACTAAAGAACGCGATTGAGGATAACCAGAACTCATACTTGGAGAACTTAGCATACAACTGATTCTTCCTCAACATCTCCAATACCATATGTAGATGTTTGTAGTGATCATCCTCACACCGCGAGTACACCAAGATGTCGTCGATAAATACTATCACGAAATGGTCCAGGTACTCTCTTAACGTCCTGTTCATCAAATCCATAAACACGGATGGCGCATCGGTCAACCCAAATGGCATGACCGTAAACTCGTAATGCCCAAACCGCGTGCTGAATGCTGTCTTTGGGATGTCACTTTCCCATATCCTTAGTTGGTAGTATCCAGATTTTAGATCTAGCTTCGAATATACCGTTGACCCAACCAACTGATCAAATAGATTGCCAATCCTTGGGATCAGATACTTATTCTTTTCCGTAAGCTTGTTCAACTCCCGATAGTCGATACAGAGTCGCAAGCTCCCATCTTTCTTATTAACGAAGAGGACCGGTGCGCTCCAAGGCAACGAACTTAGACGCGCATACGCTTGCTCTAACAATTCTTGCAGTTAAACCTTCAACTCTTCCATCTCCTTAGGAGCTATCCGATACGGAGAGTGTGACACCGATTTGGCACCCGGCACCAGCTCAATTGTAAAATCAATCTCCCGCTGAGGAGGGGATCCCGAGAGATCGTCTGGGAATACATCAGGATACTCGGACACAACTGCAATACTGTCAAGACTAGGTTTAGGAGATGAATCATGCACTAATGAGACAAACAGTTCTGCCCCAGACCGAACTGCCTTAATCACCTGAAGAGCCGACATCAAAATCTTGCTCGACCCTTTCATGCCTACAAATGTAGTCTCCCGATCAGTATTCAGTCCCAGCTTAACCTCCTTTTTGTTGCAATCAATGCATGCTTGCTGCTCCGAGAGCCAGTCCATTCCAAAGATTACATCAAACTCCACTAACGGCATCACTGACGCTTGCAAATGAAACTCTTGATCCCCAATCCGTAACTTTACCATGCAGACTCTATCCGCATGCATTGAGCACCCATTGGGCAACAACACATCCAACTTGTCTTTTACCATCAAGGAAGGAACTCCAATGCGCGATACAAATCTTTCGGACAAGAAGGAATGCGAAGCTCCCGAATCAAACAAGGCTCTCGCCGGACTATCGAAAACTAACACAAAGCCTAGCACCAAGATTTAAAAGCTAACATGTAAAAAGGTAACGGCTATGTTGGAACACCCTATTACTAATTTGGGTAAGGAACACTATGTGCTTAGGAATTTGTTTTGACCTTGTTGTATAGTCTGATAGGTCAATTAGAATGAGTCTTAGGGTTAGTACTTAGGTTTGAAAGCTGCCCTCAAGACCTTCTAAAGATCAGGATTCAGTGTTGAGGACAAAGACAATTTTCGTCGAGCTCAAGTCGACGAATCGTCAAACTCCATTCGATAATCTTCGAGCTCAGATCGACGCTCTGTCTCTAGTTGTTTTCCAAGTCTCTGAGCTCAGTTCGATGATCGTAGAGCTCAGTTCGACGACTTCTGTTTTCAGTTTAAATCCAATCTCTGAGCTCAGTTCGACGATCGTTGAGCTCAGATCGACGATTTCTCTGAGAGATCGATGATTTCAGGATTCAAATTCAGGACAGTTATGGAATTCATTAAGACTTATTTTCAGAATTTATGGCAAAGGATTTTGTAGCCGTTTCAATCAATCTGGAGCAAGTTTCAAGGAAGACTAATTAGAATGTTTCTTAAGGACTTTCCTCTAGAGACAGATATCAGTTAAGGTAGTCATTTATGACTGATTAACCGCTATCAAGAAGTCAGAGTCTGATATACTCCCTAGAGAATCATTCTTAAAAAGAGAACAAACAAGATTTGAAAAATAATACAGAAGAGAGAACAAAAAAAATTATTCATGAAGAATTCATCTTCTGGGAATAGACTCAGTAGACAAAAGTTTACGGAATTACTGAGTCAGAATTCTTCAAGAACACAAGGAACATTACTGTGAAGGAGATCATCTGCTATTCTACTCCTTCAAGCATCATGTGTTCAAAAGCTTCTTCATCAAGGACTCCAGACATCACACATTTCAGCATCTGCTAAAATCATCTATTGCTGGAGATCTGAAGCAACTGAAGGCCTATCACCCCAAGAAAAGCTCATCTTCCTGAACCCTTACAGATCTCAGGGGGAGCTTTGACAACATCTTCCACTTGTCTTCTCTCAGATTATTGACAGAGAAGAACAACTCAACCTTTTTTTTCTTTATTCCTTCTATAAAATGGTTTCTCAAAACTCCCTTCAAAAGTTTTGTGGCTAGTTTCTGAGACCTTGTCAAAACTCAGTGGTGGCAAGACACCTTATCAAAAAAATCTAGGTTTGGTTTTTGAGAACCTTATCAAAAGCTCATTGGTGCCCAGGACACCTGATCAACTATTCCTGCAGTGGATTCCTACCAAGGATGGTAGAAGAGTGGATGTACCCAGGTTGTTGGGGAACCAATATAGCTCCTTGTGTCGTCTGGCTTACTGTGTTTTGTTTTTGTTGTGTGTTGTGATTTCTTATTTCTTGCTTACTTAGTTTTTCTTTTTGCAAGCACCTTACACATATACATAAATCAAGACTTCCACTGCTTTACAGTTTTAAATTGTAAATTATTTTAAAATACTCTATTCACCCCCCCTCTAGAGTAAAGGTAGATCTTACACTCACTTTCAATTGGTATCAGAGGGAGTTTGGTTACTTAACAACAGAATCTTCAATAGAACAAAGATAAATCTTCTATAGAGGGTTATTACTTTTTGTATTATATTTATATTCATTCAAAACCATGGCACAGAACAAAGATTATGCTAGCACCAGACCTCCAGTGTGCAACCTTTCTAAGTTTGCACTTTGGAAGGCAAGGATTAGGCTTTACATGAATTTTATTGATGAGGACATCTTTAATTCTATTTTGATGGTTTGTCCAAGACCTCCAGAGATCACAAGTACAAGTGCTGTTCCACCTCCCTCAGGAACAGATACAGAAATAAAGAAATGGAAAGTTGCAGATGCAAAGGCTATGAATATCCTTGCTCAGACTATGTCTGATGAGATATTCCAAAAGGTGGCTGAATGCAGTTCAGCAAAAGAGATATGGGACAAGTTATCTGAAATTGTCTCAGGATCTGCTGATGAAAGGAAAGACAGAAGATCTCATCTCATATCCCAGTATGAGAACTTCAAGAAAGGAGAAACTGAGTCAGTTGCTGATATGTACAATAGGCTCAGCCTAATTGTCAGTGAATTAAGAACATATGACAAGGAGATCTCACTCACTGAACTAAATGACAAAATCCTAATGTGCTTCCCCAGTACTTGGTATTCAAGAATCTGGCCAATCAAGGATGCCAGAAGCCTAAGTGAGATCACCACAGAGGCTCTTTTGGGCAAGCTCAAATCTTATGAGCTACTCATCAAGAATAGGGAAGAAGAGCAAAAGACTGCTTCTCCAGCCATCAGAAAGGAGAAGACCATAGCTTTCAAAGCTATAGAGGAGCAGCCTGAAGACACAATCACAGGCAATGATGAGCTCTTAAGCTTGCTGGCCAAAAGATTCTATAAAATGGCCAGAAAAGATTTCAGAAAGAAGTAATTCAGAGGGCATGAGAAGCCAAGGTGTGACAAATCTAATAATAAAGAAATTATTTGTTTTGGATGCAGGAAACCAGGCCACATTGTGCCTAATTGTCCAGAAAATCAGAATAAGGACAAGAGGGACAGAAAAGATAGGAGAAAAGACATGGACTCCAGGAGAAATAATAATGACAAATCCTCCTCCAGCAAGAACAAAAACACCAGGAAGGGATTAGTAGCTGAAACCTGGAGTGAAACTGAAGAAGAATCAGAGGCTTCATCAAGATCAAGTGATGATGAAGATGATTGTAACGACCCTGGCGCGTACGTAACAGCGTTACGGCTCCGCTCTCCAGGCATCGCTACCGGGCTGCAGCCCAAGCACCCCAACCCCTCTCCCTCCACAGGCGGGTTGTTGGTGGCCACAGCCTCCCTTTGATGAGCGAACTCGACAGTTAAGTTGGGCCGTACGGGGACTTCCCAGGCCGTGTCTACCAGCCTGCTACTCAAAATTGTGTACAAACATATTTTGAGTTCTGGGGTGTTACAATGATGCTGAAGAGAAGGAGTTCTGCATGATGGCTATCAATGCCTCTCAACATAATACTGATGCAGAACAAGAGTTAGAGTCTGAATCTGAAACTCAAACTGAAGAAGATCAGGTAATAGATTCCTTTGATTTTGATTCAGAGGACTTTAGATCTGAATTTAAGGCACTTTGTTTAGACCTGTTAAAGTCTGAGAAAGAGATTATATCTCTCAGAAATCAACTGTCTGAACATAGCACTTTAAAATCAGATAACCTCAAACTCTCTGAGGAGTTAGAATGTTGTAGGGAGGAGATAGCTTCACTGAAAAGTGAACTATCCCAGGCAAAGAAATTTGAAGAATCCTTTAATCGGAGAAGCATCAGACTGATGGACATCACAAGCACAGTGAACTTTAGACTAAATAGTACACTAGGCTTGGGTGCTTCATCCAGCCAACCTATAGTGTTAACAACCCCAATCAAATTTATTTCTGATAAAGGAAAGGAAGTTGTAGAGGTAGCTAGGAAGAATCCTGATTTACCTAAGAAAAACAAAGTTCAACAGAAAACGTCGAACAGAGCTCGACGATCGTCGAACAGAGCTCGACGATCTCAGGATGAATCGTTGAACTCAGGTCGATGACTTCTGAACTCTGAACTCTGGCATATTCAATCTTCGAACGGAGCTCGACGATCTGACCCAAGATCGTCGAACTCAGATCGACGATCGTCGAACGGAGCTCAGGGCTTTGAACAATCTTTCAGAGGTAAATCTAAAATCAATCCTAGAAGTCCTACATCCCAAAGCTTCAACCCTTATATTGAATGGATAGTACCTCCTAGGAGATACCAACCTGAAGGATATAAGAGTCAGCCAGGGATGTCTTTTATTTCTGAGTTTAAAGGTTATCAACCTAGACCCAAGGTAAACTGGGTCAAAAACATATAAATTGTTTATGTGCAGGTGAAGACCTATCCAGCAATGAACCAACAATGGTATCTGGATAGTGGGTGCTCAAAGCACATGACAGGGAACAAGGAGAATCTAACATCCTTCAAAACCAAACTTGGACCCAAAGTCATATTTGGTGATTCAAACTTTGGTCAAACAAAAGGATATGGTGCTGTTCAGATTGGCTCAGTCACATTCAAAAAGGTGGCTTATGTGGAAGTACTGAAGCACAATCTAATCAGCATTAGTCAACTCTGTGATTAAGGCTATCAAGTGATATTCAACAAATCCTTATGCAAGATCAAGTCAGAGGATAACACAACAGTGTTAACAGGTAAAAGGAAAAGTAACATTTATCTTGTAGATTTTCTTTCAACAAATATAGATATCTGTTTATTTAATTCAGTTTGAAAACCAAATGATCTTTGGCATAAGAGACTAGGACATCTAAATATTAGAACCATTGCTAGGCTATCCAAGGACAACCTTGTTAGAGGACTACCTTCTGGCCCTTACAAGAAGGAAGGACTTTGCAGGGCTTGTTAATTAGGCAAGCAAACTAAAAAAAGTTTTAAGTCACTTAATAAGAGTGATTCATCTAGGATCTTATATCTGTTACACATGGATCTTTTTGGACCCATCACAGTACAAAGCGTAGGAGGGAAATCTTACACTTTAGTGATTGTAGATGACTTCTCTAGATTCACATGGGTGTTCTTTCTGAGGAAGAAGTCTGATAACTTTAAGTGTTTGACATATTTTCTCAAATGCATACAGATTGAGTTCAATACTCACATTGCCCTAATCAGAAGTGATCATGAGACAGAGTTTGATTCTCTTCTTATGTAAGAGTTCTGTTAGAGTGAAGGGATCAAGAATACTTTCTCAACTCCTAGAACTCCTCAACAAAATGAGATAGCTGAATGGAAAAATAGAACCCTTATTGAATCTGCCACCACATTGTTGACAAATGCTCACCTTCCTCTATCCTTCTGGGCAGAGGCAGTGAACACCTCAAACTATGTGTTGAATAGAAGTTTGATACATATGTTGAAGGGCAAGACTCCCTATGAATTGCTCAAAGAGAAGAAACCTAAAGTAGACTATTTCAAAATTTTTGGTTGCATTTGTTATATTCACAATAATGACAAGAAATACTTAGCAAAATTCCAGGCTAAAGCTGATGAAGGAGTGTTTCTGGGATACTCCATGATCAGTAAAGCTTATAGGGTTTATAACAAATCTACTCGTAAAATTGAAGAATCTGTTCATGTTTCTTTTGATGAGACTAACATGTTTTATAAAGAGAAGTCTACTTCTACCATAGAACAATTGCAGGTACACTCTCTTTCAGAATGTATGGACAGATTGCATATTAAAGAAAAAGATATAGCTCCTCCACCTATCCAGCAAAAGGATGAGAGCAGTGATGATGAAGAGGAAGCTCATCATCTAGAAGAGCCAGTTGTTGTTCCACAAGAGGAAACAACAACATAGGTTTTTGAACAATAGACACCCCCTGTTGATTTAGTAACATCAAGAGATCATCCAATCTCCCAGGTGATTGGAAACATCTCAACTGGTGTGCAAACTAGAAATTAGGTCAACCAGAACCTGATGCACACTTGCTTTCTATCTCAAGTTGAGCCTCAATCCATTCAAGATGCAGAACAAGATCCACACTGGATCGTTGCAATGCAAAAGGAACTACATCAATTTGAGAGGAACAAAGTTTGGGAACTAGTGCTAAGGCCTAAGGATCACTCCATTATTGGAACAAAGTGGGTGTTCAGAAACAAGTTGGATGATCAAGGGATCATTCTAAGGAACAAGGCAAGGCTAGTTGCTCAAGGATATTCTCAAGAAGAAGGAATAGACTATGTCTAGACCTTTGCACCATTTGTAAGGTTAGAGGCCATAAGAATATTCCTAGCTCATGCTGCTCACAAAGGATTCAAGGTCTACCAAATGGATGTGAAGAGTGCATTTCTCAATGGAGACATCATAGAAGAAGTCTATGTTAGACAACCCCCAGGTTTTATCTCTTCAACTTATCCTGACCATGTTTTCAAATTGCATAAAGCATTATGTGGTCTCAAGCAAGCTCCTAGAGCATGGTATGAGATCTTAGCATGCTTTCTGTTAGAAAATGATTTTATAAGGGGTAGAGTAGACCAAACTCCTTTCATTAGAACCCATAAGTCCCATACCTACTAGTACAAATATATATAGATGATATTATCTTTGGATCTACGGATTCAAATTTGTGCAAAAAGTTCTCTAAACTAATGCATTCAAAATTTTAAATGAGTAGCATGGGTGAGCTTTCCTTCTTTCTAGGATTGCAAGTCAAACAACATGCAGAAGACATATTTATTTCTCAAACAAAGTATGCAAAAGAACTGGTTAAGAAATTTGGTATGTCTGAAGTATCTTGTATGAAAACACCTATGCCTACTAATGCTGTATTAGATGCTGATGAACATGGAAAATATGTTGATCAGACAACATATAGAGCAATGATTGGCTCTCTATTGTACCTTACAGCTAGTAGACCTGATATAATATTTGCTACATGTATATGTGCTAGGTTTCAAGTAAGCCCTAGAGAGTCACACCTAACATTAGTAAAGAGAATTCTTAGGTATGTGAAAAGTTGTCCAAATCTAGGTCTCTGGTATCCAAAAGACTAAGGATTTGAATTAACTGGATTTTCAGATGCTGATTATGCTGGATGTAGAGTAGACAGGAAAAGCACCAGTGAAACATGCCAGTTTCTTGGTGACAACCTTGTCTCCTGGTTTTGTAAGAAACAGACATCTGTGTCCACCTCAACTACTGAAGCTGAATATATGGCAGCAGTTAGTTGTTGCTCACAGATTTTGTGGATTCAAAATAACCTCCTAGACTATGGCTACAACTTAGAAAGGTCTAAAATTCTTTGTGATAACACCAATGCTATTTCTATAGCACAAAATCCAGTCCTCCATTGTAGGACAAAATATATAGAGATTAGGCATCACTTCTTAAGAGACAATGTTGAGAAAAATAAAATTGAACTTCATTATATCCCAACTGATTTGCAAAGGGGAGATATTTTCACCAAACCTTTGGATGAAAAGAAACACACCTTCTTCCTAAATCAGTTAGGAATGTTAGATGGAGGAAGTTTAAAATAAAACCCAAGATTTTAAAACTCTAAAAACAGACCAAGACTAGGCTAAAAACTTGTTTTTTTTCTAGTGTCTATAGGGTGTTTCTGATCTCTGAACTGCGCTCGACGTTTTTCCCCAAGATCGTCGAACGGAGATCGACGCTTTCCAAAAACGTCGACCGGAGTTCAGCGCTTTCAGATAGCGCTAGGCTATTTTCTTCTAGTCAGAGATCGTCGAACTGAGTTCGACGCTCTCCAATATCGTCGAACGGAGATTGACGTTATTGAAAACTCTTCAGATTCCTTTAGAAGCCCAGATCGTCGAACGTAGTTCAATGATCTTTCCTTTTCGGCGTCGAACCCTAATATAAACTCATTTTTCAGCCGTCATTCTCTTTTGCGCTTTCATACTCTCTGCAAAAACTTTTTCTTTCCCTCCAAACCTCTCTGCACTTGGTCGTGTTTGTTTCATTTTTGCAGGTATACAATGACAGTGTCTGTTGCCGCCCTCGCTAAAATGAAATTCGACACAGGTTTTGATATAGACATGAATTCCTTTGACGGCAGCGATCAAATTTTCAAGGATATACTGGAACTTTTCAAAGAACAGCAGTTGGCCCTGATTATGTCTACAAGAATAAAGCTAGCAGCCGATGAGATAAAAGAGTGGGTATATACTACACAGAACATGGATTCAACCACAGTGGTCGGTACAATAGCAGGAACACAGGTATCTCTAACACCTGCGCTGCTTACAGAGGTTTTTCAGTTAAGTTCAGGACAAGATTCTGTTGATTTGTCTGGAGAGGAATTTGAGATGATGTTAGATAGAATGGGGCATTCTGCAGCAAGCCCTAACAAGCTGCTGAAAAAGAATCTGTCTGTTGAGTACAGATTCCTTACAGATGTTATGGGCAAGGTCCTGCTAGCCAAACATTTAGCCCATGATACCATTTCAAGGTATCAATTCTGCTTGATGGGTGCACTGGTTGTTAGGAAGCACTTAAACTGGGGACAAATTTTCTTTGAGTTGATTAAGAAGAAGGTGAACAAAAGTCTTGTTAATTTTTGGAGGATCTTAGGGCTGTTCTTGAACAACAGGTGCCCTCAGCTGCTGGTGTCCTCTGGCATGCATATTAATGCCTCCAAGAGGCTTACCTGTGCCCTTTTTGGAAAATGGGACAGGCAGATTGTTAAGCCAACCAGGACTACTGCTTCTTTAGGCACAAGGACTGTTGCAGTCTCTTCCCCTCAGGCAACTGCCCTCATGGAAGATTTGCCTGCCTCCTCCTCTTCTCCACCTTCTCCAATTGTTCCTTTAACCATCCCCTCATCCACCATCACCATCTCTATCTCTTCCCCCATAACCATTTCATCTCCACCTCCAACCACAAAAGACCAATTCCATCCCCTACACTTCTATCCATCTCTTGACCTAGACACCACCATACCATCCTTCAATCTCATGGAAGATTCCTTTATGGATGATTCCCCCTCCTCATCTACTGAGCTTCCATCATCCACCACATCCTATCAACAACTCCTTCATGATATTCTTTCCCAACCATCATTCATTCCATCCACTTCTACTACCATAACCTCTATCTCCACCATTCCAATATCTCAACCAACCATCCTACCATCCACAACCACACCTCCTGCAGCCCATCCATCACCAGCCCCAGTCACTCCATCTTCTACCTCTACTAGAGTATCACTTGAGCAAGTGGATTTCTCTGCCCTGACAGATAAGCTTTATGGGATGCTGGCTCCCAAGCTAGTAGCCTTGATGGAGACCTCCATGGCTCCACTCCTGAAGTCTATACAAGACTTATCTGACAGGCTTTCCTCCATTTCTCCTCATCAGGCAATCCCTTCTATGGGGTGCCTTGATCCAGTTTACACTGAATCTAGGCAGGGGGAGATGCCATATGAAGAAGTGCAAGCTCTAGCTCCAGCACCAATAATATCAGTTGACCTAAGGTCACTGTTATCCAGTTTTGACATTCTTCACTTATAATGTTTTCCAGTACAGGAAGTGGAAGATCTGTCCAAGGCCATTGTGCCTTTTGATTGCTGTGATCCCAGCTTGATTGCTTCTTATATCAATTCTCTTAAGGCTGAGGAAATTATTGGTTCTGATTGTGCTGCTGCTGCTGTTGATATAGTTGCTGATGAAATTGTTGAGTCTACTGAAATTGATGTGTTGCATGCTGTTAGTGATGTTCCTGCTGCTGCTGATACAATTGCTGATATAGTTTCTGATGAGATAGTTTTTGATGCTCCTGCTAAGCCCGCTACTGCTACTGTTATATCTGAGAGTGCTGCTTCCATCACTGTTGCTGAACAAACCAAACAACAGGAGAAATATATTCAAAGGATTGATGAGCTTTATGATAATCCTCCAAGTTCAGACAGTGACCAACTCCATACTGATTCTGATGACTCCTCTGCAACTATTGCAAGGAAGAGGAAAGCAAGAAGCAAGGCACTGAAAAGAGTTCCTCCAGAAAAAGTAAAAGATGACAATGATATACCTTATTACATTCTTCATGACTGTCCAATTTCTGAGCCTTAGATGCAATATTCCAGAAATCAACTTAAGGCCATGAAGAAAAGGAGAAAACTTGATAAGTATGAAAAGGGATCCTCCCAATTCCATCCTCCTCCTCCTCCTACAGATTCAGGATCTGGTGGAGGTTCAGCTTTTCAGTCTTCTTCTGCTGCTAGGCCAAGCTCTTACCAGTCTCAAGATAGATATCAACCAAGAGGCCAACAGCAAAGAGGATATCAGTCAAGGAGAGTTCAGTCAAGAGGAAGACAGAGAGATTACAGGACTCACTCCGGAAATCAAGCTAGACAATACTCATATCAAAGGGAAGGACAAGGCCCTACTGATTCTACATCTGGTCCTTTCCCTTACAAGCTGAAAGATACAGTTGTCACTAGAGATCCTCCTACTGACTTAGTGGAATTAAATAGATATGAACCTCCAGTTCCATTTGAAGACCCTGAGAACAATCCACTATCATGGAAAGCCAGAATGAAAGAACTTGCAGCATTAGATCAGATCAAGAAAGCAAGAGAGCAAGGCAGAGATACCTCAACCATCACAAAACTATCAGAGCAGAGAAAGAAATAATTAGAAAGATATGCTTCCAGAAAATTCTTTGATCCTTAAAGCTACATGAAGCTGCATCCTGAGGATGTTGTTCCAAGGCTAAAATCTCAAACCTCCTTAGGTTCAGATGATGATAGAAGATCCAAAAAGGAAGCCCTCAATCCCAACAGAGAAATTCTTTTCAAAAAGGGCAATGAGTAAATTGAGTAAGCTGATACTTGTATCTATTTCTGACTGAATCTGTGATTCTTGCTGTGATTCTGCAATGCTCAACATGTGTTATCTTCTTTATCGTTTCTGTTTAATTTTTAATTCTGATGTATGCTTGTTATTTTATATTCTGTCATGTAAATAGTAATCCTAACCCAAATAGGGGGAGATTGTTGGAACACCCTATTACTAATTTGGGTAAGGATCACTATGTGCTTAGGAATTTGTTTTGACCTTTCTGTATAGTCTGATAGGTCAATTAGAATGAGTCTTAGGGTTAGTACTTAGGTTTGAAAGCTTCCCTCAAGACCTTCTAAAGATCAGGATTCAGTGCTGAGGACCAAGACAATTTTCGTCGAGCTCAGGTCGACGAATCGTCGAACTCCATTCGACGATCTTCGAGCTCAGATCGACGCTCTGTATCTAGTTGTTTTCCAAGTCTCTGAGCTCAGTTCGAAGATCGTAGAGCTCAGTTCGACGACTTCTGTTTTCAGTTTAAATCCAATCTCTGAGCTCAGTTCGACGATCGTTGAGCTCAGATCGACGATTTCTCTAAGAGATCGACGATTTCAGGATTCAAATTCAGGACAGTTATGGAATTCATTCAGACTTATTTTCAGCATTTATGGCCAAGGATTTTGTAGCCGTTTCAATCAATCTGGAGCAAGTTTCAAGGAAGACTAATTGGAATGTTTCTTAAGGACTTTCCTCTAGAGGTAGATATTAGTTAAGGTAGTCATTTATGACAAATTAACGGCTATCAAGAAGTCAGAATCTGATATACTCCCTAGAGAATCATTCTGAAAAAGAGAACAGACAAGATTTGAAAAAGAATACAGAAGAGAGAACAAAAAAATTTATTCATCAAGAATTCATCTTCTGGGAATAGACTTAGTAGACAAAAGTTTACGGAATTACTGAGTTAGAATTCTTCAAGAACACAAGGAACATTACTGTGAAGGAGATCATCTGCTATTCTACTCCTTCAAGCATCAAGTGTTTAAAAGCTTCTTCATCAAGGGCTCCAGACATCACACATTTCAGTATCTGCTGAAATCATCTATTGCTGGAGATCTGAAGCAACTGAAGGCCTATCACCCTAAAAAAAGCTCATCTTCCTGAACCCTTACAGATCTCAGGGGGAGCTTTGACAACATCTTCCACTTGCTTCTCTCAGATTATTGACAGAGAAGAACAACTCAACCTTTTTGTTTTTCTTTATTCCTTCTGTAAAAGGGTTTCTCAAAACTCCCTTCAAAAGTTTTGTGGCTGGTTTCTGAGACCTTGTCAAAACTCAGTGGTGGAAAGACACCTTATCAAAAATCTAGGTTTGGTTTTTAAGCACCTTATCAAAAGCTCATTGGTGCCCAGGACACCTGATCAACTATTCCTGCAGTGGATTCCTACCAAGGGTTGTAGAAGAGTGGATGTACCCAGGTTGTTGGGGAACCACTATAGCTCCTTGTGTCATCTAGCTTGCTGTGTTTTGTTTTTGTTGTGTGCTGTGATTTCTTATTTCTTGCTTACTTAGTTTTTCTTATTACAAGCACCTTACACATATACATAAATCAAGACTTCCACTGCTTTACAGTTTTAAATTGTAAATTATTTTAAAATACTCTATTCACCCCCCCCCCCCGCTAGAGTAAAGGTAGATCTTACACTCACTTTTAGGCTACAAAAGCTAAACAACAAATATTTAACTCATACCTGTAACCACGTCAGCTTGCTTTATGGCCCCTTGTAGACCAAGGTTGTAAACTCTAGGTTGGGTTGGAGCTTGGTGGGATGCGGTTGATTCTGCCGCCTTCCATTTTTCTTCATAAGTTGCTCCATGTCTCTTCTCAGACTTTGCACGTCTGCTCCAACACTCACGTGAAAATGCCCCACCTTTCCACAGTTGTAGCACGCTCCTGGGACTCGACTTGAGTTTGCCCCCATCGCACCAGATGAAGGGGCTGAACTTGAAGTCTTCTGCTTCTTGTTCCATCTGCGAAACCAGACTTTGAACTCGGCATTTTGAACTCTGACCTCTTTTCCCCTGGCTCCTTCTTCTCTTAAACTTTCTTCGCAACCCTTTCCAAAGACCGAGCCGCATTAACCAAGGCTAGGAAGCCCTGTGCTTTAGGCCCAATGATGAGTAGCTATAGGTCGCCCCGTAGGCTCTCATAAAATCAGTTGGTGTTCCGCTCTTCTTCAGTAAACATAGCACCAGCATAACGACCTAACCGAGTAAACTCATGGAGATACTCATCCACGCTACTCGATCCCTGAGTCAAACCAAGGTACTTATTCTCCATCTCAAGCTTCTGGGCAGAAGGTAGGTATCTGGCCAAGAACAATCTTGAGAATTCCTCCATCGGCACTTCGGCAAGTTGCCTTCCCACTAAGAGATGAACCTCCAACTCGTCCCACCACATCCTTGCCTCACCAGCCAATAGGAAGGTCGCTATTTTGGTCTTCTGCCACTCCACAGTTTCTGTGGTGGTCATGACCCTCTTCATCTGTAACACCCCAAAAAGACTCAAAAATGGTTTTGAGGTGCAGGTCATTTTACACGGCCTGGGACACGGGCGTGTCCCAGGGCGTGTCGGGGGTACACGGCCTGGGACACGGGCGTGTCCTAGGGCATGTTACTCAAATAAAATGCGTTTTGAGTCAGAAGGTTACACGGCCTAGAACCAAGCCTTGAACACGGGCGTGTCAGGTTGGACACGGGCGTGTCCGATGCCGTGTGCCTACCCATGTACTGCTTGCAGCTCGATGAGGCAGGGGTGACACGGGCGTGTCTCAGGAATGAAACGGGCGTGTCAGGTTCGATACGGGCGTGTCGATGCCCGTGTTCTGGTAAAGATCAGTCGGTACGAATACCGCGTATGCCGCTTAAGGGTACACGGCCTGTGACACGGGCATGTCACAGGCCGTGTCAGCCAAAAAAATGTGATTTTGGGAAATCGTGGCCGTTCATTTTTCTCTCTTTGGATCCAAGGGCTTTGGTGATTCCTGGCTGGTTTAAATCAGCATAAGCTTGAGTCATTCTTCACTTGGTAAAGGGAAGAGAGAAAGAGAGAGGAGGAAGAAGAAGGAGGAGGAGATCAAGCCACCGGCGGAGCTCTCGTGGTCCGATTCGTGATCCGAGGCCAGCGTTGTGAAGGCAAAGCTGCTGCGGTTCTTTCTCACTGGCTAGTTTTCGATGGCTCCCAAGAGATCGACAAGGGTAACGATCTCCCTTCTTGGACATGTAAAGTCCTTCTTTTCTGCATTGCATAGGGAAAACCCTTCCCCGCGAGTGTGTGGTGGGTTGTGGTGTCCCTTGGGGTAGATATGTGAAGTCCCCCTTGTTAGAGTCCGGAATTGGAGTACGGATCTAGGCATGTTGTGTGAAGCCCATCTGGACATGCTAGTCTGGATTGGTGATGCTTGTTTGCATATCAGAGAAGGCTCTGTGATTATGGCTTGTGTTGCCTTGTGCCTACCTGTTGCTTGGTGCAGAAGGAAGTACTGGATGAAGTCCAGGAAATGAAGAGGGTTGGATGCAACTCTTGTGGCCGTGCATTGCCACTTTATAAGCGGTTGAGCCGTTGGGCTGCAACTCGATGAAAAGGCAGATTGCCGAACAGGAAAGGTGAAACCGACCCGCGCCTATAAATTGCCATGGATACTTCCGTATTCGAGGTGGCACGGCGACTTGAGCAACGGGGGGTGGCTGATCCGTACCTGCATTAGGTCCGTCCGACTTGGAAGCCTGGTTATAGGTTTTGTTGGAGCGTCTAATGAGAGTCTTAGGCCCGCGCGCCGGAAAGACTAGAATGCTCAAATACCGTGTAGACGGTGGTGTTGACCCTGGTATTCCGGTACACCAAGAATGTGCCCTGAGTGCACGGACTGTCGGGCCGTGTGGCCGACGGTTGTGATGGCTTGAATGTGCCTGCGTGCACATAGTTGTTATTGTTGATACCATGCTGTGCAGGGAAAGAATGCTATTGCCCCGAAAAAGGGGTAGGATTGTTATAATTGGGTCAGCTGAATGCTGACCGTTGCCTTGTTTGCCACCGTTGGGTGGATTGTCCCTATGCAGGTGCTGGAGAGCCAAGTGGTAAATGAAGGGCTGAAGCCCTACTGCTGTTGCTGCTGCTGCGGCTAGCCCTTGAAGGCTAAGCGAATGTTTTTGCTTATTTTCTTTTACTCATGTATGGCCGGCCTGCGCGCCGAGGTTTGTAAACCATACGATGTGGAAAGAGGAACTGTAATGCCTTAAGGCCAAACTCTATGTATTTGTTGCACATTCCGTGGCTATATATAAAGGTGGTTTATATATTGGACATTCCGGGTTAGAGTTCAAATTACAACTTAAAGCTTCCGCTAGAATGCTCTGAGTTAGGATTCGTGTATGGTTTGGTATTATCCTGTGACCTCACCGTCTGTTTGTGGCATATAGTGTGGGGCCCCGGCCGGACCTTCTACTATACGTCATGTAACGGATGGGGTCGTTACATTTTGGTATCAGAGGGAGGTTTCGATCCTCCGACCTGTGGGTTATGGGCACGTTATGTGGCTGAATACAATACCTGTGCGTTGGTGAAAGCAGAATGCCAGAAGCCTGGCGGTTTCCTAAAGTCGTTACCTATTCCGGAGTGGAAGTTCGATGACATCTCGATGGATTTCGTGCACGGGTTGCCGAGATCGCAACACGGTCATGATTCAATCTGGGTGATTGTGGACCGGTTGACAAAAGTGGCGCACTTCCTTCCAAACAGAAGAGACGATTCAGTGGAAACCTTGGCGAATTCTTTTATGGGGTGGCGAGCGCGTGTTTATGCGCCTTGCTGTAACGCTAATGAACTCTGGAATGTCCACTAAGGAATGTACAAAATCTTGTTTGAGGAATCTGCGCATTCCTTTTTGTGTTGTTTTGCTTGCATACGTTCGCTAATGTGTGTCTTGTCCACCTATAGGTGACGCGTAGTGGTGCTGGGCAGTCTGAGCCCCAGCGCTCTGATGAGAGTGCAGCACCAGATGAGGTGCCAACACCTCCTCCATCTGCGGAAACTGTTCATTTAGTTGCTGAGGCTCTATTTGCCATGATTCAGCCGACCTGGCAAGCGCAGCCGGCAGTAGAACCAGTTCGTGTTGTTGTACGACCCGAGCCGGTTGAGGCTGTAGATCCACGAGCAGCTGACCGACAGTTGAAGCAATTCATGAGATTCAGTCCGCCTACGTTTACGGGAATGGGATCCCCAACGCAGGCAGAAGATTGGTTATCGTGGGTCAAGCAGATAATGACAGCGATCAGGGCGGAGGAAACTCTAAAGGTCACCTTGGCCACCTTCATGCTTGAAGGAGAGGCGTGGTTGTGGTGGGACGAGGTTGAGGTACACCATTTGGCGGGCAGGCAATTAACGCAAGTATTGATTGAGGAGTTCTCTCGAATATTTCTGGCGAAACATGTCCCAGCGGCGCAACGCATTGCTATGGAAAATGAGTTCCAACGGTTAAAGCAAGGAGAAGATAGCGTGGATATCTACTTGCATGAGTTTACCAGGTTGGGGCGGTATGCGGGAACAATCTTTGCGGATGACCAAAGGAAAATGAATCGGTTCTATGAAGGATTGCGGGATGAGTTGAGGTTCCTGCTTTCGAGTTCAGTGAACCAAGGGTTTCAGGCGTTGGTTGATACTGCGTGTGCGTTGGAGAAGGACATGTGGCGGGTGTAAGGGAACAAGAGCTTGGTTGTGTCGAAGCCAGAGGTTCAAGCACTTCGCCCAAACAAATCGTTCTACCAGAAGAGAGGGGGCAAGAGGTCCAAGCCGTCTGGGCAAGTGACTACGACCGTTGTGTCGGGGGCGACATCAAGGCCGGATTCTCGTACATGCTATAACTGTGGCCGGGTGGGGCATATAGCCCGTGACTGTCGGGTTGTTCAGCCCAAAGGGGAAAAGAAGACGGGTGCGTCTTATGCTGAGAAGGGCAAAGCGGTGGTTGATTCCTCTGCGTCCCAGGCACAGCCCCGAATCTATCAGCTTGGCCAACAGGAAGCGATTAAGCAAAGTGACGTCGTCACAGGTACGAGTTGATTTAGCTTACTTGCTTACGTGCTATTGTTTGTGGTTATGTATAGCTTGTGCATGATGTGTGTGCTGCAGGCTTTGTCCTGATTCGGAATAATTTGGCGAGAGCCCTGTTAGATACGGGTGCTTCGCATTCTTTTCTGTCTGAGGATTTCGTATCTCGCATTGGGGTACCAAGTCATGTGACGGTGGATAGTACAAGGGTGCTATTGCCGAATGGCTATGTGATGCTTGCGGATAGGGCTTGCGATGTGGATGTGCAAATAGGAAGTCGGGATTTCGGTTTGAGTGCAGCTGTGCTACCGTTATCGAAGTTTGATGTGATCTTTGGTATGGACTGGCTCTCGGAGCAGCGTGCCTTTATTGATTGCAACTCCAAGGAGATTACACTGGGCCAGAATACCGGACTTGTGACAAAGTTCGCTGGTATGCGAGGAGTTGGCGGAACTCTGTTGTCTGCGCTCCAAGTCGTCAATGCTGTTCGGAAGGGCGCGGAGTTATTCTTCACGTTAATTCAGGATGTTGAGCCAAAGGCCAGTGTCGGTGAAGTACTGGTTGTGTCAGAGTTTGCCGATGTGTTTCCTAAAGATCTTCCTGGGTTACCACCCCAGCGGGAGATTGACTTCTCTATTGAGTTGGTGCCAGGTGCGAAACCTGTGGCCCGCTCACCATATCGCATTGCGCCAAAAGAGATGGCTGAGTTGAAAGTCCAATTGCAAGAGTTGTTGGAGCAGGGATACATACGCCCAAGTATGTCACCTTGGAGCACGCCTGTTCTATTTGTGAAAAAGAAAGACGGTAGTTTACGGTTATGTATTGACTACTGCGAATTGAATAAGCTGACGGAGAAAAACAAATATCCGATCCCACGGATTGATGACCTATTTGATCAGCTGGCAGGATCAACGGTCTATTCCAAGTTGGATTTGAAATCGGGATATTATCAGCTGAGAATTCGGGAAGGTGACATTCCCAAGACGGCGTTTGGAACACGCTACGGTCATTATGAGTTCACGGTAATGCCGTTTGGCCTATGTAATGCGCCTTCGGTATTTATGGACCTAATGCATCGAACGTTCCGAGAGTACTTGGATTTGTTCGTTATTGTGTTTATCGATGACATCTTAGTATACTCTCAGTCGGAAGAGGATCATGCAAACCATTTGCGGTTGGTCTTGCATACCCTGCGGAGGAATAAGCTTTATGCCAAGTTCTCAAAGTGTGAGTTCTGGCTCTCTTCAGTAGCCTTTTTAGGCCATGTGGTAAGTGGAGAAGGTATCGCGGTGGATCCGTTGAAGATAAGTGCTATTCGAGATTGGCCAGTGATGTCTTCAGTGGCCGAGGTCAGGATCTTCCTTAGGCTTGCGGGCTACTACAGACGGTTTGTGGAAAACTTCTCACGGATTGCTTTACCTCTGACCACGCTGACGAGAAAAGATCAAAAGTTCATTTGGACGCCGGAGTGCGCGCGAGCTTTTGAAGACTTGAAGAGTCGTTTGACCACGACGCCTGTGTTGACATCGCCATGTGGTACAGATGGGTATGAGATCTATAGTGATGCTTCCGGGGGCGGCTTAGGCTGCGTTCTTCTGCAGTTTGGTAAAGTGATTGCTTATGGCTCGCGCTAGTTGAAAGTGCATGAGCGTAATTACCCCGTCCATGATTTGGAGTTGGCGGCGGTAATCTTTGCGCTCAAGTTGTGGCGGCACTATCTATATGGCGTTAAAGTGGATATCTATACAGATCACAAAAGCCTAAAGTATTTGTTGGATCAGAAGGATCTGAATATGCGACAACGAAGATGGATGGAGTTCCTTGGGGACTACACCTTCGAGATTCATTATACTCCCGGGAAGGGAAATGTGGTCGCTGATGCTTTGAGTCGGAAGACTCCGATACGGGCAAGCTGGTTGCAGAGGCATGATCAGCGTTTAATCCAGGAATTAGAAGCCTTGGAGATATCTTGTGTTGACAAGGGTTCGTCGACTGATGCATGCTTGAACTGGACGGAGGTGCAATATGACCTTACGGACAGAGTTCGGCGAGCAACGGAGCTTGATAAAAGTCTCCAGCGCTATGCAAAAGATGGGCCGGATGACCAATTCTCTTGGGATAACGGGTTGTTATGAAGAAATGGTCGAGTGTGCGTCCTGAGTGTGGGTAAATTGAGGGAAGAGTTGATGTACGAAGCTCACTTTGCAAAGTACTCAGTTCACCCAGGGAGCACAAAGATGTACAGAGATCTGAAAAAGCTGTTCTGGTGGCCTGGACTAAAGAAAGATGTCGTACGTTATGTGGCTTAATGCAATACCTGTGCATTGGTGAAAGCAGAATGCCAGAAGCCTGGCGGTTTCCTGAAGTCGTTACCTATTCCGGAGTGGAAGTTCGATGACATTTCGATGGATTTCGTGCACGGGTTGCCGAGATCGCAACGCGGTCATGATTCAATCTGGGTGATTGTGGACCGGTTGACAAAAGTGGCGCACTTCCTTCCAAACAGAAGAGACGATTCAGTGGAAACCTTGGCCAAGCTTTATGTGGAGCAGGTTGTTCGACTACACGGTGTTCCTCGGAGCATCGTCAGTGACCGTGATGGGCGGTTCACATCGAATGATTGGCGGCTCGTTCATCAAATGTTGGGTACAAAGTTAGCGTTTAGTACGGCCTTTCATCCCCAAACGGATGGCCAGACTGAACGAACCAACAGGACGATGGAGGACATGCTCCACATGTGCGCCCTAGACTTTGGTAAGAGATAGGAAGATTATATATTTCTTGTCGAATTTGCTTATAATAATAGCTACCAAGCGAGCATCGATATGGCACCATTTGAGGCATTTTATGGTCGTAAATGTCGTACACCATTAGCTTGGGCAGAAGCAGGCGAATCTAAGCTGAGTGGGAAAAAGGAAGTCGAAGAAGCTACCTCGCTCATACGCTCTATTCGGGAGAGGCTATTGATAGCCCAAGATCGTCAAGCAAAGTACTACAATGCCAAACATCGGAACGTGGAGTTCGCGGTGGGTGATTGGGTATATTTGAAGATCAAACCCTTCAAAGGCGTGTCAAGGATTCGGCGTTTGAAAAAGCTAAGTCCGAGGTATCTTGGTCCGTTTGAGGTGGTGGAGCGAGTTGGGGAAGCTGCTTATCGACTAGCACTTTCAGCAAACTTGGGTGGATTACATGATGTATTTCACATCTCAGTCCTTCGTAAGGCGGTGAAGGATCCAGCTCAAGTAGTGGAGAATGATCGGGTACCGGTTGAGTATGGGCTAACGACGAGGGTTAGACCCATTCGGGTCGAGGATCGAGCCGAGAAACAGTTGCGGAACAAAGTGATCGGGATGGTCAAGGTCCGATGGGACAATTATGGCCGTGAAGAGCTAACATGGGAGCGAGAGCAGACCATGCGAGCTGAATTTCCCGAGCTGTTTGTATAAACTGTAGACCGTGTACCTTTTGTTATAACAGAGTTATCAAGTTATAGCATTGTTGGTTCTTGTTTCCTTACCGTGCAAATTTCGGGACGAAATTTTCTTAAGGGGGGGGGAGGATTGTAACACCCCAAAAAGACTCAAAAATGGTTTTGAGGTGCAGGTCATTTTACACGGCCTGGGACACGGGCGTGTCCCAGGGCGTGTCGGGGGTACACGGCCTGGGACACGGGCGTGTCCCAGGGCATGTCACTCAAATAAAATGCGTTCTGAGTCAGAAGGTTACACGACCTAGAACCAAGCCTTGAACACGGGCGTGTCAGGTTGGACACGGGCATGCCCGATGCCGTGTGCCTACCCGTGTACTGCTTGCAGCTCGATGAGGCAGGGGTGATACGGGCGTGTCTCAGGAATGACACGGGCATGTCAGGTTCGACACGGGCGTGTCGATGCCCGTGTTCTGATAAAGATCAGTCGGTACGAATACCGCGTGTGCCGCTTAAGGGTACACGGCCTGTGACACGGGCGTGTCACAGGCCGTGTCAGCCAAAAAAATGTGATTTTGGGAAATCGTGGCCGTTCATTTTTCTCTCTTTGGATCCAAGGGCTCAGGTGATTCCTGGCTGGTTTAAATCAGCAGAAGCTTGAGTCATTCTTCACTTGGTAAAGGGAAGAGAGAAAGAGAGAGGAGGAAGAAGAAGGAGGAGGAGATCAAGCCACCGGCGGAGCTCCCGTGGTCCGATTTGTGATCCGAGGCCAGCGTTGTGAAGGCAAAGCTGCTGCGGTTCTTTCTCACTGGCTAGTTTTCGATGGCTCCCAAGAGATCGACAAGGGTAACGATCTCCCTTCTTGGACATATGAAGTCCTTCTTTTCTGCATTGCATAGGGAAAACCCTTCCCTGCGAGTGTGCGGTGGGTTGTGGTGTCCCTTGGGGTGATATGTGAAGTCCCCCTTGTTAGAGTCCGGAATTGGAGTACGGATCTAGGCATGCTGTGTGAAGCCCATCTGGACATGCTAGTCTGGATTGGTGATGCTTGTTTGCATATCGGAGAAGGCTCCGTGATTATGGCTTGTGTTGCCTTGTGCCTACCTGTTGCTTGGTGCAGCAGGAAGTACTGGATGAAGTCCAGGAAATGAAGAGGGTTGGATGCAACTCTTGTGGCCGTGCGTTGCCACTTTATGAGCGGTTGAGCCGTTGGGCTGCAACTCGATGAAAAGGTAGATTGCCGAACAGGAAAGGTGAAACCGACCCGCGCCTATAAATTGCCATGGATACTTCCGTATTCGAGGTGGCACGACGACTTGAGCAACAGGGGGTGGCTGATTCGTACCTGCGTTAGGTCCGTCCGACTTGGAAGCCTGGTTATAGGTTTTGTTGGAGCGCCTAATGAGAGTCTTAGGCCCGCGCGTCGGAAAGACTAGAATGCTCAAATACCGTGTAGACGGTGGTGTTGACCCTGGTATTCCGGTACACCAAGAATGTGCCCTGAGTGCACGGACTGTCGGGCCGTGTGGCCGACGGTTGTGATTGCTTGAATGTGCTTGCGCACACATAGTTGCTATTGTTGATACCATGCTGTGCAGGGAAAGAAGGTTATTGCCCCGAAAAAGGGGTAGGATTGTTATAATTGGGTCAGCTGAATGCTGACCGTTGCCTTGTTTGCCACCATTGGGTGGATTGTCCCTATGCAGGTGCTGGAGAGCCAAGTGGTAAATGAAGGGCTGAAGCCCTACTGCTGTTGCTACTGCTGCTGCGGCTAGCCCTTGAAGGCTAAGCAAATGTTTTTGCTTATTTTCTTTTACTCATGTATGGCCGGCCTGCGCGCCGAGGTTTGTAAACCATACGATGTGGAAAGAGGAACTGTAATGCCTTAAGGCCAAACTCTATGTATTTGTTGCACATTCCGTGGCTATATATAAAGGTGGTTTATATATTGGACATTCCGGGTTAGAGTTCAAATTACAACTTAAAGCTTCCGCTAGAATGCTCTGAGATAGGATTCGTGTATGGTTTGGTATTATCCTGTGACCTCACCGTCTGTTTGTGGCATATAGTGTGGGGCCCCGGCCGGACCTTCTACTATACATCATGTAACAGATGTGGTCGTTACATCATCGTAAAGAGACAATCCGCAGCTTGAGTTGGCGTTCCCATCCCGTCGAACACCGGAGGATTAAAGCTCATCACATGCTTGAGCTATTTCTCCGTGGCTCTCCTTGGTGCTACCGGATCAACTGCCATGTGTTCTATCACTCCCGACTTTTCCACTCTAATCGATTCTTGCTCATTAGCAGGTGGTGCATGCTGCACTTGTCGGGCATTGATCATAGCTAAGACTGCTTCAGCCACCAATCTGATGGTTTCTGCTGAAGGAGGTTTTGTAGGCACGTCGCTCAGTGCACTACTTTCTGCCGATTGCGGATGTTCTGATTTCCCAACACCGCTCCTAGTTACCTATAATAGCATAAACCCTTGATTAGGCGACACAAAAATTGCTAAAAGCAATCATTTGAACACTCAGATTCCTCAAAACAAGTGTATTTTTTTCATTCCTAAGTGGACATTAGAGGGTTCTTTTATGTTATAACGATGACGCACATACATGTGCTCACCTCCCCTTAAAAGAATTCGCCCACGAATTCAAATACAGACGACCGACATCCTCCCTCTGATACCAAATTGTAACACCCTTATCCGTCGTATGGCATATAACAGAAGGTCCAGCTAGAACCCGACGCCATATACCACGGGCAGTCGGAAGGGTTACATAATAATAAAAAAAATACTCAACTACTCGCCCTAACACAGAGCATTCTAGCGGAAGCTTTTAAAAAGTTTAAGAGAACCCAAAATTTGCACAACACTGGCATGAATGTCCACTATACATCACAGGAACGAAAAAAAACAAATACACAACAGGGGTACATGGCCTTAAGGCCTTACAAAAGTTCACTTGACAATATAATGTTTTACAAACATCGGCTCACAAGCCGGCCACACATGAAAAAAAAGTAAAACAACGTTCGCTTGGCCTTCGAGGGCCAGCTCAGTAGCTTGGGCTTCGACCCGCTATTTGGCGCTTGGTTCCGCAGCACCTGCAAGAAACATTCCACCGCATGGTGGCAAACAAAGCAATGGTCAGCTAAGGCTGACCAAAATATAACGACCTCGCCCCTTACTCGGGACGACAGTGCTCCTTCCCTGCATATCAATAGCCCAGCTAAATAGTAAAGTGCAAATATATAAATTTCGCCACAGGTGTAGGCTCACTCGGCCAAACACCCCGAGCACTCAGGGCACATTCTCGGTGAATCCGGTAAATTCCGTGGCTTCACCACCACCCTCAGGATGAGAAACATTGTGAGCATTTTTGAGTCTTTCCGACCGCAGTCCAAGGCTCCCGACTATACCAACGGCCAGTTCCACTTTAGGGCCTCTAGCACCGAACCGCAAAGCCCAGGTCCGTTTCCACCTGCCCGTTGCTCATGCCGCCTATTCACTTTAAGACGTACGTGCGGGCCAAGCTTTACCCGGATCCTAAAACATTCCCAAACATCACATAACCCAGTTATGTTCAAGGCTGGCTCCCCGACCACCAAGTTAGCGGAATCACGTCTCCGCCAGTTTTCCGGGTGTGCCTTGGAGTTAATCCCCAAGGATCCCTGCTGCAATCTACCGCATAGAAAACTGACAACAATTAAAGGCACAGAGTCTTCTCCGGCCACTCATGTAATGCAACATCGCCAATCCAGACAAACATGTCTGGGTAGGCTTCACACACAATGCCTATGCTCGTACTTCGATTCCGAACTCTAAACAAGTGGGACTTCACATATCTACCCCAAGGAACACCGCAAACTCACCGCACACTCGCGGGAAAGGGTTTTCTTATGCAAAGGAAGAAGAGCTTCACATGCTCAAGTTGAGAATCGTTACCCTTGAAGTCTGCTTAGGCACCATGGAAAACTAGCCGGATGAGAGGCTTCGTAAGGGAATTCTCTCCACGGATGTGGTCTCAGTTCTCACTTTCGTGCTCCGATGCTCCGCCGGCGGTCGGATTCCTCCCTTCCTTCTTCCTTGCTCTCTCCTCTCTTTAACTTCTTAGAAAGAGAGAGTTTAGGATGAAATGAAGAATTAACCCTCAATTCCCGAACTTGACTCAGCAGGAACTCACCGGGGCCGTCAGATCCTAATTAAAGAAAACGAACGGCTCAGATTTGCCTAAAATCTCCAAACCCTGGGCCGAACATGACTTTGCACACGACCGTGTCCCAAGCAGTGTGCCTCGATCTAGACAAGATTGTCGAGGACAGAAAAGGACACGGGTTAGGACATGCCCGTGTCCCAACTTGACACACTCGTGTCGGGTCATCGACACGCTTGTGACCAGTGGCGTGTCACGAATAACCGCCACACCAACCGTCACGTCCCTTGGTGGATAAGGGTGACCACACGCCTGTGCCGAAATTGACACGCCCGTATCATACAGTACACGCTCGTGTTCCGGGCCATGTCCCTCAATCGACACAGGACCAAACTTCTAGAGGAGTATATGGCCATGTGACGCGCCCGTGTCACATGTCGTGTGCCTGACACGCCCTGTGACATGCCCGAGTCACAGGCCGTGTTCGAGCACTCAATGCTCGTCGACCTCAACTCGACTACCCGAGCACGACACGCCCTGTGATACGCCCGTGTCATAGGCCGTGTTCACCCTACCAAGACCCAAACTTTGTTTGAACACCGCCCGTTTCACTTTTAAGTTTTGGGGCGTTACAACCTTCCCCTTTTCTTTGGGGCTAGCCTTCTTGGCAGCCTTACCCTTTCCAGCTATGTGGCCAAGACCTCTACCCTTCTTCTGAGCTGAAAACTCATCAATGAGAGGTAGAACAGTCTTCGGCTTGGAGAAACTCCCAACGAGTTTTCTCTCTATCACGAGCTTTTCTTCCAGCTAATCAAGATACTTTTCTTTCAGACTCAGTGTCTCAGCGGAGCTCTTGAGTTCCTCTTTCAAGGAGTGGACTTCATCTCTGAGAGGAAGTAATTTTATAATTTCTTCATTCAGATTAGTTTCCATTTCCTTGAGGGAGGCAATCTCCTTTAACTGCTTTCGTACTACCTTATGGAATTTGTCGAAAGCCTTTAATAAGTGTTCGTGTGAGCAATCAATTCTTATTCGTCCTCATCAGAAGAATAGCCTTCATGATCATTAGTGGATGTTTCAGACTCAGAGAGTATGGTGTGCTAATTTACCTTCCCATGGTACTCGAAGTCGCCAACTTCCTCGTCTGATTGTGTCATAAGCCCGAAGTAGGCTTCCTTATTTTTTGAACTCGACTCACTTAAGTCACTATCATTGAGAGTCTTAGACTTCTTGGCTACGAAGCTCTTTTCTTCTTTTCTTTTTTCCTTTGAAGGATCTCTTTTCTTCCTTCTTGAAGCCATCCTTCTTCTTACAGGGACACTTCGCAATCACGTGTCCTGGCTTATTACAATAATAACAAACAATGTCAGAGGAAAACTATTTATTCGGTTTTAATTTATACCTGTCCTCCCTGTTGTAGCTTTTCGTCGTTCGATCACCGCCACGACGTGATCTCCTGGAGTCTGAAGAGGATGACCGATTTTTCATTTGTCTTCTTTTGCTCAGCAGTTTCTTGAAATATGTAACACCCCTATCTGTCACATAGCATATAACAGTAGGTCCGGTCGGGGCCCGATGTCATATACCACGGACAGACCGGTGGGTTACTAGATGAAACCATTCGACCAATACACATGTCCTACACAGAACATCTAGCAGAAGCAATTTATTAAGTTGCAACAATAAGAACCCTGCCAACAAGCATGAATGTCCACTAATAGAAAACCCAGTAGGAATGAACTACAAAATACACAAAAGTACTGGCCTTAAGGCCTTACAATAGTTTGCTCAAATATAAGTGTCTTCCAAACCTCGGCACGCAGGCCGGTCGCACATGAGAATACACGAAAACACTCAAAAAATTAGGCCTTCGAGGGCCGGCTCAGCAACCTGGGCTTTAGCCCGCTATTTACCTCTCGGCTCCACAGCACCTGCAAGCACAATTCACCGCAACGATGGCAAACAAGAATAACGGTCAGCTAAAGCTGACCAAATTATAACGATTCCGCCCCCAAACCAGGGCAGCTAAGCTTCTTCCCTACACTGATTAGCAAAACAAGCAACATAGCGAATAAACATCACATCATAGGTGCACGCACACATGGCCGTACACCCCATGCTCTCAGGGCACTTACTCGGCGAAGCCAGTCCGAACCCAGTCCGATCCTTGACTCCACCACCACCCCCAGGGCGGCAAACCTCGTGAGCATTTAGTCTTTTCAGACGTAGCCTAGACTCGATCTCCAAATCATTGGTAAGTGCCATGTTAACTTTAGGTCTCTTTAACCGAAACAGATGGAGCGGGTAGGGTTCCACCAGCCTGTTGCTCGCCCTGCCATGGCCATTTGGCCTTTGATGCGGGCCAAGCTTCCCCTAGTCCCAACTATCGATAAAACACGGTACATAGCCCCGCTATATACCTGGCCGGCTCCCAGGCCACCGAAATGGCAAAAATGCATTTCCGCCAAGATTTATGGGTGCATCTTGGGGTTAATCACAAAGATTCCCTGATGCATTCTAACGCATAGCAACCCGAAAACAAATAAAACGCACGGAGTCTTATCCGACACAATATGCGTAGCAAAACATCACCAATCCAGACCAACATGTCCGGGTAGGCTTCACACACCATGCCTATGTCCGTACTACGATTCCGGACTCTAACAAGGGGGAATTTACATATCTACCCCAAAGAATACTGCAAACTCACCGCACACTCGCGGGAGCGGGTTTTCCCATGCAAAGGAAGAAGAGCTTCACATGCTCAAGATGAAAATCGTTACCCTAGCATTTTTCCTTGGCACCATGGAAATCTATGTGGATGAAATGCACCGCAATCTCCTTGCCTCCACAGATCTGAAGTCGGCTTGTGATTTTGAGCTCTGAAGCTCCGCCGGTGACCGGATCTAACCTTCCTTCTTCCTCCTTGCTCTCTCCTCTCTCTAGATCTTAAAAAGAGAGTAACCCAAGAGAAATGGTGTTTTCTAAGCCCTAAACTCGGGTATATCCCTGGGGAAACAACCCCCAACCATCGGATCTATAAATAAGGAAACGGACGGCTGCGATCCGGACTTGAAATCTAAGATCTGGGCCAAACACGGCTTGCGACATGCCCGTGTCCAAGGCCATGTCACTCAATCGCCGTCGAAACCATTGCGCCCCAAAAAAACACGGGCACTCGACACGCCCGTGTCAGGCTTGACACGCCCGTGTCATATAGTACACGCCCATATAGCTGGGCGTGTTCCTCCATCGACACAGGTACAAAATGACCAGAGCACGATACGGCCATATGACACGCCCGTGTCATATGCTGTGTGCTAGACATGCCCTGGGACACGCCTGTGTCCCAGGCTATATTGCTGCCTTAGCACAACTCGCCAAATGACCCGAGCAGGACACGGGTATTTGATACGCCTGTGTCGAATTTAACACGCCCGTGTCGGACCCGAACATGCCTAGGCTCAAGTCGTGCGCCCTCACTCAACGATCATTGAGTGAAAGGCTTTGAGTGCCTGACACGCCCTAGGACATGCCCGTGTCCCAGGCCGGGTTCACTGCCCCGATGATCGTTGACTACAATTTCGCCGACCACGCGACCATTGCCAAACCCGAGCACGACACGCCCTGGGACACGCCCGTGTCCCAGACTGTGTCACCTCTACCAAATCCCAGATTTGGCTCAAAACACCACCTGTCACTCTTTTGAGTTTCGGGGCGTTACAAAATGTTTGGAGATAAGAGAAAATTCTCCATCCTATAGCTCAGAGCCTGACGTGCTTGGCTCAGTGTCTTCTGGAGTATTGGGGGCTTGTGTCCTTATGTGTGACACAGCTTTAGACTTTCTTGACCCTTTAGCCTTCATAACCACTGACTTTTCTCTGCTAAGAATTCTGTTGCTTTGCTCCTCCTTCTTCATGGTGTTCATCTGGAGTTCGTAGGAGAGCATTTTGCCAAACAAATTCTGGGGGTCGATTTCTGGCTGTTTCCCAAATTCCCTAATAGCAACAACTTTGGTGTCCCAGTCCTTAGTCAGGGATCTTAGGAATTTGTCATTGAGCTCACCATTAGTGAATGTGCAACCATAGTTCCTAAGGTTGTTGACGATCTTGAAACAAATTTTGAAGCTATCAGCGATAGAGTCACTTGATCCTTTCTTAAATGCTTCGTACTCTTGATTTAGTAAAGATCTTTGATCGTCTCGAAGTTCCTCAGTCCCTTCCATTAGAACTACTAAGCAATCCCACATCTCCTTGGCAGACTTGCAGTGGAATAAGTTTTGGAGCATAGAGTTGTACACTGCGCTTGCAATGATGTTCTTCTCTTTCTTATCCAAGGATACCAAAGCAATCTCATCCTTTGTTAAGCCCATCATTTTCTTAGGGATCATAATCGCCGGATTCATAGCTTAAGCTTGAGTAGGGATATATGGCCCTTCTTCCACTATCTGAAAGATCTTGGATCAACAGCTTCCATGAAGAACCTGACTCTTTCTTTCCACATAAGAAAATTTTCTTTAGTGCATACAGGCAGCTTCATGGATGACATGTCCTTGCTTCTGTCCATGGTGAATATGCAGAATCTCTAAACGCTAGATCAGGGATTTGTTCAAGGTGTTAGCCTTATCGAACAAAACGCCCCCTCTGAGATACCAATTGAAAGTTTCTAGCGTCTACCTAACTCACCTAGAGGGGGTAGAAAGGTAATGTTTGTGACTTTTCGCGGATTAAAAATTACTCAAAAATAAACAAGCTCACAAATACAGAGATCTATGGTGGTTCCCCGCATTGGGTCGTCCACTGTCTCACCTCGCCTATCTACTACGAAGGGCTAGATTCAACTACTTAACCTTTCTCAGATTATCACAATCTTACAACTCGGAGCCACAACTCCTACAACTTGGAGATGACACTCCTACCAGTCAATCCACAACCAAATCTACAAACTCGATCCACAAACGGATCTACACTCTCGATCCACCACCGGATCTACAAACTCGAAGAATAATCTCCTACAATATGTAAAGGAATATTACAAAACACAAATGATTACAAGTCTTCACTCCGATGTTCCTCGTAGAAGTAAATCTTGAAACTTGGAGAACTCGGAAAATTGAAATCTTGGAGAACTTAAATCTTGAGCCTTCGATCTTCGAACAACTAGGACTGGAGTAGAATAGATCTTGAGAGAAAAAATGATCCAGTCACGTAAGTTGAAGATGAATGATCGTGCACGTAGCCGGCCGTCGAACAGAAGAAACCGCGAATCGCAAGAGTCGGTCGACGGTTTCCATTTTCAGGAATCTTTTGAAATCGAAATGTAATTAGGGCAAGATTGGTCATTTCGAAAATCAACCTAACATATATATAGAGAGATTCAAAATAACGGCTATAAAATAATTCCAAAAACGTAACTTAAAAGTTACTGTGCATGGCCGACCGAAATCTTAACCAGAGAAAATTTTCAGAAAATGGCCTAAGTTAAATTCGGCAGAATTCGTCGAATATCAATTATGATACTCTCCGAATGTATATGTGATATACGTCGAATTGGACTTAGAAGAAAACCCAGAAGGAGTCAAAATTTTACTCGACGAATTCAGCGAGTATCTCCTGGGATACTCGACGAATTCGGTGATTATCGCCTAGGATACTCGACGAATTCGGCGAGTATCGCCTGGTATACTCGACGTATTCGACGAGTATCCCTAGTGATACTCGACGAATATTCCTTGGCGAATTTTCTGATTTTCAGCAAATGTTCCCTAAGTATATACTACGAATTTAACGGGTATCGGGAAGTATACACGACGAATTCGGAGAGTATCAAGATGATACTCGACGAATTCGATGTGTATGTTTAACATAACTCGCCGAATTTTACTTAGGTAAAATTCCAATTTTTTTGAGTCCATGTCTTTGGCCTTCCTCGGTCCTTCTCCTGTAATTGGGATAGAAGTACACCCCAATAGAGAGATTACACATGAGTAAACACATTGGCCTATACAATGAAGGATTATATTATATAGTCTTGTGTTTAGTGACTCACTATAACCTGACATTGGTGTGTACTTAGCAAAGTAAACCTGCATGTACAAAACTAGAATAATAGCATCAAATACAATCTCAATTCATCTTAGCTTGACTAGGCCCTTCTTCAAAATCAGGGTTATTGTGAATGCAATACCCAACACTACCTTTTTCAATACCAAGTCCCCTTCTGTGAACTGTTTGATCCTGGCATGTTTGTCAAAATACTTGGCCATCCGCCGTTTGACCTTTTCCTGCCGGATGGCAGACAAATCACGCAACTCCTGCACCATATCCAAGGAGAGTCTCAACTCAACATCATTCTCAGCCCGCCACTCTTCTCTTCCTTCCTCTGCTTAAACTACTCGAGGTGTCCGGACCTCAAACTCTATGGGGAGCTATGCTTCGTAGCCATGGGAGAGCTTGAAGGGGGTCTCCCCCGTGGCTGTATTTGGGGTAGTCCTCAAAGCCTAGAGGACCGAAAGGAGATGTTCCACCTAACTCCCCTTCAAGTTTTACACTTTATTCTTTAAGAGGTTCACGATAATCTTGTTTGCCGCTCCACCTGTACGTTGCCCCTAGGATGATGGACCGACGCGAACCTAAGATCGATTCCGAGTTGGCCATAAAAGCTGATAAACTAGGCGCTGGCAAACTGCGACCCATTGTCCGTGACAATGGACTAATTTAATCCATGTCGACAGATGATCTCCCCCTATACAAAGTTTTTGATTACCTAGGAGGTCACCTTGGTCAGCGCCTTCACCTCCAACCACTTAGAAAAATAGTCAATCATAACCAACATAAATCTCCTCTGCCCACTAGCCTGAGGGAAGGGTCCTACCATATCCATTCCCCAGAAGGTGAAGGGCCAGGGCGTCGTGATGCTTCTAAGCCGCTGATCTGGCAGTAGTTGGAGAGGGGCAAACAACTGGCACTTGTGTCATTTCTTTGTGAACTCAGAGGCATCCTGGCCTAGGGTCGGCTAGAAGTACCATTGTTTGACTATCCTCCCCTCCAATGTCCTACTTCCTGAGTGGCTCCCGCACTCTTCGGAATGGACTTCTTCCAAAATCCTCAGAACTTCTCCCTCCGCCACGCAGCGTGCCAGCAACCCCGAGAGGGTCTTTCTACACAACTGCCCGTCACACATGAGGTAATATGCCGACTTGTGCATGAATTATTTTTTATTTATACCCTCCAGGAACTGCCCTGTGGATAGGAAGGTTGCAAAAGGATCCATCTACGAGGGGCGTTGGTCCACCTCCATCAGCTCTCCCTCTTTGATGGAAGGGCGAAACAAGTCAGTGATGGTACCTCCCACTCGGGGTCCTTGCTTGTCTAACTGATCCACCTGCTCATTCTCCTCCCACGGCACGTGTTGAATTGAGAATGTTTGAAACATGCCGATGACCCCCTTTACTTTGGCAAAGTATAATTGGAGAGTAGGTTCCCGTGCCTCAAACTCCCCGTTAATCTGAGAGGCTACCACCATAGAATCCATGAGCACCTCCACATCATGTACTCCTAGATCCTTGGCCAGACGCAACCCTGCTATCACTGCTTTGTATTCGACCTGATTGTTGGTAATGGGAAAGTGAACAACCACCGTCTTCTTGATCTTTGTTCCCTGGGGGCTCTCCATGATCACTCCTACCCCCAAGGAATGTCTACCCGAGGCGCCGTCTACCATCACCTTCCAAGGAACTGGGAGGGTGAGCTCTGCCTCCACCACCTCGACCACACAATCAGCCAGAAAGTAGGCCATCGCTTGAGCCTTGATCAAGAGACGGGGAACAAAAGAAATATCAAACTCACTCAGCTCCACCGACCACTTTGCTAATCTTCCCGAATGCTCCACCCCCTCAAAGATGTTGTCGAGGGGATGGTTTGTTACTACTCAGATAGAGTGTGCCTAGAAGTAGGGTCTGATCCTTTGAGCTGGGATGACCAAAGAAAAGGCCAACCTATCCAGGATCGGGTACCGGAGCTCTGCCTTCCTCAAGACCCGACTCACGTAATAGATAGGCAGTTGCTTCTTTACCTCTTCTCGGACCAGAACAGATCTCAAGGCCTTGGCCTCGACCCCAAGATATAGGGACAGATCTTCCCCATCCTTCGGTCCCTACAGTAACGGAGCCTGGATCAGCTGCCTCTTTAAGGCCTGGAACACCTCCTCCCATTCCTTAGACCATTCAAATTTTTTATTTCCCCTTAGCGCTTTGAAGAAGGGGGAGCACTTCTCTCCTGCCCGAGAGAGGAACCTGCTCAACCCTGCCAATTTTCCTGTCAATTGCTGGACCTCCTTGGCGTTCCGAGACGACCCCAACTCCATGATCGCCCTCACCTTGTCAGGGTTGGGCTCTACACCTGCAGTAGTAAGGAGATGGTCTAGGAACTTACCCCTACTTTCCCCGAAGACACACTTCAAGGAGTTCAGCCTCATTTTGTATTTTCATAGGGTATTGAAGGTCTCCTCTAGGTCCCAAAGGTGAGAGTCCACATCCCAACTCTTGATCATGAGATCATCCACGTATACCTCCAGGTTCCTCCCCTTCTGCTCTTGGAAGAACCAATACATCATCGTTTGATATGTTGCCCCTGCATTTTTTAGCCCAAAAGGCATCATCATGTAACAGTACCACCCGTCCCCGGTGATGAAGGAGACATCTTTTATATCGGGCAGGTGCATTCTGATCTGATGATAACCTTAAAAGGCATCAAGAAAACTCATTACAGAAAAACTGATGGTTGAGTGATGTTTTAGAAGTCTACCAAAATCACCTAGTGGGAAGTGAATAGGTGAGGTCTGCGTCTTTTTGCGGAATAAAAACTTGAAAGAATGAAGCGCAGAAAATAAACAAACAAGCCACAAAAAACACAAGATTTATAGTGGTTCCCCAACCATGGGTACGTCCACTGTCCACCTCACGGATCTACCAACACGCTAGACTCGGCTACTTCACTATTATCTTAGATTGAAAACCAATCCTACAACTCGGAGCAATGCCCCTATAACTCAATCCTCAAAACGGGAACTACACTCGGAAGAAAAAGAACTTTCTACAAAACTCGGTGACAAAATCTCCTACAAGAGTTGAAATAGATTTTACAACAACAATAAAATAAACTTCACTTCAGATCTGAGAACTTCAAATTTCTTCCTTCTTGAAAGTTGAAACTTTGTCAGAAATAGATCAAGGATGACTATGCCGAAATCTCTGGATCTGAAAAGCTTAAGATCAACACAATCAAGAAAGAGATATGTAGAAGTTGAACGCCTTGATCGGTTGATCACTTCTTGTCGTGAATCATTTGAATCGGAGAAGAGCGGCGACGAGAATGACGATGAAAAGAGGCGACTTTCCCGATTTATAATGAATAGTACGATTCAGAAAACTTATTTTCTTGTGTTAGGTTTAGTCGAATTTGATAAGACCTTTTATAGGATAAGCCTAACGGTCATAATCATAAATGACTACACACGTGGACCAATAAGAATCGAGGTTAAATTTGAAATCGTTTCTGTCTGGACTTAGAGAAAATTTCAGAAAAACATCTGCATTTCTCGAGTGAATATCATACTACTCGAGAACAGTATTTGTTTCTCGAGAAGAGGAAGTATGGTTCTCGAGAATAAGTCCTTAAGGAAAATACAGGAAACGATATCTGGCTTCTCGAGAAGTAACTTCTATTACTCGAGAACTAGATAAAGATTTCTCGAGAACTATCATGACTTCTCGAGAACAAATAAACTTGTCAAAATGTAATTTCTTCTTACTCGAGTTCTAGTCTTCTGCTTCTCGAGACAAAGTCTTGGCCTTCTCGAGTAATGACTTCTGTTACTCGAGTACTAGACTTAGAAAAATTCTGAAATGATTTTTTCAGTAAACTCGAGAAAGAGATAAGTCTTACTCGAGTACTCCATGGCTTTCTCGAGAACTAAATGAAGACTTCTCGAGAATAGCTTTTTTTACTCGAAAATTATAACGAGCAGACTCGAGAATTTTCTCCAACACTACTCGAGTACAAGATGTCCTACTCGAGTAATGGACTTAAAAGTTTTTTGACTTTCTCAAAATTTTCTTTCTTCAAGGAATTTCAACAACTATTCTTTCTCTTAGTACCTGATAATGAAGTGTGTCCCAATAGAGAGGATACACATGAGTCAACACCATAGATCACACAATGAGGGATTACATTGTATGGTCCTATGTTTGGTGACTAATTGTAGACTGACATTGGTACACACTTAGCAATTATAACCTGCAAGCACTCAACTTGAAAAGAGCATCAAATACAAACTTAATTCATCTTAGTTAAAGGGTGACTTCATACAAATCTAGGTTATTGTGGATACAATACCCAACACTGAGTCAACAAGCGTGTCAATCTGAGGCAAGGGGTAACAATCCTTAGGACATGATTTATTTAGAAGATAAAAATCTATGCATATTCTCCAACGGCCGTCTCCTTTTTTGGCCATTAAAACATTGGAGACTCAGCCTGGATACTAGATTTATGAAACGAATACGGCCTTGAGGAGCTTACCCACCTCCTACCGGATGGGCTCGACCAACTTGTCCGTGGTAGATCTCTTCTTCTATCGGATGGGTGAGATCCAGGTTGAGGCGGTGGAAGGAGACGTCCACATCGATCCCCGACATGTCTGTCGCACTCTATGCAAAGATGTCGACATTATTTGGATGCACTCCAACATCCTCCCCTGGTCCTCCGGGCTCAACCCTATGCTGATCCGCACTTGCTCCACCCTGCTTTCCTGGGTGAGAACCTCTATCTCCACCACCTCTTCCATTGCTTCCAGTCGGGACTGGTCTCCTCATTTGTCTGTCGCCCCCTTGCCTGGGGCCCGAACTTCTTCCTCAACCTCCTCCATGGCTATCAACTCAGCCTATTCTTCGGGAACTTCTTTCGCCACCTCCACCTGGGCACAGATCTCTTCTTCCTCTACCTCCATCCCCTCCTCTTCTCCTCCACCCTCCTTCCTGGAAAACTCCTCCATCCTCCTCTCCATCTCCTCAGCTCCTCCTTGCCAGGAGATGGAGTTGACCGTGATCACATAGCACTCCCTTGCTATCTTGGGGTCTCCCCGAACCCGAACTTGGATGCCTTCTGCATTGAACTTAAGGCATTGGTGGAATGAGGAAGGCACACAATGGAAGACACTGATGAGGAGTTGTCGGAAGATGGCATTATAGCTGCTAGGAGCATCCACAATTACAAACTTGCAGTTTCGGGACTGCCCCCCCTAGAGTGACATAGAGTCCCACTCCTCCTTCCACCTCCTTCCTTTCCCCGAAGAATTCGAAGAGAGGACCATCCGAGTCCAACACCCTCCTGGACTCCACCTTGATCGCTTTAAATGCCTTCTTGAAGACGACATTGACCAAGCTCCCATTGCCAATGAGGATCGGAGAGACAGTAAAATTTTTGACCACAGCCTGGATCACCAGCACGTCGTAAAATGGATCCTCATGATTCGACATATCCTTCCTTAAGAAGATAATCTTCTCCTCTAGGGGTGGAGTTAGAGATGTTGAAGCAACACTCCGACGATACATAGTATGGAGGCTTGCCTTGCGAGTGGCCTTAATTCCAACCCCCCGTGGATCATTCTGATCACTCTGCGACCTCCGACATCGGCCCGGTCCTCACACCTATCTTCCTCTGCCCCGGACAGGACCTCCTCAATCCGCACTTCCTGGCAGGGTTGCTGCTTCTGCTCCCTATTTCCTCTCATCTCGAGGAACTCCAGGCATGTGGTCGTGGCATGTCCCTTATCCTGATGGAAGTCGTAATAGGGCAGCTCCGCCCTTCCTACTTGCCTTCTCCTCTACTGGGCTCTTCTCCTCCTCCCCAGGGCTATCACCATAGCCTAATGTTGATATAAGAGAGGAGGCATCTTCCCCTGCCTCCATTAAGGAGGTTTGAACTGACCCTACCCCTTGGTGGTTATCTCCTCCATGGAAACCTCTTCGCTGGCCCTGGTCTTTCCACTCATGTTGCCTCTACCCAAGCCAATTATTCGGCTCCTAGTGCCCCCACCTCAGCTACTACTAATGTTGTTGTTGCTCCCTCTGCATGGGCTTGGGCCTCCGCACCTCGTGGACCTTGCCACCTCTCAGCTCCTTGTTGCGTGCTAGGGTTCGAAGAAAATAAACGCAACCGAACTAGCAATCCAATGAGGCAAGTATACCTATCGAATTGTAGCTAGGGGACACAAGTGTCGTATTGAAATCCGGGAACTGTTGAGTATGCTTACTCACACGAAAACTATTATCTTATCGACGGAAAAACTAGGGTTTTAGAGAATCTAATTGCAAGGAAGGAAGTAAAGCTAAAGCTAGAAAGAGAGCTATTATAGTAAATTAAAGAGCATAAGAAAATTGATTACTATGAAAGGTTGGAAAAATGAAATGGAAATGCACTCGATCAAGAATCACCTTGGCTAAAGACGATTAAGAAAATGCGATAAAAATCTAAACTTAATAGGATAAAGGTCCTTGACCGTGGAGGTTCCTAAAGCTTGAACACGCTTCTCTCGAAGCCGTGCCCAACTGAGTTTAGGAAGGTCCGACCGACTCTCATCTAAATCGGAGGCCTAAAACTCGCTTTACGCAGTGAACCCCACTATTGGATTTTACTCCAATCCGGGAGATTTGGACGTCTGCCTCTCTCGAGGGGTGCGTACAACTCCCTTTACTCTTGAATGCTCACTTCATTCTATCGGCCTCTCGGCTAGCCCAGAATGAAAGTAAAGGTGGAGGGTATATATCGATAATATACCTCCAACCCATGATTAATCAAGAGTAATTCAAGGCCCTAACCTAAAAAGAAAAGATTAATTAAAACATCATAACTTAATCACTCTAACCTCGGATCATCAAGATTGAGTACAAGGAGGATTAGTTAATTATAATGGAGTGGAGGAGGGGGGATGAGTAGTAAAGCATATAAAAGGAACACTAGTAAAGGAAGAGCACTTATATTAATTAAAAGGAGCAAGTTACACTAATGAAATTGAAATTACAAGTACATGAATTAAAGTCCAATTCTAGCCCTATATTAAGCAATAAGAAAAAGCAAGATTACAACAAAAGCTAAGGCAAACTAAAAACTAAACTATGGTTAAACAAAAAATACAAAGAGAAAGAGAGAGAGAGAGAGAGAGAAAATCATAAAAAAGATCAAGAAACAAAGGGGCAGCACCTCCCCCACTCAACCAAAGATTGCTGAAATGGAAGGGGGGTCTGAATTTATAGGAAAAATTCTCGGGTTGGTCACGCCCTACGACACGCCCTAGGGGGGGGGGCGTGATATGTACGAAGTTGACCTCGGGCTCTGGATTCTGGCGGGAGGGATGATTTCTTCTGTACGTCGGTTGACACGCCCTAGGTCACGCCCGTGTAGGTGGGGAGTGACACGTACGTCGCGTCGAAATCATTGGTCGGAAATCCGTCAGTCATCGGAAAAGTTGATTTCACGCCCCAGGTCACGCCCGTGATGGGGGGCGTGACAGTACTGTTGCATGCTGTGGCGGAACCTGCATTCAATGCGGCGGCAGGCTTTGCGGCAGAGGGCGACACGCCCTTGGTCACGCCTGGAGGCACGCCCAGGGAGGGCGTGTCAGGGGGGCGTGACAGCAGTTTTGTTCGTTTTTCTGTCCCTTCCAGCAGGAGTCCTCGGGATCGGGTGACACGCCCTAGGTCACGCCCAGGGAGGGCGTGATAGGGGGGCGTGTCAGGTCATTTTTGACCAATTTTCTGGAAACCTTCAAAAAGATAAGAAAAAGTCAGGAGTAATAATATTTACATAAAAATGATAAAAAATAAACTTCTAATAGACATGATTTGTACAATATAAAATAGAAAATACGATAATAGTTTAGGCTACAAAACGTATTATCAAATTCCCCCAAGCTTAAGCTTTACTTGTCCTCAAGCAAAAATATAAAAACTAGATAATCATAAAAAAAGACAAATCAAAAAGTTCTAATTATGCCTACACAAGTACTATGCGAAATTCTAAGTAGGGAAAAGGTGAAGTGTAAATCTAAAACAATTATTTAGATATGGTAAAACTTTTATAAATTTTACTTAATAAAAACAAATCATCCAAAATTTTAACGAAGTTTTTTTAAATAGACTTAAGCAAAGCAACAAAAATGAAAAAAACGGATTGAGTTGTTACTAGATCCAAGCAACGCATTATAATTATATCAATTTAATTAACAAAAATCTAAGTTTAAATCCAAAACTACCACTGATTTACTTTTCTTCTTTTCTTAGTTGTTAAATAAGATTCAAAAGGCGAGAATCAAAAGCACTTAAATAGGACTGAAACGTTTGGTTTAGGAATATGATTAGTAGTGGAACTCAAAGATAAATGTGAAGGCTTAAAATCACACTAAACCAGAGCAAAGAGTTTCAAAAAATTTCATAAATAAATATAATTTTTTTTTCTTTCTTCTTTTTTCCATTTTTTCTTATTTTCAAAACAAAGGCCATAAATATTTTTATTTTCCTTTTGAATTGGCCAAACAGAAATAAATATAACTTTAGAGCATACTTTTTTCAAAAACCTTTCTCCCACAAAAATCACAAAATATCCTATCAAAATCGTGAAAATATTTTATAAAACTCAAAAAGGCTAGTGTGATTAGATAGGTTGGAAATTTTGGCTTTGGTGAAAATGAAATGAAGGGAGGAGCTATCAAATGAAATCAGAAAAAAGGCTCAAAAATGGCTAACTAGTGGTAAAAGTTTTTAGGTTGGCAGGAAAGCTCAAACGAAAACAAAAATGGCCTAAATCATTTTCACGCTTTTGAATTTATTTAAAACAAAGGTTTGAAAAATTTCAAAAAACGAGTCCTAGATAATAAAAGAAGATTGATGAAATTAACTTGAAAATAGAAATAATAGGTGACTTAGATCGTTCACATCTACTACGCTATTCAAAAGTTGACTTTACAAAAATTATTCAAAAACGAAAAAGAAAATAGTGGATGATGAATTTTTGAGAAAGTAAAGGAAATAAAAAACAAAAAACCATAATAGAAATGCGAGTTTTAGAAAAATATTTCACCTTAACATGCTACCGTGAATTAGAAACACAACATGACCAACATTTTACTTGTGAAACATAATTAAAAAGAACGATTAGAAATATTATAATTAACTAAGTTGTTTATAGGAGATTTTGAGTAAAACAAAAACAAAAACTAGGGGTACTATCGAAATACCAAAATGTCTAAACTATTCAAAAACACAATTTTTTTTTTAATTTTGTGAAATATTCTTTTTTTTTGGACTTTGGAAATATTTTCTCTTTTTTTTTGGAATTTTAAGATATTCATTTTTTTTTTAATTTTGGAAATATTTAAGAAGAATAAAAAAAAGGAAAGAAAAAGTATTTACACTAAGCAAAAATGAAGGAGGAAGTCCTCCCCCAAGCTTAAAATCAACATTGTCAATGGCAAAAGAAGGGGATTGGAGAAGGAGAGAAAAATAAAGTACAGAATTGAAAGACAGAATTGAAAGACAGGTACTTCCCCGGATTTATTTGCTGTGAAAGCTGAGTGATGCCGCTCCCCCGAATGTCTTCTTTGGACTTCGTGATGGATTCATCAACGTTGGAGCAGGCGATCGCAGAAGCTTCAGCTTGTCGGAGCCATCCGAGGCCAAAAATTGTAAAATAAAGAAAACAGAAAAAGATAACTTGGGTTGCCTCCCAAGAGCGCCCTTTGTTTAAAGCGTCGTTGAGCTCGACGCATCAAAAAATAATATTATCAAAAAATATTGTTGTCCAGAAATAAAATTGTTTTTAGCAAAAATTAAAAGTTCAAAGTTAAAGTTCGTGAAGCAGAAACTTAATAATGTTTAGACTGACATCATCATCACAAGAAAAATAGAGTTTAAGACGCTGACCATTCACTTTGAAATTACCCTTATCAGGGTGAAAAATTAAAACAGTTCCATAAGGAAATACTTCTAAAACAGAAAACGGGCCAGACCAGCGAGATTTTAATTTGCCCGGAAATAAACGTAAACGAGAATTATATAAAAGGACTTGGTCGCCCGGCTTAAAGTTTTTAGGGTGCCTTAAGTGTTTATCGTGTAAACGCTTCGTCCGCTCTTTATAAAGTTTATTATTTTCATAAGCATAAGAGCGCCACTCATCGAGTTCATTTAGTTGAAATTTTCGAAGGTCACCGACTGAACGGGGATCGAAGTTTAAAAATTTTAAGGCCCAAAAGGCGCGGTGTTCTAACTCTATGGGCAGATGGCACGATTTTCCATAGACCAGCCGATACGGCGTACATCCGAGGGTGGTTTTGTACGCTGTTCGGTAGGCCCATAGGGCATCGTCAAGTTTGGCTGACCAGTCTTTTCTAGAAGTTGAAACAGTCTTTTCTAATATTCTTTTTATTTCTCTATTAACTACTTCGACTTGTCCGTTAGTTTGGGGGTGGTAGGCAGTGGAAAGCTTATGCGTAACGCCGTATTTGGTAAGGATTTTTGAAAATTGTGCGTTAAAGAAATGGGAACCCCTATCGCTAACGATTGCACGAGGCGTACCGAATCTAGAAAATAATTTTTTTAAGAACGTGACTACAACTCGGGAGTCGTTCGTAGGAAGAGCTTGGTCCTCAGCCCATCATGAAACATAATCAACAGCAACTAAAATATATTTGTTTCCGAAGCTAGAAGGAAGGGGGCCAACAAAATCAATTCCTCAGAGGTCGAAAATTTCGCTCTCTAAGAAATAATTTTGCGGCATTTCATTTTTATTAGAAATGTTGCCCGACCGTTGGCAAACTATCACACCTGCTCACAAAGGCTTGCGCGTCTTTAAACAGGCTAGGCCAGTAAAAACCCGCGCAAAGCACCTTGTGAGCGGTGCGAGCAGCTTGATAGTGCCCACCTGTCGGACCTTCATGCAAATGTTTGAGAACATCAATTCCTTCATCATAAGAAACACATCTCCTTATCACTTGATCCGCACAAAGTCTGAAAAGATGCGGGTCTTCCCAAAAGTAGTTCTTCAGCTCAGAAAAGAATTTCTTCTTTTGCTGAGAGGAGAACTCTTTTGGGAGCACCCGGGCCACTAGATAGTTGGCGATGTGCGCGAACCAAGGAGAAGTAGATGTGTTAACTAAAAGCAGCTTCTCATCAGGGAAATAATCATTAAAAGATTTTTCATTTAATTTTTCTATAAAGGGGTTATCTAATCTGGATAGATGGTCGGCGGCCAAGTTCTCGGCTCCTCGCTTATCACGGATCTCTAAGTCAAACTCCTGGAGGAGTAAGACCCAGCGAATCAAGCGAGGCTTGGCATCCGTTTTGGCAAGAAGGTACTTAAGGGCCGAGTGGTCCGTAAAAGCAATGATTTTTGAAAGTGTAATGTAAGGGCGGAATTTATCAAATGCGAATACTACAGCTAAGAGCTCCTTCTCGGTTGTGGTGTAATTTTCTTGTGCAGATGTAAGGGTTTTACTAGCGTAATAGATGGGGTGGAAGTTTTTAGATATGCGTTGACCTAATACGGCTCCCACCGCAAAACTACTCGCATCGCACATAATCTCGAAAGGAATGTCCCACACCGGAGCTATCATAATCGGTGCGTTAATTAACTTTTCTTTAATTAATTCGAAGGCAGAAAGGCAAGAGTCATAAAAAATGAGTGGAGCGTCTTTTTCTAAGAGATGGGTGAGGGGCTTTGTGATTTTGGAGAAGTCCTTTATAAAACGAGGATAAAAGCCAGCGTGGCCTAGGAAACTTATTATAGCTTTTATGTTCGTAGGCGGCGGCAGCTTCTCGATAACTTCTATCTTGGCAACGTCTACCTCAATACCTTTAGCAGAAATTTTATGACCCAAAACTAACCCTTCCCTCACCATAAAATGGCATTTTTCCCAATTTAGGGCAAGGTTATTTTCTTCGCATTGTTCTAAGACTTTTTCGAGGTTTTCTAAACATCTATCGAAGGAATCGCTGAACACGGAGAAATCGTCCATAAATACCTCCATAATGCTTTCTACGTACTTGTCAAATATTGCGAGCATACATCGCTGGAATGTAGCTGGCGCATTGCACAATCCAAACGGCATTCTTCGGTAAGCGAAGGTGCCGAAGGGACAAGTAAACGTAGTTTTCTCTTGGTCCTCGGGAGAGATGGGTATTTGAAAGTACCCCGAGAGGCCATCGAGAAAACAATAAAAGCTATGGCCGGATAATCGTTCTAAAATCTGGTCGATAAACGGTAAAGGAAAGTGGTCCTTGCGGGTGGCGTCATTTAACTTACGGTAATCTATACACATACGCCAACCCGTCACCGTCCGTGTCGGGATTAATTCATTATTCTCATTACTAACTACGGTTATCCCTCCCTTCTTTGGCACTACCTGAACGGGGCTAACCCACTTACTGTCCGAAATAGGGTAGATAATTCCTGCGTCTAATAATTTCATAACCTCGCCCTTAACTACTTCTTTCATATTCGGGTTTATACGGCGCTGAGGTTGAATAGAGTTGCGCGAATTATCTTCCATTAAAATTTTATGGGTACAGAAAGATGGGCTTATGCCCTTGATATCAGAAATTTGCCAAGCAATAGCCCGGCGATGCTTACGTAGAACTAGAAGAAGTTTATCGTTTTGCGTATCCGTTAGGTAGGCCGAAACGATAACTGGTAACTTGGAATCTTTTTCTAAGAAAGCATACTTAAGGTGTTCAGGAAGTTCTTTAAGTTCTAGGGTAGGGGGTTCTTCATAAGAGGATTTAGAGATTCTTTCTTTTTCAAAAATAATATCTTCATAAACTTTTTTATAAGGAATGTAATAAGGGGTGGGGCTAGCAGCCAAGAAGGCTTCTTGCAGCGATTCAGTTGGAAGAAAAGAGGAAGAACAAAAATCAGAAAATTCTTTTTCAAACTCAGAAAGACAATCATAAGGTTCATCACTTCCTTGCAGCGATTCAGTGAGAAGAGAAGAAGAAAAACAAAAATCAGAAAGTTCCTTTTCAAAGTCGGAGAGGCAGCAGGAAGATTCATCACTCACGGCGTCTATGAAAAAACATGAGTCATCATTTGCTAGGGTGTTCTTCATCGAAGGTGTGATAGAAAAAGTTACTTCGTCGTCGCCTACTCGAAGGAAGAGCTTACCATTGCTTACATCAATGATGGCTCTGGAGGTGGCAAGGAAGGGTCGACCAAGGATCAGGGGAACCTCGACGTCTTCTTTGATGTCCAAAATGACAAAGTCCATCGGGAAAATGAACTTGTCGACTTTTACTAGAACGTCCTCCACTATTCCTAACGGGTACTTGACGGATCTATCGGCTAGCTGGATACTCATACGCGTGGGGTTAAGGCTACCAATTCCTAGCTTTTTAAACAACGAAAAGGGCATCAGGTTTATACTCGCGCCTAAGTCGGCTAACGCGTGTTTAACAAAAAGATCACCGAAGACACACGGGATAGAGAAACTACCCGGGTCACTGATTTTCTTCGGCAAACCGTTTGTTAAAACAGCAGAGCACTCGACGTTTAGCATGACGTGCGAAAGATTCTCTAACTTCTTCTTGTTGGTGAGGAGGCCTTTAATATACTTGGCGTATTTCGGCATCTGCGAAATAGCCTCGTAGAAGGGAAGATTAATGTGGATTTGCTTGAAGATCTCTAAGAAGCGGGAGTACTGATCATCTTGACGTTGTCTATTAAGTTCAGAGGGGTATGGAGGAGTTGAATTATTTTTGAAGATTGGTGGTGGAGTGAGATTTTTTTCTAAAACAGGGGTGATAACTTCTTCAGCAGAGGGTGGAAGCGGAGCGGAGCTTTGATTTTTAAAGGCGGGAGCGGAGCTTGCCTCGGGCTCTTCACTTACCATACCGGAGACTTGCTTCCCACTCCGAAGAGTTATATCTTTCGCTTTCTCTCTCGGGTTGGGTTCGGTATTGGAAGGAAGAGACCCTGCGGGTCGCTCAGAAATTATTTTCGCGAGCTATGCTACCTGATTTTCTAGACTTTTTACGCTTCCGGTTAAAGTTCTTATAGTAGCGTCATTTGTGGTGATATATTTAGAAAGTAATTCCTCCAAGCTTGGAGGTTTTGGGTAATTTTGAAGAGGTGGTGGTGGTGGTGGTGCAGAAAAATCATTTTGCGGTGGTGGGCGCATCGCATTCGTTGGATTACTCCATGAAAAGTTTGGGTGATTTCTTAAAGCAGGGTTATAACTATTTGGAAAATTAAAACCAGGAGGATGAAAATTCACAGCAGAAAAATTATTAAAACCATTTCTAGGCATATTATTAACATAATCTAAATGTTCTGGAGTAGGGGTTGCAGATTCCCATACCTGAGGGGCGGAGGCAGCAGTCATCTCCGTTATCTTTTTGCTTAGGATTTCTACTTGCAGAGCGAGCTGGAAGACGTTGTCCACTTCAAAGATACCTGCAGGCTTGTTCAGGCGATACCTAGGCACATTCCACTGATAAGTGTTCATGGCCATGTCCTCAAAAAGATCAAGAGCTGCTTCTGGGGTCTTATGATTTAAAGTACCGCCAGAGGCTGCGTCTATCATTTGCTTTGTATTTTGATTTAGCCCGTTGTAGAATTTCTGCACTTGTAACCATACAGGCAGCGCGTGATGTGGGCATCGTCTTAATAATTATTTAAATCTCTCCCAGGTTTCATATAGGGTTTCAGAGTCTATTTATCCGAAGGCAGAGATATCGTTCCTAAGTTTTGCAGTTTTAGCTGGCGGAAAATACTTCGCCAAAAATTTTTCAGTTAATTCATTCCAAGTGGTTATGTTATTCTTAGGAAGTGTGTTCAGCCACTGCTTAGCTTTAGTTCTTAAAGAGAAGGGGAAGAGTCGCAGCCTAATTGCATCATTTGTGACACCATTTATCTTGAAGGTGTCGCAAATTTCAAGAAAGCTAGCTATATGTGCGTTCGGATCTTCATCTTGAAGTCCGTCAAATTGCACATATTGTTGCACCATTTGAATTATGCTAGGCTTTAATTCGAAGTTATTATTTGCTATAGCAGGGTGGACTATACTAGATTCTGTTCCCTCAAGGTTCGGTCATGCATAATAGGACATAGTCCTTTGCACGGCCTCATCTACATTGGGTTCTTCCATTCTTAAAGTAGCAAATGACTCGGAGTCCTCAACCGGCACTTGGATAGTAGGACCTTGAAATCGCGATCTTCTCCGAAGAGTACGCTCAATTTCGTGGTCCAAGTCCGAAATAACTGACGGACTCCCGCGGGTCATGCACTAAAAGAACAGAAAAGAAGAAAAGAAAGAGAAATAGGATAAACTAGAAAGAAAGCTAGATTAGATTTTTTTTTTTGAAATAGATTTTTTTTTATATAGATTAACTCCCGAACTTCCCAAGGACTACCCCGTGAAGGGTTCGCAAGGTACTAGACAAGATAGTGGCTCTTAAAGCCTTTTGCCCTTTTCGAGAGAATTAGGTGGCGTAGAAAAATTGTGAAGTTGGTTACTATTAAGAGCGGAGATAACTTTTTTTTTTGAATTTTAAAATTTAAAGAAAGAGGATGAGAAAGAGAAGAGATAAAATTAATAGGTTCGTGTTTTCAATATATCAACGGAAGTTGGTTCCCCGGCAACGGCGCCAAAAACTTGTTGCGTGCTAGGGTTCGAAGAAAATAAACGCAACCGAACTAGCAATCCAATGAGGCAAGTATACCTATCGAATTGTAGCTAGGGGACACAAGTGTCGTATTGAAATCCGGGAACTGTTGAGTATGCTTACTCACACGAAAACTATTATCTTATCGACGGAAAAACTAGGGTTTTAGAGAATCTAATTGCAAGGAAGGAAGTAAAGCTAAAGCTAGAAAGAGAGCTATTACAGTTAATTAAAGAGCATAAGAAAATCGATTACTACGAAAGGTTGAAAATATGAAATGGAAATGCACTCAATCAAGAATCACCTCAGCTAAAGACGATTAAGAAAATGCGATAAAAATCTAAACTCAATAGGATAAAGGTCCTTGACCGTGGAGGTTCCTAAAGCTTGAACACGCTTCTCTCGAAGTCGTGCCCAACTGAGTTTAGGAAGGTCCGACCGACTCTCGTCTAAATCGGAGGCCTAAAACTCGCTTTACGCGGTGAACCCCACTATTGGATTTTACTCCAATCTGGGAGATTTGGACGTCTGCCTCTCTCGAGGGGTGCGTACAACTCCCTTTACTCTTGAATGCTCACTTCATTCTATCGGCCTCTCGGCTAGCCCAGAATGAAAGCAAAGGTGGAGGGTATATATCGATAATATACCTCCAACCCATGTTTAATCAAGAGTAATTCAAGGCCCTAACCTAAAAAGAAAAGATTAATTAAAACATCATAACTTAATCGCTCTAACCTCGGATCATCAAGATCGAGTACAATGAGGATTAGTTAATCATAATGGAGTGGAGGGGGGATGAGTAGTAAAGCATATAAAAGGAACACTAGTAAAGGAAGAGCACTTATATTAATTAAAAGGAGCAAGTTACACTAATGAAATTGAAATTACAAGTGCATGAATTAAAGTCCTATTCTAGCCCTATATTAAGCAATAAGAAAAAACAAGATTACAACAAAAGCTAAGTCAAACTAAAAACTAAACTATGGTTAAACAAAAATTACAAAGAGAAAGAGAGAGAGAGAGAGAGAGAGAGAGAGAGAGAGAGAAAAGCATAAAAAAGATCAAGAAACAAAGGGGCAGCACCTCCCCCACTCAACCAAAGCTTGCTGAAATGGAAGGGGGGTCTGAATTTATAGGAAAAACTCTCGGGTTGGTCACGCCCTACGAAACGCCCTAGGGGGCGTGTCAGGGGGCGTGACATGTACGAAGTTGACCTCGGGCTCTGGATTCTGGCGGGAGGGATGATTGCTTCTGTACGTCGGTTGACACGCCCTAGGTCACGCCCGTGTAGGTCCGTGACACATACGTCGCATCGAAATCATTGGTCGGAAATCCGTCAGTCGTCGGAAAAGTTGATGTCACGCCCCAGGTCACGCCCGTGACGGGGGGCGTGGCAGTATTGTTGCGTGCTGTGGCGAAACCTGCATTCAATGCGGCGGCAGGCTTTGCGGCAGAGGGCGACACGCCCTTGGTCATGCCTGGAGACACGCCCAGGGAGGGCGTGTCAGGGGGGCGTGACAGCCGTTTTGTTCATTTTTTTGTCCCTTCCAGCAGGAGTCCTCGGGATCGGGTGACACGCCCTAGGTCACGCCCAGGGAGGGTGTGATAGGGGGGCGTGTCAGGTCATTTTTGACCAATTTTCTGGAAACCTTCAAAAAGACAAGAAAAAGTCAGTAGTAATAATATTTACATAAAAATGATAAAAAATAAACTTCTAATAGACATGATTTGTACAATATAAAATAGAAAATACCATAATAGTTTAGGATACAAAACGTATTATCACTCCTCCTCCGTGTCCCACCTGGCTAACTTCCTCGTGAACTCGGGGTTCAACGCCTCCCCATTGACTTCCCTTGCTGCCCTCTCCATCAACTCCTCGAAGGAGAGAGTCTGCACCCTCTTTAGCTCAATTCTAAAGAATCCCTACTGCAGCCCTAGGGTGAAGGCCATCATCAGGGTATGACCTGACATCTCCTGGACCTAGAAAACCTCCTCTTGGAACAGGTCCATGTAGCTCCCCAGGATCTCATTCACCCCCTGCTTGATGTGGAATAGAGACTCAGATTCTTTCTTCCTCTTCTTGGAAGTGCTGAACCTCAGTATGAACCCCTGATGTAGGTACTCCAAACACTAGATGGAGTTGGCCGATAGTTGGTGCAACCAATCCCTTGCCTTCTCCTTGAGGGTGATGGCAAAGAGTAGGTACTTGAACGCATCCATCATCTACCTTATATAAACCACATCCTTGAACCATTGGATGTGCTGGACCGGGTCGTCCCTCTCGGTGTAGTAGCACATCTCCAGCTAACGAAACCCCTCTAGAATTTGGGCAGATGAGACCAACTCGCTAAAGGGGCTTCCACCCCCTGCCAGGCGAGCCGGGTGATCTTGAACCTCCGCTTCGCCAGATCGGCCCGCGCTTGCCGTGCCGGGGAACAGAACTCTCCCCAACAGATCTCGCTCCCTCCCCTCCTCTACTACCTCCTTTCCAAGTCACCTATTGGGGGCATGCTTTCCCAGGGTTGGGGCCGCGACAACTGGGACTACTGGCGTCGAGCACTCAGCGCGCTTGCCGAGTGCGAACTTGACGAGGCTAAGCACCTCCTGCCTGAAATCCTCAAATATCCCGAGGGTGGAGAGTGGAAGGGGATGTGGCGAGTTGACCGTGTCAGATCCTTGTACTTCACCTCTTGTCATTGAGCTCATGAAGGATTTTCATTGTTTATCACTCCACGCTCACCGCACCAAAATGTCGAAACCGAAATTCGGCTTCTGTGGAGTTCGAACCCTTGGGGAAGGGTTGATCTCTCACTTACTTCTTCCTCACAAACTCAAATAGCTAGAGACTTAGAACAAGAAATAGACCCAAGGCTCCAACATAAAAGTCCCACCACAAATCCGGAAGATCTTAGAGAGCTTCCCCTCCTTAGCCAACTGTTGAGCTAAGGATACCTCTGAAAGCGCAAGAAGACCAGGGCACAAGTAAGCATGCCTTCTGAGGTACCCCCTTGGGTGTATTTATAGTCTTCTAAAAATGATCTGCCAACAGCCAACCTCCGCTGTTCAAAACAGCTATATGTAGTCCAGATTAGCCAGCCAACAACGTAACTTCGCTGTCTTAAAAGGCTATGGTCAAGCCAGCGGGGATAAAATAGTAAAAATACAATATACAACACTGGGCGAGTGGCCCTTGAAAACCTCCACTCCCATGGGGTAGCGAGGCTCGATGGTGCTAGCACTCGCCGCCTCCCTGTGGCCCTAGGCGAGTGCGGGCCAGACCTGCCCCACTCGCAACTGCCTACCGAGATCAATAGGCGAGTACGAGCCTGTTGCTCTATGCACCCCAGTTTTGCTCCACCCCACCTGGGCGAGCCGACGGGTCTACAGAGATCTCACTCAATGCCAAGAGAAAGGAGTTGACAGAACTCATTCCACTCAACGTCGCGGTAGAAAGCGTCGGTTTAACAAGCCTCACTTGACGCCAAGACGGAAGGCATCGAGTGGACTCGACGCCAGCAGAAGGCATCAAGTGGACTCGACGCTAGGGGCCCGACTCGCTTGGGACTTGAACAAGATTGTATGCACATGTGGTGATCTAACTTGTGCTCAAGTTTAGTGATTGCAGGATATCTACTATACATTGATTGGATAGGTTATCCAAGTGGCCAAAACAGGTACTGTCTAGGCAAACTAGTGGATAAATAGAAATCTGTCTAAGTCCAAAGGCGTTGAGTGAAATTTACTCACTCAATTCCAGATGACTTATAACGCTTAGTGGAGCCTATTCCGTCAAAACCTAAGTAGTGGCAAGCTGAGAAAGTGGCTACGTCCACATACATTGAGTGAAGTCAACTCACTCAATACCATACGGCAAAAGGATGTAAGACAGGCTAATGTAGTAAAAGCCTAAGAAGAAATGGGCAAGAAAGTGGCTAAGTCCACATGCATTGAGTGAGTATCACTCACTCAACGCCATACTCTATATTCATTGAGAAATGTCATATAAGTCAAAGCCACAGAAAATCTATGCTGATATTTGACTAAGTCCATAGGCATTGAGTGAGGCATGCTCACTCAACGCCATGTGATAAAAGTGTTGATTGAATCTCATCCAGTTAGAGTCTGTGTTTTCAGACACAGAAATTTAGCTAAGTACAAATGCGTTGAGTGTAGTAAACTCACTCAACGCCAAATAAACAGAAAAAAATCTATTAAGTAGTTTGGCGTTGAGTGGAGCTTACTCACTCAACGCCAAGGAGCAGAAAAATCTGGCCACGGCAGAAAGCGTTGAGTGAGACATGCTCACTCAATGCTCTCAATGCCATGATTCAGAAAATCTGGCTAAAGCAAAAAGCATTGAGTGAGGCATGCTCACTCAATGCTCTCAATGCTTGAGATGCTGAAGAAGTAGGAAATTGATTAAGGTAGAAAGAGTTGAGTGAGGAGTGCTCACTCAACGCTCTCAATGCCTAAAATTCAAAAAGCATGGCTAAAGCACGAGTCATTGAGTGAGGCGTGCCCATTCAACGCTCTCAATGCCGCCAAGCATGCAGAAAAGGCTAAAGAATAAACTAAGGCAAAAAGCATTGAGTGAGGCTTGCTCACTCAACGCTGTCAATGCCTAGATTGACAGAATTCTTTCTAAGTGCCTTGGCGTTGAATGAAGCTCATTCACTCAACACCTATTCAACTAATACTTGATTTTTGCTAAGTCCACAGGCACTAACGTCTGCAAGTCAACAAAGTCAATGTTATATAAATCGATAGTAGGAAAGCTACAGTACAAGCCAAAAGGCATCGCAGAGCTACTGTACGACAGTTAGGGTTAAAGCAAGAATGCAGCTGGAATTAAATGTGTGGGGCCCACTGCTCAAAGAGCCGTTGGGATATAATTGATAAAATGAAAAGCCTTTATAGAAGCAGATAACTTTTTGAGAAGGAAAGTTGTGGTAGTTCTTCATCATCGCCATTGTTGCTGTGGCTGAAGAAAAGTGAGGTCAAGGCAGCAAGACAAAGAGCAAAAAAGAAGTTAGATGTTTGTCTTCATCATTAACTTCAGCAAGATCATAGCAAATCTCTAAAGGAAAGAAAGCAGGATAGCTGGTTCCATTTTCCATCTGCACTAGCAAGTTATTCACAGATCCAGCTGTACAATTCTTAAGAACATTTACTGGACGCTGTGAAGAAGAGGCTAGGACTGAGTATATCTCAGTTCAGGTAAATGTAGACTCATGATATATATTCCTGGAGTCATAGTTGGGCTGAGTTTATCTCAGTCCAGGATTTTGGCACAGAGAAACATCTCTTGTGTCAAGATCTACCACACAACCCACTTCCATCTTGTAGGATCCTTTTGGATCTGAGTGGTAGGAGAAAATTTCTGCTCTGAGGTAGGATTTTATTGAGAATTGAGGGTAGGACCTTTGGGTCTGAGCTGTAGGACTTGGTTTCAAGTCTGAGGTAAGTGAGTCATTCTCACTGAGTTATAGGGCACTTGTGCCTGAGCTATAGGATACTTTAGATCTGAGTTGTAGGGCTTTATAGTCTGAGGTAGGAGATTCATTCTCTCTGAGCTGTAGGATCCCTTGTGGATCTGAGGTACTGTCCTCCCAGCCTGAGTTATAGGGCTTAATAGCCTGAGGTAGGTGATCAGAGGATCACTGAGTTGTAGGGCCTTGTACCTAAGAAGTAAGTCTTGGAGGAGACTGAGTAATCTTGAGGGATCGATGTGTAAGCTCTTAAGAGCTGAGATTGGAGAAGTGCCTTGTCTAACTTTAAGTTAGAAAGGTGGGAGGGAAAGTGGATGTACCTATAATTTGGGGAACCACTATATATCTTGTGTTTGCCTTGTGTGTTTTCTCTGTGTTGGCTTTATTGCAGGATGCATGTCTTAAAAGCAGAATTTAATCAACTAATAAAGCATCTAACTCAAGGATAATAAAAGATAGTCACTAAGGACTAAGAAACCTATTCACCCCCCCGGGTGATTTAGCTATCCTTGAAAACAAAGACTCTCAAGTGGTATCAGAGGGAGGTTACTCAAAAATGACCTATCAGTCTTAGTTGACCTCAAAGGATAGCAAAAAGATTAAACTTATGTGTTCAAAAGTGAACTATAAGGTGTGGAGCTCAATGGAGCTTCAAATCTGTAGTGAGGACAAGAACAACATTGGATTATTGGCAGCTCATTTAGAAGACAAAGTCTATCCAAATACAAAAGCAAAGATCAGGGCCCCTCTGTCACATTCAGATAGTGACTCAGAGGTGGATGAAGCTGAGGAAGGTGAATGCAGATGCTATGGGTTGATAGCTACACCAGAAGAAAAATCCTGCCAAGATCAGCCTGGACAAAATAAGGTATATTCCCTATCTAGATCATCCTCAGAGTCTAGATATGAATCATGCACAGACTCTGATGCATCCTCATTAAGTGATGATGAAAGTCCCCTATCAGAAGATGCTATCAATCAATTGATTGAAATAATGGTGCTCTTCTGAAAGCTTTCAAAGAAAGCAAGATTCTTGTTAAGAAACAAGTAGAGGAAATTGCCTCCCTACAGCCGGTTGCTCTCCAGCAAGTTGAGACTTCATCTTTTTTATATCTAAAAGTGAGGGAAGTAGGCCATCTAAATACCATGGTAGATATCCATATTGAGTCCATCAAATATAAGGACTCTATTATCAAGGATCTTGAAGAGAAGCTTGAAAGGGAGAAGAGGATTGTGACTAATTTCTCTAAGATAGATTCTACCAAGAGAAAATCTGAATCTGAGTGGATTTCTAAAGTTATCCAATCTCAGAGGAGAGGGCAAGCTCCTATCAGGCCTCAGTCAACCTTTCACAAGGTAATTCTCCCATCCAGCAGGTATGACCAAGACTGTAAGTGTGGTCACTAGAGGTGTAGGAATCTTTCTTGTAAGATTATAAAAGTATCTTACATTGGAAAAAGAGAGGTCATGGGATTGAGTGCACAGAAGGATCCCCATATAGAAGTCCAAAGGGCCCATCCTGGACCTTTTATATTTAGTGCCCAAGCCACCTCATTCAAGGATGTGGCAATGGCCTATTCTAATGTTCTTCAAGCAAGAACTCAAACCAAATGTAAGTCAGTCAGTGATCCTGACTTGGCTATCTCAAGAACTATGAAGAACAGGCCATCTTTAAAGAAGGCTGTTGCTGATGATGTTCAGATAAAGTCAAGTACCTCTACTAGCAGACTCACTTTTGGTCAAGCTCTTGCTGACAGAAATAAGAAGGCCACTAGTCTCCTCACTGAACAGGATACCAGGTGTGGCTTGCACTCTTCAATGAGTGTTTAGAAAAGGAGATACAACATCCATGAATGTTGGTGTTGTGGAAAAGTGGGCCACTTTGCCATAGATTGTTAACATAACCCCACTGTGCCAAAGGCAAGGCAGTGTCTTCCTGACAGGACTCCTATAGGTAGACATATGCATTCTTATGCTAACAAGAACCTAGAACATAAGTCAGATTGGGTTCCTAAGGTGAGGTAAATCTTGTCTTGCAGAATAGTCCAAGTGGCCATGCCCATTTATGGTCCATGGACAGAGATGTACCAGAACTTGTACAAGAAAGCTATCTTCTGAATAATTCTGAAAGTGAGGAAAAGATCTACCTTAACTCTAGAGGGGGGGGGGTGAATAGAGTATTTTTAAAATAATTTACAATTAAAAATATAAAGCAGTGGAAGACTTAATTTATATATATGTGTAAGGTGCTTGCTATGAAATAAAAACTAAAGCAAGAACTAAGAAAACACACAGCACACAACAAAGTCAAACACACAACAACCAGATGACACAAGGATCTATAGTGATTCCACAACAACCTGGGTACATCCACTCTTCTACCACCCTAGGTAGGAATCCACTGCAGGAATAGTTGATCAGGTGTCCTTGGCACCAATGAGCTTTTGATAAGGTGCTCAAAAACCAAAACTAGATTTTTTGATAAGGTTTCTTGCCACCACTGAGTTTTGACAAGGTCTTAGAAACCAGTTTCAGAACTTTTGAAGGGAGTTTTGAAAAACAATTTTACAGGAGGGAAAGGAAAAAAGAAAGAGTTGAGTTCATCTTCTCTGTCAACAGTCTGAGAGAAGACAAGTGGATGATGATGTCAAAGCTCCCCCTGAGATCTGTAAGGGTTCAGGAAGGTGAGCTTTGCTAGGGTGATAGGTCTTCAGTTGCTTTAGATCTCCAGCAATTGATGATTTCAGTAGATGCTGAAATGTTTGATGTCTGGAGTTCTTGATGTTGAAGTTTTTGAACACTTAATGATTTGGAGGAGTTGAGTAGCAGAAGATTTCCTCCACAGAAAACTTTCTTGTGTTCTTGAAGATTTGGGATTCAGTAAATTTGTAAATCTCAGAAGATGAACTCTTAATTAGAGAGTTTCTATTGTTCACTCTTCTGTATCTCTTTCAATCTAATTCTGCTGTATATCTCTGGTCTCTATAATTATATATGATCTATTCTTTTTTTTCAAAAACATATTCTGTAGGAGTATATCAGATTCGGACTTAGATGGTCGTTACTCAGTCATAAATGACTTCCATAAATGACAACTGTCTCTGGGGAAAGTCCTAAGTAACATTCCTTTTAGCCTTCCTTGAAACTTGCATTAGATTGCTTGAAACGGCTAGAAAATCCTTTGCAATAAATGCAGGAAATAACTCTGAATGAATCTGAATGAATTCCATAACTATTCTTGAATTTGAAATCTGAAAGCATCGATCTCTCATAGAAATCGCCGATCTGAGCTCTACGATCGATTAACTGAGCTCAGAGATTGGATTTATACTAGAGACAGAAAACGTCGACCTAAGCTCTACGATCGTCGAACTGAGCTCAGCGACTTGAAAAATAGCTGAAGACAGAGCATCGATCTGAGCTCGAAGATTGTCGACCGAAGTTTGACGACTTGCAGAGTTGAGCTCAGAGAACGTCGAACTGAGTTTGACGTTTCGTCGACCTGAGCTCGACGAAAATTGTCTTTGTCTCAGTAATGAATCCTGATCTTTGAATGATCTTGGGGGCAGCTCCAAACCTAAGTTCTAAGCCTTAGACTCATTCTAAGTTGACCTTTTCAACTATACAACTAAGTCAAACCAATTTCCTAATAACATAGTGATCCTTGCCCAAATTAGTAATAGGGTTTTCCAATAATCTCCCCCTATTTGGGTTAGGATTACTATTTACAGGACACAATAGGAAATACAAAATCATACATATAGAAACAAAAGCTAAACCAACAATGTAGAAGAAAAACATAGCAGCATTGCAGAACTCATATAGAATATCAGCAATATTCAGAGATATAGATGTACTGTCTGCTTACAGAAATCATTTCTTCTTATTACCTTTATTAAATAGAATCTCCCTGTTAGGATTGAGAGCATCTTTCTTTGATCTTCTGTCATCATCTGCACCTAAGGATGTTTGGGATCTTGGCCTTGGGACAACAGCCTCAGGATGCAGCTTCATATAACTTTCTGGATCAAAGAACTTTCTTGAAGCATATCTCTCCAGTTCTGTCTTTCTTTGTTCTGATAGGGTTGTAATGTTTGAAATGTCTTTACCTTGCTCCTTGGCCTTCTTCATTTGATCTAGAGCAGCAAGCTCTTTCATTCTGGCAGTCCATGACACTGGGTTGTTTTCAGGATCTTCAAAATGGATTGGAGGTTCATATCTATTGATAGATTCTGAATCATTAGGAGTCCTGGTGACAACTGAATCTCTGAGCTTGTAAGGGAAAGGACCTTGAGTAGAATCAATTGGACCTTGTCCTTCCCTTTGTTGTCTGGAATAAGTTCTGTACTCTTTCTGATTTCCTCTGTACTGACCTCTTTTAGAATGATAGCCTCTTTGATGTTTACCTCTAGGTTGATATCTTTAAGAAGATTGAGAAGAACTATGCTTTGAAGCAGATCCAGGTTGAGAAGCAGATCCTCCACCAGTACCAGTATCTAGAGGAGGAGGAGGATGAGACTGAGAAGATCCTTTCTCATTTTTTTCAAGTTTTCTTCTTTTCTTCATAGCCTTTAACTGATTCTTAGAATATTGCATCCAAGGCTCTGTTATTTAACAATCATGCAAAATGTAGTATGGTATATCATTTACATCTTTGGCCTTAGCAGGGGGAACTCTCATCATTGCTTTGCTTCTTGCTTTCCTTTTCTTAGAGATGGTGCCAACAGAATCATCAGAGTCAGTGTTAAATATATCACTTTCTGAACTCTGGGGTCTGTCATATAGATAATCAATGCTTTTGATATACTCTTCTCTTTGTTTAGACTTCTCAGCAGACAGAACAGGAGCAGAATCAATTATAGTAGCAGCAGGAGCAGAAGGAACTTCTGGAGCAGCAGGAGCAGCAGGAAACTCAAAAACAACAGGTTCTTCTAGAAAAACAGCAAGTTCAACAGCAGCAGCAGCATCAACAGGATCAGCAGGCAACATATCAATATCAGTAGGTTCAACACTTTCAGCAGCAGCAACAACAACACAATCAGAAACCTCCACAGCCTTAAGAGAGTTTATATAAGATATGATCAGGCTGGGATCACAGACAGTAATAGGCATAATGGCCTTAGTGAGGTCTTCAACTCCCAGAGTTGGTAAGCAGCTTCTGTGAAGAAGATCAAATGCAGACAACAATGACCTGAGGTCCATTGTGAGTACTGGTTCTAGAGCAGTAGTGGAGATTTGTGGCAGCAGCAGATCACCTGGAGACGCAGGCATTACCTCAGCTTCATAGGGCGTCTACCCCTGCCTTGATTCAGTGATGACTGGATTAAGGCACCCCATAGAAGGGATTGCCTGAGGAGAGGTGAGAGAGGTTAGCCTGTCAGATAGCTCCTTTATTGAGTTCAGGAGTGGAGCCATGGAGGTCTCCAGCAGGCTTACTAGCTTGGGGGCCAGTATCCCATATAGCCTATCTGCCAAGGTTGATAGATCCACTTGCTCAAGTGTGACCTGAGTAGAGGTGGAGGGTGAAATGTTTTGGGCTGATGATGGATGGGCTGCAGCATATGGTATGGTGGATGGTAGAATGGTTGGTTGAGAGAGTGGGATGGTGGAGATAGATGATATGGGTGTGGAGATGGATGGTGTGAAGGATGGTTGGGTAAGAATGTCATGAAGGAGCTGTTGGTATGAGGAAGTAGAAGGAGGCTCAGACGGGGAGGAAGTCGAATCATCCATAAAGGAATCTTCTAAGATGTTGAAAGAGGGTATGTCAAGAGGTGGATAGTAGTCGAGGGGATGAAATTGTTCTGAGGTGGCTGGAGGTGAGATTGGTAAAGAGATGGTAATGGGGGAAGAGATGGATATGGAGATGGTTGATGTAGTTGAAGTGGAGGTGGAGGTAGAAACAAGTGGTGGAGAAGGAGGAGAAGAGGTGGAGGCAGACAACTCTTCCATGAGGGCAGAGGCCTGAGGGGAAGTGACTGCAAGAGTCCTTGTGCCTGAAGCCATGGTAGTCCTGGATGGTTTGATTATCTGCCTATCCAACTTACCAAATAGGGCACAGGTCAGTCTTTTTGATGCATTGATGTGCATCCCATTTGAGACTAGCAGTTCCGGGCACCTGGAGTGCAGGAATACCCCTAAAATCCTCCCAAAATTCACAAAACGCTTGTTTATTTTCTTCTTTATCAAATCAAAGAAAATTGCTCCCCAGTTCAAGTGTTTCTTATCTACCAGGGCTCCCATCAGACAGAACTGATACCTGGATATGGTATCATGAGCTGAGTGCTTTGCCAGAAGCACTTTCCCCACAACATCAGCTAAAAATCTAAACTCAATAGATAAGTTCTTTTTCAATAACGTGCTAGGGTTAGCTGCAGAGTGACCCATTCTATCCAACATTGAATCAAATTCCTCTCCAGACATTTCAGTAGAATCATCTCCAGTACTTAAATGAAATACTTCACTTAGGAGAGTAGGGGACAAAGATACCTGAGTCCCGCTTATAGTACCGACTATAGTATTCTCATCCAGATTATTTGCTGTAAATACCCATTCCTTTATCTCATCTGTCGCAATCTTCATTCTGGTAGACATAATATGCACCAACTGTTGTTCTCTGAATAGTTCCAGAATGTCTTTGAATATTTGATCGCTCCCGTCAAACGAATCCATGTCGATATAAAATCCAGTATCAAACTTCATCTTAGCGAGAGCGGCAACGTTGACAGCCATTGTATACCTGCAAAAATTAACAAACACGACCAAGTGTAGTAGAGTTTGGAGGGAAAGAAAGAAATTGCAGAGAATATGAAAGCGCAAAAGAAGAATTACGGCGAAAGAATGATTTTTATATTAGGGTTTGACGCCGGAAAGGAAGGATCGTTGAACTCCGTTCGACGATCTGGGCTACTAAAGGAATCTGAAGAGTCTTCAATAACGTTGATCTCCGTTCGACGATACTGGAGAACGTCGAGCTCCGCTCGACGATCGATGAACATAAAGAAGGATAGCTAAAAGCTAACAGACGGCGCTGAACTCTGGTCGTCGATTTAGGAAAACGTCGATCTGCGTTCGACGATTTTTGGGGAAAACTTCGAGAGCAGTTCAGAGACAAAACAGAACCTACAGACACTAGAAAAATAAGTTTTTAGCCTAGTCTTGGTCTGTTTTTAGATTTTCAAAATCTTGGGATTTATTTTAAACTTCCTCCATCTAACATTCCTAACTGATTTAGGAAGAAGGTGTGTTTATTTTCATCCAAAGGTTTGGTGAAAATATCTCCCCTTTGCAAATCAGTTGGGATATATTGAATTTCAATCTTATTTTTCTCTACATTGTCTCTTAGGAAGTGATGCCTAATCTCTATATGTTTTGTCCTACTATGGAGGACTGGATTTTGTGTTATAGAGATAGCACTAGTGTTATCACAAAATATTTTTGACCCTTCTAAGTTGTAGCCATAGTCTAGGAGCTGGTTTTGAATCCACAGAATCTATGAGCAACAACTGCCTGTTACCATGTATTCAGCTTCAGCAGTTGTAGTGGATACAGATGTCTGTTTCTTACAGAACCAGGAGACAAGTCTGTCACCAAGGAACTGGCAAGTTCCACTAGTTCTTTTCCTGTCTACTCTACATCCAGCATAATCACCATCTGAAAATCCAGTTAATTCAAATCCTGAGTCTTTTGGATACCAGAGTCCTAGATTTGGACAACTTTTCACATACCTAAGAATCCTCTTAACTAATGTTAGGTGTGACTCTCTAGGGCTTACTTGGAACCTAGCACATATACATGTAGCAAACATTATATCAGGTCTACTAGCTGTAAGGTATAATAGAGAGCAAATCATTGCTCTATATGTTGTCTGATCAACATGTTTACCATGTTCATCAGTATCTAATACAGCATTGGTAGGCATAGGTGTTTTCATACAAGATGCTTCAGACATACCAAATTTCTTAACCAATTTTTTTGCATACTTGGTTTGAGAAATAAATATGCCTTCAGCATGTTGTTTGACTTGCAATCCTAGAAAGAAGAAAAGCTCACCCATGCTACTCATTTCAAATTTAGAGTTCATCAGGTTGGAAAACTTTTTGCACAAATTTGAATCAGTAGAACCAAATATGATATCATCTACATATATTTGTACTAGTAGGGTATGGGACTTATGGGTTCTAATAATGAGAGTTTGGTCTACTCTACCCCTTATAAAATCATTTTTCAGAAGAAAACATGCTAAGGTCTCATACCATGCTCTAGGAGCTTGCTTGAGACCATATAATGCTTTATGCAATTTGAAAACATGGTCAGGATAAGTTGGAGAGATAAAACCTGGAGGTTGTCTAACATAGACTTCCTCTTTGATGTCTCCATTGAGAAAGGCACTCTTCACATCCATTTGGTAAACCTTGAATCCTTTGTGAGCTGCATAAGCAAGGAATATTCTTATGGCCTCTAACCTTGCCACTGGTGCAAAGGTCTGGTCATAGTCTATCCCTTCTTCTTGAGAATAACCTTGAGCAACTAGCCTTGCCTTGTTCCTTACAATGACTCCTTGATCATCCAACTTGTTTCTGAACACCCACTTTATTCCAACAATTGAGTGATCCTTAGGCCTTTGCACTAGTTCCCAAACTTTGTTTCTCTCAAATTAATGTAGTTCCTCTTGCATAGCAATGATCCAGTGTGGATCTTGCTCTGCATCTTGAATGGATTGAGGCTCAACTTGAGATAAAAAGCAGGTGTGCATCAGGTTTTGGATGACCTGATTTCTGGTTTGCACACTAGCTGAGATGTCACTTGGGAGATTGGGTGATCTCTTGTTGTTACTAAATCAACAGGGGGTGTTAATTGTTCACCAACCTGTGTTGTTGTTTCCTCTTGTGGAACAACAACTGGCTCTTGAAGATGGTTTTATCCAAGATGTTGAACACTAAGATGTTGAGTATCCTCTTCATCTTCACTGATTTCAGCTCTTTGTTGGATAGGTGAATGTACTGAATCCTTTTCTACAATGTGTAACCTGTTCAAATTTTCTGAAAGAGAGTGTACCTGCAATGGTTCTATGGTAGAAGTAGACTTCTCCTTGTAACACATGTTAGTCTCATCAAAAGATACATGAACAGATTCTTCAATTTTAAGAGAAGTTTTATTATAAACCCTATAAGCTTTACGGATCATGGAGTATCCCAGAAACACTCCTTCATCAGCTTTAGCTTGGAATTTTGCTAAATACTTCTTTTCATTATTGTGAATATAACAAATGCAACCAAAAATTTTGAAATAGTTTACTTTAGGTTTATTCCCTTTGAGCAATTCATAGGGAGTCTTTCCCTTCAGCTTATGTATCAAACTTCTATTCAACAAATAGTTGGAGGTGTTCACTTCCTCTGCCCAAAAAAATAGAGGAAGGTGAGCATCTGTCAACAATGTAGTGGCAGATTCAATTAGGGTTCTATTTTTCCTTTCAGCTACCCCATTTTGTTGAGGAGTTCTAGGAGCTGAGAAAGTATGCCTGATCCCTTCACTCTGACAGAACTCTTGCATGAGAAGAGAATCAAACTCTGTCCCATGATCACTTCTGATCAGGGCAATGTGAGTATTGAACTCAATCTGTATGCATTTGAGAAAATCTGTCAAACATTTAAAGTTATCAGACTTCTTCCTTAGAAAGAATACCCAAGTGAATCTAGAGAAGTCATCTACAATCACTAAAGTGTAAGATTTCCCTCCTAAGCTTTGTACTGTAATTGGTCCAAAAAGATCCATGTGTAACAGATACAAAATCCTAGGTGAATCACTCTTATTAAGCGACTTAAAACTGTTTTTAGTTTGCTTGTCTAATTGACAAGCCCTACAGAGTCCTTCCTTCTTGTAGGGGCCAGAAGGTAGTCCTCTAACAAGGTTGCCCTTGGACAGCCTAGCAATGGTTCTAAGGTTTAAGTGTTCTAGTCTCTTATGCCATAAATCATTTGGTTTGCAGACTGAATTAAATAAGCAGATATCTATGTTGGTTGAAAGGAAATCTACAAGATAAATGTTACCTTTCCTTTTACCTGTTAACACTGTTGTGTTATCCTCTAACTTGATCTGGCATAAGGATTTGTTAAATGTCACTTGATATCCTTCATCACAGAGTTGACTGATGCAGATTAGGTTGTGCTTCAGTCCTTCCACATAAGACACCTTCTTGAATGTGACTGAGCCAATCTGAACAACACTATATCCTTTTGTTTGACCAAAGTTTGAATCTCCAAAGATCACTTTGGGTCCAAGTTTGGCTTTGAAGGATGTGAGATTGTCCTTACTCCCTGTCATGTGCTTTGAGCACCCACTATCCAAATACCATTATTGGTTCATTGTTGGATAGGTCTTAACCTGCACATAAACAATTTATATGTTTTTGATCCAGTTTACCTTGGGTCTAGGTTGATAACCTTTAAATTCAGAAATGAAAGATATCCCTGGCTGATTCTTATATCCTTCAGGATGGTATCTCCTAGGAGGTACTATCCATTCAGTATAAGGGTTGAAGCTTTGGGATGAGGGAATTCTAGGATTGACTTGATATTTAGCTCTGAAAGAACGTTCAAAGCTCTGAGCTCCGTTCGACGATCGTCGACCTGAGTTCGACGATCTTGGGTCAGATCGTCGAGCTCGTTCGAAGATTGACTATACCAGAGTTCAGAGTTCAGAAGTCGTCGATCTGAGTTCGACGATCCAGCCTTGGATCGCCGAGCTCTGTTCGACGATCGTCGAGCTCTGTTCGACGTTTTCTGTTGAACTTGATTTTCCTTAGGTAAATCTGGATTCTTCCTAGCTACCTCTACAACACCCTTTCCTTTATCAGAAATAAATTTAATTGGGGTTGTTAATACTATAGGTTGGCTGGATGAAGTACCCAAGCCCGGTGTACTAATGAATCTTGAGTTCACTGTGCTTGTGATGTCCATCAGTCTGATGCTTCTCCCATTAAGGGATTCTTCAAACTTCTTTGCCTAGGATAACTCACTTTTCAGTGAATCTATCTCCTCCCTACAACATTCTAACTCCTTAGAGAGTTTGAGCTTGTCTGATTTTAAGGTGCTATATTCAGACAATTGATTTCTGAGAGAAATAATCTCTTTCTCAGATTTTAACAGGTCTAAACAAAGTGCCTTAAATTCAGACCTAAAGTCCTCTGAGTCAAAGTCAAAGGAGTCTATTACCTGGTCTTCTTCAGTTTGAGTTTCAGATTCTGAATCTGATCCTTGTTCTGCATCAGAATTTTGCTGAGAGACATTGATAGCCATCATGCAGAATTCCTTTTCTTCAGCATCATCCTCATCATCACTTGAGCTTGATGAGGCTTCAGATTCCTCTTCAGTATCACTCCATCTTTCAGCTACAAACCCATTCCTTGTATGTTTATTTTTATTGGAGGAGGATTTGTTGCTGTTGTTTCCTCTGGAGTCCTTATCTTTTCTCCTATCTTTCCTGTCCTTCTTGTCCTTATTCTGATTTTTTGTACAGTCAGGCACAATATGGCCTGGTTTCCTGTATCCAAAATAGATTATTTCTTTGTTATTTGATTTGTCATACCTTGGCTTCTCATGCCCTCTGGATGACCTCTTTCTGAAATCTTTCCTGGCCATCTTATTGAATCTTTTGGCAAGCAAACTCAGCAATTCTTCATTGCCTGTGACCTTGTCTTCAGGCAGCTCTTCTGTAGCTTTGAATGCTATGGTCTTCTCCTTTCTGATGGCTGGAGAAGCAGTCCTTTGATCTTCCTCTCTATTCTTGATGAGCAGCTCATAAGACTTGAGCTTTCCCAAAAGAGCTTCAATAGTAATCTCAGTTAGGCTTCTGGCATCCTTGATTGGCCAGATCCTTGAGTCCCAAGTGCTAGGGAAGCACATTAGGATCTTGTCATTTAGTTCAGTTAGTGTGATCTCCTTATCCAATGTTTTCAACACACTGACTATCAGACTGAGCCTGTTGTACATATCTGCAACTGACTCAGCTTCTCCTTTCTTTAAATTCTCATATTGAGATATGAGATGGGATCTCCTGTCTTTCCTTTCATCAGCAGATCCCTAGACAATTTCAGATAGCTTATCCCATATATCTTTTGCTGAACTGCATTCAACCACCTTTTGGAATATCTCATCAGACATGGTCTAAGCAAGGATATTCATAGCCTTTGCATCTGCAACTTTTCATTTCTTTATTTCTGCATCTGTTCCTGAAGGAGGTGGAACAGCACTTGTACTTGTGATCACTGGGGGTCTTGGACAAACTGTCAAAACAAAATTAAAAATGTCCTCATCAATAGAATTCATGTAAAGCTTAATCCTTGCCTTCCAAAGTGCAAACTTAGAGAGGTTGCACACTGGAGGTCTGGTGCTAGCATAGTCTTTGTTCTGTGCCATGGTTTTGTATGAAAATAAATATAATACAAAAAGTAATAACTATCCTCTATAGAAGGTTTATCTTATCAAGGATCTTTTGGTTCAGGTATTAGCCTATTCAACCAATCTGTTGAAGATTCAGATGTTGAATAACTAACCTCCCTCTGATACCAATTGAAAGTGAGGAAAAGACCTACCTTAACGCTAGAGGGGGGGGGGGTGAATAGAGTATTTTTAAAATAATTTACAATTAAAAATATAAAGCAGTGGAAGACTTAATTTATGTATGTGTAAGGTGCTTGCTATGAAATAAAAACTAAAGCAAGAACTAAGAAAACACACAACACACAGCAAAGTCAAACACACAGCAACCAGATGACACAAGGATCTATAGTGGTTCCCCAACAACCTGGGTACATCCACTCTTCTACCACCCTAGGTAGGAATCCACTACAGGAATAGTTGATCAGGTGTCCTGGGCACCAATGAGCTTTTGATAAGGTGCTCAAAAACCCAAACTAGATTTTTTGATAAGGTGTCTTGTCACCACTGAGTTTTGACAAGGTCTAAGAAACCAGTTTCAGAACTTTTGAAGGGAGTTTTGAAAAACCCTTTTACAAGAGGGAAAGGAAAAATAAAGAAAGAGTTGAGTTGATCTTCTCTGTCAACAGTATGAGAGAAGACAAGTGGATGATGATGTCAAAGCTCCCCCTGAGATCTGTAAGGGTTCAGGAAGGTGAGCTTTGCTAGGGTGATAAGTCTTCAGTTGCTTCAGATCTCCAGCAATTGATGATTTCAGCAGATGCTGAAATGTTTGATGTCTGGAGTTCTTGATGTTGAAGCTTTTGAACACTTGATGATTTGGAGGAGTTGAGTAGCAGAAGATTTCCTCCACAGAAAACTTTCTTGTGTTCTTGAAGATTTGGGATTCAGTAAATTTGTAAATCTCAGAAGATGAACTCTTGATCAGAGAGTTTCTATTGTTCACTCTTCTGTGTCTCTTTCAATCTAATTCTGCTGTATATCTCTTGTCTCTATAATTGTATATGATCTGTTCTTTTTTTTTTCAAAAACATATTCTGTAGGAGTATATCAGATTCTGACTTAGATGGTCGTTACTCAGTCATAAATGACTTCCATAAATGACAACTGTCTCTGGGGAAAGTCCTAAGTAACATTCCTTTTAGCCTTCCTTGAAACTTGCATTAGATTGCTTGAAACGGCTAGAAAATCCTTTGTAATAAATGCAGGAAATAACTCTGAATGAATCTGAATAAATTCCATAAATGTTCTTGAATTTGAAATCTGAAAGCGTCGATCTCTCACAGAAATCGTCGATTTGAGCTCTACGATCGTTGAACTGAGCTCAGAAATTGGATTTATACAAGAGACAGAAAACATCGACCTGAGCTCTACGATCGTCGAACTGAGCTCAGCGACTTGAAAAATACCTGAAGATAGAGCGTCGATCTGAGCTCGAAGATCGTCGACCGGAGTTCGACGACTTGCAGAGTTGAGCTCAGAGAACGTCGAACTGAGTTCGACGTTTCGTCGACCTGAGCTCGACGAAAATTGTCTTTGTCTCAGCAATGAATCCTGATCTTTGAATGGTCTTGGGGGCAGCTCCCAACCTAAGTTTTAAGCCTTAGACGCATTCTAAGTTGACTTTTTCAACTATACAACTAGGTCAAACCAATTTCCTAATAACATAGTGATCCTTGCCCAAATTAGTAATAGGGTGTTCCAACAAATTCAACAGAAGATGGTAGTGGATGTACTAATCATCAAGCTCAAGATGTCAAAGACATGTGCAATCAGAGAGGGTAGTGTCTTACCCTCTAGGTGCAATTATTGAGGGGGAGCTAGCAAAAGAAGGCCAGATGCACATCAATGGCTAAAGTTCAGAAGCAAGGAAGCTAGTGTGCTCAGAGACTGTGAATCCAACATCTGCTTCTAGTCTACAGGGCATAGGTAAGTAGAATTCATCTTGTTTGCGAGTCTACTAAATGTTATCTAAATTGCAAGAACTTTGCAGTTTTGAGATATGTTAGTTAAAAAAAATTTAATTAATAAGAAAAGTGACTAAAAACTTGTCTCAATAACTAGGTTAGTGGCTCACATGTTCACTAAGCCACTAGATGCAAGTAGATTAAACATCCTCAAATTTGACTTGGGCATGTTGAATTTAGATCAAGCTACAATCCACTAGGACACATATTACATGTGTATTGCAGGACAGTTTTACCCCTCCAGGATTGGACGACCTATTAATACTAAGGGCTAAGGGCGGAATTTCTGTGTGCGACTAAGTAAAGAGAGTTCATTCCTGCCGTTGATCAATACTTGATCAACAAAATAGGTAAGTGTCTTTCCGTCTTCTCTTTGAAAATAAATATAAATAGAAGCGCTTGTGCATAAAGCAAAGTCATTGTTCCTTGCCCTCTTCCGCCCGATACTGCCGAATCGACGGAAAGCTCGTTCACTCGTTCTCAGAAATTCTCAAGGAAAATGGCGCCAAAAGGTCAAGATTTCCACTTCGAAGGATCAGAAGTAGTTCAAAATGGATTCACAAATGTGCTAAAGGAAGTTCAACAGGTTCTTCATCTTCTCCATGTGTTTGACCTAGGGTTCATCTTGAACAAAGCCCTGTTTGCTATGGAAACGAGAAGTCTTAGAATTATTCTCCAATGCCAAAGCAGATGCATCTGTAGGAAAACTCAAGACAATGGTTAGTGGAAATAAGATCAAAATCACTCCGCGGAGGTTAAGCAAGGCTCTGCAGTTGCCTAGGTTCATTAGAACTTATGAGAAAGATGAACTGATGCAGGACGACATAAAGTCTGCAGTAAAATGGTGTGGATTTTCTAAGCATGCCACCAGCTCCATCTTGAGAAAGGAACTGAACCTAAGGGGAAAGTTTCTAGCAGATATTATAGAGAAGGCTCTGATATGCAAACCAGGCTCCCATGACAAAATATCAAAGAAGATGTTTGAGTTAATGGAAAAGGTTATTCTGTCCAAAAGGACAGACTGGGGCAGAATAATGTTTGAAAGGATAGTGGAATGCATTGCTGAACCAAACTTAGGGAGAATTCTATCCCTATTTTTGCGACAGACGGTCCCAGAAATCCTGAACATGAAGCTTCGGGGTAGAATTCATCATATGATAAGAATGGACATTAAGATGTTACATCAATGGGAAAGAACCCTTCATCCCCACAGTCCATCAGCTGTAAAGAATAAATGAAAGATAGTCGCTGAGCCCAGTTCTACCAACAGCTCTTTAGATGAGGAATAACCCCATGATCCAGAGCTAACACCGTCTATATAAAAGCACTGGAAGTACATGGGTGCTCAGGTATTTGTTTCATCTGAACTAGCCCCACCAAGTCCTTTGAACAGACTTGAGTCTGATACTGTTCCTGGAGAAAGGGTGCCAACAACAGAGACGGATGAAAAGGTAGCAGAGAAGATTGTGAACACAATCACTGCACATACTGAGGGGGGAGACTTCCCCAGCACCAACTGCCGATAAAGATATCTCTGCACCATATGGTGAAGGATTTCATCATGGAAATAGTCCCCAAGAATCCCTGATGGAATACAGTCCTCAGGGTGAAGGGGATCATCTTCAGGAAGAAATAATAGAGGATACGCTCTCAACGCGGCCAACGCTCTCAACGCCATGATTCAGAAAATCTGGCTAAAGCAAAAAAGCATTGAGTGAGGCGTGCTCACTCAACTTTCTCAACGCTTAAGATGCCGAAGAAGCAGGAAATTGATTAAGGAAGAAAGCATTGAGTGAGGAGTGCTCACTCAACACTCTCAACGCCTAAAATTCAGAAAGCATGGCTAAGGCACAAGGCGTTGAGTGAAGCATGCCCACTCAATGCTCTCAATGCCAAGTATGCAGAAAAGGCTGAAGAATAAGCTAAGGCAAAAAGCATTGAGTGAGGCTTGCTCACTCAACGTTGTCAACGACTAGATAGACAGAATTCTATCTAAGTTACTTGGCATTGAGTGAAGCTCATTCACTCAACACGTATTCTACTAATGCTTGATTTTAGCTAAGTCCACAGGCGCTGACATCTGGAAGTCAACAAAGTCAACATTATTCAAATCGATAGCGGGAAAGCTACAGTACAGGCCAAAAGTCATCGCAGAGCTACTATACGACAGTTAGGGGTTAAAGCAAGAATGCAACTGGCATTAAATATGTGGGGCCCACTGCTCAAAGAACCATTGGGGCATAATTGATAAAAGGAAAAGCCATTATAGAAGAAGATAAAATTTTGAGAAGGAAAGTTGTGGTAGTTCTTCGTCATCGCCATTGTTGCTGTGGCTGAAGAAAAGTGAGGTCAAGTCAGCAAGACAAAGATCAAAAAGAAGTTAGCTGTTTGTTTTTATCATCGACTTTAGCAAGATCCGAGAAAATCTCTGAAGGAAAGAAAGCAGGATAGGTGGTTCCATTTTCAATCTGCACCAGCAAGTTCTTCATAGATCCAGCTGTACAATTATGAAGAACATTTATTAGAGGCTACGGAGAAGAAGCTAGGACTAAGTATATCTCAGTTCAGGTAAAAGTAGACTCAGGATATATATTCCTAAAGTCATAGTTGGGCTAAGTTTATCTCAGTCTAGAAGCTTGGTACAGAGAAACATCTCTTGTGTCAAGATCTACCACACAACCCACTTCCATCTTGTAGGATCCTTTTGGATCTGAGTGGTAGGAGCAAATTTGCTCTGAGGTAGGATTCTGTTGAGAATCTGAGGGTAGGACCTTTGGTCTGAGCTGTAGGACTTGGTTTCAAGTCTGAGGTATGTGAGTCATTCTCAATGATTTGTAGGGCACTTGTGTCTGAGCTGTAGGATCCTTTGGATCTGAGTTGTAGGGCTTAATAGCCTGAGGTAGGAGAGTCATTCTCTCTGAGTTGTAGGATCCCTTGTGGATCTGAGGTAAGGACGTCCTCCCAGCCTGAGTTGTATGGCTTAACAGCCTGAGGTAGGTGATCAGAGGATCACTGAGTTGTAGGGCCTTGTGCCTAAGAAGTAAGTCTTGGAGTAGACTGAGTGATCTTGAGTGATCGAGGTGTAAGCTCTTAAGAGCTGAGATTGGAGAAGTGCCTTGTCTAACTTTAAGTTAGAAAGGTGGGAGGGAAAGTGGATGTACCCATAGTTTGAGGAACCACTATATATCTTGTGCGTGCCTTGTGTGTTTTCTCTGTGTTGGCTTTATTGCAGGTTGCGTTTCTTGAAAATAGAATTTAATCAACTAATAAAGCATCCAACTCAAGGAAAATAAAATATAGTCACGAAGGACTAAGAAACCTATTCACCCTCCCATCTAGGTGATTTAGCTATCCTTGAAAACAAAGTCTCTCAAAGATGACTTGGGTGATCTGGCTCCTATCGATCCCCACTCATCGGATATGGGGTTGTACACATGGGAGAATACCCGAGGCAAGCAACCCACCATATCTAGTTCCTGGTCATGGAATGTGAATCTGCCTACAAAGCCATCTTCGACAGGACCCTACAAGCTGTGTTTGGGGGGGGGGGGATTCCCTCCATACCCTACCTGGCGATGAAATTCCTAACACCCGACAGTATAGGCACTGTTTGGGGGATGAGGCAATAGCACAAATCTGCTACCTTAACCAACCTTAACCATCGCAGAAGGTGACCCAGTCCATCAAAAGCTTTAATTTGCGGGACAAAACCTCAATACAGAGGGCCACTCCAGTTGAAGGCTTAATCGAGATCCCGTTCCACGTGAGGGATCCCGGTTGCACAGTTCTACTCGGGTCACTCTTATCTCTGACGGAGCAAGGGAGTACATGAACTTCTTACATGCAAACCAAGACGTATTTGCTTGGAGTCCCAAGGACATGCCAGGGGTCAACCCGCAAGTCTCACCCACTCGCTAAACATCAGCCCATCATGCGGTCGATTATCCAGAAAAAGCGCAACTTCATGCCAGAAAGGCTCTACACCATCGAGGAAGAGGTAGACAAGCTTTTGGCTGGGGGATTCATCCAGAAGCAGCCTACCCCACTTGTCTTTCCAACGTGGTCAAGGTAAAAAATGCTTCAGGGAAGTGGAGGATGCGCATTGAATACAACAGCCTAAACTAATCATGTCTAAAGGACAACTTCCCCCTTCCCTGCATCAATCAACTCATGGACGCAACCGCCGGGCACGAACTTCTCAGCTTCATGGATGCATACTCGGGATACAAACAGATCCAAGTGAACCCGGCAGACGAAGAGCACACCATTTTTTGCACGGACAAAGGAGTGTACTGCTACAAAGTATTGTCGTTCGGGCTAAAAAATGTCGGGGCTAACTAGCAAAGGTTAATGAATCACGTATTCAAAAGCCTCATCGAGCGGTCCATGGAAGTTTACATCAATGACATGCTAGTCAAAAGCATTCGGCGAGGCCGTCACCTAGAATACTTGGTCAAATACTTCCAGCTCCTCCCTTATTTCTGTAAGACTCCCTCCCAGAACACAAGACACGGCCAAGAGGAGTCTTATGCCTAGAACAGCCACCTTGCGGTAACGTCAGCACACGGGCTAACCTATACCACAAGACGCCAATCCTGCAGGCCATAATCAATATCATACTACCAACCCATCATTAAAAGAAAATCAAATCTAAGATCCACAATAAGTATATAAAAGTCCACAATAATATAATATAACAGGACATCAAATGATCCTATAATAACATCTGAGTACAACAAAGTGTTGCCCGTAAGCTACATCACAACTCCCTCACTCACATCTATCACTGACGGTAATGAAGCCAAAGTAGCATCAGGCCCTGTCTCCCTGGCATGGCTGCCCTCTTGCACGGGGTGTTGCTGCTGCTCCTCATAAAAAAAATGTGTATAGCAATTGTTAGTCATAAAGACTAAGTGTTTCACATTCTCTCATCCCGGTTGTAGCGCCCCTGATTTTTTCGGCAATTATTTTAATTCTCTTGGTGATGTCATAATGATGTAAAGACGTTACGTTAACGCGAAGTTAACGGCGCGCCGCCGTTAGTGCTTTTTCGCGTACGTTTGGTTAAGTCGACCAAAAATTTTGAATCTTAACGGAATTGGAAAAGTTACGTTAGAAAATTAAGCTATTCAATTTTAAAAATGCCCGTCAAATTTTGTTGTGATCCGAGCAATATTATAGCCTCGGTGAATTTTCAAAGATTCTTAGAATTTTCGTTCATCATAAAACTTTGGAAAATTATACCTCGAGAACAGCTCATCAGATTTCGATTTTGACTTTGCCGTTGGATTTGTAGCTCCAACATTTACCTAGGGTGCGAATTTCATTTGAATCGGTGTATGTTTAGCATTTAGTAGTAATATAATGTTTAAATATTATTACTACTACTATTATTAATATTAATAATATTATTATTATTATAAAAATTAATAATAAATTTATAACAAATAAATTGGTTGGAATTACTCACCCTTTTCAGCGATATTCAACGAAAGTCCTCCCCTTAATTAAACTATTATTATTATTATTATCATTATTATTATTATTAATATTATGAATATTAACATTATAAAAAGGTTTGCAGCATGATTTGTTGATATCGTCCCCCTATATCCGACGAACCAACTGAACCCTCTCATAATAATTACCATTATTATTATTATTGTTATAATATTATAAAAATCTCATCTTCTTCCCTCAAGAAAAGAAAAAAACCCTGTGATTCCTCTCCCCCTCCCTCGATTCGAAGGATCGCCGAACCAGGCAGGTCCTGTACTTTTTCGGAAACCTTCCGGTCACCGCCATCGGAGCTCCGGTGCACGAAACCTTCGATGGAGCATAGATCCGGGAAACTCTCACCGAGATCTACGCGTGCACGGTAAGATTTGTTCGTTTTGTGGGTTTTTGGCGTTAGGGTATTTAACTTTAACCCTTGTTTTGCCCCGAAAAGTTTCAGAGATCGTAAACAAGAAGTTCTTGCGACCGATTCTCGAAGCAGAGCGCTTGAGAGACCGATTTTTGGAAGATTTGAGGCAAGTGGTGGTTTGCTATCGTGCCCCTTTTGTTTACCCTCTTGTTTTGCTACTATTGTTCATGTTTACCTCTTCTTTTCCTCTTCGTGGGACTTAGAAATGTTGGAGAATCTTGTGATTTATTGTTTCAATTGAATTAGAGTAGTGTAGAAAATCCGTCTAAGTATATTCGTCGAGTCACTTTGTGAACCCAAGATGAAAGTCTTTGTTTTCAAGTATAGCTAAATCACCTAGAGGGGGGGGAGGTCAATAGGTTTCTTTGTTTCTTATGACTATCTTTAATTTTCCTTACTTGATTCTTTGAGAGTTATTAGATTTATATTTTCAAAACATACAACCTGCAACAAAGAAACAACACAAAAAACGCTCACAAGATATATAGTGGTTCCTAGATTTTGGGTGCGTCCACTTTCCCTCTCACCTTTCTAACTTATAGTTAGACAAGGCACTTCTCCTATCTCGTCTCCTAAGAGCTTACAACACGATCCCGCAGGACCACTCAGTCTCCTAAAAGACCTACAGCTCAGACATAAGACCCTACAACTCAGTGATCCAAAGATCATCTATCTCAGGCCCAAAGACCCTACAACTCAGGCTAGGAGGACAGCCCTACCTCAGATCCACAAAAGATCCTACCTCAGAGAGAATGATTCTTTTACAATCTCAGGAACAAGGGCCCTACCTCAGATCAAAATATGGATCCTACCTCAGACCCAAAGGTCCTACACTCAGAGAAAATGACTCTCCTACCTCAGGCTCAAAATTCCAACAGCTCAGTGATCAACTGATCACCTACCTAAGATCCAAACTGGATCCTACTCTCAGATCTGCACCCAGATCCTACACTCAGGCTAAACAGCCCTACAACCAAGATCCAAATTAGGATCTTACAAGGTGGAAGTGGGTTTAGTTATTTTGGCTCTAGAGAAATTTCTCTGAGCCTATCTACTTCTGTCCTGAGTTATCTCAGCCCAGACTTCTTCTACACAGACCAGAAAATGTCTTCAGGAAAGCTTTGCTTGAGCTGTGTAGTAACTATAGCTAGGGTTGGCCCTTTGCCGCTTCTCCTTCCTTAGAGGTTTCCTCTGTACTTGCTGGTGCAGGAGTGGATGGCCCCAACAATCTCTCTTCAGCTTTCAGCTGCTGCAGCAATAGACCTTGCTACTTCTAGATATGTTGTTCTGCTTCTTCCTGAACTGACCCATATGTTCAGTCCTTTCTTCTTCTCAGCTCCAGAAATTTATCTTCAGGATTAGGCTTGCTGGAAGTAACTTTCAGACAACTACTCTGCTTCTTCTTTCTTTCCTGGGCTGAGGAGATTCAACCCTGACTTTGACTCCAAAGAAATATTCCTTTGAGTCAGCTTTCATATCACTGCTTCTTCAAGCTTTCTTCTTCACAGCATGCAGAAAAATTTCTTGAGAAATGATCGGCTGGATCTGTAAAGTACCTGCAGCAAGGGTCAGCCCTTGCCGCCTCTTCTTTCTCAGAGAATCACTCTGAGCTTGCTGGTACAGATAAGAAAGACACTGGCTATCTTGCTTGAAGCTATCCGAAACTTGCTGGTGCAGATGAAGATGGCACCAGCTATCTTGGATCGGCTTCAGATCAGCTATAACTAGGTTAGACTTGCTGCATCTTCTTCTTCAGAGAAAATGTCTCTGAACTTGTTGTTGATGATGGAAATGTTAACAGCTAACTTGAAGACCTTTTGGATTAGTCGATTTGAACTTTAGCCTTGACCTCTACAACAATGGCGAGGAGGACGAAGATATTCCGCCGCTTTGCAAAAATACCAAACCCTAAAAGATTGATTTCTCTTTCGGTTATCTCTCCTTTTCAATTTCGCTGATCAATGCCTCTTTGCGCTTGTGGGCCCCGCCTTAATTACAGATTTACTACCTTCCATTTGCAGAATACGACAATAGTTGGTCGTCGACGCCATTAAAGGCATACTATATCTTTCTCGCAACGAATTTGAATTGCGTTGACTTTGTTGACTTTTGCTGACTCATGCTGACGTCAGCCATATGTGGACTTAGCTAAAATCAAGTAACTTTAGTATAGGCATTGAGTGAGTAAGCTACACTCGATGCCAAAACACTTAGATTTTCTGTTACTAGGCATTGAGTGAGCAACTTTCACTCAACACAAAAATACTTAGAAAATTTTTTCTGCCATTAGGTATTGAGAGCGTTAAGTGTGTCTTCATCACTCAACGCTTTTTATCACATGGCATTGAGAGCGTTGAGTGTGCCTTCATCACTCAACGCTTTTTGCCTTGGCAACAATTTCTGTTACTAGGCGTTGAGTGAGCCTTCATCACTCAACGCCATATTTCTTAGACAGATTTTCTCACTTGGCGTTGAGTGTGTAAGCTTCACTTAACGCATTTGGACTTTGCCAAATTTTTGTGTTTGCAAAACACTAGCTCTGACTGACAAAGGTTCAGTCAATGCTTTTTTATCACATGGCGTTGAGTGAGCTTGTCTCACTCAACGCCTGTGGACTTAGTCAAATATCAACACAGATTTTTATGGCATTGACTAACTAAGCAATACTCAACGATTTATGCTGTATGACATTGAGTGAGTAAGCTTCACTCAACGCCTATGGACTTAGCCACTTTCTTATTATTTCTTCTTTGGCTTAGACTGTCTCACATCTTTTAGCTGTATGGCGTTGATTGAGTATACTTCACTCAACGCCGTGGACTTAGCCACATTTTCATCTTGACAATTGTTTGGCTTTGACTGTCTTAGCCTGTCTCACAGCTTTTTGTTGTATGCATTGAGTGAATAGACTTCACTCAACGCCTACAGACTTAGCCACATTTTCAGCTTGACAATTGTTAGGCTGACTGTACTCAACGATTTTACTTACCTGGCATTGAGTGAATAGACTTCACTCAATGCCTGTGGACTTAACTTGATTCTTACACCTGGCGTTGAGTGAGCTTGTTTCACTCAACGCCTGTGGACTTGGGAAAATTCTCGCGTGTCTAACATCTATCTTTGTGTCCACCTTTCTTCCTTGTGACCACCGATCACAAACTTGGAATACCTGTCCTATCAATATTATAAGGACCAACCTGCATGCAAGAACTTAAGCATACATCAAATAAGACACTGCATATTTCATTGACATATTTGACTTCTTCAAATCTGGGATATTGTGGGCAATGGACCCAACACAAGAAACTTCCGTCGAGACAATTCGTCGAGACAAAGTCGCAGAGACAAACAACTGATAACCTTTCATTGAGACAACCCTGATTTCGTCGAGTCTTTTCCAAATTCATCGAGATTGTTAAAGTTTGGAGTGTTCGGGCGGCCTGGTCTCTAACCGCAGCGGTCTAGTTGTTCAAGCAGTCTTGCAGTCTGGAGGTCTGGCGAAGAGAAGCTGCAGCGGTCTGCTTGAAGCCGCAGCGGTCTGGCAAAGTGTAGCAGTCTGCTTGAAGCCGTAGCGGTCTGACCGTGGTTGTAGTCCGACAACTTGCAGCAGGCGGTCAGGCGGTCAGTTCGAGAGGATGACTCAAGGAGATTGCGGCTTTGTAGTTAGTTGTTTTATTTCTTGTATAGTTGGCAGTTTGGTCATGTCAAACTGCATAAGCCGCATGGTTTGTATTTAGACCCACATAGTTTATTGTAAATCTCTCTCTCCTCCCCCAGTTTCTATAAATAAGGGGGCATACCTTTGTAATCTTTATCTTTTTTGAGCAATAAAGTTTGTGGTTTTTTTATCTCTTTTTTCCATTTCCTACATGGTATCAGAGGAAACCAATCCTTTGCTTCAAGAAGATCGTGGTTAATTGCTCTAATCGCGCGGCCTCTTCCACCGGCTTCATTCGGTTTGTCCGGCTTCTTTCTTTTCCTTTCCCTTCCTTGCTTATCCCTGTACTTGCGTCTTGCTTCCTCCCGGGCCTTTCTGTTCGCCCGGCTTCCTTTGCTAACCGCATGGTTTCTCTTCCTACGTTTTCTCTTCTCTATTGTGAGTCCGCATTTTGGTCGCGGCTTATTCCTTGCCGCTGGTGTGTTGACACTGTGACTGTGCGGTCTCCGTCTCATTCTACAACCTGTTCTTGATCGTTTTGTCTTTTTTACACCGTGCAGTTTCTTTCTTGGTATTTGCACAGTTTTCGCCGTGTTCGCGTGGTTTGCGCCGTGTTCGCGCGGTCTCTGTCTCTTCTTTCTTCTTGCGCGGCTTTTTCGCCTTTGGATCGCAACTTTTTTGCTGCTGGTGTGTTGACACCGAGACCGGGCAGCTTGTTTTTTTCCTTGTCCGCATGATTCTCCTCTTTTCTTTTCTCGCTAGCGTTTCTTTACCCACTGCGGTTTCTGCCCCTTCGTCCGGTTTCTTCCTCTCTTCCCTCCCTTTTTGGTCGCGGCTTCTTCTAGCCGCTGGTTTGTGTACCTTTGATCGGGCGGTCTCCTTGGTCTCTCTTTCTTCTTCATTATTTGTGTCGACTAGTTTCTCACTGAGCGGTTAGTTTTCCTGCTTTCCGGCTTCTTCTTTCAAATGACTTCCCTTCTCTCTTCTACTACCGTGCTCTTGCAGTCTCCTCTGATAAGTGGCTTATTGACCTTGGTGCACTTTGTCACATGACTGACAACTCTCGTTTGTTTTCCTCTTTGCTTGAGACAAACAGGTTATCTCTCGTTGTTGTTGCTGATGGGACCTCTGCGCCTATGCATGGTATTGGCACTGTGCATCTCTCTTCATCTTTGTTATTAGAGGACACTCTTTATGTCCCTACTTTCTCATGCAATTTACTATCTGTTCATGATCTTTGCACCCAATTAAGTTGCACAGTTACTTTTACTGGCACCACTTGTTCTTTCTCTGATTCTGTTTCTAAGGCTACGATTGCTGCTGGTACTGCTCGTGGTGGCCTATTTTATCTTGACAATGCTGTTGCTCTTTATACTTCTTCCTCAGTTCAGTTATGGCATCGTCGTCTTGGTTATCCTCCTTCTTGCCTCATTCATCAACTTTTCCAGACCTTCTTTTCGACGATTTTCCTTTGAACTATGAAGCATGTGAGTTGGGAAAACATCATTGCTCTTCTTTCCCAGCTCGAACGGGTCATTGTTCTTCGCATCCTTTTGAGCTTGTTCACTCTGACATCTGGGGTCCTTCTCTGGTTGCTTCTGTTGGTCACGGAAGCTTGTACTTTGTTACATTTATTGATGATTTCTCCAAATGCACTTGGTTGTATCTCTTGAAGGATCGTTCTTAACTGTTCTCTGTATTCACTGCTTTTTATCATGAGATCTTCACACAGTTTAGTGTGCCCATTAAGATTATTCATACTGATAATGCCAAAGAATATGTCATCCATCAGTTCTCTTCATTTTTTGCGGACAAGGGTTTGATTCATCAGACAAGTTGTCCATATACCTCTCAACAGAATGGCATTACTGAACGCAAGAATCATCATCTTCTGGATGTTGCTCGCAGTCTTTCTTTACAAATGAATGTCCCTCGATCTTATTAGGGTCATGTGGTTCTTCTTGCTTGCTATCTCATTAACCGTATTCCCTCATCTGTTATTCAGGGCAAGAGTCCTTTTTCAGTCTTATATCCAGAGACCGAACCATTTCCTTTGCCCCTTAAAACCTTTGGCTGAACTTCCTTTGTTCACGTCCCTACTCCTGGACGGGACAAACTTTCTCCCCGATCAGTTAAATGCATATTCCTTAGCTATTGTCCTACTCAAAAAGGGTATCGATGTATTGATCCTCTCCTGCGCGAACAGTATGTTTCCGCAGATGTTACCTTCTTTGAAGATACTCCATATTTCTCATCTCCTTCTTCTCTCGTACCTGTCGATACTTCTCCTTCCCTGCCTATTCTCTCGGCACCTCCGCCAGAGCCGGTTCTTTCAGCATCTCCTCCTGTTGCTCCATATTTTTCTTGGGAGCCTGATGGGTTACCCTTGGAACCCTTTATGCCTTTTCTGGAGCCTCTTCTTTCTTTTGCCAGTGCATTACCTCCTCTAATCAGGAGTGACCTCGGTCTTCAAATTGCCCCGCGAAAGGGCGTTCGTCAATGTACTCATCATCCGATTAGTGCGGTTGTCTCCTATGCTCAACTTTCCCCAACTGCCAAGCATTTTGCTCTTGCTATTTCTTCTACTGCCATTCTGAAAACATATCAAGAAGCTCTTGCTCTTCCTCAGTGGAAGGCTGCTATGGATGAAGAAATGAGCATGTTAACTGAGAGAGGGACTTGGACTCTTATTCCACCACCTCTGGGCGTTGATGTGGTTGGATATCGGTGGGTCTTTGTGGTTAAGTATCTTCCAGATGGCTCTATTGAATGAATAAGGCACGACTTGTTGCCAAAGGGTTTACTCAGACATATGGGGTGGATTTCTTTGATACTTTTTCTCCTGTTTCTTGCATCAGGACTATCTGTATTCTCTTCTCTGTGGCTGTTAAAAGAGACTGAGAAATATATCAATTGGATGTTAAGAATTCCTTCCTTTATGGGGATTTGCAAGAGGTAGTATACATGGAGCAACCTCCTGGGTATGTTGCTCAGGGGGAGTCTCAGGTGTGCAAGCTTTGGAAGGCGATTTATGGTTTAAAACAAAGTCCACGAGCCTGGTTTGAAAAGTTTAGTGAAGTTGTTTCTCTCATTCTTTGTTTATACGCAAGACTACTAAAGGCCTTGTAGTTCTTGCTGTCTACGTTGATAATATTCTTTTGACTGGTGATGATAAGGAGGGCGTTGATCTAGCCAAACAACATCTTCGACAACACTTTGTCACTAAGGATATGGGACCGCCCAAGTACTTCCTGGGAATTTAGATTTCACAAAAGAGGACCTCAGTGGTTCTTTCACAGCGGAAGTATGCGCTAGATCTCTTAAAGGAGACAGGTCTTCTTAGCACGAAACCTGCTCGTTGCCCGATGGCTATTGGTGATGATAAAGGCTGGACTGATGATTCTCCTCTTCTCCCAGATTTCACTGTATACAGGCAACTTGTAGGCAAACTTATATATCTGACTGTTACTTGACCAAATATCTATTATACAGTTAGTAAGGTTAGTCATTTTATGTAAAGTCCTAGAGAGTGTCATCTACGCTCTGCCATGAAAATTTTGTAGTATGTGAAAGGGTCTCCTGGAAAGGGCTTATTGTTTCAGAAGAATGGTTATCTGAAGATTGAAGTATATTTTGATGCCAGCTATGCTGATAATAAGGAGGATAGAAAGTCTACATCAGGTTTTTGCACTTTTGTAGGAGGAAACCTGGTTAGCTGGAAAAGCAAGAAGCAGGCAGTGGTTTCAAGATCAAGTGCTGAAGCAGAATATAAGAGCATGGCCTCAACTACCTGCGAGTTAAAATGGCTACGGGCGCTTATGCTTGACTTGGGAGAAGTCTATGACCATCCTCTTCCTATATTCTGTGATAACAAAGCCATCATTTATATTTCAAGGAATCCTGTCTTTCATAAGAGAACAAAGCATATTGAGATTGATTGTCATTTCATTAAAGAGGAGATTTTGAAGAATCAGGTTTGCACTCCATTTGTTACATCAGAAAGAGAACTAGCTGACTTCTTCACCAAACCGGTTACTCCATCTGAGGAGGTCTGTAGCAAGCTGGGCATGGTCGATATATATGCTCCAGCTTGAGGGGGAGTGTTAAAGTTTGGAGTGTTCGGGGGACCTGGTCTCTAACCGCAGTGGTCTAGTTATTCTAGTAGTCTTGCGGTCTGGCGGTCTTGCGAAGAGAATCCGCAGCGGTCTGCTTGAAGCCACAGTGGTCTGGCAAAGTGTAGCGTTCTGCTTGAAGCCGTAGTGGTCTGACCGTGGTTTTAGTCTGATAACTTGTAGTAGGCGGTCAGTTTGAGAGGCTGACTCTGGGAGATTATGGCTTTGTAGTTAGTTGTTTTATTTCTTGTATAATTGGCGGTTTGGTCATGTCAAACCGCATAAGCCGCACAGCTTGTATTTATTCCCACATCGTTTGTTGTAAATCTCTCTCTCCTCCCCCAGTTTCTATAAATAAGGGGGCATACCTTTGTAATCTTTATCATTTTTGAGCAATATAGTTTACGGTTTATTTACCTCTTTTATCCATTTCCTACAGAGAGCAAGTAAATTTGTGAAGCAAAGTCTATTTCGTCGAGTGATCTCATGACATTTAGTATATTCGTCGAGTGAACAGTTAATTCATTGAGTGCTTTCGACGAATTTATGTGGACTTAAGATTTTTCGTCGGGTACTTACGCCGAATTCGTCGAGTAAGGGTGTTTACACTTAGAAATTCCTGGATTATTTTTCTCTTGCTAGTTCTTGGGTACTTTTGGGTTATCTCTATATTATTTTTATTATTTTTATTTTAACCTTTGGTTGGTAGTGGATAAAGGACGACCCTCTCAGTGTCGGTTTGTGAATCATTATATCTGGTGGGTTTTCTTTTTTATTTTGTGGACTATGGGGTTGTGTTGGACAATATGGCCGCCACCATAGTGCCTTGTTGAGATGTTTGGTCTGAAGGTTTGGAATGGACAATGTGGCCATTTCCTCAGTACTGTTTTATCGGTGGTAATGATTCACGTGGTTGAGCTGATCAGTCACTTTTACATATAAATAAACATGTATATCTATACTCATATATGATTAGTGAAGTTTGAAATCACTCGTACTTGGTGTGAGTTTTAGTTGTATCTAACCCCTTGTGGTTTCTCTTACACTTACTATTTATTTGATCTTGGATACTAAGGTTTTCTTTCAGTCAGTCTGAATCAGGTTGGTAATCCTCTTAGCTTTTCTAACTATTTGATTTTGATCTTTATCGCCACTTGTACATTCTTGCTGAGACATTCTTTTCTTTTGAATGCCTCAGGCTCAGAGTAGTAGCAATTTTAGTAGCTAGAGTTTGTGGCGTATGCAGAAATAGCAGTAGTTCTTCCCTCACATTCATGAGGTAGTTTTGTTGTTCTTACTTTGGTTCAAACATACATATTATTTTGTGGGTTTGTGTTAGGTTGTTGATGGCCATATGAATTATTGTAGATGTTAGACTATTTTCTAGCTGCTATGTTATTTTCTTGCTGGTTTGTTTTACCAACTTTCTCTCTGGGAAGAATTAATGCTAGGTTGCATGTTAGTCATTTTCAAAGTATAAAAAGATCAATATTCTTATCTCATACTCATGGCATCCTTTTAAGTCAAATGTCACTCTATTTTAACGAATGTAAAAGCTCTTTTAGTACTTATATTAAATCTAGATGTGTGTATAACATGAATTATTTTAATCGATTTTCATTCTCATATAGGATAATAAATGAACTAAATAAAGTATTTTCTGCTGTGTATATGTATATTTTTACCCGTGAACTAGTTGATCCACTTAGCCGAGGGACACAACCATCAAAATTTAAACCCAAACTATATTTTCATCATAAAAATTTATGAATTTCATGAAAAGTAATAGGAGTAGGTTCTTGTCTGATCGTCTGAAGTTGTCCCCTGCACGACGTGGCATCATGAAGCCTATTTTTTCTCACTCTGATATATAATTTAATACTGAGAAAATACGGGTTGTGATAGTTGGTATCAGAGGGAGGTTTGTTTGACATGTTGGTCGAACAACAATCTCTGGTAAAGTTTTAGTTATCTTGTTTCATTGCATACACATACCAATATGTTATCAGTACGTCTTGGCTGAAGTATGAACACTATACACATAAGCATGACAAGAAGTATACATGACATATTATGTAGTATGGGATGCATAATATGTGTTTGTATATAGATCCTCTTAGGAAGCAATATGTGACTGTTATGCAGTATAGGATGCATAACAATCATCACATGAAGGCCCATTAGATTTTATTTTTTGTTACATGCGATATTATGTAGTATGGGATGTATAATATTTCATATGTACGTCGCTCATAACATGTATTATGGCTTTTACTAGAATATATAGCACTGCCTGTATAACATAACATAGCTTGAGCACACGTGCCAAGTTAAGATCTACATGATGACACACGTACAAATGTGGTTTTAAAACAAAAGAATAAGAATTCATGCATTCATATTATATGCACATGAGTTAGTAGTATGATGGTGTATCATCCTAAGTTAAATCATATCATCACTTATAAAAATCCCAGAACAAGGTAGCAGCAAGACTAAGTATCTATACATTTTTGGTCTGAACTAAGTTGAGTAGTTTTAGTTTTAAGCTAGGTTTTGATGAGTTGTTCGTTTGTATTATTAGGAATGCCACCTAAGAGTATTATTATGAGGTCGACTCCCTAGTCTGAAGATGAGTCATTGAGTGCGCAAAGTGAGGCCGTGATCTAAGGGCTGCGACAGAGCAATGAGGCTCTGTCAAGGCAGATGATTATAATGCAATCAAAAATTTAGGCAATGTTGATTACGGTCTAAAGGCAGCAGCCTGTGGTGTAGGACCCTGTAGTGGGTTAGACTGTACCTATTCTTCCTACTCCTCTGGCGCTTCCAGTTCTACTGCCACTAGAGATGAATTTTATTTCACACTTACAGCGATTTGGACATCCTACCTATGACGGTAGAGCCAATTTCATGGCCTTGGATGATTGGATCATTTCCAACAAAGAGATGTTTTCGTATTCGGGGATTTTTGTAGACTAGAAGGTAATGGTCACCACTTACCAGCTGAAGGGCCTTGCTAAGAGCTGGTGGACCCGAGAGAAAGAGAGACTCATAGATGGATGTTCGTGGGAATGTTTCAAAGAGATGATGCTCAAGAAGTTCCTGCCATTGGTTGAGCAAGATCGTCTGATAAATAAGTTTCTGCACCTGAAACAGAGATAGCTCACTGTTGTGAGTATGAGATAGAATTCAGCAAGTTGAGCAGGTTCGCTCTTGACTTAGTAGCTGATACGCCAAAAATGGTATACGTATTTAAACGCAAGTGCACATGCCATATCAAGTAATAAAAAGTGAGTAAGAATCGTTCCCACGGGGAGGTGGTGAGTTCAGTGCTTGCAAATACCAGTTAGGCCTTTTCCTTAAATCCAAGTAAGACGAAATTGGTGATTTTCTTGAATTACTAAAATTAAAAATGAAGACTTCTAAATGAAATTACTATGAATCTTTGGAAAAATACTTTTCTTATCAAATTGGAGATATAATCTTGTATCATGATTTCCTAGGTTTAGTGTGATGAATAAGTGAATATATCATTATGAAAATGCATGGTGAAAGTACCTTGCAACGATTTTAAAATAGAGAACCGCATCTCTCGATATCGGAAAACCCTAGTCCTATATTTCCCCTTGGGTGAAATAAGAACCGCTTAAAGAGCAAAAACCAAAGTTGCTAACACCAAGAGGAAATCTCTTTCTCTCTTCAAATGCTATATCAAAAATATGATATACTACCACAACTCCTCTCTCGATTTATGAAGCGTAGCATAAAAATGAAATCTTGGCCAGAAATTTCAGAATAAAGATCGTAAAATTGATAAAGAACATTCACCATATATTCTCAACAAGAAAAACTTGAAAATAATCATCACACACAACCAAGTACTCTCATAATACAAGATTAAGGAAAATTAGTTCATGGCAATGGAGGAATCACACAAAGCTTTGAAATGGATCTTACAAAACATGGTAGTTCACGCTTAATCGCTGCTGGAATCTCTTCCCAAAGTCATTTCTTCGATCCGCACGAAGATCTCCTTCTTCTTCCTCTAGTCGTCGCTCTCCAATGGAGGTTTTTCTTCTAAAATCGGCCCTAGATAGTGCTCTCACTCTAAGATATGAAAATTATCTCTCTCCTCCTTTAATTTGGTCAGTTTTAGGCAATTAAAACGTCAGCCCCTACTGAAGAGATGCCTCCTTCCAAAATTGAAAACGGCGGCAATTTGAATTTAGAAATTTTTATTCTGGATGGACGATTGTTGCAATTTCAGAATGGTTATTGCAACAACTGACCCAGGCTGAAAATAAGAATTCAGCATTGCCCCTCCAAGTTTATTTCTTCGACGATTCTTGCATAGAAATAATGGAATATGACCAACTTAATACAATAAACATTAAATCAATAATTAATCATATTTTGTTACCATTTAAGCTCATTTATTCTCATTTTCACTAAGCAAGAAGTAGAAATATTAGGCGTAGATAACTTTATGTGAGAAGTTATCACACCTCCACACTTAAATCCTTGTTAGTCCCTTGCAAGTCCCTAGCAAAGAAAAATTCACAATAATTACCTGGGTAAAGGATAATGCACAGTGTATGTTTCAATGATACTTTTTTCTTCTTCTTGAAAAATCAATTAATCGAGGCATACTCAAAAGATTCGCTTTACTAAAATGATAGGTTTAGTAATCAATAAAAATCCAACCATTCAAAAATCCATTAGTTAGATGGAAGATTAGAGCTCAAATAAAAATCGTAGTGTGATGTGTGGTTTTCTCAAAACAAATGATGTACTCTCATGCAATACTTCCTTTTGAACCCCCACATATACAGGAAGTGATAAGCATATGCTAAGCAATTGATTTAACCTCCATATAAGTTATTAGTTCCAATGAAACTTGGATATGTTTAAGCTTGGTTCGGCAGTTATGGATACTTTGATAATGGAATGGTGTTCCCTAGTTAATAATCTTAATGATTCGCCATATTGTGGGGTTTATCACATTTTTCTAAGTCTATTCATAGTAGGGATCTTTATAAGTATAAGTGCACATACCTAGGCTACAAGTCACTATGATATTTCTTCTTTTCCAATTTTTTATCATAGTTGGGATCATTCCAAGTATGCATTCACATACTCAGGCCGCATATAATTATGAATTTTATTTTCTTTTCTTCACTCTCTTTTAACATATATATTACCAAGGATTATTCCAAGTATGTGTACATATACTCAGGCAACATATCACTATGAATTTTGTAACACACTCACAATAGGCTAACTTATGAAGACACAACTAGTAGGAACATACGGAATTTAGTCATGGAATGATGTGTATAAATGGTTCAAGCTCAACTATTGTAGTGAATGATCAAAATGGACTAACTAACTATCCTCATGTTTTTGGTGTACATCATTTACATAGTTCTTACTCACCACTCCCCGTTGGATTTAGAGGACAATGTTGGAAAGCTTGTAATGGAAGTACACAAAACAAAACAAAAAATTTAGTGCACAAAAACAATATCTTAAGTGAGCTCAGTCAAACCAACATTTTTCTAACTTCAAATTCATTAGTTGGGTTCTTAAGATTGATATGCCCTACCGATCATTGAATAAATCTAGAGTAGCCCATAGATTAATCAAGAGCACTAGTTAGTATCATTGAATTCATGATCAAAGTAGCCCTTACCCAGTGTGTAAGGGATACACCCCTCCACACTTAAAGCGTTGCTAGCCCCTAGCAACTCTACTTCTAGAACACTAGTTATGAAAATGATAGAAAGTTAAAATGTTTTTTTATGACTTTGTCGAATGAGCATACAGATATCAGGAAGAAAGCAATTAAAATTAAATAACTCCCCTGAAGAATTTAAGTCGCGAGAGGATTGATCCACATGTTCACAAGATGACCAACACTTCCTAAAATGTGCTCCTCAATTTGCGTAAGGAGTTTCGTTGATGAACACGGTTGCATTACCTGCACTTGAAGTGACATCGAAAATAACAGAATGGAAGTGCTACAAGGGATTATATGAAGATAATTATCCATTTAATAACAGGAGCAAGCATACTTGATAAATAGATCAATATAAAAGTTCATAGAACATACTTGCAGCATATTTGATAAAACATTGCAACTAATATAAAAGTGCACCATGTGGAATCTTTGATAAATAAAAGCATATGTCCATAATATCCATACTGTGCAATCTAAACAAAGTATCATATAAGAGTATCTATGTAAGACCCCTTTTTTTTTCTTTTTCAACCACCGGGGTCTTAGCCCAGAATTGCCGCTTTGCGGTGGCACCGACATCTCGGGAAGGCAACCACTACAAAACGCCAATTCTGCCGGCCCTTTTCGATCACAAGAGAGAGAAGTATTTATACATAAAATGTAAATAAGTCCACAGAAACATGTAAATAAAAGTGAATCATATCCAGTCCATCAATACATAACAACAGGTAAAATAGATAAACGGGCTCGAGCCCAGTACATCAGAGTCCTCACTACAAGTCGCTCATCGCGGAAGCTAAGAAAATGCTAATCACTCACAGAGCTGGTCGCAGGTGCACCGGTGCTAGACTGTCCCACCTCCATGCGCACCGTACTCCGCTGGTGCTGGTCCCTGTCTCCCATCCGGAGCTCCTGTAATGTTTGGTTCGAAAACCATTAGTCATAAAGACTAAGCCCTATCATCCCCTACCCCTCCCACCACGGCTCCTAAGCACCGAGCGGAGAGGAGGAAAGGGAAGCTACAAAAGTGGAGAATAGACAAGCAAGTGACGGTGGACCTAACTAGCAAGTTATATCAGGTGGACAGTATAAATGTTGTAATAGGTAGAACAATTAATAAGTAGCAATTTATTTAAAAAGGGCAGCTAGAGAACAGTAAGTAAACAACAAGTAAATAAGTATGTAACCTTAACTTATATGAATGCCCATACAAACTTATAAGTTAAGGGATCTTCTACAAAGCTCCCATCGTATAAAAAGTCCCATACCGATTTATACGTTGGGGTGTCGGTTGTATGCAAATATGAGTGTAGTGATATGCTATGCCATAATTTATGCAAGTGCAACTCACGCACACGACTCTATGCGCACAGACCTTTAGTTCCCCCTGTTCGGGTAGCTAGCTTCACTCCCAAGAACCTCCGTAGTGGCAAATAGAGACAGTGGGTCGGGCCCCCCACTCCTAGGCGGGCATCCACACTACCAGGCCTAGCCCTCCCGTACGCCCCTAGAAGAACACAACCTAGAGTATCCGCGTACTGCTGCTGGATGTACCCTCCAGACTTTCTTTGGCTAAGTGTCCCACACCGCCGAGTCAGCGTACCGATGTCGGTGTGAACGACGATCAGGTACCGAAGACCCACCACCTTTATACTGTACTCCAACCCTCGAGCCCGCGGCCCCCCGGACAGTCCTGTCCGTGCATCTACCTTCAGAGCTACTGTCTGATGGCAAGTAATCCTATAATTCTACTTTCCTAGCTGCCGGGGAGTGAGTGTGTGCAACCCTAGTTATACTAGTTACTCTTTTAATTTATTATTCCTATGGTTTATGTTAGCCCAGGACTGCCCCCGGTATACCCCGTGAAGGGCTCTCAAGGGGCACTAGGAACCAAGACGGCGGCATTACGGCCCGAAGTTCCCTTTCGCAAGGCACTTATTATTATTGGTTGATCTCCCTTAACCCGACCCTCTTTTAGTTACTTTAGTTCTAACCCTAGAGTATTAAGACTCTTCCTCTTCTTCCCGGGATGGACGATCTTTCGTCGTTCCCGTACTCCCTCATTCCAACAAGTCTCCCAATGATGAACTCGATCCTATTTTACCCTACCAACCATCAACTATCAAAATTCTGTGGCTTTACTATATGCAGACAATCCTAAACTATATGAGGTACCCAAGGGGAGGTACACCAAATTATCTTCCAAATCTCCTATAATATTTACTGGAGGTCTACCATATCATACTTTATCTAAATCCAGAAACTTATAATTTTCCTAATTAATCTGATATTTATTTAATTTTCTCAAAGGACGTGCCACAGGTCATTTTAAACATGAACTACATGATCTTCCTAAGTAATGGCTACTCAAAAATCATGATCATTAAATAACAGCAAAATAACCTCAAATACAAATTCTCAGAATTTTATAGAAAGTATTTAACCTCTAAATAATTTATTTAGTATAATCATATTAATTCTACGTAGTGAAGGAAGTACTGAAATTATTCATCTAAAAATTATGGAAAAATCACTAGTTAGTGGTATGATGTATAAAAGATCTTTGTGCAGAGAATCATAATTTTACTAGCTTGCTAACCACCACTAAAGATTTAATCAAATAATCAAGGTAAAACATACTTAATGAAGCGAGCCTTAGAATTAATCTTCCAAAAATCCCATAAAAATTCACAAAGATTTAGAATCATAATAAACGTTCTCTGCTTAAGTTTCATCACTTTTCCAGTGAGTGTGTATTCCCTAATAAATTTTATAAGCAAATCATACAACTACTGAATCATTAAAGGAAGTATCCAAAATAATGAACATAAAATTCATAGAAAAATATCCAGAGTGGTACCATCCCTATAATTCACTTTCCCCAAATCTCACCACTTTTCAATATGATTTAGTGTCATTTCCTATCTCTACAAGTTTTGCGCCCTAAACTAGGGTTAGACTTTCAGGTATCCCAACGGTCTCCAAATCTACTAAGATTTCGACCAGAGAACTATATTGGCCCTATGGTTCTCTTCACCCAATTTCGGGTCAATCCAAGGTTGTTTGACCACATGACCTTCACAAACCACCAAGATCCATCCTTAGGGTTTGGCCTTGGTCCTTAGGGTAAAATTACCCCGATCCACCTCAAACTCCATGAGGGGGTGCTAGAGAATATTACTAGCCAGTGGTAAAAATCTCAGCCTCTGTTGAGGCGATCTCACCACTCAAACTTCAAAAGTGCACTTTTATCCTAAGACCCCGTATTAGGGCAAAACTTAGGATTGATCATTTCTAGTCCAAACCATTTACAAATGAGATGGAAAATTATACAGAACCTTATGGTGACCCCAGGGACCACTCACCAAAGTTTGGGAGGGTTTGGAAAGTATTTAACTATCTAATTAAATTCGGCTAGGATTATTGAATTTTTCTAAAAACTATAGAAAAATATTCTCCAAAAATTCTCATTTTTGGATAGCACCTAGATATATGTAAGATTAGACCACACCCCAAATTTCAAGTCATTTGGATGACTGAATTTGAGTGGGGAATTTTTCTAAGGTCAAGGCAGCCCTCTGGATAGACCTCACCAAAAAGGGTGATGTGGTCTAACCAGGATTTCAAATCGAGTGAAATTAATTTTGAATTAAAGTAGACTTCAAGGGCTACACTTCCTATGTTGATCATTTTTCCTGTAGGAGCCTCTAGGTAGTTTTCCCAATTTATTTAACAAGACAGATTTTTCATTCAGGAATTATTTTAAAAATAGAGTTTATTTCTCATGCCACTGTTCATCTTCTTCAACAGCCCGAACCAGAGGCCTAAAAACCTAATATCCTGTAGCTTTTCCAAGCTATTTCCCGGCCATCCAGCCATCTCCCTGGCCGGCCACCACCACCACCACCTCCGTTGAGGCGAGGGCTATCGTCGGGCAGCGGCACGGCCGCCGGAGAGGCGGTTTCCGGCGAACCCGCCACCATGAAATTTTTAGGAAAACCACGAACACGCTCACCCGATCTGGCTCTTTTGAGCCCGATATCTCTCCTAACGATTCCTAAGATCTATCCGCAGAAGAAGAGGGAGGGGAGGACCTTGTTCGCGGGTTGAAGGCGTGCAGAGCGTCGGGAAGCCATTTGCGCGGTGGTGGCGTCGCCGGAAATTCTTCAACAGCAAGGGGAAGTCTGAAACAGTTTGAGGGAGTGTAACCTTTTCCTCCTGCTCTTAGGAATCTTTTATAGATCAGCAAATGGGGAGGGGAAAGGGTGAAACGTTGGAGATGAAACGTTGGCGGCCATTAATAACACCCTTATGACGTTTCGGTTATGACGAATGGCAGTTGAAAAGTTGGAGATGAAGAGGTGTTTGCCAGGTGGAAATTTCCTATTGGACCCACTTTTCCTTAATTATTAACATAATTAAAGTAGGGAACGACCCATAAATACTCTTGATTTTCATCACCACAGTCAGAATTTACTAAGGCGTCGGTTACCGAAATTTCCAGTGTGGCTGACGTTTCGGCCTTGGTCACGGGCGTGACACATAGGTCACGGGCGTGACAGGCCCGGTTAGCAGTTCTGGGTTCGACGATCGTCGAATTGAGATCGACGATCGTCGAAGGGTGGTCACGGGCGTGACACATGGGTCACGGGCGTGACCGGCCTGGTGACCAATTCTGGTTCGACGACGTCGAACTGACATCGACGATCGTCGAGCGTGTCACGCCCTATGTCACGGGCGTGACATTGTTGGTCACGGGCGTGACATGCCTGTGTGGCCAACTTTGGGTCGACGACCGTCGACCTGAAGTCGACGGTCATGGTCACGCCCTATATCACGGGCGTGACAGACCATGAGGCAAATTCCGCGTCCGACGATCGTCTAACTGAGATCTACGATCATCGAAGGAGTCAGGCCCAAGGTCACGGGCGTGACATCTGGGTCACGGGCGTGACAGGGCCGGGTTGGAAATGCTGCGCCCGACGATCGTCTCCCGGAGATCGACGATCGTCGAATGAGTCACGCCCTAGGTCACGGGCGTGACGGGTCAGTCACGGGCGTGACCAACCCATGACCCGAAATCTTGGTCGGTTATTTCAAGCTTTGGACTCCCTAGGGTTCTACCACAACCAACCGACTCCTAGGGGTCTAGCCGGAAATGGGATGTTACAAATCCCAATAAACAAAACAAAGATTTCATCCCCGAAATCAAGGTTAAGCCTACAGGACTCAAATCGGGAAAAATAAGCTTGTAACATCCCATAAGAACCGAATGATCACCTCCCTACGTTACGTTTGTTTGTGCGGTTCCGAATCTAAGGTTAATTCGCCCACTTAACTAGGTATATACACCCCAATAAACAAAAGATTAGCCCCTATTCTTGAAATTTCAATTCCATTGGTTTAAAATAGGAAGACAAATTGATTGTCCAGAGGGGTTTTGAGGTATACCTGACGAAAAAGTTCCGGGTATTTTTGCCGCATCAAGTCCTGTGGCTCCCATGTATGTTCCTCCTGCCCATGATTGTTCCACAGAACCTTGACTAACGGGACCTTCTTCCGTCGCAAGACCCGTACTGCTGTATCGTCAATCCTGATAGGCTCTAAATCGACTGACCGATCCGAGGCCACTGGGCCATCTGCCGAGGAAATCAGCTGCTCAGGGCGTAGCAGAGCCCTCCAAAGTGAGGAGACGTGGAAGACGTCATGCAATCCCGCTAACTCCGGCGGTAGCTCCAGTCTATAGGCTAAGGGGCCGATCCGCTCCAGGATCCTATAGGGCCCCATATATCTCGGACTGAGCTTCTTCCGCCCGCGAACCCGCGAGACTCCGTGCATCGGCCGTATCTTCAAGAAAACCCGGTCTCCTACCTGGAACTCTACTTGGCGATGCCTCGCATCATAATATTTCGCCTGTCTGCTCTGGGCTTCCAACATCCTGTCTCGGATCAATCTAATCTGAGCATCTGTATCTCCCACAAACTCCGAGCCCAGTGCCTGCGGATCCTCGTCCTGAACCCATGATAGTGGGGTTCTGCACCTCCTTCCGTACAACGCTTCGTATGGAGCCATGCCTATGCTGGACTGATGAGCGTTGTTGTATGAAAACTCGACCAGTGGTAACAATCTCTCCCAAGGCTCGCCACGGTCCAAAATACATAGTCGCAACAGATCCTCCAGTGTACGGTTAGTGCGCTCTGTCTGTCCGTCGGTCTGAGGGTGGAAAGCTGTGCTGAATGTCAACCGAGAACCCAGATGGGCCTGGACTGACCTCCATTCCCTGGATGTAAACCGCCCATCCCGATCCGAAACGATAGTCTTGGGCACCCCATGATAACGCACGAACTGCTCAATGAATCTCCGTACTAATACACTGACCGGTGTGTCCTTTGCTACTGGGATGAATCTGGCCACCTTTGTCAGCCTGTCCACTATCACCCAGATCGAGTCGTTCCCCGCACGGGATCTAGGTAGCCCATGTATGAAGTCCATGGCTATATCCTCAAACTTCCACTCCAGCACTGGAAGCGGCTGCAACAAACCTGCCGGGTTCCTACACTCCGCCTTCACGAGCTGGCAGGCCTCACAATGCGTCACAAAATACGTAATATCTTTCTTCATACCCGGCCAATACATCGTCCTCTTTAAATCCTTTACCATCTTGGTGATCCCCGGGTGTACCGAATACCGGCTGCAGTGAGCCTCCGTCAAAATATCCTCCCGGATCCGTCCTCCTGCTGGTATGTAGACTCTGCCCCGGAAACACAGGAGCCCATCCCTCAAAGTGTAATCTCCTGTCGTGCCTTCCTCCAAGGCTCGGAATATCGGCTCAGCTCTCTCGTCCAGCATCTGCCCATCTCTGATGCGGTCTCGGATGTCATCTGTAGTAGCCATCGACCCCAGGTACTCCATGTACAGCTTCGGGTCATCCTCAGATACTAGCGAAATCTGCATCTCCTCGAATGATCTAATCAACTCCAAGGCCATCAGCTGCGGGCCTGCTCCAGTCGTACTCGCTCTCCGGCTCAGAGCATCTGCAACCACGTTCGCCTTCCCCGGATGGTAGTGCATGGTATACTGGTAGTCCGAAAGAAACTCCACCCAGCGTCTCTGCCTGATGTTTAACTCCTTCTGGGTGTCGACGTACTTCAGATTCTTGTGGTCGGAGAAGATATCACAATGTACCCCGTAGAGATAGTGCCGCCAGATCTTAAGAGCAAAAATGACTGCCCCCATCTCCAAATCGTGCACGGGGTAGTTCTGCTCGTGCTGCTTCAACTGACGGGAGGCATAGGCTATTACGTGCCCATTCTGCATAAGGACGGCACCCATCCCCCGATAGGAAGCATCTGTATATACCTGGAATCCCTCCCTCCCTGATGGAAGAGCAAGGATGGGGGCCGAGGTGAGACGATCCTTCAGCTCCTGGAAGGCAGATTCGCATCGCGGCGTCCAAATAAAAGGGGACTCCTTCTTCGTCAGAGACGTAAGAGGAAGGGCAATCTGAGAGAACCCCTTTACGAACTTCCGGTAATAACCGGCAAGTCCCAAGAAACTTCGAACCTCCGTGGCCGACTTTAGTGGTGGCCAATCCCGTACTGCCTGGATCTTTGCCGGATCCACTGCCAGACCTGCTCCACTGATGACATGACCCAGAAATGCCACCTCCTTTAGCCAGAACTGGCACTTGCTGTACTTGGCATACATCTCGTGTTCCCGCAGCTTCTCCAAGGTCAAGGCTAGATGTCTCGCGTGCTCCTCCTCCGTCCTTGAATAGATGAGAATGTCGTCGATGAATACTATAACAAAGACGTCCAAATACTCCTCGAACACCCGATTCATCAAAGTCATGAATGCGGAGGGTGCATTCGTGAGCCCGAACGGCATCACGGTAAACTCGTACAAGCCGTATTTGCTGCTGAACGCCGTCTTCGGGATGTCCTCCTCCCGAATGCGAAGCTGGTAGTATCCTGACCTCAGATCCAGCTTTGAGAACCAATGGGCTCCCTCCAGCTGGTCAAAAAGCTCATCTATCCGTGGTAAGGGATAAGTGTTCCGGACCGTCAACCTGTTCAGAGCCCGGTAATCTATGCATAGTCGAAGGGTCCCGTCTTTCTTCTTAACGAACAGCACCGGAGCTCCCCATGGTGAAGAGCTAGGCCGAACGAACCCGGCCTCCACTAACTCCTGAAGCTGACTCCGGAATTCCACCAACTCCTTTGGGGCCATTCGATAGGGAGCTCTGGATACCGGCTTAGCCCCGGTACGAGCTGAATCTGAAAGTCCTTCTCTCGGTGCGGGGGTAACCCTGGTAGCTTCTCTGGAAATACGTCGGTGAAGTCCCGCACTACCGGAATATCTGCAATGGAATCCTTGGCTACGACCGCCTCAAAGAGGACCTGATAAACCTCTTCCCCCTGCAGGTGGGCCTTAACGGCCTGCACAGACGATAGTAAAGTACGGGGTGCTGATATAATACCTTCGATAACAATGAAGGAGTCGCCGTGCCTCACGGTGATCCTCTTCGCCACGCAATCGATCTGGGCATGGTTCCAATACAGCCAGGTCATGCCCAGAATCAGGTCGTAATCTGGCATCCTCAAAACCGTCGCTGGTGCCTCAAACGCCTTTCCGTCGATCCTCGCTTCCATATTACAATGAGTAGAGGTCAATATCTCTGATCCATCGGGTAGGCGCACCCTCAGCATCTTCCCGGTGCATAGCTCCACTCCTGCCAGTCCTTTCACAAAATCCTCTGACACGAATGATTGCGACGCACCGGTATCAAAGAGGGTGTGAGCGGGCTTGCCACTAACGAAAACTATGCCTGGGGTAATTAAGTGTCTTAGTATTTTTATTGCAGTTCATCTTCTCTTAATTTCTAAGCAGGTTACGTCTAAATAGTAGTTATATGAAGAAAGTTTAAAAGTGATGTCATACCTGTGATAACCTGCTCCGGGTTCCGAGGCTGTGTCAGGTCTAGAGCATACACCTGCTCTCTCTCTGGCCTGCGGCCTCGATCCTGAAATCCTCATCCTCGGTCCTGTCCTCGTCCGCCAAACTGTCGGGAAGGTGGAGCGCCCTGATGTGCTGGTGGGGGTGCTCGCCCCACAGGGCAGTTTCGCTTGATATGCCCCGGCTGGTTGCACTGATAACATACCGGTGGCTGCCCTACCGTCCTTGGCATTTCCAGCATCTGTATAGGCTGGGGAGCCAATACCCCCTGAGTCCTCTGCTCCTGCCCAAGCTCCTGACGAGGCTGATCCCCGTTCCTTCTCTCCCCGATAACATGGCCCCGAGGACGGTCTCTATGACCTCCAATCACTGAATCATCAGCCGGTCTCTTCCGATTCTTCACTGTGAGCTGATCCGCCTCTCTCTTCTTAGCCATCTCCAGAATCCTGGCCAGACTCCCCTCTGAAACGAAAAGGAGGGCCTGCCTCATGTCATCCTGCAGCCCCTTATAAAACCTCCGGGCGTAGCCAGTATTGTCTAACTGGTAAGCGTCCGCATAACGGGCCAGGTGAGTGAACTCCTGATAGTACTCCACCACAGTCCTGTTCCCCTGCCTCAACCGCAGGAACCTATCCTCCAGGTCATCTCTCGCCGACTGAGGTACAAAATGTCCCAAGAGCGCTGCTCTGAACTCCTCCCAAGTAATATCAGCACAGTCCATCCCTGCAAAGGTGGTGTCCAGCTGAGATTTCCACCATCTCTTTCCGTGTGACTCTAAGCAGGAGACTGTCAAAGCGACTGCCTCCTCCGTGGGGCATCGAATCCCTGCCAGCATCTCATAAATGGTGTCCAACCACTCCTCCGTACGTACTGCAGACTCCGTCCCCTGGTAGGATGGAGGGGAAAGTCCTCGGAAGACCGTCATCCAATTGGCCCCGGGGTTTGGCTGTGGGGCCGGGGCTTGCTGAGCTCTGAAGGCCTCCAGGATGGCCGTCAGTGTTTGCCCCATCTCCTTCTGCTGGAACGGAATGGGTGCTGGCGGAGTCGGGACCACATTCGGAGCCTGAGGTGTCCCCTGCTGCGATGTAGGGTTCGTCGCAGGCTACAAGCAAAAATTCCATTTGTTAGAGAGCGAATGAATGGAATTTAAGAAGAGTTATGATGGACTTTCACATGTGATTTCCCTTATGGGCACACCACTGCTTCCGCTGCTAGTTTGTCCGCAAACTAAGCTCGCACGGGGGTGGCCCAAGGTTTTTGTGGACTACTTCTCTTTCGATCGAGGTTTCCTCTGATACCACTTGTAAGACCCCTTTTTTTTTCTTTTTCAACCACCGGGGTCTTAGCCCAGAATTGCCGCTTTGCGGTGGCACCGACATCTCGGGAAGGCAACCACTACAAAACGCCAATTCTGCCTGCCCTTTTCGATCACAAGAGAGAGAAGAATTTATACATAAAATATAAATAAGTCCACAGAAACATGTAAATAAAAGTGAATCATATCCAGTCCATCAATACATAATAACGGGTAAAATAGATAAACGGGCTCGAGCCCAGTACATCAGAGTCCTCACTACAAGTCGCTCATCGCGGAAGCTAAGAAAATGCTAATCACTCACGGAGCTGGTCGCAGGTGCACCGGTGCTAGACTGTCCCACCTCCATACGCACCGTACTCCGCTGGTGCTGGTCCCTGTCTCCCATCCGGAGCTCCTGTAATGTTTGGTTCGAAAACCATTAGTCATAAAGACTAAGCCCTATCATCCCCTACCCCTCCCACCACGGCTCCTAAGCACCGAGCAGAGAGGAGGAAAGGGAAGCTACAAAAGTGGAGAATAGACAAGCAAGTGACGGTGGACCTAACTAGCAAGTTATATCAGGTGGACAGTATAAATGTTGTAATAGGTAGAACAATTAATAAGTAGCAATTTATTTAAAAAGGGCAGCTAGAGAACAGTAAGTAAACAACAAGTAAATAAGTATGTAACCTTAACTTATATGAATGCCCATACAAACTTATAAGTTAAGGGATCTTCTACAAAGCTCCCATCGTATAAAAAGTCTCATACCGATTTATACGTTGAGGTGTCGGTTGTATGCAAATATGAGTGTAGTGATATGCTATGCCATGATTCATGCAAGTGCAACTCACGCACACGACTCTATGCGCACAGACCTTTAGTTCCCCCTGTTCGGGCAGCTAGCTTCACTCCCAGGAACCTCCGTAGTGGCAAACGGAGACAGTGGGTCGGGCCCCCCACTCCTAGGCGGGCATCCACACTACCAGGCCTAGCCCTCCCGTACGCCCCTAGAAGAACACAACCTAGAGTATCCGCGTACTGCTGCTGGATGTACCCTCCAAACTTTCTTTGGCTAAGTGTCCCACACTGCCGAGTCAGCGTACCGATGTCGGTGTGAACGACGATCAGGTACCGAAGACCCACCACCTTAATACTGTACTCCAACCCTCGAGCCCGCGGCCCCCCGGACAGTCCTGTCTGTGCATCTACCTTCAGAGCTACTGTCTGATGGCAAGTAATCCTATAATTCTACTTTCCTAGCTGCCGGGGAGTGAGTGTGTGCAACCCTAGTTATACTAGTTACTCTTTTAATTTATTATTCCTATGGTTTACGTTAGCCCAGGACTGCGCCCGGTATACCCCGTGAAGGGCTCTCAAGGGGCACTAGGAACCAAGACGGCGGCATTACGGCCCGAAGTTCCCTTTCGCAAGGCACTTATTATTATTGGTTGATCTCCCTTAACCCGACCCTCTTTTAGTTACTTTAGTTCTAACCCTAGAGTATTAAGACTCTTCCTCTTCTTCCCGGGATGGACGATCTTTCGTCGTTCCCGTACTCCCTCATTCCAACAAGTCTCCCAATGATGAACTCGATCCTAGTTTACCCTACCAACCATCAACTATCAAAATTCTGTGGCTTTACTATATGTAGACAATCCTAAACTATATGAGGTACCCAAGGGGAGGTACACCAAATTATCTTCCAAATCTCCTATAATATTTACTGGAGGTCTACCATATCATACTTTGTCTAAATCCAGAAACTTATAATTTTCCTAATTAATCTGATATTTATTTAATTTTCTCAAAGGACGTGCCACGGGTCATTTTAAACATGAACTACATGATCTTCCTAAGTAATGGCTACTCAAAAATCATGATCATTAAATAACAGCAAAATAACCTCAAATACAAATTCTCAGAATTTTATAGAAAGTATTTAACCTCTAAATAATTTATTTAGTATAATCATATTAATTCTACGTAGTGAAGGAAGTACTGAAATTATTCATCTAAAAATTATGGAAAAATCACTAGTCAGTGGTATGATGTATAAAAGATCTTTGTGTAGAGAATCATAATTTTACTAGCTTGCTAACCACCACTAAAGATTTAATCAAATAATCAAGGTAAAACATACTTAATGAAGCGAGCCTTAGAATTAATCTTCCAAAAATCCCATAAAAATTCACAGAGATTTAGAATCATAATAAACGTTCTCTACTTAAGTTTCATCACTTTCCAGTGAGAGTGTATTCCCTAATAAATTTTCTAAGCAAATCATACAACTACTGAATCATTAAAGGAAGTATCCAGAATAATGAACATAAAATTCATAGAAAAATATCCAGAGTGGTACCATCCCTATAATTCACTTTTCCCAAATCTCACCACTTTTCAATATGATTTAGTGTCATTTCCTATCTCTACAAGTTTTGCGCCCTAAACTAGGGTTAGACTTTCAGGTATCCCAACGGTCTCCAAATCTACTAAGATTTCGACCAGAGAACTATATTGGCCCTATGGTTCTCTTCACCCAATTTCGGGTCAATCCAAGGTCGTTTGACCACATGACCTTCACAAACCACCAAGATCCATCCTTAGGGTTTGGCCTTGGTCCTTAGGGTAAAATTACCCCGATCCACCTCAAACTCCATGAGGGGGTGCTAGAGAATATTACTAGCCAGTGGTAAAAATCTCAGCCTCTGTTGAGGCGATCTCACCACTCAAACTTCAAAAGTGCACTTTTATCCTAAGACCCCGTATTAGGGCAAAACTTAGGATTGATCATTTCTAGTCCAAACCATCTACAAATGAGATGGAAAATTATACAGAACCTTATGGTGACCCCAGGGACCACTCACCAAAGTTTGGGAGGGTTTGGAAATTATTCAACTATCTAATTAAATTCGGCTAGGATTATTGAATTTTTCTAAAAACTATAGAAAAATATTCTCCAAAAATTCTCATTTTTGGATAGCACCTAGATATATGTAAGATTAGACCACACCCCAAATTTCAAGTCATTTGGATGACTGAATTGGAGTGGGGAATTTTTCTAAGGTCAAGGAAGCCCTCTGGATAGACCTCACCAAAAAGGGTGCTGTGGTCTAACCAGGATTCCAAATCGAGTGAAATTAATTTTGACTTAAAGTAGACTTCAAGGGCTACACTTGCTATGTTGATCATTTTTCCTGTAGGAGCCTCTAGGTATTTTTCCCAATTTATTTAACAAGACAGATTTTTCATTCAGGAATTATTTTAAAAATAGAGTTTATTTCTCATGCCACTGTTCATCTTCTTCAACAGCCCGAACCAGAGGCCTAAAAACCTAATATCCTGTAGCTTTTCCAAGCTTTTCCAAGCTATTTCCCGGCCATCCAGCCATCTCCCTGGCCGGCCACCACCACCACCTCCGTTGAGCCGAGGGCTATCGTCGGGCGGCGGCACGGCCGCCGGAGAGGCGGTTTCCGGCGAACCCGCCACCATGAAATTTTTAGGAAAACCACGAACACGCTCACCCGATCTGGCTCTTTTGAGCCCGATATCTCTCCTAACGATTCCTAAGATCTATCCGCAGAAGAAGAGGGAGGGGAGGACCTTGTTCGCGGGTTGAAGGCGTGCAGAGCGTCGGGAAGCCATTTGCGCGGTGGTGGCGTCGCCGGAAATTCTTCAACAGCAAGGGTGTTGGAACACCCTATTACTATTTGGACCAGGATGACTATATTTCTATAGGGATTGTGTGCTGTGACCTCCATGTTGTTATAAAGGTCACATAGGCTAGTTAGAGTAGTCTTCAGCTCGACGCATAGTCGACTTCAGCTCGACGCAGAGTCGATCTCAGCTCGACGCAGAGTCGACCTCTGCTCGACGCAGAGTCGACCTCAGCTCGACGCAGAGTCGACCTCAGCTCGACGTGGAGTCGACCTCAGCTCGACGTTCCGTCGAACCCAGTTCTGCTTACAGAAAACACTCTCTGGCCGACGTGTGTCGTGCTCAGATCGACGTTTTTCTGTGAGCTCGACGCCTTCCAGACTTCCGTCGATTTTGGATAGGAATTCAAATTCCTTCTGACAGACAATTAATGCTGAAGATTTATTGGCCGTTACAGCATATCTGGTGCATGGCTCAAGGAATTTTCTAAGGAATGTCTGCCTGTCATTTCCTTTGAGGCATGGACAGTTAAGGAAAGCAATTAATGCTGTCTTCCAACGGCTATCAAAGTAAAAGGAAGAAGAAGACTCAAGTATATATTTCTTTTTCTTTCAATTCTACAAAGAGACACAGAGAATATACAGAACAAAAAAGGAGAATAACAATACAAGACTTCAGATCTCTTTTCTCTCTATGACATTGTGTTGAAAAGCTAACTCACAGAAAATCTGATTGCTTCAGACACCTCCATCCAACTCTCTTGGATCATCCCTTGCTGGAGCAGATCAGATCTTTGAAGACCTGTCACCCTTGTGCAGAGCTCTCCTTCCTGAACCTCATCTTGATCTCAGGGGGAGCTTTGACAACAACTTCAGATCCACTTCTGCTTCTCTTTGCTTGTTGAATAGAGAAGACAACATCATCTCTTTTTTTTTTCTTTCTGTACAGGGTTTTAACTCCCTTCAAAAGTTACTTTTGGTTTTGCTGAAACCTGGTCAAAATCAGCTCTGTTGGTTTGTGAGAACCTGATCAAAAACTCTCTGGTGCTCAAGACACCTGATCAACTCATCTTGAAGTGGATTCCTATCAAGGGTGATAGAAGAGTGGATGTACCCAGATTTGGGGAACCACTATAGCTCCTTGTGTCGTCTGGATTGCTTATGCTCCTTGTGTTTTGCTTTGTGCTGTGAATACCTTTTTACTCTGATTATTTACTCTAGCACCTTACACTAAGTAAATTCAAACCTTCTCTACACACAAGTTTTATTTGGAAAATTATTTTAAATAACTCTATTCACCCCCTCTAGAGTTAGGAGTGATCTTATCCTGCACTTTCAATTGGTATCAGAGCCAGGTTGATCATTTATACAGGCTAACCCCTGGATCAAAAGATCCCTGATAAGATCATTTCTCTCAAAGGATTATTTTCCTTAGTTTTACTTCTCTTTAAAACTCATGGCACAAAACAAGGACCTTGCTAGCACCAGACCTCCTATGTGCAATCTATCTAAGTTTGCACTATGGAAGGCAAGGATTAGGCTTTACATGAACTCTTTTGATGAAGACATTTTTAACTCTGTGTTGACAGATTGTCCAAGACCTCCCACAGGAACAAGCACATCAGCTGTTCCTCCTCCTTCAGGAACTGATGCTGACATAAAGAAGTGGAAGGCAGCAGATGCTAAAGCCATGAACATCTTGGCTCAAACCATGTCAGATGATATTTTCCAGAAGGTAGTTGAATGCACTACTGCCAAAGCAATCTGGGAAAAGCTGTCAGAAATTGTATCAGGTTCTGCAGATCAAAGAAAGGATAGGAGATCCTACCTGATCACCCAGTATGAGAATTTCAAGAAGGCAGAGTCTGAGTCAGTTGCTGACATGTACAACAGACTGAGTCTGATCATAAGTGAGCTTAGATCACTAGAGAAGGACATATCTCTCACTGAGATAAATGACAAAATACTGACTTGTTTCCCTAGCTCTTGGGACTCAAGAATATGGTCAATTAAAGATGGAAGAAATGTCTGTGAGTTATCCACAGAAGCTCTTCTAGGGAAGCTCAAGAGTTATGAGCAATTCATTAAGAAGAGAGAAGAAGAGCAGAAGACATCCACACCAACAGAAAAGGTTGAGAAAACCATTGCCTTCAAAGCACAGGAAGAAGAACCTAAAGAAAAGGTGTTGGGAAATGAAGAGCTTATGAGCCTACTGGTCAAAAGGTTCAATAAGCTAAATAAAAGGAACTTCAGAAGATGGTCATCCAAAGACAAAGACAAGCCAAGGTATGACAGATCTAATAATAAAGATATTATCTGCTTTGGCTGCAGGAAACCAGGACACATCTTCCCAAACTGTCCAGAAAATCAAGACAAGGACAGAAGGGACAAAAAGGAAAGAAAGGATAAAAGGAAGGATAAGGAGTCAAGGAAATACCATGACAAGCCTTCCTCCAGCAACAGCAAGCACACCAGAAAAGGATTTGTGGCTGAATCCTGGAGTGACTCTGATGAGTCTGATTCATCATCCAGTTCTAGTGATGATGAGGATGATGCAGAAGAAAAGGGATTCTGCATGATGGCCATCAGTGCATCTCAAAAGAACACTGATTCAGAGCCTGATGCTGACTACCCATCTGATCAGGAAACTTACTGAGGATCAGGTAATAGATTCATTTGACTTTACTTCTGATGATTTCAAATCTGAGTTTAAATCTATGTGCATTGACTTGATTGAGTCTCAAAAGCTGATTAAAACTCTAAGTGAACAATTAATTGAATGCAAATCCATTAACTCAGATAATCTTAGACTCTTAGAAGAGTTGAAGCAGTGTGGGGAGGAGATAGCTTCACTGAAAAGTGAGCTATCTAAGGACAAACAATTTGAAGAAACCCTTAATGGGAGAAGTATCAAATTGATGGACATCACAAGTACAGTGAACTCAAGATTGAATGGTTCACTGGGCTTGGGTGCTTCATCCAGCCAACCCATAGTGCTGACAACTCCAATCAAATTTACCAGTGAGAAAGGTAAAGGAGTCTTGATAGTGGCTAGGAAGAATGCTGACTTAACCCAGGAAACTGGACAAAAAGCGTCGAACGAAGCTCGACGGACGTCGACCAGAGCTCGACGTAATCGCAAGAAAACGTCGAACTCAGGTCGACGCCCTCTACCCTCTGAACAAAGCAAGACCTTGCCGTCGAACGGAGCTCGACGCACTCACTTGAGTCCGTCGACCGAAGCTCGACGTGCGTCGAGCTGAGTTCAGAGCAAAACCCAGTTCTCAAGGGTTAATTCAAATTTCAATTCTAGCTCCACATCTCATTACTTTAACCCTTATGCTGAATGGATCATACCTCCTAGGAGATATCATCCTGTAGGCTATAAGAGTCAACCTGAGATGTCCTTCATTTCAGAATTTAAGGGATATCAACCTAGGCCCATGGTTAACTGGGTCAAAAACAAATAAGCTGTTTTTGTGCAGGTGAAGACCTATCCAGCATCAAACCATCAATGGTATCTGGATAGTGGGTGCTCAAAGCACATGACAGGGGACAAGGACAACTTCACTTCCTTCAAAGCCAAGCTTGGACCCAAAGTAATTTTTGGAGACTCAAGCTTTGGAACTACAAAAGGATATGGTGCAGTCAAAATTGGCCCAGTCACATTCAAGAAGGTGGCATATGTTGAAGGACTCAAGCACAACTTGATAAGTATCATTCAATTGTGTGATGAAGGATATCAAGTAACCTTTAACAAAGCCATATGCAAAGTCCAGTCAGTGGACAACACAATTGTGTTGACAGGTAACAGAAGAGGTAACATTTACTTAGTGGATTTTCATTCACCTGTAGTAGATATTTGCCTGTTTAACTCCATTTCAAAACCAAACATCTTGTGGCATAAAAGACTAGGACATGTGAACCTTAGAACCATTGCTAAGTTATCCCAAGACAACCTTGTTAGAGGACTACCTTCTGGTCCCTACAAGAAGGAAGGACTTTGCAAGGCCTGTCAATTAGGCAAGCAAACTAAAAACAGTTTCAAGTCACTTAATATGAGTGACTCACCTAGAATCTTGTACTTATTGCACATGGACCTTTTTGGACCAATTAATGTACAAAGCCTAGGAGGGAAATCTTATGCTTTAGTAATTGTAGATGACTTCTCAAGATTCGCTTGGGTGTTCTTTCTGAGGAAGAAGTCTGATAACTTCAAGATTTTGACAGATTTTCTCAAAGGCATACAGATTGAGTTCAATACTCACATTGCCCTGATCAGAAGTGATCATGGGACAGAGTTTGATTCTCTTCTTATGCTAGAGTTTTGCCAGAATGAAGGTATCAGGCATACTTTCTCAGCTCCCAGAACTCCTCAACAAAATGGGGTAGTTGAAAGGAAAAACAGAACCCTTATTGAATCTGCCACAACATTGTTGACAGATGCTCACCTTCCTCTAACCTTTTGGGCAGAGGCTGTGAACACCTCCAACTATGTTCTGAATAGAAGCCTGATACATAAGCTAAAGGGTAAGACTCCCTATGAGTTACTCAAAGGGAAGAAACCTAAAGTAAACTACTTCAAAATTTTTGGTTGCATTTGTTTCATTCACAATAATGACAAGAAATACCTAGCTAAATTTGAAGCCAAAGCTGATGAAGGAGTGTTTCTGGGGTACTCCTTGACTAGCAAGGCTTATAGGGTTTTTAACAAGTGCACAAATAAAATTGAAGAATCCATGCATGTTACATTTGATGAAACTAACATGTTTTATAAGGAGAAGGAGACTTCTACCATAAGCAATTTGCAGGAACATTCAATTTCAGAAAATCTGAAGCAGCTTACCATCACAGACAAAGGGTCATCACCTTCACCAGTTCAACAAGTCACTGAACTTAGTGACAATGAAGAGGAATTTCAAGTTCTGGAAAGTTCAAAGGGCCAACAGAGTGAAGAACCAGTTGTTGTCCCACAAGAGGAAACAACAACACAGGTTGGTGCATCATCAACACCCCTTGTTGATCTAGCAACAACAATAGATCACCCAATCTCACAAGTAATTGGAGATATCTCAGTGGGTGTGCAAACAAGGAATCAAGTCAATCAAAATATTATGCACACCTGCTTTCTTTCTCAAATTGAGCCTCAAACCATACAAGATGCAGAGCAAGATCCAAACTGGATCATTGCAATGCAAGAAGAGTTGAATCAATTTGAGAGGAATAAAGTTTGGGAATTAGTATCAAGACCAAGGAACCAGCAAATTGTTGGAACAAAATGGGTATTCAGAAACAAATTGGATGATCAAGGAATAATTGTGAGAAACAAGGCAAGACTTGTTGCACAAGGATATTGCCAAGAAGAAGGAATTGATTATGACCAAACCTTTGCACCAGTTGCAAGGTTGGAGGCCATAAGAATCTTCCTTGCATATGCAGCTCACAAGAGATTCAAGGTATATCAGATGGATGTCAAGAGTGCATTCCTCAATGGAGACATCAAGGAAGAAGTCTATGTAAAGCAACCTCCAGGTTTTATCTCTCCAACTTTTCCTGATCATGTATTCAAACTGCATAAAGCTTTATATGGTCTCAAGCAAGCTCCTAGAGCATGGTATGAGACCTTAGCTTGTTTTCTGTTGGAAAATGATTTTAAAAGGGGTAGAGTAGACCAAACTCTTTTTGTTAGAACCCATAGGTCCCACACCCTACTAGTACAAGTTTATGTAGACGACATCATATTTGGGTCTACTGATTCAAACTTATGCAAAAAGTTCTCACAACTTATGCACTCAAAGTTTGAAATGAGTAGCATGGGTGAGCTTGCTTTCTTTCTTGGATTGCAAGTTAAACAACATGTGGATGGCATTTTCATCTCTCAAACCAAGTATGCAAGAGAACTGGTTAAGAAATTTGGAATGTCTGAAGCATCCTCCATGAAAACACCTATGCCTACAAATGCTGTTTTAAATGCTGATGAATCTGGAAAACCAGTTGATCAGACAAACTATAGAGCAATCATTGGCTCATTACTTTATCTAATAGCTACTAGACCAGATATAATGTTTGCTACATGCATTTGTGCTAGATTCCAAGTAAGCCCTAGAGAGTCCCACCTCACATTAGTTAAGAGGATTCTTAGGTATGTAAAAAGTTGTCCTAATCTAGGTCTCTGGTATTCACATGACTCAGGATTTGATCTAACTGGATTTTCAGATTCTGATTATGCTGGATGTAGAGTAGACAGGAAAAGCACCAGTGGAACTTGTCAATTCCTTGGTGATTGACTTGTCTCCTGGTTCTGTAAGAAACAAACCTCTGTGTCCACATCAACTGCTGAAGCTGAGTATATGGCTGCAGGCAGTTGTTGCTCACAGATTTTGTGGATTCAAAACCAGCTCCTAGACTATGGCTACAACTTAGAGATGTCTAAAATCTTTTGTGATAATACCAGTGCAATATCAATTGCACAAAATCCAGTTCTCCATAGTAGGACTAAGCACATAGAAATCAAACATCACTTCTTAAGGGATAATGTAGAAAAGAAGAAAATTGCACTAGAATACATTTCCACTGAATTACAGAGAGGAGATATTTTCACCAAACCCTTGGATGAAAAGAAGCACTTCTTTTTCCTCAATCAGTTGGGAATGCTAGATGGAGACAGCTTAAAATAAAACTCCAAGATTTTGAAACCCATAACAAACAGGAATAGGAAAAATTTCATTTCAAAATTTCCTGTCTGAGTGGTTGTTCTGAGCTCTGAACTAAGCTCGACGCTGCGTCGAACTGCGATCGACGGTCCGTCGAACTCCAAAGCGTCGAACGTCGAACTCAACTTCTAGCGTCGAACTAAGTTCACAGCTCCCTGGCTTCTTGAGTTTCTCTCTCCCCGGTCGACGTCTTCGTTCAACGTCGACCTGAGCTTGACGTATAGCATCAGCCCAAGCATCGAACGTCGACCTAAGCTGGACGCTGTTGAGTCGTTTCAGTTCTCCTAGAGCCCTTGAGCGTCGAACTGAGCTCGACGTTCTTTCCTTTTCTGCGTCGAACCCTAAGTATAAAATCATTTTTTCTCCGTCATTCGCAGTTGCGCATTCATATTTCTCTGCTCAAGCTTTCTCCCTCCAAATACTATACTTTTGATCTTGGAAGGTATTCTTTCTTTTGCAGGACAATGGCAATCACAGCAGGAGCTCTGGCGGCCATGAAGTTCGACTCTGGTTTCGACATTGACTTCGATTCTTTTGATGGATCTCCACAACACTTTCTGTATATACTGAATCTTTTCAAGGAGCAGCAACTAGTCCACTTTATGTCTACCAGGATACCCCTTCCAGAATCAGAAATTAAAGAATGGTGTCTTACAGCAATCGTTTCAGATAACAACTCTTTGACTGGGAAGATTTCAGGAAATGAGGTAGCCATCTCACCTCAAGTCATTACAGAAGCTTTCAACTTTGCTGCTGGAGATGATGACATAGAACTATCAGTGGAAGAGTATACTTTGATGCTGGACAGGATGGGGCATGCTGCTGGTAACCCCTCTAAACTACTTAAAATTAACCTAGCAATTGAGTATAGGTTATTAGCAGATATAACTGGAAAAGTGATCTGTGCAAAGAGGACTGCACATGATGCAATAACAAGGCATCAGTTTTGCCTTATGGCTGCACTAATGGATAAGAAACATCCCAACTGGGGATTAATTGTGTTTGAAATGCTTAAGAAAAAGTTGGATAAAAACTCTGTCCATTTTGGAAGAGTTCTTGGGTTGATTCTCAACCACTGCTGCCCCCAACTGCTTGTGTCCTCAAAGAAGCACATCAATGCTTCCAAGAGGCTCACATGTGCTCTAATTGGCAAATGGGACAGGAGAATTGTGAATCCCAGGGCTGCTGCAGCAATGAAATCCTCTGCAGACACCAGGACTGTAGAGGTCTCTCACCCTCAGTCCACTGGTCCAAAAGTAGGGACCATGCCAGCCCCCTCTCTCACCCTTCCATCCACCTTCATCCCCTCAACCACAATTATCTCATCCACTCAAACTCTCCCCTCCTCCATATCTATCATTGCCTCCTCTCTTCCACCTCTCACTACTTTCCTCCACATAAACTTGGATTCCACCCCTCATGAGGATCTCTTTTCTTTTGACATGCATGAAGACTCCTTCATGGATGCCTCTACCTCCTCTCCTCATGACTTCCTCCATCCCTCTACTTTTTCAGACTTACTCTTCTCCTCCATTCAGGAACCAGTTACACCTCCACTGTCTACACCACCCTCCACCTCCTCTACATTCTCAGTTTCTGCTACTCCATCTACCTCTACTCAAGTTCCCCTTGAGCAAGTAGCTCTCCTCCCCCTAGCCAATCAAATTTTTGACCTTCTGTCTCCAAGGCTCTCCTCCCTTTTGGATGCCAAGCTGGCTCCTCTCCTTCTTTCCTTGAGAACTCTTTCTGCCTCTGTCTCCTCCCTTTCCTCTCAGTTGGCATGCCCTTCTTCTGGGGGCCTAGAGTCAGCTACCACTGATTCTAGGCAGGGGGAGATGTCAGCAGAAGAAGAGCTGCCTCCTTCTTCAGTTCAGCTTGCTCAGACTTATTCAGAGACAGTATCAGTTGCTTGTTCAGAGACAGTGTCTGTTGCAGAAGATCAAACAGTTTCAGCTCAGCAAATCAGCAGTGCCTTAGACATTCAGTCTTTGGCAGCTTCTGTTCAGAGCTTCTCTCCTCCAGCTTTAATACAAGAAGATCTGTCCAGGGCTATTGTCCCTTTTCAGAAGGCCTTGACTTCTGATATAGCAGTGGTAGCAGTGGCTCCTGCTAGTGTTGAAATTGATTTGTTAGCTCCTGTTGAGACTTCAGGTGAAGTGATTAAGACACCTGATGCTGCAGAGGCCCATATCTCCCAAGCCCTTCAGGAACCAGCCTCTTCAGCCTCTATGGCTCCTGAGGCTGTGCCCTCTCCTGCAGTGGTTGCTTCCTCCTCCCCACTGACAGCAGAGCTTCCTTTAGTCTCCTCCTCAGCAGCTCCAGCCTCCATCAGCTTTCCCATCTCCAAAAGAAAATATATAGATCCATATGAAGAATCACAAAGTTCTGAAGATGAGTTTGCTACAGATTCTGATGACTCCTCTGCAACTATTGCAAGGAAGAGGAAAGCCAGATCAAAAGCCATGAAAAGAGTACCTCCTGCCAGAGCTACAGATCATGACATTCCCTATTACATCAAATATAATTGTGAAATCACAGAGCCATGGATGCAGTACTCTCAGAATCAGAGAAAAGCTATGAAACAGAAGAGAAAATTCAATGAGGGATCAACTAAACCAGTCCATCAGCCTCCACCTCCACCTCCTCCAGATGCAGGTGCAGGTACTGGTCTATCTTTCTCTTCAGCACCTTCAGCTCTACATGGAAAGACTTATCAAGCCAGAAGACATCAAGGAGATAGCCAGCAAAGGGGAGGTCAACAAAGAGGAAATTATAGAGGCAGGCAGTCCAGAGGAAGATCAGGCTCTCAACCTTATCAAAGGGGAGGAGCCATTGATCCAGCCTCTGGGCCCTATCCTTACAGGCCTAGAGTTGACCTCACCCCAAGATCTTCTCAAGAAACATCCTCTAACAAATTTGAACCTGCAGTACCTTTTGAAGATCCCACCAAAACTCCTGCTTACTGGAAAGCTAGGATGACAGAGATGGCTGCTCTAAATGAAATTAACAAAGCTAGAGAAAGAGGACTGGACACCTCTCATATCAGTACTATGTCAGAGCAAAGAAGAGAGGAATTGGAAAAGTATAGCTCAAAGAAATTTTTTGATTCAGACAGATACATGGAACTCCACCCTGCAGCTGTACCACCCAGTGCTAGAGATCAAAAGTCTTTAGGTGCAGCTGATGACTACAGATCCAAAAAGGAAGCTTCCAATCCAAACAGAGAAATCATCTTCAAAAAGAGTGATCAAGACAAAGCATCAAAGGACAAGTAAAGTAAGGTACTCTAACACTTTCTATATACTGGACTCAGGACATTTGAACAATTCTGCTGCTATATAGTGTTTTATATATGCTGCTTATTATTCTGTCATGTCTGGCTGTATTATATTGTGTTGTATCTGCTTTATTTTTTTCTTCTTTGAATCCCTAAAATTCATGTAAATAGTAATCCTAATCCAAATAGGGGGAGATTGTTGGAACACCCTATTACTATTTGGACCAGGATGACTATATTTCTATAGGGATTGTGTGCTGTGACCTCCATGTTGTTATAAAGGTCACATAGGCTAGTTAGAGTAGTCTTCAGCTCGACGCATAGTCGACTTCAGCTCGACGCAGAGTCGATCTCAGCTCGACGCAGAGTCGACCTCTGCTCGACGCAGAGTCGACCTCAGCTCGACGCAGAGTCGACCTCAGCTCGACGTGGAGTCGACCTCAGCTCGACGTTCCGTCGAACCCAGTTCTGCTTACAGAAAACACTCTCTGGCCGACGTGTGTCGTGCTCAGATCGATGTTTTTCTGTGAGCTCGACGCCTTCCAGACTTCCGTCGATTTTGGATAGGAATTCAAATTCCTTCTGACAGACAATTAATGCTGAAGATTTATTGGCCGTTATAGCATATCTGGTGCATGGCTCAAGGAATTTTCTAAGGAATGTCTGCCTGTCATTTCCTTTGAGGCATGGACAGTTAAGGAAAGCAATTAATGCTGTCTTCCAACGGCTATCAAAGTAAAAGGAAGAAGAAGACTCAAGTATATAATTCTTTTTCTTTCAATTCTACAAAGAGACACAGAGAATATACAGAACAAAAAAGGAGAATAACAATACAAGACTTCAGATCTCTTTTCTCTCTGTGACATTGTGTTGAAAAGCTAACTCACAGAAAATCTGATTGCTTCAGACACCTCCATCCAACTCTCTTGGATCATCCCTTGCTGGAGCAGATCAGATCTTTGAAGACCTGTCACCCTTGTGCAGAGCTCTCCTTCCTGAACCTCATCTTGATCTCAAGGGGAGCTTTGACAACAACTTCAGATCCACTTCTGCTTCTCTTTGCTTGTTGAATAGAGAAGACAACATCATCTCTTTTTTTTTTCTTTCTGTACAGGGTTTTAACTCCCTTCAAAAGTTACTTTTGGTTTTACTGAAACCTGGTCAAAATCAGCTCTGTTGGTTTGTGAGAACCTGATCAAAAACTCTCTGGTGCTCAAGACACCTGATCAACTCATCTTGAAGTGGATTCCTATCAAGGGTGATAGAAGAGTGGATGTACCCAGATTTGGGGAACCACTATAGCTCCTTGTGTCGTCTGGATTGCTTATGCTCCTTGTGTTTTGCTTTGTGCTGTGAATACCTTTTTACTCTGATTATTTACTCTAGCACCTTACACTAAGTAAATTCAAACCTTCTCTACACACAAGTTTTATTTGGAAAATTATTTTAAATAACTCTATTCACCACCCTCTAGAGTTAGGAGTGATCTTATCCTGCACTTTCAATTGGTATCAGAGCCAGGTTGATCATTTATACAGGCTAACCCCTGGATCAAAAGATCCCTGATAAGATCATTTCTCTCAAAGGATTATTTTCCTTAGTTTTACTTCTCTTTAAAACTCATGGCACAAAACAAGGACCTTGCTAGCACCAGACCTCCTATGTGCAATCTATCTAAGTTTGCACTATGGAAGGCAAGGATTAGGCTTTACATGAACTCTTTTGATGAAGACATTTTTAACTCTGTGTTGACAGATTGTCCAAGACCTCCCACAGGAACAAGCATATCAGCTGTTCCTCCTCCTTCAGGAACTGATGCTGACATAAAGAAGTGGAAGGCAGCAGATGCTAAAGCCATGAACATCTTGGCTCAAACCATGTCAGATGACATTTTCCAGAAGGTAGTTGAATGCACTACTGCCAAAGCAATCTGGGAAAAGCTGTCAGAAATTGTATCAGGTTCTGCAGATGAAAGAAAGGATAGGAGATCCTACCTGATCACCCAGTATGAGAATTTCAAGAAGGCAGAGTCTGAGTCAGTTGCTGACATGTACAACAGACTGAGTCTGATCATAAGTGAGCTTAGATCACTAGAGAAGGACATATCTCTCACTGAGATAAATGACAAAATACTGACTTGTTTCCCTAGCTCTTGGGACTCAAGAATATGGTCAATTAAAGATGGAAGAAATGTCTGTGAGTTATCCACAGAAGCTCTTCTAGGGAAGCTCAAGAGTTATGAGCAATTCATTAAGAAGAGAGAAGAAGAGCAGAAGACATCCACACCAACAGAAAAGGTTGAGAAAACCATTGCCTTCAAAGCACAGGAAGAAGAACCTAAAGAAAAGGTGTTGGGAAATGAAGAGCTTATGAGCCTACTGGTCAAAAGGTTCAATAAGCTAAATAAAAGGAACTTCAGAAGATGGTCATCCAAAGACAAAGACAAGCCAAGGTATGACAGATCTAATAATAAAGATATTATCTGCTTTGGCTGCAGGAAACCAGGACACATCTTCCCAAACTGTCCAGAAAATCAAGACAAGGACAGAAGGGACAAAAAGGAAAGAAAGGATAAAAGGAAGGATAAGGAGTCAAGGAAATACCATGACAAGCCTTCCTCCAGCAACAGCAAGCACACCAGAAAAGGATTTGTGGCTGAATCCTGGAGTGACTCTGATGAGTCTGATTCATCATCCAGTTCTAGTGATGATGAGGATGATGCAGAAGAAAAGGGATTCTGCATGATGGCCATCAGTGCATCTCAAAAGAACACTGATTCAGAGCCTAATGCTGACTACCCATCTGATCAGGAACTTACTGAGGATCAGGTAATAGATTCATTTGACTTTACTTCTGATGATTTCAAATCTGAGTTTAAATCTATGTGCATTGACTTGATTGAGTCTCAAAAGCTGATTAAAACTCTAAGTGAACAATTAATTGAATGCAAATCCATTAACTCAGATAATCTTAGACTCTTAGAAGAGTTGAAGCAGTGTGGGGAGGAGATAGCTTCACTGAAAAGTGAGCTATCTAAGGCCAAACAATTTGAAGAAACCCTTAATGGGAGAAGTATCAAATTGATGGACATCACAAGTACAGTGAACTCAAGATTGAATGGTTCACTGGGCTTGGGTGCTTCATCCAGCCAACCCATAGTGCTGACAACTCCAATCAAATTTACCAGTGAGAAAGGTAAAGGAGTCTTGATAGTGGCTAGGAAGAATGCTGACTTAACCCAGGAAACTGGACAAAAAGCGTCGAACGAAGCTCGACGGACGTCGACCAGAGCTCGACGTAATCGCAAGAAAACGTCGAACTCAGGTCGACGCCCTCTACCCTCTGAACAAAGCAAGACCTTGCCGTCGAACGGAGCTCGACGCACTCACTTGAGTCCGTCGACCGAAGCTCGACGTGCGTCGAGCCGAGTTCAGAGCAAAACCCAGTTCTCAAGGGTTAATTCAAATTTCAATTCTAGCTCCACATCTCATTACTTTAACCCTTATGCTGAATGGATCATACCTCCTAGGAGATATCATCCTGTAGGCTATAAGAGTCAACCTGAGATGTCCTTCATTTCAGAATTTAAGGGATATCAACCTAGGCCCAAGGTTAACTAGGTCAAAAACAAATAAGCTATTTTTGTGCAGGTGAAGACCTATCCAGCATCAAACCATCAATGGTATCTGGATAGTGGGTGCTCAAAGCACATGACAGGGGACAAGGACAACTTCACTTCCTTCAAAGCCAAGCTTGGACCCAAAGTAATTTTTGGAGACTCAAGCTTTGGAACTACAAAAGGATATGGTGCAGTCAAAATTGGCCCAGTCACATTCAAGAAGGTGGCATATGTTGAAGGACTCAAGCACAACTTGATAAGTATCAGTCAATTGTGTGATGAAGGATATCAAGTAACCTTTAACAAAGCCATATGCAAAGTCCAGTCAGTGGACAACACAACTGTGTTGACAGGTAACAGAAGAGGTAACATTTAATTAGTGGATTTTCATTCACCTGTAGTAGATATTTGCCTGTTTAACTCCATTTCAAAACCAAACATCTTGTGGCATAAAAGACTAGGACATGTGAACCTTAGAACCATTGCTAAGTTATCCCAAGACAACCTTGTTAGAGGACTACCTTCTGGTCCCTACAAGAAGGAAGGACTTTGCAAGGCCTGTCAATTAGGCAAGCAAACTAAAAACAGTTTCAAGTCACTTAATAAGAGTGACTCACCTAGAATCTTGTACTTATTGCACATGGACCTTTTTGGACCAATTAATGTACAAAGCCTAGGAGGGAAATCTTATGCTTTAGTAATTGTAGATGACTTCTCAAGATTCACTTGGGTGTTCTTTCTGAGGAAGAAGTCTGATAACTTCAAGATTTTGACAGATTTTCTCAAAGGCATACAGATTGAGTTCAATACTCACATTGCCCTGATCAGAAGTGATCATGGGACAGAGTTTGATTCTCTTCTTATGCTAGAGTTCTGCCAGAATGAAGGTATCAGGCATACTTTCTCAGCTCCCAGAACTCCTCAACAAAATGGGGTAGTTGAAAGGAAAAACAGAACCCTTATTGAATCTGCCACAACATTGTTGACAGATGCTCACCTTCCTCTAACCTTTTGGGCAGAGGCTGTGAACACCTCCAACTATGTTCTGAATAGAAGCCTGATACATAAGCTAAAGGGTAAGACTCCCTATGAGTTACTCAAAGGGAAGAAACCTAAAGTAAACTACTTCAAAATTTTTGGTTGCATTTGTTTCATTCACAATAATGACAAGAAATACCTAGCTAAATTTGAAGCTAAAGCTGATGAAGGAGTGTTTCTGGGGTACTCCTTGACTAGCAAGGCTTATAGGGTTTTTAACAAGTGCACAAATAAAATTGAAGAATCCATGCATGTTACATTTGATGAAACTAACATGTTTTATAAGGAGAAGGAGACTTCTACCATAAGCAATTTGCAGGAACATTCAATTTCAGAAAATCTGAAGCAGCTTACCATCACAGACAAAGGGTCATCACCTTCACCAGTTCAACAAGTCACTGAACTTAGTGACAATGAAGAGGAATTTCAAGTTCTGGAAAGTTCAAAGGGCCAACAGAGTGAAGAACCAGTTGTTGTCCCACAAGAGGAAACAACAACACAGGTTGGTGCATCATCAACACCCCTTGTTGATCTAGCAACAACAAGAGATCACCCAATCTCACAAGTAATTGGAGATATCTCAGTGGGTGTGCAAACAAGGAATCAAGTCAATCAAAATATTATGCACACCTGCTTTCTTTCTCAAATTGAGCCTCAAACCATATAAGATGCAGAGCAAGATCCAAACTGGATCATTGCAATGCAAGAAGAGTTGAATCAATTTGAGAGGAATAAAGTTTGGGAATTAGTATCAAGACCAAGGAACCAGCAAATTGTTGGAACAAAATGGGTATTCAGAAACAAATTGGATGATCAAGGAATAATTGTGAGAAACAAGGCAAGACTTGTTGCACAAGGATATTGCCAAGAAGAAGGAATTGATTATGACCAAACCTTTGCACCAGTTGCAAGGTTGGAGGCCATAAGAATCTTCCTTGCATATGCAGCTCACAAGAGATTCAAGGTATATCAGATGGATGTCAAGAGTGCATTCCTCAATGGAGACATCAAGGAAGAAGTCTATGTAAAGCAACCTCCAGGTTTTATCTCTCCAACTTTTCCTGATCATGTATTCAAACTGCATAAAGCTTTATATGGTCTCAAGCAAGCTCCTAGAGCATGGTATGAGACCTTAGCTTGTTTTCTGTTGGAAAATGATTTTAAAAGGGGTAGAGTAGACCAAACTCTTTTTGTTAGAACCCATAGGTCCCACACCCTACTAGTACAAGTTTATGTAGACGACATCATATTTGGGTCTACTGATTCAAACTTATGCAAAAAGTTCTCACAACTTATGCACTCAAAGTTTGAAATGAGTAGCATGGGTGAGCTTGCTTTCTTTCTTGGATTGCAAGTTAAACAACATGTGGATGGCATTTTCATCTCTCAAACCAAGTATGCAAGAGAACTGGTTAAGAAATTTGGAATGTCTGAAGCATCCTCCATGAAAACACCTATGCCTACAAATGCTGTTTTAGATGCTAATGAATCTGGAAAACCAGTTGATCAGACAAACTATAGAGCAATCATTGGCTCATTACTTTATCTAACAGCTACTAGACCAGATATAATGTTTGCTACATGCATTTGTGCTAGATTCCAAGTAAGCCCTAGAGAGTCCCACCTCACATTAGTTAAGAGGATTCTTAGGTATGTAAAAAGTTGTCCTAATCTAGGTCTCTGGTATTCACATGACTCAGGATTTGATCTAACTGGATTTTCAGATTCTGATTATGCTGGATGTAGAGTAGACAGGAAAAGCACCAATGGAACTTGTCAATTCCTTGGTGATAGACTTGTCTCCTGGTTCTGTAAGAAACAAACCTCTGTGTCCACATCAACTGCTGAAGCTGAGTATATGGCTGCAGGCAGTTGTTGCTCACAGATTTTGTGGATTCAAAACCAGCTCCTAGACTATGGCTACAACTTAGAGATGTCTAAAATCTTTTGTGATAATACCAGTGCAATATCAATTGCACAAAATCCAGTTCTCCATAGTAGGACTAAGCACATAGAAATCAGACATCACTTCTTAAGGGATAATGTAGAAAAGAAGAAAATTGCACTAGAATACATTTCCACTGAATTACAGAGAGGAGATATTTTCACCAAACCCTTGGATGAAAAGAAGCACTTCTTTTTCCTCAATCAGTTGGGAATGCTAGATGGAGACAGCTTAAAATAAAACTCCAAGATTTTGAAACCCATAACAAACAGGAATAGGAAAAATTTCATTTCAAAATTTCCTGTCTGAGTGGTTGTTCTGAGCTCTGAACTAAGCTCGACGCTGCGTCGAACTGCGATCGACGGTCCGTCGAACTCCAAAGCGTCGAACGTCGAACTCAACTTCTAGCGTCGAACTAAGTTCACAGCTCCCTGGCTTCTTGAGTTTCTCTCTCCCCGGTCGACGTCTTCGTTCAACGTCGACCTGAGCTTGACGTATAGCATCAGCCCAAGCATCGAACGTCGACCTAAGCTGGACGCTGTTGAGTCGTTTCAGTTCTCCTAGAGCCCTTGAGCGTCGAACTGAGCTCGACGTTCTTTCCTTTTCTGCGTCGAACCCTAAGTATAAAATCATTTTTTCTCCGTCGTTCGCAGTTGCGCATTCATATTTCTCTGCTCAAGCTTTCTCCCTCCAAATACTATACTTTTGATCTTGGAAGGTATTCTTTCTTTTGCAGGACAATGGCAATCACAGCAGGAGCTCTGGCGGCCATGAAGTTCGACTCTGGTTTCGACATTGACTTCGATTCTTTTGATGGATCTCCACAACACTTTCTGTATATACTGAATCTTTTCAAGGAGCAGCAACTAGTCCACTTTATGTCTACCAGGATACCCCTTCCAGAATCAGAAATTAAAGAATGGTGTCTTACAGCAATCGTTTCAGATAACAACTCTTTGACTAGGAAGATTTCAGGAAATGAGGTAGCCATCTCACCTCAAGTCATTACAGAAGCTTTCAACTTTGCTGCTGGAGATGATGACATAGAACTATCAGTGGAAGAGTATACTTTGATGCTGGACAGGATGGGGCATGCTGCTGGTAACCCCTCTAAACTACTTAAAATTAACCTAGCAATTGAGTATAGGTTATTAGCAGATATAACTGGAAAAGTGATCTGTGCAAAGAGGACTGCACATGATGCAATAACAAGGCATCAGTTTTGCCTTATGGCTGCACTAATGGATAAGAAACATCCCAACTGGGGATTAATTGTGTTTGAAATGCTTAAGAAAAAGTTGGATAAAAACTCTGTCCATTTTGGAAGAGTTCTTGGGTTGATTCTCAACCACTGCTGCCCCCAACTGCTTGTGTCCTCAAAGAAGCACATCAATGCTTCCAAGAGGCTCACATGTGCTCTAATTGGCAAATGGGACAGGAGAATTGTGAATCCCAGGGCTGCTGCAGCAATGAAATCCTCTGCAGACACCAGGACTGTAGAGGTCTCTCACCCTCAGTCCACTGGTCCAGAAGTAGGGACCATGCCAGCCCCCTCTCTCACCCTTCCATCCACCTTCATCCCCTCAACCACAATTATCTCATCCACTCAAACTCTCCCCTCCTCCATATCTATCATTGCCTCCTCTCTTCCACCTCTCACTACTTTCCTCCCTATAAACTTGGATTCCACCCCTCATGAGGATCTCTTTTCTTTTGACATGCATGAAGACTCCTTCATGGATGCCTCTACCTCCTCTCCTCATGACTTCCTCCATCCCTCTACTTTTTCAGACTTACTCTTCTCCTCCATTCAGGAACCAGTTACACCTCCACTGTCTACACCACCCTCCACCTCCTCTACATTCTCAGTTTCTGCTACTCCATCTACCTCTACTCAAGTTCCCCTTGAGCAAGTAGCTCTCCTCCCCCTAGCCAATCAAATTTTTGACCTTCTGTCTCCAAGGCTCTCCTCCCTTTTGGATGCCAAGCTGGCTCCTCTCCTTCTTTCCTTGAGAACTCTTTCTGCCTCTGTCTCCTCCCTTTCCTCTCAGTTGGCATGCCCTTCTTCTGGGGGCCTAGAGTCAGCTACCACTGATTCTAGGCAGGGGGAGATGTCAGCAGAAGAAGAGCTGCCTCCTTCTTCAGTTCAGCTTGCTCAGACTTATTCAGAGACAGTATCAGTTGCTTGTTCAGAGACAGTGTCTGTTGCAGAAGATCAAACAGTTTCAGCTCAGCAAATCAGCAGTGCCTTAGACATTCAGTCTTTGGCAGCTTCTGTTCAGAGCTTCTCTCCTCCATCTTCAATACAAGAAGATCTGTCCAGGGCTATTGTCCCTTTTCAGAAGGCCTTGACTTCTGATATAGCAATGGTAGCAGTGGCTCCTGCTAGTGTTGAAATTGATTTGTTAGCTCCTGTTGAGACTTCAGGTGAAGTGATTAAGACACCTCCACCTCCTCCAGATGCAGGTGCAGGTACTGGTCTATCTTTCTCTTCAGCACCTTCAGCTCTACATGGAAAGACTTATCAAGCCAGAAGACATCAAGGAGATAGCCAACAAAGGGGAGGTCAACAAAGAGGAAATTATAGAGGCAGGTAGTCCAGAGGAAGATCAGGCTCTCAACCTTATCAAAGGGGAGGAGCCATTGATCCAGCCTCTGGGCCCTATCCTTACAGGCCTAGAGTTGACCTCACCCCAAGATCTTCTCAAGAAACATCCTCTAACAAATTTGAACCTGCAGTACCTTTTGAAGATCCCACCAAAACTCCTGCTTACTGGAAAGCTAGGATGACAGAGATGGCTGCTCTAAATGAAATTAACAAAGCTAGAGAAAGAGGACTGGACACCTCTCATATCAGTACTATGTCAGAGCAAAGAAGAGAGGAATTGGAAAAGTATAGCTCAAAGAAATTTTTTGATTCAGACAGATACATGGAACTCCACCCTGCAGCTGTACCACCCAGTACTAGAGATCAAAAGTCTTTAGGTGCAGCTGATGACTACAGATCCAAAAAGGAAGCTTCCAATCCAAACAGAGAAATCATCTTCAAAAAGAGTGATCAAGACAAAGCATCAAAGGACAAGTAAAGTAAGGTACTCTAACACTTTCTATATACTGGACTCAGGACATTTGAACAATTCTGCTGCTATATAGTGTTTTATATATGCTGCTTATTATTCTGTCATGTCTGGCTGTATTATATTGTGTTGTATCTGCTTTATTTTTTTCTTCTTTGAATCCCTAAAATTCATGTAAATAGTAATCCTAATCCAAATAGGGGGAGATTGTTGGAACACCCTATTACTATTTGGACCAGGATGACTATATTTCTATAGGGATTGTGTGCTGTGACCTTCATGTTGTTATAAAGGTCACATAGGCTAGTTAGAGTAGTCTTCAGCTCGACGCATAGTCGACTTCAGCTCGACGCAGAGTCGATCTCAGCTCGACGCAGAGTCGACCTCTGCTCGACGCAGAGTCGACCTCAGCTCGACGCAGAGTCGACCTCAGCTCGACGTGGAGTCGACCTCAGCTCGACGTTCCGTCGAACCCAGTTCTGCTTACAGAAAACACTCTCTGGCCGACGTGTGTCGTGCTCAGATCGACGTTTTTCTGTGAGCTCGACGCCTTCCAGACTTCCGTCGATTTTGGATAGGAATTCAAATTCCTTCTGACAGACAATTAATGCTGAAGATTTATTGGCCGTTACAGCATATCTGGTGCATGGCTCAAGGAATTTTCTAAGGAATGTCTGCCTGTCATTTCCTTTGAGGCATGGACAGTTAAGGAAAGCAATTAATGCTGTCTTCCAACGGCTATCAATGTAAAAGGAAGAAGAAGACTCAAGTATATAATTCTTTTTCTTTCAATTCTACAAAGAGACACAGAGAATATACAGAACAAAAAAGGAGAATAACAATACAAGACTTCAGATCTCTTTTCTCTCTGTGACATTGTGTTGAAAAGCTAACTCACAGAAAATCTGATTGCTTCAGACACCTCCATCCAACTCTCTTGGATCATCCCTTGCTGGAGCAGATCAGATCTTTGAAGACCTGTCACCCTTGTGCAGAGCTCTCCTTCCTGAACCTCATCTTGATCTCAGGGGGAGCTTTGACAACAACTTCAGATCCACTTCTGCTTCTCTTTGCTTGTTGAATAGAGAAGACAACATCATCTCTTTTTTTTTTCTTTCTGTACAGGGTTTTAACTCCCTTCAAAAGTTACTTTTGGTTTTGCTGAAACCTGGTCAAAATCAGCTCTGTTGGTTTGTGAGAACCTGATCAAAAACTCTCTGGTGCTCAAGACACCTGATCAACTCATCTTGAAGTGGATTCCTATCAAGGGTGATAGAAGAGTGGATGTACCCAGATTTGGGGAACCACTATAGCTCCTTGTGTCGTCTGGATTGCTTATGCTCCTTGTGTTTTGCTTTGTGCTGTGAATACCTTTTTACTCTGATTATTTACTCTAGCACCTTACACTAAGTAAATTCAAACCTTCTCTACACACAAGTTTTATTTGGAAAATTATTTTAAATAACTCTATTCACCCCCCTCTAGAGTTAGGAGTGATCTTATCCTGCACTTTCAAAGGGAAGTCTGAAACAGTTTGAGGGAGTGTAACCTTTTCCTCCTGCTCTTAGGAATCTTTTATAGATCAGCAAATGGGGAGGGGAAAGGGTGAAACGTTGGAGATGAAACGTTGGCGGCCATTAATAACACCCTTATGACGTTTCGGTTATGACGAATGGCAGTTGAAAAGTTGGAGATGAAGAGGTGTTTGCCAGGTGGCAATTTCCTATTGGACCCACTTTTCCTTAATTATTAACATAATTAAAGTAGGGAACGACCCATAAATACTCTTGATTTTCATCACCACAGTCAGAATTTACTAAGGCGTCGGTTACCGAAATTTCCAGTGTGGCTGACGTTTCGGCCTTGGTCACGGGCGTGACACATAGGTCACGGGCGTGACAGGCCCGGTTAGCAGTTCTGGGTTCGACGATCGTCGAATTGAGATCGACGATCGTCGAAGGGTGGTCACGGGCGTGACATATGGGTCACGGGCGTGACCGGCCTGGTGACCAATTCTGGTTCGACGACGTCGAACTGACATCAACGATCGTCGAGCGTGTCACGCCCTATGTCACGGGCGTGACATTGTTGGTCACGGGCATAACATGCCTGTGTGGCCAACTTTGGGTCGACGACCGTCGACCTGAAGTCGACGGTCATGGTCACGCCCTATGTCACGGGCGTGACATTAAGTGTCACGGGCGTGACAGACCATGAGGCAAATTCCGCGTCCGACGATCGTCTAACTGAGATCTACGATCGTCGAAGGAGTCACGCCCAAGGTCACGGGCGTGACATCTGGGTCACGGGCGTGACAGGGCCGGGTTGGAAATGCTGCGCCCGACGATCGTCTCCCGGAGATCGACGATCGTCGAATGAGTCACGCCCTAGGTCACGGGCGTGACGGGTCAGTCACGGGCGTGACCAACCCATGACCCGAAATCTTGGTCGGTTATTTCAAGCTTTGGACTCCTTAGGGTTCTACCACAACCAACCGACTCCTAGGGGTCTAGCCGGAAATGGGATGTTATAATCTATGCCAAAAAATTATCACCGTGCATAAAGCTAAACAAAATATAATTTGTCCACAGCAGAGCTCTGCATCTAAATATAGTTCAACAAAACACAGTCCAAATCATGTAAATAAAACCAAACCAAAAGAAAATAGGAATGCCTACTCGTCATCACCATCTGCATCGTCTTCACCTTCGCCTTCGTCATCGCCTTCCTCATTGTCAGCATCATCTCCTTCATCAGCACATTCCTCATCCCCAGCATCATCTCCTTCATCATCGCCTTCTTCATCATCAACATCATCGCCTTAATCATCACCAGTCGCTTTGTTCACCACGCGAGGATCCACTCGAATGCGTTTGGAGTTAAGCAAGTAACCTTCATTATCAAATTGCTTTCTCATTCTCAACTTGGACTACGGCCTAGGGAGCTTAGCTTTCTCCAATAACTTGTAAAGGATAGCCCTTTGATCATCTAACTCCTCCTATACCTAAAATGGTGGCATCTCTGGTAGGCCTTCATATATTGTATATCCTCCATTATGGTATCTGGATCACCTCCTCCATCTTCTAGCTGAATTACAATGTCGATAGGCTCGTCATCCTGTACCTTAAAGGGCTGCACCTTGGGAGGATCATCAGCTACTTTTATGCACACCTCCACCACCATCTTGTTTATGTGACCCTTCAACCTCTTTATCACATCATCCTCCTCTTCCCGCACTCCAGCAGCACGACAAAGATCCGTAATAAGAACGGGAAACCAAAGTTGTTTATGGTTCTTCTCCTGTATCTTTTCCTTCAACTGACGTGCGATGACTTCCCCACATCAAACCTTATTCCCTTGAGTATAAAATAGAGGATAACGACTTTGTATAGAGACACGCTGTTAAGATGTTTTGTTGGTAGGATGGTGGCGTTGATGAACATGAGCCAAGCCTCTGCTTGTCTTGTTAAGCATGTGGCCTTCATTGACTTGGATGTCATGTTAGCCAATTCCGGCCCTGAGGTGAGACAAACCACTTCTGCCATTTCTTATGGTGTGACCTTAGTTAGGACAGTAGTGTAGTCATCTTGATCGTGGTCATCCAATTCAAACAACTCAAAAATCCTTTCAGCCAAAAATGCTACTTCCTTCCCTCGCATAATGGTCGTCTCTCCCTCTATTGTTATTGCGTTTACGTAGAACTCGTAAACGAGGGAGAGAGCAACCTCTGTTCACGGGTGGCAGAAGTATACCCATTGTAGGGCACATATTTGGTTTGCGTACGCAAGGTTCCAAGCTCGCTTATCCATTTTAAATCCTTTCTCCATGATGAATGGGGTGGTTCTCAACTCTCTGAACCTCTGCTCTGCCTCTTCATTTTGAAATTTCATACCCTTCCTTTTGATCGATTTCTCTTTTCTCTGTTTCTTCCTCTTCAAACCCTTATCTAAAATATATGTTCAACATATATGTTCTACTAAGCATGGATTCGAATGAAGAAGCATTTATAGTGAAAGTGGGATGCATTAGGTTTACCTGGAGAACCCTCGGCAGCATTCTCCGGCGCAACCTTCGTCACCCGCCGCATCTCCCTCGTGGCTTTCGCACGCACGGAATCCCCTACTTCCTCCCAAATATCGGACGACGTCCGACGACCTTGGCGGTGATGTCGCTGAAACCTCCCGCCGTCCGCTGCTCAGAAATCGCGAATCGAGAATCGCTGCTCGACGCAGTGCCCGCTCCCGCTCGACGAATGCTGTCGTGACCTAGGCAACACGTTGTGAATGAATTCGGGCTGGGATTATTTAGGAAAGGGTATTATCTATATTAACTGAATTAGAGCTTTCTTTATTAGTGCAACTTAAATTTTGAAGGAAATAATCCCGCTTAATTAACCTAACCGCTGTTTTTGAATTTAACTGAAATGCCTCCCTGGACCGATTTCGGCGATTCACTCAAACTGGGTGCCGGTTTGCCTCCTAGCACTTTTCTGCTTGTGCAGGCAGAGCACAAAAAATGACCACAATAATTTGCGTTGTTGCAGTAAATCGTTTTACCCCAAAACTACAGTTTCAATTTTCTGATATCAACATCCTGTTTCTCCTAAATGGCCGATTTTTTCCAGAATCTCTTGCTCGTCTAGCAGCTTCCCCCCATACTAACTTTATAACTACGAAAAAAATAAAATTATGAAAACTGAAATTTTTAAAACAAATGCAAACATGCAAATATATATTTTATACTAAGATGTAATGGGTTGCCTCCGACCAAGCGCCTGATATATGAGTCCTGATAGTACTTTGCCTAATTAGAGAAGCTCTATACACGACACTGCTCGGTCAATGTCGCCTCCCAAATATAACTTTAGTCTGTCTCAATTCACCTTGAACTCGGTCCCATCAATTTCATTTAAAATAGTCACAGCTTCGTAGGGATGCACTGTTTTAACCTTAAACGGGCCCGACCAGCGTAACTTGAGTTTTTTGGGGAACAATTTTAAGCGAGAATTGAATAAAAGAACAAGTTGTCCCGACTCAAAGTGTTTTTCCTTCATGCGTCGATCATGCCATCTTTTCGTGCGCTCTTTGTAGATTCTCTAGTTCTCATATGCTTTCATCTGAATCTCCTCTAGTTCATTCAGTTGTAAAAGTCTCTTCTTACCGGCATCACGGAAATCGTAGTTTATTTTTTTAGACGCCCAAAATGTCCGGTGTTCTAATTCTAGAGGCAGATGATAAGACTTTCCATAGACCATCCGGTACGGGGTTAGTCCAATGGGGGTTTTGAAGGCAGTGCTATATGCCCATAATGCATCAGCAAGCTTTTGTGACCAGTCTCTACAGTTGATGCTCACTTTCTTTTCTAAAATTTTCTTAATCTCCCTATTGGATACTTCCGCTAACCCATTTTTCTAGGGATGATATGCTAGTGCGACTTTATGAGTTATCCCAAATTTGTTTAGTAATGCGGTGAACTGATTATTGCAGAAATGACTTCCTCCGTCACTAAGAATTGCCCTCGGTATTCCGAATCGATTGAATATATGATGTCTTAGAAAGTTAAGGACTGCTTTGGCGTCATTCTTGGGCGTCGTGATTGCTTCCACCCACTTAGATATGTAGTACACAACCAATAATATGAATAAATTACAATTCGAGTTCACGAATGGTCCCATGAAATCTATACCCCATACATCAAATAATTCGACTTCCAACATTATATTCATGGGTATTCCTTCATTCTTATGTATATTCTCACTTCGTTGGCATCTATCGCGTTGCTTCACAAATACATTAGCATCCCTAAATAAATAAGGCCAAAAGAATCCTGCCTCTAGCACCTTCATTATCTTCCTCGTTCCCTTGAAATGACCTTCGTAGGGGTAACTATGACATTTTTATAATATCGCTCTCATCTCTTCCTAGGGTATGCATCCAATTTCGTCCAGCGCCAACTTTGAACAACAAGGGATCATCCCACATATAAGACCTTACCTGATGTAAAAATTGCTTCTTTTGCTGGTAAGGTAATTCAGGTGGCATAATGTTGCTTGCCAAATAATTTACAAAGTCCGCATACCAGGGTGCTGAGCTTTCAGCTATGGACAATAACCACTCATCAGGGAATCTCTCATCGATCTCAAGAGGTACCGATTGGGTAGTGTTCTCAATCCTAAATAGATGGTCTGCTACCGGATTTTACGTTCCATTCCTATCTTTGATATCCACATCAAACTCTTGCAATAGAAGTACCCACCGGATCAATCGAGGTTTCGAATCTCGTTTCTACATAATATAACGAATTTCAGCATGGTCGGGGTATATTATAACCTTCGTGCATAGGAGATATGACCTAAACTTCTCGAACACGAAGACTACCACCAATAATTCTTTCTCTGTGCTAGTGTAGTTGACTTGGGCATCAATGAGGGTTTTGCTAGCGTAGGCTATTGTATGGAATATTTTCTCCTGCATTTGACCCAAGACAACTCCCACCGCATAATCACTCGCAACACACATTAGAACAAACGGCTCTTTCCAATCAAGTGTCACAACGATAGGTGTTGTGGTCAAATGTTTTTTAAGTTCATTGAACGCTTCTAAACACTCATCACTGAAATAACACTTCACATCCTTTTCTAATAAACCACTCAACGGCTTTGTTAACTTTGCGAAGTCAAATCGACGGTAGAAACCGGCGTGTCCTAAGAAGCTCCTCAACATCTTTACATTTTTTGGTGGAGGTAACTGCTCTATCACGTCTAACTTCGCCTTGTCCACTCCTAAACCACTTCTAGAGACATGGTGGCCCAACACCATCCCTTTACAAACCATGAAGTGGCATTTCTCCCAGTTCAACACCAAATTAGTCTCCACACACCGTGCGAGCACCCTCTCTAGGCAGATCAAGCAATCCTCAAATGATTTTCCAAAGATAGAGAAATCATCCATATAGACCTCGATGGCGTAATACTCAGGGCCTTCGCCCTCTTCTAGAAGGTATGCGATGAGTGCGATTACGCGGCGCTGGAAAGTGGTCGGCACATTGCATAATCAAAAGGGCAGCATTCAAAATGCGAACGTCCCAAAGGGGCAGGTGAAAGTAGTTTTCTCTTGATCCTCTGGGTCTACCATAATCTGATTGTAAACTGAGTAACCATCTAGAAAGCAGAAGAAATCATTCTCCGCCAGTCTATCCAAGATTTGATCGATGAAAGGAAGGGGAAAGTGATCCTTCCTGGTGGCTTTATTTAACTTCCTTTAGTCTATACAAATCCGCTACCCAGTAACTGTTCTAGTGGATATTAACTCACCCTTCTCATTCCTCACTACCGTCAGCCCTCCTTTCTTTGGGACACACTGCACTGGCAACACCCATGAGCTATCCGTGATAGGGTAGATGACCACTGCATCTAGCCATTTTATAATTTCTTTCCTTACTACTTCCTTCATCGGTGGGCTTAGATGGCGTTGGGGCTCAATAGATCCCTTGCATGGCTCCTCTAAGCGGATCTTAAGCATGCACAATGATGGGCTGATCCCCCGGATATCTACTATTGTCCAACCTATTGCTGACTTGTATTGTTTTAAAAGTTCAATAAGCTTTAGTAGTTGTTTCAGTTCTAATTTGGAGTTAACAATTACTGGTAAAGTATCGTTCTCCCCTAGGAACACATAATAAAGATGCTCGGGAAGGGGTTTCAACTCTAACAATGGTGGATCTACGATGGAAGGTTTTATTGAGACGGATTTCTCAGGTATCTCTAATGGTTGTGAATTTTGAACCCAAGCAATCTGCCTCTAAAATGCTTGTAAGCATTCTTGCATTTCTTCTTCCTCCTCAGATGAATCCTCCACAATCAATAGGTGAGTCAATTGAACATCTTATTCATTGGACAATAGACGAGTTGACTCATAGTCACAAATAGACACGTGATTGACCACCTCCATGTTATCTTCCTCTCTATGGGGGAATTTCATCGTCGTGAGTAAATTAAACGTTACTTGCTCATCATTTACTCTTATTGTCAACTCTCCCTTCTGCACATCAATTAACTTCCTACTCGTGGCTAGGAACGGTCTCCCTATAATAATAGGTACCTCTTTGTCCTCCTCCATATCTAATACCACAAAATTTTCCGGGAAAATAAAGTTATCCACCTTTACTAGCACATCCTCAACTATCCCCTTCAGAAATGCAAGGGTCCTATCAGCCAACTGCAAGGTTATGGAAGTCTTGGAGATTTCTCCCAAACCCAGCATTCTATATATCGATAACGATATTTAGTTTATGCTCGCCCCTAGATCACATAATGCCTTGCCCTCGAATTTGTATCCTATGGAACATGGAATAGTGAAGCTCCCCGGATCTTTCAACTTGGGTAGGAGTCTTTTTTGGTGAATAGCGCTACACTCTTGTGTGAGTGCCACCATCTCGTTCGTCCCAAATCTTCTCTTCTTCGATAGGATATCCTTCATGATTTGCAATTTATTAAATATCTCCACAAACTTTTGGAATTGATGGTCTAACATACTTTTCCTTAGCCGTTGAGGGAATGGTGGTGGTGGATAGACTATTGCACTACTCTTCTTTTTTTAATTTTTAACGATTGTCTCATGTTCCTTCTCTCCTAACACCTCTACTCCTTCGCTAGCATTCTCTTCTTGTCTCAACTCCTCACTAAGCACCTTAGGACTAGCCTCCTCTAAACCATTTCCTTCACTATTCATCCTCGAATGTTCTTTCTCTAATGCTCCCACTAACTCCTTTCCACTCCTTAAAGTGACAGCCTTACAATGTGGATTATCTCCCTTCAGATTTGGAATGGTATCCGTTGGGAGTGTTCCTTGGGGTCTAAGGTTCAGTGCACTCGCAATTTGTCCTATTTGCATTTCAATTACCCGTAAGGAACCCTCTAAACTAGTAATACGAGCGTCACTCTTTTGGATTGATTCCACAATCACCTCTTTAGAATATTTTCTAGAAACTCCTTGTTGATTATAGTTATTGTTATTAGGTGGATGCGGGTGTGGATTTAATTAAATCTGGGTGGGTGTGCCAAACCGGTGTTGTTCTTCCACGAGAAGTTAGGGTGATTACGGACTTCAGGAGTATAATTGTTAGAAAATGTATTGCTATTATTATAATTGTGATGATGATTATTATACCTCGGTTGTCCCCCTATGTAGTTAACCTCCTCATTATAACCAATAAGTTGTTCTATCGAAAGAGATGGGTTCATGGGGATTGAAGGGGCAACTATGTTATTTACCTATGGGTGCGGTTGGGCTTGACTTAGGGTCAAGGCAACTAATCTCTTATTCATAGAGTTGAACTGCGCCGATATTTGTGTGGCGAAAGAGGTCAACTGATCTACTTGGTAAAGAACTCCTACCAAAGAAGAAGGAGCCTGTCGGTCGAACGACTGATAATTATTTAAAGATGAATCTTCAAGGATAGCGTATGCGTCATCGGGGTACTTATTCATGAGAGACCCTCTTGCATCTCTATCTACTTAGATCATCGTAGATGTCTGGAGACCATTATAGAACATCCACACCTGTTGATGCATCGCCAAACCGTGGTGAGGACACTTTCGTAAGAGTTCTTTGAACCTCTCCCATGCACCATACAATGTTTCCCCTATTCCATTGCATAAATTTACTAATGTCTCGTATCAGTTTTGTCATTTTGCAGGTGGGAAGTACTTGGCTAAGAATAAGTCAACCACTTGCATCCAAGTGGTGAGACCATATTGGGAATCAAGCCACTCCTTTGTTCTACCCGACAGAGAGAATGGAAATAGACGAAGTCTAATCGCTTCATCCGACGCGCCATTAATCTTGAATGTGTCGCACACATCCATAAAGTTCGTAAATGGGAGTTTGGTTCCTCATGATTCAGTCCAATGAATTATTTCTGCTGCACTAGGTTCATAGCCATGGAGTCAATTTTGAAGTTATTGGCTTCAATGGCGGGCTTGATTATGCTATATCGCAGTCCCCCCTAAAAGGCATATTGTACTCGCGGCACGTTCTCCTAATTTCACCAGGTTGTCCATTATGTTCTACCTGACCCTCTTGACCTAAGCCTTTCGGGTCAACTTCATTGGGAGTGTTTTGATTGTTAGGATTTATTGTAATCATGTTATTGTTTCCTAATCGTAACGTTCTCCTATTCTGTCTACACGTCCGTTCGATATCTAGGTTTAAAGGTAGTAATTCTGGTGATCGATGTTTGGACAAAAAATAAGAACACCAACAATTAATAATTGATAATAAACAAAAAAACAATCACAAAACACAATAGCAAAATTAACAAAAACTTGATCTCTAATTACTAGGGATTCACTAATATTGCAAGAAAAAACACTAAACTTTTCGCACCTCCTCTACAATTGCACCAAAAACATTATATGCCCAAAATGGTCTACGTATTTAAACACAAGTGCACGTGTCGTGTCAAGTAATAAAAAGTGAGTAAGAATCATTCCCACGGAGAGGTGGTGAGTTCAGTGCTTATAAATACCAGTTAGGCATTTTTCTTAAATCCAAGTAAGACAAAATTGGTGATTTTCTTGAATTATTAAAATTAAAAATAAAGATTTCTAAATGAAATTACTACAAATCTTTGGAAAAATACTTTTCTAATCAAATTGGAGATATAATCTTGTATCATGATTTCCTAGGTTTAGTGTGATGAATAAGTGAATGTGTCGTTGTGAAAATGTGTGGTGAAAGTACCTTGCAACGATTTTAAATTATAGAACCGCATCTATCAATATCGTCAAACCCTAGTCCTATATTTCCCCTCGAGTGAAATAAGAACCGCTTAAAGAGCAAAAAACCAAAGTTGCTAACACCAAGAGGAAATCTCTTTCTCTCTTCAAATGATATATCAAAATTATGATATACTACCGCAACTCCTCTCTCGATTTATGAAGCGTATCATAAAGATGAAATCTTGGCCTGATATTTCAGAATAAAGATAATAAAATTGATGAAGAACATTCATCATACATTCTCAACAAGAAAAACTAGAAAATAATCATCACACACAACCAAGTACTCTCATAATACAAGATTAAGGAAAATTAGTTCATGGCGATGGAGGAATCACACAAAGCGTTGAAATAGATCTTACAAAACATGGTAGTAAATGTTTAATCGTTGTTGGAATCTCTTCCCAAAGTCGCTTCTTCGATCCGCACGAAGATCTCCTTCTTCTTCCTCTAGACGTCGCTCTCCAAGGGAGGTTTTTCTTCAAAAACCGGCCCTAGATAGTGCTCTCACTCTAAGATCCGAAAATTATCTCTCTCCTCCTTTAATTTGGTTAGTTTTAGGCAATTAAAACGTCAGCCCCTCCTGATGAGATGCCTCCTTCCAAAATTGAAAATGGCGGCAATTTGAAATTAGAAATTTGAATTTTGGACGGACGATTGTTGCAGTTTCAGAATTGGATGTTGCAACAACTGACCCATGCCGAAAATAAGAATTTAGCATTATTCCTCCAAGTTTATTTCTCCGACGATTCTTGCATAGAAACAATGGAATATGACCAACTTAATACAATAATCATTAAATCAATAATTAATCATATTTTGTTACCATTTAAGCTCATTTATTCTCATTTTCACTAAGCAAAAAGTAGAAATATTAGGCATAGATAACTTCATGTGAGAAGTTATTAGTAGCCTCTGAGGCAGGTAGAGTGAAGAGGTTTTTAGGAGGAATTCGTAGCAATGTCCAGTAGTTGGTTAATGCGTAAAGATCAGAATCTTATGCTGAAGCAGTAAAAGCTTCTCTAAAAGTCGAGGCTATCGACATTGAAAAGAATCATGGGTTGCAGGCAAGGAGGGATGAGAGAAAGTCTGATAAAAGTGGAAGCTCTCGGGCATCTGTCCTTGCTTCAAAGAATGGATGCAATGAAATATATAGTTTTTATGGCAGGCCAGACCACTCCTTAGAGAAATGTTTCAAGAAGTTTGGAGCTAAGAAGCATTAGTAAGTGCTTGCAATTCTGAGCACACCCAAAGGAGACCTGGTCTGTGCTTCATGTAAGCAGAAGGGGCATGATGTTGCTCATTGTTGGACAAAGGATAAGGTTTTCTTCTAGTGTAGGCAGAGAGGGCATTTGAATTCCAGGTGCCTGTAGTCTTAGTCCCCATTACAGCCAGTTCCAATTCAATCCTTGCCGCCACCGCAACATCTGGATAAAGGGAAGGGCAAGTTGAATGTGGTGACCATGGAAGAAGCGTAGACTTCTAGTCAAGTGATCTCGGGTTAGATTCTAAACTAGTTCTTAGCCTTCATTTATAGTTTTGATGTTCGTTCATCTAGTTACGTAGACGATTTTATAGGGGATTTTAAGGTAATGAATCGTTGGGCGTGCGTTCTTTTTGATTCTGGTGATATTCACTCATTTTTGGCTAGGACTTTCGTAGAATGTCATCGTCTGACTCTCAATAAAGTTGGCGATCTGTTTCAAGTTAAGTTTCCCTCTGGTGACTCGGTGGTCGGACTAGGGTATCCAGAGTTATCCTATCTGTTGGGTACATTGGATATAATGTACTTGATTTGAAGAAGCCCTTTCAACTAAATGATATACAAAAAATGTATTTGATGTATATTTAAGTTCATGCTTGCTGGTTTCCTATGCCATATTGATTTGACAGGTAGTACAAGTTACATTGAAAGGTGGACTCTAAGAAGCTGACTAAAAAGTGAAGAAAATTGTCAAAGTACAAAAGCATCAAGTGAAGTCAGCAAAGTGCTGAGCGAAGTCAGCATAGTTAGCATCTAGCAACTTGTAGTGCAAAAAATTGGCTAGGTACAAAAGTGTCGACACACTTCAACTATGTCGACACCTTTGCAGAAGTTGTGTCGAGACAAGTCATCTAACTCGACACTTTGAAGGCTAAGTCAGCAGTGTCGAGACAAGTCAGCTACTTTGACACTTTGAAGGCTAAGTCAGCAGTGTTGAGACAAGTCAGCTAACTCGACACAAAGAAGACTGAAAAATTGTACTAAGTAAAATAGTGTCGAGACAAATCAATTGCCTTGACACAATGAAGAAATAAAGCTAGTATACAAGTGTCGATACCAGCAGACTGGAGTATCGAGACAATTCAACTGTCTTGACACAGTGAAGAAATAAAGCTAGTATATAAGTGTCGATACTAGCAGACTGGAGTGTCGAGATAATTCAACTGTCTAGACACAGTGAAGAAATAAAGCTAGTATACAAGTGTCGACACCAGCATATTGGAGTGTCGAGACAATTCAACTATCTCGACACAGTAAAGAAATAAAGCAAGCGTAGCTGTGTCGACAACCAACAGATAGTTTTGTCGAGACAATTCAATAGTCTCGATACAGTGCAGATTTACAGATGTCGACACAGATGATAGTTGTGTCAAGATAAGTCAACTGTCTCGATACTTTCAAGTTCAGATGAAAATTCTTCTAAGTAAAACGGTGTTGAGAAAAGTCAATTGTCTTGACACTTTCAAGTTCAGATGAAAATTCTTCTAAGTAAAATTTTGTCGAGACTGCTAAGATGTCTCGACACCTTCTAAGAACAAGTGTCGAGACACTTTGGACATCTCGACACTTATGTTTCTAAAGATGTGCAGTGTCAACACAGAAGTGTCAAGACAAGTCAGAACTGTCACATCAACTATAGTAAGGTGATATCTCAACAGAAACAGTTTAAGGGAGAATTAAAGTATGATGTCACGTGCTGATATCATCAATCAGAAACCAGCAATCCACGAAGGCTATAAATAGAGGGGTTGTCTACACAGAAAGAAACATCCAGACAAATAATTCCATTCTCTCATCAAGATTTTTCTAAGTCATAGGAGGGCGACAATCCCGAGAAGGAGGAAGAAGACAAAGGTCTTCAAGAAAATCTCCAGATCCTTTCATCAAGTTGATCTGAAGATTAAGGTGGATCTGCTCTACAATTTCTTCAAGGAAATCAAGCCGATCTTCAAGAAGATTGTAGATCCAGAGAAGTATCTATTCAGCCAGATTATTCATCAAGATTTGATCAAGTGCAACTGAATTGAAGAATCTGTATTCATTAAGATAAGTCAGATTACATATTTGTTTTTTGTATATTTTTTCCTCTTAATTTTGTAAGATCTCCCTGAGATCTGAGTGGGTAGGAGAGTTTATCTCGTAGTTATAAGGCTAATTTATAAAGGTTGAGGTAGGGTTCTTGAGGGACCTTAGGTAGGTGATTTGAGTGGGATCACTGAGGTGTAGTCCTGTGTTATAAAGGTTGAGGTAGGGTTCTTGAGGGACCTGAGGTAGGAGATTGGGAGAATCACTGAGGTAAGACCTGTTGGTCTGAGTGTAGGTTTCTTAACAGAAACTGAGCCTGTAAATCTTTGGATCTGAGTTGAAGTGGAGGAGCTATAACCTTATCTAGCACATTGTTAGTGAGGAAGAAGGGGGAAAGTGGATGTACCCAAGATAGGGGAACCACTATAAATTCGTTGTGTACTGTGTTCTGAGATTTGCATGTGCTGTGTTCTGTGGTTTAATTGTGTTGAGTTATTGTGAAGCTAATTTCTTAAGTATATTATCTGCTGAATATTTCAGTGACAAAGTATTTCATAAGACACTTATTCACCCCCCCCCCCCTCTAGGTGATTAACTACTTGTAGGATTAACTTTCCAGTGGTATCAGAGGGAGGTTATTCAAGAAAGACTTAATAGTCTTAAAAATATCCAAATGGTAGTTTAAAAATATCAGATCTAATGGCTTCTGAATCTCACAGAGAACTCAGCTATATGAAACTGCCAATATGTACTAAGGATACCTTTGCTATATGGAAGCAGAGGGTGAGATTGTTTATGGAAGCTTCACATCCAATAATCTTTTTCACTGTACAAAAATGACCATATATTCCAATGAAGATATCTGTCCTAGATGCAAATGTTCAAACTCTTAAGAAACTGCCAGAGATGACAAAGGATAGGTTGTTCTTGCCACCATAGACAAAAGAGCACAAAATATAATTATCAGTGCAATAGATAATTCAACGTTTCATAATCTTGTGTACTATAAAAAATACAAGGAGATGTGGGACACTCTCATAGTCTACATGGAAGGCACAGAAGAAGTAAGAGATGACAGAAAGTCTCTACTAAATCAGCAGTATGAGGCATTCGACAAGGAAAGACTTATTCTATAGAACTATGTTATGAAAAGTTCTTTAGAATAGTAAATGACTTAAAGAATTATGTCAGAGAATTATCAAATTATGAGCTTAAGTACAAATTTGTGAGATCCCTAAATAAAGAATGGAACATCAAGATTTGTGTTATAAGAGAAATGGGGAATCCGAGAAACATGTTACCCCAAGACTTATATGGGAAGCTATTGTCACATGAGCTTCAGCTAAATTCTAGTAAAGCTGAAGCTGAATCTGCCAGAAGTTCTACTCAGACTAAATTTATGGCCTTCAAAGCAAATACATCAAAAAAGCTAGAAGAGAAATTCCATCATCACCAAGAAGGGATGAAGATACAGATACCACTGGAACCTGTTCTTCATCAGAAGAATTATTAGAGGATGAACTAGTACTATTTACTAGGAAATTAATGAAAATGATGAGAAGAAGGAAGCAGTGGAATAAGAAGAAATCAACTTGGATCAAGTTCCAGTAATAGAAAAGACAAACATAGACAAATCTGTGGCCAGGTATGATTCTCATCAGAATAAACAATTTAAGACTAACATTATCTGCTATTGTTGTAATAGGCTTGAGCATGTCATTGTTGACTGTCCAGTAAAAAGAAAGGAGAATAAAAAGTCTAAAGAAAATAAGTTCTATAAAGATAAGAAATCAGAAAAGGGTCTAATGACAAAGAAGCCTAAGACCTTATCTGATAGTGATACTGATTCAACTGAATTAGAAGAAGAACATGCACATATTGGACTATTCTCCTATAAAGAGGAATTTATAAGAGAGGACATATACAAGGGCTGAAACTCCTCATCTTAATCACACTATGGTGATGCATAAGGTGATATGGAGGTTAATTTGATGGCATTATCTGATAATACAGATACAAAAAATTGCTGAAAGTCAGGATACGCAGGTAATCTTTGACAATTCCTGTTATTTTACAAATTCTATTTATGGGACCGTGGATGAGCTAGACTCATGTGACTCAAAGGTTGATTCACATAAGTCTAACCCTGAGACTAAACTGCAACAGCTCACAGGGAAATTTGGAAAACTGCAGGAAGCACTTGTAAAGAGCAAGAAGCTTGACAAAGAATAATCTATAGAAATTGCATCACTAAAAGGTCTATAGTATCATTATAAAATGGATACTCAAAAAACTTGTCTTAAAAGTTCTAAGTTGTAAAAACTGACTAAGATCATTGATGAGCAAATAATATTGCTAAAGCAAAAGAATGCAACCATTCAGGAGATGAAACTCAAACTCCTGAATGAGAAAAGATTATTACAATAATTTTCTAAACCTAAAACTGTGCTTTATATCATAGATACCTTCTCAGGAACACCTGTAAGTGGTCTTGGGTATGTTAAACCCAAGAGAAAAAGAGGCAAAAAGCTGATAGGACAAAAGGGTCCAGTAATTCAACAACCTGTATTTCAGACTAAGGGAAAAGAAACCCAGAAGTCTGGACCAGTTGGACTAAGTTCATATGTGAATAGGAAAGCAATTCCTAATATGTCTGCTCTAAGGAGGTTTGTTGTAATTGAGAGACAAAAAAAACCATTTTGCTCCCAGTCAAAATACAACTGTCAAGCTTGCTGATTCCTGACCTAAGGAATGTTAGCACAAAGTTCATTATATTCCTCCAAAGAGGAGGTATAACAGATATAAATGTTGGTGTTGTGGAAAGGTAGGACACTTTGCCTTGGACTGTTGATTCAATTACACTGTGTCTCATTTTCAGAAAATGTATCCAGTTTAGAAGTACACAGGTGGTCTCAATGGAGCCACTACTAACAAGCACCTAGGACCCAAAACAATTTGGGTTCCTAAGGAAAAATAAATTCTAATTTTGTAGGTATGTACAAACACTAGAGAAATACCAATCTGGTACTTGGATAGTGGATATTCCAGATAAATGACTGGAACATGGAGCAATTTGAGAGAATTTATCCCTATGAAGAATGGACCAAAGGTGATCTTTGGTGGAGCTGACAAAGGAATTACCAAGGTTATGGTAAGATCACAAATGGATTAGTCACTTTCACCAAAGTAGCTTATGTGGAAGGGTTACAAGACAACATTATAAGCATAAGCCAATTTTGTGACCTTGGCTATGATATTTCATTTCACAAGGATGAGTGCCTCATAAAGAAGTCAAGTGACCAAGAGGTTATCTTGACAAGCACTAGATGTGGGAATATGTATTGTTTTAATTTTCTTTGTTTAAAGTTAGACTCGCCCTTATGTCTAGTTGCAAATGAAAAATTCTCACACTGTGTCAAATGGCACAAGAGGCTAGCTCATTTGAACTATAAGACCATAGGAAAGCTTTTCAGCAAAGATCTAGCTAGAAATGGCCCAAACATTAAATGCTCTAAGGAGAGCATTTGCTCTGCATGCCAAAAAGGCAAGCAGACCAAAGCTTCATTTAAAAGCATTGAATCCAAAGACTCAATGAGGTGTTTATACCTCTTGCATATGGACTTGTTTGGTCCTATGCAAGTTCATAGTCTAGGAAGAAAAGTCTACACTTTTGTGATTGTTGATGATTATTCCAGTTTTACTTGGGTTTTCTTTCTAAGGAAAAGTCTTAAACTTTTGATGTCTTCAAGACATTTATCAAATAAATACAGAATGAATTGAACAGTTCTATTGTCAGAATTATAAATGATCATGGAACTGAATTTTAATCTGAATGCATGACAAAGTTTTGTGAAGAACTTGAGATTCAACAAGAGTTTTCCTCTCCAAGAACACCCCAGCCAAATTGAATTGCTGAGAGAAAGAACAAAGCTCTCATTGAAGCTAGAAGAACCATGCTGAGTGATTCTTCTTTCCCCGAATTTTTCTGGGCTGAAGCAATTCACACAACATGTCATGTTCTTAATAGAGCTTGAATCAACAAAAGGTTGAATAAGACTCCTTCTGAACTAATGAAGGGCAGAAAACCAAAATTGGCCTATTTCAGAATCTTTGGAAGTAGATGTTATATCCTAAATAATGGGAAAACATACATAACTAAGTTTGCTGAAAAATCCTATGATGGCATATTTATTGGTTATAGTAACCACAGTAAGAGCTATTGGGTCTATAACTCGAGGGATCAAGTTGTGGAGGAGTCTGTACATGTTGTATTTGATGAAAGTTCTATATTTTACAATGATAAGCCAGGTAAATCAAGTACAACAGGAGAAGACTTGAATCTAAAGGAACTGTCTATAGAAGATTCCGTTCCAGCAAGCCAAAAAATATAAGATGGGGTCAACATTGTTGGAGAAGTGCTTGCACAGGAACAACTAGAAGAAGAAACTAAGCAATAAGATGTAGCTGGTCCAAGAGATGTAGTCACATTACCTATAGTTATCAAACATTTAAGGGATCATCTAAGGGAATATATCATTAAAGATGCATCTCAGGGTGTAACCATAAGAAGTAGACATCACAACACTGTGATATACTCAAGCTTTTTGTCTCAAACAGAACCAAAGAAATTTGAAGAAGCCAATGTAGATCCATTTTGGATAGGTGCAATGCAAGAAGAATTAAACCAGTTCAGGAGATGTAAAATCTAGAAGCTAGTTCCCAGACCAGATGATTGTAATATCATAGGAACTAAATGGATATATAGGAACAAACTAGATGAGAATGGTGTTATAGTCAGAAATAAGTCTAGACTGGTTGCAAAGGGCTATAGAAAAGAAGTGAGTATAGACTTTGATCAAACCTTTGCACCAGTGGCTAGATTGGAGGCTATTAGACTCTTCCTGGCATTTGCAACCTACAAAGGATTCAAAGTTTACCAAATGGATGTGAAGTCAGCCTTCCTAAATGGCAACCTTAAAGAAAGGGTCTATGTTGAGCAACCATTAGGTTTGTTTACTCTACTAAATCTAATCATGTTTATTTGATATTAAGAGCCCTCTATGGATTAAAATAAGCCCCAAGGGCTTAGTATGAGACTCTGTCTAAGTTCCTTCTTGAGAATAAATTCTAAAGAGGGAAAATAGACAAAACACTATTCCTAAGGGAAGTCAAAGGCAATACCATCTTAGTACAAATATATGTTGATGACATTATATTTATCTCTACTGATGAGTCACTTTGCACTAGGTTTGCCAAACTTATGTAAGGTAAATTTGAGATGAGCAGCATGAGTGAACTCAAGTTTTTCTTGGGTCTCCAAGTTAATAAATCTATAGATGGACTTTTCATTAGTCAATCTAAGTTCACCAAGGAGTTAATCAAGAAGTATGATATGAAAATAACCACTTCCATGACAACTCCTATGGGGTCTAGTATATCTTAAGACAAGGATGATGTTTGCAAGCCAGTTGATATCACCTTATATAGGGGCATAGTTAGATCACTGCTCTATCTAACAGCCAGTAGACCTGACATAATGTATGCTACTTGTGTCTATGCTAGGTATCAAGCATGCCCTAAGGAATCTCATTATACAGCAGTCAAAAGAATATTGAGATATATAAAGGGCACATCTAATCTTGGACTATGGTATCCAAGGAATAGTGATTTTGAACTGACATGCTTTTAAGATGCTGATTATGCAGGATGTAAGGAAGACAGAAAAAACACATCAAGTTCATGTCAATTTCTTGGGAGAAGGCTAGTATGTTGGAGCAGTAAAAAGCAAACAAATGTAGCAATATCCACAGCTAAATCTGAGTATATTTCAGCTTGAAGTTGTTGTGCACAATTGCTCTAGATCAAACATCAATTACAAGATTATAACATAAAGCTAAGTAAAATTCCTTTATTTTGTGATTCTACTAGTGCTATATCAATTGCAAATAATCTTATTTCATATAGTAGAACAAAACATATTGAAATTAGATATCACTTTTGAAAGATAGGGGTTAGACCTGATTTACTCTAGAGGGGGGTGAATAGAGTAATTAAAACTTTGGCTGTTTTTAAATTTATCAGAGTAAAAAATAGGTGATACCAATAATAATATAGAAGGAAATAAAAACAGGCTAAGTTAATCTATCTATCACAGCACAGCAAGAACAAGAAAGAAAATGATCACACATAGACAACACAAGAATTTTATAGTGGTTCCCCAAACTGGGTACATCCACTCTTCTACCACCCTGGTAGGAATCCACTATCAGGTTTTTAATCAAGTGACTACCACCACAAGATCTATTTCCAGGGAGATCTCACAACCCTTTAGCCTTTTGATCAGGTGCCCAAAAACCAAGAATAAACTTTTGAAGGGAGTTAATAAACCCTTTATACAGGAGGTGAGAGGAGGTGATGATGTCTTCTCTTTTCTCTATCCAACAGAGAAGACTAGTGGATTTGCTATTATCAAGACTCCTTCTAAAATACTGGAATGATTCAGAAAACTTGGAGCCTTGCTCAGGGTGTAGATCTTCATCCTTATCTGAATGAATCCTGGAACTTTCTAACTGATTCAATATGTTGTCCTTGAATGTTCCTGGAGGAGAAGGTTGAAGAAGTCTCTTGATAGTGATGGATGTTATTCTTCAGTCTTCAAAATGGACAAGGAAGAAAATAGAATGTTTTCTGTACTAGGAGAGAGTTCTTAATGTTCAGTATTGTCTCTCTGTATTCTTGTGTGTTGTATGCCTTGAGTGCTTGTATGTTCCCTTCTAATGTCTGGCTTGGTGTCTGTTTTTTTTCTGAAAAGAGAAAATCTCTTTTATATTCTGCAGTCAATTATTCTCCTTTGAAATTTGAATTCCTACATTAAATGCTGAAAGATCTTGAGAATGAAACGGTAGGAATATCTATCTTAAATGAGTTTCCCCAACTGTCCATAATAAAATAAGCAAGTAATTAACCTGATGAAGACCATAATTAATGTTGCCAATAACGACTATATTCAGGGGAATATGAGAATTAATTACTCAGGAATATTACTGCTAAATAATATAGAAAGTAAGGGACAAAAGTCAGGAAAAACTCCTCATTCTGGCTCGGGACAGAAATTGTCGACCTCAAAACAAAATTCGTCAACTAGAGTTCCAAGTTTGTCGACCTGAGGATTCCTGTTCGTCGACCTGAGCTCTACGAACTGTATTCTGGAAATAACTTGCCAAATATGCACTATGAGTTCGTCGAGCTGAGAATCTGTCTGAAAGAAAAGATCGTCATCCTGAGCTTGAATATCGTCGAACTCAACTCAGAGAAAGAACTCTAAGTTTGTCAATCTGCGATCGACGATCGTCAAGCTGAGTTCGAAGAATTTCGAACTGATAATTTTGATCTCTAAATCCTGCTAAGTCTTGAATCTACTAAGGTCCTCTGCTGGTTGGTCCATGAAGGTTGAACCTAAAGACTAGCCTAACCTATAGGACTACTTAACTTGACCCTGACTATAAAATATGGGTCAAACTCAGCCTAATTAGTGAACTTAGACCTCCAAACTAGGGATCAAACAATCTCCCCCTATTTGGGTGAGGTCACTAAAATAAAATAAAAGAAACAATCATAAAGTAGAGAAACATATATCTGGCAGAAATAAAAACATTCAGCAGATATTTACAATATGTGCTTCATAATTAACAAATAAAGTTCAGAAAATGAAAACTAAACACACAGAGTCACTTGTTCTTTTAAGGCTTTTCTTTCTCAAGCTTATTTGAAGGCTATCTGAAAATAATTTATCTATTAGGATCAACAGCTTGTCTCTTTGTCATGGTCATATTTGATGCACCAATGATATTGATAGATATGGCTCTTAGAACTACAGCTTCTGGATGCAAGATCATATAATCATCAACATTAAAAAATTTGTTAGCTTTGGCATACCTCTTTAGTTCTTCTTTCCTGTATGATGGCATAGTTGAATATTGGGAGGGATCCTTTCCTTCAGCTTTTGCTTTATTGATTTGATAAAGTCCTATCAGCTCTTGGAACCTGGCCATTTTTTTCGTTGTCTCATGCTCTAGATCTACAATTGGTATTGGTGGATATTCTGGCCTTTTAAGACTTGAGTCCTTCTGTGAATCATCAATAGAAACTAAAGTACTTCTCTTATCTGTAGCTAGAGGAGGCTTGCATTGAGAGGACTACTGACTGCTGCCAGGCTTGGAGTGTCTCTGATAGGTTTTAGTAACAGGTGCTGATCTTTGAGATACACTTCCAGAAGCCCCAGAAGATGGAGGAGGAGGAGGAGGGTCTTTACTGAAGTACTTAAGAGGATACATATACCTTCTCCTCTTCTTCCTTTCTTTTTGCTCATTCTTTGATAACCACATCCATTGTGGCATCCCTGGGTATGGAGTAATCTTTTGCAAGATATAATAAGGAGTATCATGAGTAGGGTTTGGTTTGGGAGCAGCTTTTTGAGAAACTTTCCTTTTCTTAGCAACCTTCTTTCTAGATTTTGGATCATCTGATTCATCAAAATCTTCTTCATCATCATCAGAGGATTCTGGAGGGTTGGCATATAAAGCATCTATTTCCTTCAAGGCTTCCTTTAAAATTTGCTTCTCAGCTTGAGGAAGCACTTGAGGTTCAGTAACTTCAAGAGCATCCATTTCAGTAGCCATCTGATAATCTTCTACTTCTTTGTCAGCCAACAGAAATTCATCCAAATCAGGATCATTCTGAACATTCTCTAGATCTTGAGCAATGTCTTGTGCAATTAGATCATCCAGATTATGGATTGGGCTATCATCCATAATATAGGTTGGGCCTAATGGTTCCACAATCATTTGAGCAGCAAAACTTTCCTTCAGTTGATTAGCAACTTCAGGACTTATTGGTGCAGTGTAACAAACTATAACCAAAGATGGATCTGAGCAAACTTCTGGAGGATTATTTATATATGCATAAACAAAAGATTTTAATAAACTAAGCAAATCTACTATGGGATTTATAAAACAATCACCAACTATACACTTCTGGCAGAACAACTTGTTCATTTGTACATAACATATCAAAATCAACTGATTCAACGTCTGTAATCATTTGTACATCTGTTATTGGTAACTCAACAATCTGCAAAACTGTTTCTGCTTCTACTGTTGCTGCTGCTGGAGGAGACACTGGAGCTTCTTCACAGGATATCTCCCCCTGCCTGGTTTCAGAGGGTCCTGAAGCCAGGCCCCCAGAAGAAAGAACAGTATGGGCAGAAGACAGAAGAGCAGAGAGGGTTGAGATGGACTCAGCAAGAGGTTTAATGGCCTCTGCTATGATTTATTTAAGTAGTGGAGTGATGATTTCAAGCAGAGAGGGAATGGAATCCCTTAGTATAAGCTCAGAAGGTGTCTAGGTTGATGTAGAAGGATTAATTTCTATCATGGGCTCATCATGGGATGATGGGGAATTGAGAGGGGATGACAGTAGAATAAAAGATGGTATGGATGAGATATTGTGGAGGGGGATGTCATCTATATATTGAGGAAGAGGGGATTGAGGTGGAGTGACATGCTCTGGAGTGTGAGGTGGAGTTGCATGCATTGGAGATTGGGGTGGAGTTGGTTGGTGTTCAGGTGATTGAAGTGGGGGTGTTGGAGTATGAGTTGGGGATGGGGATGGTTGTTGGAGGGTTGTTGAAGGTGTTTGAACTTGAGGAGGTGTTGGTTGTTGAGATGAAGGTAGAGGGGATGGAATCCTGATGGAGGGGACATCTTCTGGGGGTGGGGGAGCAGTTGTTATAGCTCGGGTACCCTCAGATGCTCTGGAGGAAGAGGTAGAAGCCTTAGATGGCTTTAGGATATTCCTCTCCCACCTTCCAAATAAGGCATATGTGAGCCTTTTGGAGGCATTGATGAATATGGTCTTGGAGACCATGGAATCATTTGCTTTCTCCTGTAGGAAGATTCCAAGGATCCTTCCAAAACACACCTCTTTCTTATTGTTTTTCTTCTTTATCAAATCAAACAGTATCTTAGCCCAGTTCACTGGCTTCTTGTTCACAACTACACACATCAATAGAAATTTTTGCCTTGTGATATAATCATAGGAAGTATGCTTGTCCAACAGTACCTTACCAACAACATCAGCTAAAAATTTATATGCAGAAGATAAATTTTTTCCAAAAGCTTGTTAGGGTTTTCTCCAGTATGAGCCATTGTAATCAACATTTCATCAAATTCCGAACTATCTATTTCCAAATCTTCTTCTCCATTCACTAATCCAAATATTTTAGATAAAACGGCAGGGGTGAGAGAAACTTTGTTACCCAATATCGTTCTGGTCATTGTGTCGGCATCTGGTGTGGAGGAGGTGAACACCCATTCCCGGATTTCTGTGGCAGCAATCTTTATCCTTGTTGTCATAAAGTTCTTCAACTGCTGTTCTTGAAATATTTTCAAAATGTCCAGAAAAATTTGATCTGAATGCTGGAATGACTCGAAGTCGATGTCAAATATCGAACTTCATCGCTGCAAGGGTGCTTGCTGGAATCGCCATGATTGCCTGCAAAAGGAAAACAGAGAGATCAAGTGCAAAGGGAACAGAAAGTGTGGGATGGAGCTCGAAGAAAACCTAGATATAAGGTTTTTCGGAATATGAAGCGACAAACTCCGTCTTGCGAAATAAAGAAAATTCTTCGATCTGGGTTGTCGAAATATTTTATTAACAAAAGAGTTCATCGATCCCAGTCTGAAGAAGGGAAAAATTTTCGTCGTTCTCAGGTCGACGAAAATTTTCTAAAGCCAGATCGTCGATCTCCGATCGACGAAAATGACTTCACACACAGAGAGTTTGTCGATCTCAAGGTCGACGAATTATCTCAAGAACATTTCTCAGTTTGTCGATCTCTGTTCGACAAACTGTGGCAAATTCTTCGACCTCAGACAAAAAGTTAAATTAATCCATCTCCATTTATCATACCTAGCTGATTCATAAAGAATAAATGTTTCTTCTCATCCAAGGGTTTGGTGAAGATATCTACCCTTTGCAAATTAGTAGAGATGAAGGTAAGATTAATTTTCTTTTTGTCAACACACTCCCTAATGAAATGATGCCTTACATCTATATGCTTAGTTCTACTATGATGCACTGGATTCTGTGCAATAAAAATTACATTAATATTATCACAAAGTAGAGTTGAATTATTTAGGTTGAGACCATAATCTAAGAGTTGGTTTTGAATCCATAGCATCTGCGAACAACAACTGCCAGCTGTTTTATACTCAGCTTTTGCTGTTGAGGTTGAAATAGATGTTTGCTTCTTGCAAAACCAGGACACTAGCCTATCACCAAGGAACTGACAAGTCCCTGATGTGCTCTTTCTATCCACTCTACATCCAGTAAAGTCAGCATTAGAGTATCCAGTTCACTCAAATTCTGACTCTGTTGGATACAAGAGTCCTAAATTAGGGAAACTCTTTATATATCTTAAAATCCTTTTTAAGAACATATGATGAGATTCTTTAGGGTTCATTTGGAACCTAGCACATAGATAAGTAGCAAACATAATATCTTGTCTACTTACTGTAAGATATAACAGGGACCCAACAATGGCTCTATACAATTTCTGATCAACTGGTTTCCCATGTTCATCAGAATCAATCACAGCATTTGTAGCCATAGGTGTTTTCTTAGCTGAAGCATCAGCCATCCCAAACCTTTTAATCAGCTCCTAAGCATACTTGGATTGGGATATGAAGATGCCATCAAGGGACTGCTTCACTTGGAGACCAAGGAAGTGGGAGAGCTCACTCATGCTACTTATCTCAAACTTGGAATGCATAAGGTTGGTGAATCTTTTGCATAGTTTTGGATCTATAGAACCAAATATAATGTCATCTACATATATTTGTACTAATAAGATTTTATCATGATGATGCTTGAAAAATAAAGTCCTATCTACTATGCCTCTAGAAAAATAATGCTCTAAAAAAAGCTGGCTAAGGTTTCATACAAAACTCTTGGAGCTTGTTTTAGACCATAGAGAGTTTTATGCAATTTGAAAACATAAGAGGGATGAGTTGAAGAGATAAAATATGGTGGTTGTTACACATAGACCTCTTCTTTGAGTTCACCATTTAGGAATGCACTCTTTACATCCATTTGATATACTGTGAACTTCTTGTAGGTAGCGTAGGCTAAGAATATCCTGATTGCTTCAAGCCTTGTAACAGGTGGAAAAAGTCTGGTCATAGTCTATGTCTTCCTCTTATCTGTATCCTTGAGCAACTAATCTGGCTTTATTCCAGATGATAGTACCTTGAGCATCTAGTTTATTTCTAAGTACCCATTTAGTTTCAATGATTGGATAGTCTTTGGGTATTGGAACTAAATCCCAAACTCTACATATCTCAAACTGGTTGAGCTCCTCTGGTATTACAATGATCCAGTATGGATCTTGCTCAACATCTTTAATGGATTGGGGCTCAGTTTGAGATATGAAGCAGGCATGCATCATATCTTGGTGGAGTTGATGCCTTGTCTGCACACCCACTGAGATGTCTCCAATCACTTGAGATACAAGGTGATCTCTAAGTATGACTATCTCAGTAAGAGGATCTGGTTGAGCAATTGCTTGGGGTGCTAATTCCTCTGGTGGAATTATAGCTGTTGGTTGCTCTTCATTGAACTAAGTGTCTTCATCTTCACTTTCTTCAGCAATATGTGGAGACGGATGTGTAATAGCCTCATTGGTGATGGTCAACTCATCCAACTTCTCACACAAGTTAGGTACCTGCAAAGTTTCACTGGTAGAAGCTATCTTCTCCTTGTAAAACATATTAGTCTCATCAAATGAAATATGAGTAGACTCTTCCATTTTCATAGTGGATTTATTATATACCCTATAAACCTTGCTTACTTGGGAATATCCAAGAAAAATTCCAACTTAAGCCTTGGCTTCAAACTTTCTAATATATTTCTTATTGTTGTTATGAATGTAACAGACACAACCAAAGACTCTAAAATAATCTACTTTAAATTTCTTCCCTTTGAGTAGTTCATAGGGGGTCTTGCCCCTAAGCTTATGAATCAAACTTATATTCAGTACATAGTTTGCTGTGCTCATAGCCTCTGCCCAAAGGATATGGGCAAGTGAGCATCTGCAAGTAATGTGCCTGCAGCTTCAATGAGTGTTCTATTTTTCCTTTCAGCTACGCCATTTTGTTGAGAAGTTCTAGGAGCAGAGAAGCAATGCCTGATACCTTCCTTCTCATAGAATTCTTGCATGGGAAGAGACTCAAACTCAGTACCATGATCACTTCTGATCAATGCAACTGGAGTAAAGTACTTAATCCTTATGCTCTTAAGAAAATCTGTAAGAACCTTGAAGTTATCTGACTTGTTTTTCAAGAAGAACACCCAAGTGAACCTTGAGAAGTCATCAACAATTACTAATATATAAGACTTCCCTCCTAGGCTCTGTACAATAATGGTTCCCAAGAGATCCATATGGAGCAAGTACAATATCCTAGGTGAATCACTCTTATTAAGTGACTTAAAAGCTATTTTTAGTTTGCTTGCCTAACTGACAAGCCCTACAAAGGCTTTCCTTCTTGTAGGGGTAAGAAGGCAATCCTCTAACAAGGTTGTCTCTAGAGAGTTTAGCTATGTTTTTCAGGTTTACATGTCCTAATCTCCTATGCTAAAGGTCATTATTATTACTGGTTTGGTTAAACAGACATATTTCAGTTTTAGCAGACTTAAAATTAACTATATATATATTTCCTACTCTAGTACCAGTTAAAATTACTTGGTTATCTACAGAAGTAATAATACATGAAGTTTTGTTAAATGATACCTGAAATCTTTCATCACATAACTGACTTATGAATATAAGGTTATGCTTCAGTCCACTTACATAAGCAACCTTCTTGAAGGTGACTGCTACAATCTTGACCTTTTCATATCCTTCAGTCTGGCCACAATTGGAATCACCAAATATTATTTTGGGTCCTATCTTTGACTTATAGTTGATAAGGTTGTCCTTGTTTCCAGTCATATGCTTTGAACAACCACTATCTAGATACCATTGTTGCTCTGTGGTGGGATAGTCTTTCACCTGCAATAAAATAGATTAGCTATTCTTGACCCAGGTTACCTTGGGTCCTTGTTTATTTACATAATGAAAGCTGGAAATGTATGAGTATTCTGGTTAATTTTTATAACCTAAGGGATGAAATCTTCTAGGTGGAATAATCCATTGGGTGAATGGGTTAATAAATTCTCTAGGTTGATTAAGTGATCTGTTTGTATTAAAGTTCTTGTTATTATAAACTGGGGTCAACGAATTCTGGTAAGTTCGTCGATCTGAGGTCGATGAACGGGGATGAGTTCGTCGAACTCCACTCAAAGAATGAAAGTATTCATTCTCTGGGCCCCAATATCGTTGATCTCTGGTCGACGAACCATACTGGTTTCGTCGATCGCAGTTCAGAGAATAATTATAGTAAAAGTTTGCGTTCGGAGTTCGTCGACTTGAGTTCGACGAACTGTACACATTTCGTCGATCGGAGTTCGACGAAATTTGCTGAACATAGTTATAGTTAAGATTTTTCTTACTCTTTCTCCTTTTCTTATTCTTGTGTTTAAGTTTTGTTTAATTAACATTATTGTCTTCTATCTTCTCTTTACCCTTTTTAGAGACAAATTTTATAGGAGTTGTTAAAATATTTTTCTGAATCAGTGGGGGTTGTCTTGATGAAGCACCTAAGCCTAGCTTGCCATTAAGCCTGACATTCACTATGCTTGTGATGACCATCAGCTTAATACTTCTCCCATTTAGGGATTCTTCAAGTTGCCTAGCCTCAGCTAATTCAATTTTTAATGATATAATCTGTTCGTTAGCTAAAGTTATTTCATCTTTTAATTTAATGTTTTCTGAAATGAAATTTTCTTGTTCGGTAAATTTCTCTCTAAGTTATTTAATCTCTTTTTCAGAATTAATTAAATCAATACATAAAGATTTAAATTCAGTTCTAAACTCATCTGAATCAAAATCAAAATAAGACAGTACCTGATCTTCCTCAGATTTAGAGTCTTCACCCTCTGACTTGTCATCTTCTGCTTCTGAACAGCTGCCTAATGCATTGATGGCCATCAGGCAAATCTCCTTTGCCTTTGCTTCCTCTTCATCTTCACTGGAGCTAGAAGATGAAGATTCAACTTCAGTTTCACTCCATGTTTCAGCCACAAAGCCTTTCTCCTTCCTTTTATGCTTGCTGGAGGAGGGATTGTTATAGTGCTGCTTCCTGGTTTCTTTTTCTCTTCTTCTCTCCTTCTTTTGGTTCTCTAGACATTCTGAGATGAAATGTCCAGTCTTCCTACAACCAAAACAAACAACTTCTTTAGTTGATATTTTGTCATACCTTGGTTTGTCATCTTGCCTTAATGACTTTCTTCTGAAATCCCTCTTGCCCATCTTGTAAAATCTCTTGGCTAAGAGACTCAGAAAATTTTTACTGGTTGTTGGAGCTTCTGAATCTTCACTTGTTTTGAATGCAATGCTTTGCTCCTTTCTTGCTAATGAAGGAGTCTTCTGTTTTGCAGCTTCTCTAGACTTTATGAGCTGCTCATAGGACTTGAGCTTTTCAAGTAGAGATTCTGTGGAAATCTCATTTAGACTTCTAACTTCCTTGATTGGTCAGATTCTGGAATCCCATGAGCTAGGGAAGCACATAAGGATTTTGTCATTTACTTCTGTGAGGTTGATGTTCTTGTCCAAAGTCTTTAGATCATTGATGATTGAGCTCAGTCTATTGTATATGTCACTAATAGACTCTAACTCATCCTTCTTGAAGTTTTCATATTGTGAGATGAGATTGGATCTCCTATCCTTTCTCTCATCTACTGAACCAGCAACCATCTGGTTAAGGGAATCTAAGATAGCCTTAGCTAATGTGAACTCAGCCACCTTCTGGAAAATGTCATTAGACATTGTCTGATCCAGAATATTCATGATCTTTGCATTAGCTATTTGGCCTTTTTCTTAGTATCTATCCACTCAGGTGGTGGAACAGCATGTGTACTAGAACTTGTAGTAGATGTTGCCACTAGAATTGGTGGTCCTGTCAAAATAGAATTAAAGATATCCTCATCAATAGAGTTCATATACAGCTTGATTCTTCCCTTCCAGATAGCAAACTTATTTATGTTGCAAACTGGAGGTCTGGTGCTTGCATAGTCTTTGTTCTGTGCCATGATGTGAAAATAGAAAAACTAGGAAAAGAAAATCAGATCTAGCAAGGATCTTTTGGTTCAAGTGTTAGCATGTATATCTAAAGGAACACCATTTTGATACCAATTGAAAGACAGGGGTTAAACTTGATTTACTCTAGAGGGGGGGGGAATAGAGTAATTAAAACTTTGGCTGTTTTTAAATTTATCAGAGTAAAAAATAGGTGATACCAATAATAATATAGAAGAAAATAAAAACAGGCTAAGCTAATCTATCTATCACAGCATAGAAAGAACAAGAAAGAAAGTGATCACACATAAACAACACAAGAATTTTATAGTGGTTCCCCAAACTGGGTACATCCACACTTCTACCACCATGGTAGGAATCCACTATCAGGTTTTTGATCAGGTGACTGCCACCACAAGATCTATTTCTAGGGAGATCTCACAACCCTATAGGCTTTTGATCAGGTGCCCAAAAACCAAGAATAAACTTTTGAAGGGAGTTAATAAACCCTCTATACATGAGGTGAGAGGAGGTGATGATGTCTTCTCTTTTCTCTATCCAACATAGAAGACTAGTGGATTTGTTGTTGTCAAGACTCCTTCTAAAATACTAGAATGATTCAGAAAAATCAGAGCCTTGTTTAGGGTGTAGGTCTTCAGCCTTGTCTGAATGAATCCTGGAACTTTCTAACTGATTCAAAATGTTGTCCTTGAATGTTCCTAGAGGAGAAGGTTGAAGAAGACTCTTGATAGTGATGGATGTTCTTCTTCAGTCTTTAGAATGGACAAGGAAGAAAACAGAATGTTTTCTATACTGGGAGAGAGTTCTGAATGTTTAGTATTCTCTCTCTGTAATCTTGTGTGTTGTATGCCTTGAGTGTTGTATGTTCCCTTCTAATGTCTGGCTTGGTGTCTATTTTTTTTTTCTAGAAAGATAAAATCTCTTTTATATTCTACAGTCAATTATTCTCCTTTGAAATTTGAATTCTGCATTAAATGCTGAAAGATCTGGAGAATGAAACGGCTGGAATATTTTTCTAAAATGAGTTTCCCCAACTATCCCTAATAAAATTAGCAAGTAATTAACCTGATGAAGAGCATAATTAATGCTGCCAATAACGGTTATATTCAGGGGAATATGAGCATTAATTACTCAGGAATATTATTGCTAAATAATATAGAAAGTAAGGGACAGAAGTCAGGAAAAACTCCTCATTCTAGCTCGGGACAGAAATCGTCGACCTCAGAACAGACTTCATCGACTGGAGTTCCAAGTTCGTCGACCTGAGGATTCCTGTTCATCGACCTGAGCTCTGCAAACTGTATTCTGGAAATAACTTGCCAAATTCGCACTCTGAGTTCGTCGAGCTGAGAATCTGTCTGAAAGAAAAGATCGCCGTCTTGAGCTCGAATATCGTCAAGCTCAACTCAGAGAAAGAACTCTTAGTTCGCCGATCTGCGATCGACGATCGTCGAGCTGAGTTCGAAGAATTTCGAACTGATCATTTTGATCTCTGAATCCTGCTAAGTCTTGAATCTACTGAGGTCCTCTACTGGCTGGTCCATTAAGGTTGAACCTAAAGACTAACCTAACCTCTAGGACTACTATACTTGACCCTACCTATACAATATGGGTCAAACTCAGCCTGATTAGTGAACCTAGCCCAAATCCAAACTAGGAATCCAACAACTTTATTAGGAAGCATGTAGAAAATGAGTATATTAGTTTAGAATTTGTTCCAACAAATAAACATATTGCTGATATTTTTATTAAACCCCTAGAAGAAGAGAAATTTAATTTTTTTAAGTTTGAACTTGGAATGTTGAATCTTGAGTAATTGATGCACACATAAAAACTAATAAAAAATTAGAATAAAGTAAATAGTCAGTAATCAAGTTTACTTATTTAGATATCAAGGATAGACGTCATAAATGTCAATTATCTTTAACTTAGAGAACAAAATTTTGACTAAGTTAAAAGTTTTGTCAAGACACTAGAGAATGTGTCGAGACATCTAAGAAAGTGTCGACACTATAAATAGTAATGTGTCGAGACACCAGAAAGTGTGTCGATACAGCATAACTACAAAGTGTCGAGACACTAAAGTAAGTGTCGAGACATAAGGGTGTTGAGACCCAAAGGCAAATGTCGTGACATATTATCCATGTGTCGACACATCTCGACAGACAATTTTTCCCTGTGTCGAGACTAGGTATTTACCTTAAAATTTTGGAAAAGTCTACATGCAGCGCGCCCTTTCATCTTCAGGAAATATTAGACTATAAATAGGGTGTAAGAGTAGGAGTCTATTACGCTTTCTTGATTTCTGGAGCTTTTGATTCCTGAGTGTCAAGACCTAGAATCCTAATTAGTTGACACTCATCAATCCTTTCTCTCAACTCCAATGGCTCCCAAGAATGACGATAACATCTTTAAAGGTTATGAACTCATGCGCAATGGATTCGTCTCAGCGCAAGACGAAATTAGGAATGTCATTGACCTAATCATTGAGGCAGGTCTGGAGTATCTACTTTTAGAACCATTAAAAATCTAAAAACGTGAAGTTTCAGAGTTCTTCTCAAATGCTAAACTGGATTCAAACTCAGCAAAGATAAAGTATACAGTGAATGAAGCTAAGGTTAAACTCACAACTAAAAGGCTGGCAAGGATATTTCGCATACCAAGAATCAATTAGGAAGATAACATAAACTCATCAGGACTGTAGAGGTATTTGTGTGGTGTGGATTGGCCCCAACCACTAAGATTAGAAGCACCCTAAACAGAAAGAGTATGAATTCACAAGGAAAATTTCTATCTGAAATAATTGGGAAGGTGCTGCTGTGTAAAACAGGAGCACATGATAGAATATCTGCTCAGATGTTTGAGCTAATGACAAGAGTAATCTTCAAAGTAAAGATAAACTGGAGCAAAGTTATCTTTCACAAAATAACAGAGAGCTTCATGAAGCCCAATATGGGCATAATTCTAAGTCTATACTTGGTGCATGCCATTCCAGGCAACCTCAACCTCAAGATTGGATATGTTGGGTACATTGGACACAATGTACTTGATTTGAAGAAGTCCCTTTCAACTCAATGATATACACATGTTTGTATTTGATATATGTTTCAGTTTATGTATGCAGGTTGCCTACTTCATGTTGATTGGACAGGTGGACACAAGAAGCAGACAAGATTTTGAAAAAAAATTGTCTAAGTACAAAAGCATCGAGTAGAGTCAGCAAAGTGCCGAGTGAAGTCAGCACAGTCTTCACTCAGCATCCTGCAGTATAGAAAAATGGCTATGTACAAAAGTATCGACACACTTAAAATGTGTCAACACCTTTGGAATAGTTGTGTCGAGACAAGTAAGCAAACTCGACACCTTGAAGACTAAGTTAACAGTGTCAAGACAAAATAGGCAACTCGATACATTGAAGTTTCAAGAAAGTTGTGTCGATACAACACACTGTCTCGACACAAAGAAGACAGGGAATTACTCTAAGTAAAATTGTGCCAAGACAAATAAACTGTCTCAACATAATGAAGGATTAAAGAATAGAATTGTTAACACAGCAGACAGATTGTGTCGAGACAATCCAACTGTCTCGACACTAGGCAGAATTAAAAGAGGTAGACACAGACACTTTCAACTTCAAATGGAAAATACTTCCAAGAAAGAGTGTGTCGAGACTGCTAAGATATCTTGACACAAGTGTCAAGACACTTTGACCATCTCGACAGTTATGGTTCAGAAGAAGTGTAGAGTCAACATAGAAGTGTTAAGACAAGTCAGAACTGTCATGTCAGCTACAGTAATGAGATATTTCGACAGAAACAGATTAAAGGAGAACTTTGAAGTATAATGTCAGTTGCTGATGTCATCAACCAGTAGGTAGCCATCCATAAAGGCTATAAATAAAAGGGTTGTCTATACAGAAAAACAGAAGACAGAATTGAAAAAGCAAACAGAAATTCTCATTCTATTTTCAATTCGAGAAGGAGGAAGATGACGGAGGTCTTCAAGAAAATCTCCAGATCCTTTTTCAAAGTCGATCTGAAGATTAAGGTGGATCAGATCAACAATTTCTTCAAGGTAATCAAGCCGATCAACATCAAGAAGATTACAGATCCAGTGAAGTAACTTTTCAGCCAACCAATTTATCAAGAAGACATTTATTGCTGCTGAATTGAAGAATCTGTTCAAACAGATAAGTCAGATTACAGAAGTTCTATTTTCTGAGAATTATAATTTTGTTTTACATCTATATTTTATAAGATCTCCTTGAGATCTGAGTGAGTAGGAGATCTTTTCTCTGAGTTGTAAGCCTATTTTATAAAGGCTGAGGTAGAGTTCTTGAGGGACCTGAGGTAGGTGGTTTGAGAGAATTATTGAGTTGTAGGCCTGTTTTATAAAGGATGAGGTAGGGTTCTTGAGGGACATGAGGTAGGATATTGGGAGAATATCTGAGGTAGGACCTGTTAGTCTGAGTGTAGGTTTCTTCACAAAAATTGAGCATGCAGGATCTTTGGATCTGAGTTAAAGAGGAGGAGCTATAACCTCATCTAACATATTGCTAGTGAGGAAAAAGGGGGAAAGTGGATGTACCCTAGATAGGGGAACCATTATAAATTCATTGTGTACTGTGTGTTGTGATCTATTGTTACTTGTGCTGTGATGTAAGTTTTTGTAACTAGCAGATTACTTAAGTGAGGAAGATTTGAAAGAGTAATTTATAAAGACACCTATTCACCCCCCTCTAGGTGATTATCTACCCATAATATTATCTTTCAAGTGGCATCAGAGTGAGGTTATTCAAGAAAGACCTAACAGTCTAAAAAAGATCCAAAGGGTATTTAAAATTTTAGATCTATGGCTTCTGAATCACACAGAGAACTCAGCTATATGAAACTGTCTATTTGTACTAAGGACAACTTTGTTATATGGAAACAGAGAGTAAGATTGTTCATGGAAGCCTCAGATCCAAGAATCTTTGTCAATGTATAAGAAGGACCATATGTCCCAATGAAGACATCTATTTTAGATGCAAATGTTCAAACACCTAAGAAACTATCAGAAATGACAAAGGATGAGGTGGTACTTTCCACCATGGACAAAAAAGCACAAAATATAATAGTCACAAGAATGACTTAATATATCATGTTGAAAGAGAAGTCATAAAGGGGGAGAAAGTAATGATCAAAGCTAGCTCTGAGCATGTTACTTGGATCTCAAATAGCATCAGATACACTTTAGGCCATCCTCCCATATGGTATGAGGGATACAAAACTTCTGAGTCTGGTTGCCAACTAGCTCATTTTTAGGCCATCCAAACTGCTGTCCAGTCCATGTATAGTCCTCCACCACATATTCCGAATGTAGTATGTGAGGAGGTGGAGATGACTGATTCTGCATTGATAAAGGAAAAAGAAGCTCAACTATCCAAGAAAAGATTCAGGGAGCAAGCTGAAGCTAAGCTAGATTTTGAACAATGGAGTCCAACTTCTAGATCAATTATACTTACTGCATGGAAAGCAATCAATAATAATGCAACTGACAGGGGGAAATGGTATTCAGAGCAAGAGTGGGCCAAGCACACTAAGTAGTAGGAGATCATCCACAAATTTAGAAATGATCTAAAGGCAGGGAAGATCCCAGCTAATTTTATTGAGCCCAACAAGTATTTTTCCAAGCCCTATCACTATTTTGAGAGGCAGATGCTCAAGCAAGAAGAGATTTCTAAAGCTAGGAATGTTAAGGGAAAGGAGAAAGTTGCTGATGACAAAGTGTCAGAAGTCAAAGCTAAAATTCAATCTGGAAAAGGCATTGTAATCAAAGAGCCAGAACAACCTTAGAATATTATTTCTTTTTCTAAGGATTATGTAATTTTGTTTTTAGAACTTTGTAAAAATTAAAAGTGTAATCTTTCTCATATTATAATGAAAACGTTGGTTGCACCGTATGATTTCTGTGTTATCATTGTTGTTTCTTTATAATTTTGTTCAGTACCTGTCCTGTACATCATAATTAATGTATTTTTGTATTGTGGTATATATCATTGAATTGGGGTTATGACTTCTCCAAATAGGAGGAGATTGTTGGGTAAAGAAAATTGACTAAGTACAAAAGTGTCGACAGACTTCAACTATGTCGACACTTTTGCATAAGTTTTGTCGAGACAAACCAACTAACTCGACACTTTGAAGGCTAAGTCAGCAGTGTCGAGACAAGTCAGTTAACTTGACACTTTGAAGCCTAAGTCAGCAGTGTCGAGACAAGTCAGCTAACTCGACATAAAGAAGATTGAAAATTATACTAAGTAAAATAGTGTCGAGAAAAATCAATTGTCTCGATACAATGAAGAAATAAAGCTAGTATACAAGTATCGACACCAGCAGACTGGAGTGTCGAGACAATTCAACTGTCATGACACAGTGAAGAAATAAAGTTAATATACAAGTGTCGACAGTAGCAGGCTGGAGTGTCGAGACAATTCAACTGTCTCGACACAGTGAAGAGATAAAGCTAGTATACAAGTTTCGAATCCAGCAGACTGGAGTGTCGAGACAATTCAACTGTCTCGATACAGTGAAGAAAAAAAGCAAGCATAGCTGTGTTGACACCCGACAGACAGTTGTGTAGAGACAATTCAACTGTCTCGACACAGTGCAGATTTACGGATGTCGACACAGATGATAGTTGTGTCAAGACAAGTCAACTGTCTCGACACTTTTAAGTTCCGATGAAAATTCTTCTAAGTAAAACTGTGTCAAGACAAGTCAACTGTCTCGACGCTTTCAAGTTCAAATGAAAATTTCTCTAAGTAAAATTGTGTCGAGACTGCTAAGATGTCTCGACACCTTCTAAGAACAAGTGTCGAGACACTTTGGACATCTCGACACTTATGTTTCTGAAGATGTGCAGAGTAAACATTGAAGTGTCAAGACAAGTCAGAATTGTCACATCAGCTATAGTAAGGTGATATCTTAACAGAAATAGTTTAAGGGAGAATTTTAAGAATGATGTCATTTCCTGATGTCATCAATAAGAAACTAGCATTCCACGAAGGCTATAAATAGAGAGGTTATCTACACAGAAAGAAATAATCAGACAAATCATTCCATTCTCTCATCAAGATTTTTCTAAGTTAGAGGAGGGCGACAATCCCAAGAAGGAGGAATAAGACGAAGGTCTTCAAGAAAATCTCCAGATCCTTTCATCAAGTTGATTTGAAGATTAAGGTGGATCTGATCAACAATTTCTTTAAGGAAATCAAGTCGATCATCAAGAAGATTGCAGATCCAGAGAAGTATCTCTTCAGCCAGATTATTCATCAAGATTTGATCAAGTATAGCTCAATTGAAGAATCTGAATTCATTCAGATAAGTCAGATTACAGATTAGTTTTCTGTATATTTTTACCTCTTAATTTTGTAAGATCTCCCTGAGATCTGAGTGGGTAGGGGAGTTTATCTCTGAGTTATAAGCCTAATTTATAAAGGCTGAAGTAGTGTTCTTGAGGGACCTGAGGTAGGTGATTTGAGTGGGATCCCTGAGGTGTAAGTTTGTGTTATAAAAGCTGAGGTAGGGTTCTTGAGAGACCTGAGGTAGGAGATTGGGAGAATCTCTGAGGTAAGACCTATTGGTCCGAGTGTAGGTTTCTTAACAAAAACTGAGCCTATAAATCTTTGGATCTGAGTTGAAGTGGAGGAGCTATAACCTTATCTAGAACATTGCTAGTGAGGAAGAAGGAGAAAAGTGGATGTACCCTAAATAGGGAAACAACTATAAATTCTTTGTGTGCTGTGTTCTGAGATTTGCATGTGCTGTGTTCTGTGGTTTGATTGTGCTGAGTTATTATGAAGCTAATTTCTCAAGTATATTATCTGCTGAATATTTAAGTGATAAAGAATTGACAAAGTATTTCAAAAGACACATATTAACCCTCCTCTAGGTGATTAACTACCTGTAGGATTAACTTTCACTATCCTTTTAGGAGACTTCCTAGCTTTTGCCGATCTGAAGGTGCTAGACCTGGAGGACTTTGACGTGATTTTCGGCATGGACTGGTTCTCTAGATATGATGTTGTTATCTAATGCAAGGTAAAGTGTTTGGACTTCAAGATGGACAACAGCCACCCCATGAGTGTGTATGGTTTTTCACTCCAGGATTCCCCTATTATTTTTACGGTATGTGCTCGGAAACTCTTAGATTCTGGTTGTTTTGCTTACCTGGTTTCTATTTTAGAAATTATTAGTAATTTACCGTGCATCGAGGATATTTTTATGGTGCGAGAGTTTCCCGATGTTTTCCAAGTTAGTCTTCGCGGTCTTCCGCCCGTGAGAGATGTGGAATTTATCATTGATCTTTAGTCGGGTACTCGCCCTATTGCTAAGGCACCGTAGTGTATGGCCCTGCGTAAGCTAGATGAGTTGCATACCCAACTACATGAATTACCGCAGTGTGGATCTATTCGGCCAAGTTCTTCGCCTTGGGGTGCTCCCGTCTTGTTTGTGAAAAAGAAGGATGGATCCATGAGGTTGTGCATTGATTATAGAGAGTTGAATAAGGTAACCATCAAGAACAGGTATCCATTGCCGCAGATAGATGATTTGTTTGATCAATCACGTGGTAGTTCGGTGTTTTTGAAGATTGATCTTCATTCAGGCTACCATCTGTTTAGGATCCGTGAGTCGGATGTTCCGCGGACCACTTTTAGTTCTCGGCATGGACATTTTGAGTTCTTGGTGATGTCCTTTAGATTGATAAATGCACCCTCTACTTTCATGGATATGATGAACAAAGTGTTCAAAGATTTCTTAGATCATTTCGTAGTCATTTTCATTGATGACGTTCTTGTGTATTCGCGGAGTGTTGAGGAGCATGCTCAGCATTTGCATCTAGTTCTGTCTACTCTAAGAGAGCATAAGTTGTATGCAAAGTTGAGTAAGTGTGAGTTTTGGCTTCCTCAAGTGTCCTTTTTGGGCCATGTTGTGAATAATGATGAAATTTTTGTTGACTAAGAAAATATAGTTGTTGTGATGGATTGGAAAAGACCTACCACACCTAAGGAGATAAGAAGCTTTCTAGGATTAACAGGATATTATAGAAGGTTTGTGGAAGGATTCTCCGTATTGTTTGCACCTCTGACTAAGCTTACGTAGAAGAACGCAGCATTTGTGTGGAGCGATGAGTGCGAAGGAGCCTTTCAGGAATTGAAAAAGAGATTATGCACTTCTCTAGTGTTGACCTTACCTACCGAAGGAGTCGAGTATACTGTTTTTGTGGATGCATTGCACATCGGGATTGATGCATCTTGATGCAAGAGGGAAGAGTGAATGCGTATGGGTTGAGGCAATTGAAGACTCATGAAAAGAATTAACCTATATACGATTTGGAGTTTGCGGTAGTGATTTATGCCCTGAAGCTTTGGAGACATTTGTTGTATGGCGTATTATGCAAGATTTATACGGATCATAAGAGTCTAAAGTACATCTTCACTTAGAAGGAGCTGAATTTGCGGCAGCGCAGATGGTTGGAGTACGTTACGGATTATGAGTTTGATATCCTTTACTATCCGGTCAAAGCTAATGTGGTAGTCGACGCCTTGAGTAGAAAGACAATGCAAATCTTCAACCTTTATGTGTAGTCTTTTGTAGAGGAGTTTCTGTTGATGGATATATCAGTTGGTTGTAGATTCGTGCCTTCTAGCTTAGAAGCTGAATTCTTGGATTACCCTTACAAGATTGCATCAGATGGATGATCCAGATCCACAGTATATTCGAGGTAGGACAGAGAGGGGAAAATCGCAAGATTTATCCATAGATGAGGTCGGTACCCTGAAGTACCGGGGTAGGTTCTGTATTCCTTATGTTGGTGATATTAGTGCAAAGATTTGCAGTGAAGCGCATGGTTCTAGTGTTTCTTATCACCATAGTTCTACAAAGATGTATAGAGATCTGAAGCAGATTATTTTGTGGTATGGAATGGAAAATGATATAGTTAAGTTTGTGTCTGAGTGCTTCACCTGCAAGCGGGTTAAGGTAGATCATAGAAGGCCTGGTGGAAAGCGGAAGGCTTGGAAGAAATGAGTGTTTTTGTAATGAATATTCGTGAAATGCTTCGTGTGGCTCATGAGCGTTATGAGGAGTATGCACATCGACGAAGGGTGGATCTGGAAGTTGGGGACACGGTTTTTATGAAGGTTTCTCTGATGTCAGTGTTAAGAGATTTGGAAGGAACTACAAGTTGGATCCTAGGTATGTGGGACCTTTCCAGATTGTTGAGCGCATCGGAGTGTCAGCTTATAGGCTGGATTTGTCTGCTACTTTCTCTGGTGTTCACGATGTGTTTCATGTAAGCCAGTTGCGAAAGTGTGTTCTTAGTGATTGTCTCGTCCTTGACTCGGTGCCCCAGTTGCAGCCTAATCTTTAATATGTCGAAGAGCCTGTATGTATTTTGGAGACTTGGGATCGGTTGTTGCAGAGGAAGAAAATTCCCAAGGTCAAGATTTTTTGGTGAAACCAAGACGTCGAGAGCGCGACTTGGGAGTTGGAATCGGTTATGAGAGATTCTCATCCTCACATTTTCTCATAGTTTCCATTTGCAAGTATTTCCGTCAGTTAACCTTTGGTTACTTTTTTTTGTTTCAGATTCGATTTGCATATCTAGTTTCAGGACGAAACTTCCTTTTTTGAGGGGTGACTGTAACGCCCCTGATTTTTTCGGCAATTATTTTAATCCTCTCGGTGATATCATAATGACTTAAGGGCGTTACGTTAACGCGGAGTTAACGACGCGCCGCCGTCTGTGCGTTTTCGCGTCCGTTTGGTCAAGTCGACCAAAAATTTTGAATCATATCGGAATTGGAAAATTTTACGTTAGAAAATTAAGCTATTCAATTTTAAAAATGTCCGTCAAGTTTCGATGCGATCCGAACAATATTAGAGCCTCGGTAAATTTTCAAAGATTCTTAGAATTTTCATTCGCCGTAAAACTTTGGAAAATTATACCTCGAGAACGGCTCGTCAGATATCGATTTTGACTTCACCGTTGGATTCGTAGCACCGACATTTACCTAGGGTGTAAATTTCATTTAAATCGATGTGCGTTTAGTCCTTCGTAGTAATATAATGTCTAAATATTATTACTAGTATTATTATTAATAATATTATTTTTATTATAAAAATTAATAATAAATTTATAACAAATAAATTGGTTGGAATCACTCTTCCCTTTCAGCTATATTCAACGAAAGCCCACCCACTCAATTAAACTATTACTATTATTATTATTATTATTATTATCATTATTAATATTAATGTTATGAATGTTAACATTATAAAAAAGGTTTTGCAAAATCATTCGTTGAAATCGTCCCCCTATGCCCGACGAACCAACCGAACCCTCTCATAATAATTACCATTATTATTATTACTATTATTATTATTATTATTATTATATTATAAAAATCTCATCTTCTTCCCTCAAGAAAAGAAAAAAAACCCTGTGGCTCCCCTCCCCCTCCCTCCATTCGACGGATCGCCGAACCAGGCAGGTCCTGTTCTTTTTCGAAAACCTTTCGGCCGCCGCTATCGGAGCTCCGGTGCACGAAATCCTTCGACGGAGCATAGATCCAGAAAGCTCTCACCGAGATCTACACGTGCACCGTAAGATTTTTCCGTTTTGTGGGTTTTTGGTGTTAGGGTATTTAACCCTAACCCTTGTTTTGCTCCGAAAAGTTTCAGAAATCATAAACGAGGAGTTGTTGCGGCCGATTCTTGAAGCGGAGCGCTTGAAAGACCGATTTTCGGAAGATTTGAGGCAAGTGGTGGTTTGCTCTCGTGCCCCTTTTATTCACCCTCTTGCTTTGCTACTATTGTTCATGTTTACCTCTTCTTTTCCTCTTCATGAGACTTAAAAATATTGTAGGATCTTGTAATTTATTGTTTCAATTGAATTAGGGTTGTGTAGAAAATCCATCTAAGTATATTCGTCGAGTCACTTTGTGAATCCAAGAAAGTTCCATCGAGACAATTCGTCGAGACAAATTTGCAGAGACAAATCCGATGATACCCTTTCATAGAGACAACCCTGATTTTGTCGAGCCTTTTCCAAATTTGTCGAGACCAGGTAAATTTGTGAAGCAAAATCTATTTCATCGAGTGATCTCGTGACATTTAGTATATTCGTCGAGTGAACAGTGAATTCGCCGAGTGCTTTCGACGAATTTCTTTGGGCTTAGGATTTTTCGTCGGGTACTTATGCCAAATTCGTCGAGTAAGGGTGTTTACACTGAGAAATTTCTTGATTATTTTTCCCTTGCTAATTCTTGGGCACTTTCGAGTTATCTCTATATTATTATTTTTATTTTGATCTTTTGTTGGCAGTGGACAAAAGACCACCACCTCAGTGCCGGTTTGTGAATCATTACACGTGGTGAGTTTTCTTTTCTCTTTTGTAGACTGTTGGGTTGTGTTGGATAATGTGGCCGCCACCGCAGTGCCTTGTTGAGATGTTTGGTCTGATGGTTTGGGTTGGACAATGTGGTCACCGCCTCAGTACCATTTTACCGGTTGTAATGATTCACGTAGTTGAGCTGATTAGTCTCCTTTACATATAATTAAACATGTATATCTATACTAATATATGATTAGTGAAGTTTGAAATCACTCGCACTTGGTGTGATTTTAGTTATATCTAACCCCTTGTGGTTTCTCTCACACTTACTGTTTATTTGACCTTGGATACTAAGGTTTTCTTTAAGTTAGTCTGAATCGAGTTGGTAACCCTCTTAGCTTGTCTGATTATTTGATTTTGATCTTTGACGCACTTGTACATTCTTGTTGATACGTGCTTTTCTTTTGAATGTCTCAGGATCAGTGCAGTAGCGGTTTGAGTAGCTAGAGTTGGTGGCCTCAAGCGTTTTACAATAGTAGCAGTGGTTCTTCCCTCACATTCGTGAGGTAGTTTTGTTGTTCTTACTTGGTTAAGACATATATATTGTTCTGTTGGTTTTTGTCAGGTTGTTGACGCCCACAGTGAATTCTTGTAGATGTTAGACTATTTGCTAGCTACTATACTATTTTCTTGCTGGTTTGTTTTACTATCTTGCTCTCTTGAAAAGATTAATGTTAGGTTACATATTAGTTATTTTCAAAGTATAAAAAGATCAGTATTCTTATCTCATACTCATGGCATCATTTTAAATCAAATGTCACTCTATTTTAACGAACGTAAAAGCACTTTTAGTACTTATATTAAATCTAGATGTGTGCATATCATGAATTGTTCTAATTGATTTTCATGCTCATATAAGATGATAAATGAACTAAATAAAGTATATTCCGCTGCATATATGTATTTTTTTTACCCATGAACTAGTTAATCCATTGAGCCGAGGGACACGACCATCAAAATTTAAACTCAAACTATATTTTCATCATAAAAATTTATGAATTTCATGAAAAGTAATAGGAGTAAGTTCTTTCCTGAGCGTCTGTAGTTGTCCCCTATACGGCGTGGCATTACGACGCGTATTTTCTCTCACTCGAATGACTATATCTGGTAAAGTTTTAGTTGTCTTGTTTCATTGCATACACACACAAATGTGTCATCAGTACATCTTGGCTGAAGCATGAACACTACACTCATAAGCATGCCAAGAAGTATACAAGGTATATTATATAGTATGTGATGCATAATATGTGTTTGTACATAGATCTTTATAGGAAGCAACATGTGACTGTTATGTAGTATGAGATGCATAACAATCATCGCATGAAGGCCCATTAGATTTTATTTTTCGTTACATGCGATATTATGTAGTATGGGATGCATAATATTTCATGTGTACGCCGCTCATAACATGTATTTAGGCCTTTACTAGAATGCATAACACTGCATGCATAATATAATATAGCATGAACACACATGCCAAGTTAAAATCTACATGATGACACACGTACACACATGGTTTTAAAACAATGGAATAAGAATTCATGCATTCATATTATATACACGTGAGTTAGTAGGATGATGGTGTATCATCCTAAGTTAAAGCATAACATCACTTATGAAAATCTCAGAGCAAGCTAGCAGCAAGACCAAGTATCTATACATTTTTGGTCTGAACTAAGTTGAGTAGTTTTAGTTTTAAGCTATGTTTTGATGAGTTGTTCGTTTGTATTATTAGGAATGTCGCCTAAGCATATTGTGACGAGGTCGAATCCCCAGTATGAGGGTGAGTCGTCGAGTGCGCAAAGTGAGGTCGTGATTGAATGGCCGCGATAGAGCAATGAGGCTCTATCAAGGCAGATGGTTGCAATGCAATCAGAAATTAAGGTATTGTTGACTGCTGTGTCAGGGCAGCAGCCTGTGGTACAGGACCCTATAGTGGGTCAGACTGTACCTGTTCTTCCTACTCCTCTAGTGCCTCCAGTTTTGCTACCAATTTCATTTCGTACTTCTAGTGATTAGGACATCTTACCTACGACGGGAGAGATGATTTCATAGCCTTAGATGATTGAGTCATTGCCATCGAAGAGATGTTTTCGTATTTGGGGATCTACTTGGACCAGAAAGTAATGGTCGCCGCTTACTAGCTGAAGGGCCTTGCTAAGAGCTGGTGGATCCGGGAGAAAGAGATCCTCACAGGTGGATGTCTATGAGAATATTTCAAAGTGATGTTACTCAAGAAATTCCTGCCATCGATTGTGCAAGACCGTCTGATGAATAATTTTTTTCACTTGAAATAGAGACAACTTACGGTTAGTGAGTATGAGATAGAATTCAGCAAGTTGAGCAGGTTCGCCCGAACTTAGTTGCCTCTGAGGTAGGTAGAGTGAAGTAGTTTTTGGGAGGACTTTATAGCGACGCCCAACAGTTGGCTAGCGCGTATAGATCAGAGACTTATGCTGAAGTAGTAGAAGCTGCTCTGAAAGTCGAGGCTATCGACAATGCAAAGAATCGTTGATGGCGACGACCACCACGACGGCCAACTTGGTGATGAAGATGACGTCCATGGCGCACTTGGTGATCATGGGGTAGTGGTGGAAGATGATGATGTGCTCCACCGGCCAAAGACTTGCGGCGCCGTAGCGGTCACGGCTACAATCTTCGCCCACGCAACAAGACTTAATTTAATTTATCTTGCTAGTTTATGGTATACATTTATCCGTTTATATAGTTTGTATTCAACTAGTTTATTTCTATCATTTTGAACTTGTGGTGTGCGTTTAGCCACTGATTTTGGGTTGTTATTAGCCCCTTGGATGTAAGCCTTATATAAGGCCAAAACTCTTCTTTTGTCATTTAGACTAAAAATTGAAATCAAATAAGAATTCTCCTAAACCTAATTTTCTCTATCCCTCTTCCTCTCTTCTTGCCGCCGCCCAAGGGGGCTCCTCCCTTCCTTCTAGATCTTGGCCGCCCCCTCTCTCTCTCCTTTTCATTCTATTTTCTCCCTCCCCTCTCCTCCTTACTAATACCTCATCATGAATCTCTCCAAGAAGAACTCAAGGACTTTTGGCCAACCTTAGAGGAGAAGGTGCAAGTGCAAGGAAGAAAGGCTTGGGTGAACCTCCCTCTTATACCAATTTGATGTAGACCCGTCCTAAAAGATCCTACACGGACGGCAATTCGACGACTCTCACTACGATCAACACCCTCTTTCTGACACACTAACGAAACGCAGCAAACACAATGATTTTTATTTATCTCTCGCACTAACGTACGGGTAGCTGAACCGTAAGTGGATCGGAGAATGGCTATAGACCAAAATCCTTTCCGGCTAAAAGGAACAATATTGGTTCCGACAAGCTTGGAGTTGTACCAAAATAGATCCACCAATGAAATCGTGCATGGATATAAGGCGCTCGTGCCTATTGACTTGATTCCATTACCACCATCTTTTAAATCAAGTCAATTTGCACAGGACTTCGCCTCGCACGTTCACACTCTCCATAAGCACATTGGCGAGACGTTAGCTAAACAATATGCTATTTATCAATCGAATGCTAACGTACATAGGCAAGCAATCCCCTTGAATATTGGTGATTTGGTAATGGTTCGTCTTATCCCTGAACGGATGCCTTCGGGCACTGTAAAGAAATTGACGAATAAGAGAGCCGGTCCTTTTCAGATTTTAAAGAAGCTAGGAGAAAATGCATATTTATTAAAGTTACCCGCTGATTGGGGAATCTCTCCTATTTTTAACGTTTCGGGTTTAACGCTTTATGTCGCTCCACCACCTGAACTTTCTGTCTCTCCGTTTAATATTTCCACTATATCTTCTAATGGGGTGGGGGGTGAGATTGTCTCTGGATTGCTCTCTCCTTCGGATTCTCCGGGAGGTATGTTGCCTAAAGATGATGAAACTTGTTTTTCTTCTTTGCTTAACGCATTTCCAAGGTTCCCCCGAACCGCTTTCTTGCCTAACAGGATTTTGCAGGATGCAGTGTTTTCCACTCCTGACGGTGACATTCACAGGTTTTTGGTCAGGTGGCGTGGCCGCCCTACTTCGGACGACTCTTGGCTCTCTGCCCCGGAGGTGGAACTTCTCGATGAGGATCTCTTACGCCGTTACCTTCCTGCCCACTCATCGGTGATGAGTCCTTTTGAGCGAGGGAGGATTGATGGCGACGGCCACCACGACGACCAACTTGGTGATTAAGATGACGCCCATGGCGCACTTGGTGATCCTGGGGTAGTAGCGGAAGATGATGATGATGCTCCACTGGCCAAAGACTTGCGGCGCCGTAGCGGTCACGGCTACAATCTTCGCCCACGCAACAAGACTTAATTTAATTTTTCTTGCTAGTTTATGGTCTGCATTTATCTGTTTATATGGTTTGTATTAAACTAGTTTATTTCTATTATTTTGAACTTGTGGTGTGCGTTTAGCCACTGATTTTGGGTTGTTATTAGCCCCTTGGATGTAAGCCTTATATAAGGCCAAAACTCTTCTTTTGTCATTTAGAATAAAAATTGAAATCAAACAAGAATTCTCCTAAACCTAATTCTCTCTATCCCTCTTCCTCTCTTCTTGCCGCCGCCCAAGGGGGCTCCTCCCTTCCTTCTAGATCTTGGCCGCCCCCTCTCTCTCTCCTTTTCATTCTATTTTCTCCCTCCCCTCTCCTCTTTACTAATACCTCATCACGAATCTCTCCAAGAAGAACTGAAGGACTTTTGGCCAACCTTGGAGGAGAAGGTGCAAGTGCAAGGAAGAAAGGCTTGTGTGAACCTCCACGACGTGAAGCGGGGAAGACGAGCGAGTTCTTCATCCGAGGTGCGTGTAACGCCCCCGATTTTTCTGCGTTTATTTTTATTCTCGTTTGGCGTTACGATGACGCGTTTCCGTGGCTTGTGCCATTTGTGGAGTATGGTTTAGCTCCTTAGAACTGAGTGCCCTATTCTGTAGCCTGTTGGCAAGATCTCCCTAGCAAGCCGAGTCGTTTTGGGTGACCCGGTGTGGCCTCTCGGGGGGATGTTGGTGTTTGGCTTTATTTGGGTATAACTCGAGTTCTGTTCATCGAAAATTAATTCCGACTTCGCCGTTGTGTTCGTAGCGTGGGTATTTAGCTACGGTGCGAATTTCGTCGAATTTCGAGGTAGTTCGGTTTTCGCGTCGTTTTGATGCTTTATGTAATATTGTAATAAATTATATTATTATATTAATATATATATATATATATATATATATATATATATATATATAGGTTAAGTATTAGGTTAGGATGAAAAGCACGCTCATCTTCCCCACTTGAAACCGCCGCCCCTGTACGAGAGGAAACGGGAAACCGCCGAGCCTTGCCTTCCACCGCCAATTCCCGGAGCGTTTGTGGACGGAATTCGATTCCGAGAGTGGATTCGGATTGCTCTCGTTGAGACCTTCATTCCTACGGTAAGAAATTCGATTTTCGTGGAGTTTTAGGAGGATTGGAATTTTTGGTTTTTGAGGTTTCCGCCATTAAAGTTCGGATTTGCTTGTTAGGTGAGTTTTTGGTGCTGCTCTTTCTAGTGCAGCGTGAAGAGGAGGGAAAGCCGACCAAGCTTCACCGGAAATCGAGGCAAGTGGTGTTCTTGCCCTTGCCAAGTTGTTTTCTTTTGTTTAAAGCCTATTGTTTCTATCGTTTTATCTCCTATTTTTCCGTCTCGAATGATTAGTCATAGTTTGAATGGTAGTGGCGCGCGTCGTTAGTAGTTTCCTACTACTACTGCAGTGGCGTGGGTCGTGTGCGCGTTCCGGTGTCGCTCGAGAAATCCCAACGGTACAGGTTAACCGCGCACGGTCATCAACCGTTAGGGCGCACGACCACTGGTCGTGTGCCTCTGTTCGTGCGCGGCTGTCTTTTTATTTTCCAAAACTCTGTCTCGGATATCGCACGAGCGCTGGCAAACAGTGCGCACGACCACCGATCGTGCGCCACTGATCGTGCGCAGTTGCTAGGTTTTCTGTCAGGTTTCCCAGGTTCACTTCGCACGACCATCAACCAATGACCGCGCACGACCACCGATCGTGCGCCACCGATCGTGCGCTCTGAATATTTCCTTTCGCTCCGTATTTAGCTGGCGTCGATGCGCGGGTTATGTGGGCTTGAGTGTTTTGCGTTGTGTTAAGGTAGTAACGTAAGAGTAGTTGTTTTATTAGTGTCGTTTTGCGTGGCACGTTGAGTAAGTGAAGCTCACTCAATGCGGTGTCGTGAGGACCCAGCGCCAAGTCGTGTTGAGTCATTGCAGCACCTTTTCTTTCCTACCTTGTTTTTCGTTCCCGAGTGGTTTTCTTGTTATATTTTTGGTTTTTCCTTGTAGGCCGTTTTCTTTACTTTTTTTTAAAGGCCGAATCGTGGGTCGTGGTTAGTAGTGGTGGTTTATAGCTCTTTGTGGGGGTGGAGTTGTGTGATTTAGCCAAGGTCCACTCTTGTTTTTTTCTTGCTCCAGGTACGGGCTGGGCATGTGTGGGTGGAAGGTCCCTTGTGCTTTCACGTGTAGACCCTCGAGCTTGTTGACTTGGATATGGTGGATGGGGGGACTGAGTTTGCCTCCAATCCGGTTCCTCGTTGTTTGTTTTTGCCACTACCTCCTCCCACAGTTTAGGGTGTTAGAAGTTTCTTCCTTGGTAGTTTGCAGCACTTTTGGCTCTTGGTAGCCTAGTAGGCCCTGCAGGATGTTGTTCCTGGGTTGGGTTGTTGCTGTTTCTTTGCACGTAGTGCTTTTCTTGTTGTCCTGTTTTGGACAGTTGTGACTCTTTCTACTGCATGTTTTTCGGTTACTTTTCCCCTTTGGTTTACTCTTTCAAGCAGTTTTTACTTTGTTTAGCTTGCTGAAGTATTCTGTTTTCTTTTGGAATACCCTAGGTTCTGAGCCGTAGCCAGTTGGGTGGCTAGTTTGCAGTGGTGGTGTTGGTGGTCTCTTGGACCTTGGAGTTTCGTTTGCCGTGTTGGTGAGGTAGTTTTTCAGTACTTTCTTACAGACATACATGTGTGTCAGTGGGTTCGTGTCAGGTTGTTGGCGCCCACTGGTAGTTGTTACCTTTGTACTGGATATATTTACTTATGCTGCTACCGTTTTCTGGAGATAGTCTACTTGCTCTGAGAAGGATTTATGCTAGGTTGCTAGTTATTTTGTTTAAAACTATAATTATTATTATAAATAAAACTCATGATCGGCATGTTTTTATAAAACTTAATCACTATTTTCCAAATCACGTATAAAGACCGTTTTCTTATATATTATATAAATTAAATGTAGGGTCTTGCATAGCATGAGTGGTTCTCTTGGGACCCTTATGTGCTCTTTAGGATGTCAAACCTAAATAAAGTATTTTTCCGCAGCGTATAAATATAGTTTTTCTTTTGTGGACTAGGTGATCCACTAAGCCGGGGGATACGGCCTCTAAAATATAACTGATTTTCTAATCATTAATCACATGATTTTCTTTCATTAAGTTGGTAGTTGGTTTTGCCTGAGCGTCAGCAGTTATCCCCTGCTTGACGTGGCATCATGACGCGTGTTTTCTCTTACTCTGATAATTCTTAATTCGGAGAAAATGCGGGTTGTGACAGTTGGTATCAGAGGGAGGTTGCTTGACAAGTTAGTTGAGCAACCTTCCTTTGTTTGCTTTTTAGTAATTCAGCATCATGTTATTCACACACCGATATGTCATCAACAAGTCTTGGCAAAAGCACGAACACTACACTCATAGCATAACATGAAGTATACGGGGCATGTTATGTAGTATGGGATGCATAATATGTGTTCGTATATGGATCCACCATAGGGGCAATATGTGAGGGTTATGTAGTATGGGATGCATAACCTCACCACATAGCTGCGACTAGCACGTTTTCTTTTTCGTTGCATGAGAATGTTATGTAGTATGGGATGCATAACATTTTCATGTGTACGCCGCTCATAACATGCATTAGGGCCTTTTTAGAATGCATAACACAAACATGCATATCATAACATTACATAAGCATAACGTGACATGCTAAAGACTGGCAGGATGACATATGTATACACATAAGTTTTAAAACTAATATAAAAGTCATGCATTCCCGATCTAGGCACAAGAGTTAGTAAGGTGGTGGTTAACCATCCTAGGTTAGGGCATAACATCTAAATTTTGTTAAAAAGATAAACTCTCAGAGCAAGTTTAGCAGCTTTAAGTCTATATCTATATATGTATTGTCTGTACTTGTATTTGGTTCTAGACGTTGTAGTAGGGTCTAATTTATGTTGTTATGATTTTAGAATGGAAAGGCGTCCTGCGACTCGATCGACTCCCCTGTCTGAGGGTGAGTCATCTGGGGCTCAGAACGATGCGGTGATCGAGAGTCTGCGTCAGAGTAACGATTCCTTGGGCAGACAGTTGGAGGAGGTGCGAGCCCAGATTCAGTCTTTGGTGGCGGTCGTAGGCAGGTCAGACTCAGGGTGTGCAAGTCCCTGCGGGGGGGGGGGGGGGGTTAGCTGTTCCTCCTCCTCCTGCACCCTTGAGACCTCCAGTGGTGGTGCCAGCAGAGATGGCCTTCATCTCGCAGTTTCAGAGGCTGAGCCCTCCCACTTATGATGGGAAGGCAGATTTCATGGTGATAGACGACTGGCTGATCTCCATGGAGGAGATGTTCTCGTACTCAGGGATTGCAGATGATCAGAGGGTGATGATAGCCGCCTATCAGCTTAAAGGTTTGGCTAAGAGTTGGTGGCTGAGAGAGAAGGAGAGCTTGGTAGCCGGATGCTCTTGGGAGGTGTTCAAGGAGATGCTGTTGAGGAAGTTCTTACCCTCGGTCGAGCGTGACCGCCTCATGAACGACTTCCTCCATCTGAAGCAAAGGCAACTCACGGTAGGTGAGTATGAGATAGAGTTCAGCAAGTTGAGCCGTTTTGCCCCGGGATTGGTCAGCGTTGAGACTGATCGATTTAAGCGATTTCTCGGTGGTTTGAGGAGCGAGGTGCAGCAGTTGACCAGTGCTTATGGGTCAGAAGACTTATGCAGGTGTAGTAGAGGCTGCTCTGAAGGTGGAGGCTATTGAGACCGCGAAGAGCAGAGGCCAGCAAATGATGTTGGACAAGAGAAAGTCGGTGGAGGAGAAGAAACCCCAGGTACCCGGTGCGGCTCCGGGAAAGAGGGGCAAGGTGGAGTGCAGCTTCTGTGGCCGGTCAGGCCACCCTGCCGAGAAATGTTTCAAGAAGGCAGCAGCTCAGAGGAAGGAGCAGGTTCATGCGATTCAGGGTGCTCCTAGGAGAGATGTCTCTTGTTCTATTTGCAAGCGATCCAGCCATGATGCGGCCCAGTGTTGGACCAAGGATAAAGTCTGCTTTCAGTGTGGGCAGAAGGGTCACATCAAGTCGAGGTGTCCTCAGTTTCAGCCAGCTCTTCCTGCAGTTCCGTTACAGGCTTTACCTCCACCCCAGCGTGTGGACAAGGGAAAGGGGAAGCTGAACGTGATCTCTTCCGAGGAGGCTCAGGCTTCGACCCAGGTCATCTCAGGTTAGTTGTTTGTTGTTTTTCTAGCCTGGTAGTTCTATTTGCTAGAATGTTTGCAGTATTGTTGTGGTAGTTCCTTAGTTTTCTATGCTCCTATAGGGAAATTTAAGGTAAAGAACCGCTGGGCGCGGGTTCTGTTTGACTCCGGCGCTACCCACTCGTTCGTGGCTAGAGCCTTTGTGGAGCGACATCGGTTGACCTTAGATCGTGTTCGGGATTCCTTCCGTGTCAAGTTTCCCTCTGGTGAATCTGTGTTGTCATATTTGGGCATTTTGGATTGCCCTGTTTTGTTGGGGAACTTTCTTGCGAAGGCGGACCTGAAGATGATTGATCTGGAGGACTTCGATGTTATTCTGGGCATGGACTGGCTCTCTAGGTATGATGCAGTCATTCAGTGCAAAGGAAAGCGCTTGGACTTCATCAGGGACGACGGTCAGCCCGGCAGCGTGTATGCTGATCCGTGTCAGGATTCTCCTGTCATCTCTGCGGTATGTGCTCAGAGGTTGTTTCTTTCTGGTTGTTGTGCTTGTTTAGTCTCGGCGGTTGAAACCGCTGTTAGCGTACCACGCTTGGAGGAGATTCCTATTGTTTGTGGTTTCGCCAATGTTTTTCCTGATGACCTTCCTGGTCTTCTTCCCGAGCGGGATGTTGAGTTTGTGATCGATTTGGAGCCGGGTACGCGTCCTATTGCTAAGGCGCCGTATCCGGATGGCCCCTCGTGAGTTAGAGGAGTTGCGAGGTCAGTTGGATGAGCTGTTGGCTAAAGGTTTTATCAGGCAGAGTTCGTCGCCTTGGGGTGCTCCTGTTTTGTTTGTAAAGAAGAAAGATGGGTCGATGCGGCTTTGCATCGACTATAGAGAATTGAACAAGGTCACTATTAAGAACAGGTACCCTCTGCCGAGGATCGATGATTTATTTGACCAGTTGCGCGGTAGCACAGTGTTCTCCAAGATCGATCTTCGTTCTGGTTATCATCAGCTCAGGATCCGTGAGGCGGATATTCCACGGACTGCGTTTAGATCGAGGCATGGACACTTTGAGTTTTTGGTGATGTCGTTTGGTCTGACCAACGCACCATCAGCCTTCATGGATATGATGAACAGGGTGTTCAAGGATTTCCTCGACAAGTTCGTTGTGGTCTTCATTGATGACGTGTTAGTTTATTCTCGTAGTGCTGAGGAGCATGAGCAGCATTTGCGTTTGGTCCTATCAGAGTTGAGGAACCATAAGTTATTCGCCAAGTTGAGCAAGTGCGAATTTTGGTTGCCTCAGGTTTCTTTTCTAGGCCACGTGGTGAGCAAGGAAGGGATCTCGGTCGATCCAGAAAAGATTGCAGCAGTGATGGATTGGAGTAGGCCGAGTACGCCTAAGGAGATCAGGAGTTTCTTAGGGTTGGCTGGATATTACAGAAGATTTGTGGAGGGTTTCTCTTCCCTAGCTGCACCATTGACCAAGCTGACTCAGAAGAATGTGGCATTTGTTTGGAGCGAAAAGTGCGAGGAGGCTTTTCTGGAGCTAAAGAAGAGATTGTGCACTGCCCCCGTTCTGACCCTGCCTACTGAGGGTGTGGATTATGATGTGTATGTGGATGCTTCGCTTGTAGGTCTGGGATGCGTATTAATGCAGGTTGGGAAGGTGATTGCCTATGGGTCAAGGCAGCTGAAGACTCATGAGAAGAATTATCCTACGCATGACCTTGAGTTCGCAGCGGTTATTTATGCGTTGAAGCTGTGGAGACACCTACTTTATGTGGCTCAGTGCAAGATCTTCACTGACCACAAGAGCCTGAAGTACGTGTTCACGCAGAAGGAGTTGAATCTGCGCCAGCGACGGTGGCTAGAGTATGTGGCTGATTATGATGTAGAAATCCAGTATCATCCGGGCAAGGCCAATGTGGTGGCCGACGTCCTGAGCTGAAAGACGGGAAAGATCTTTAACCTCTCCGCCGATCGGTTAGTTGAGGAGTTCCTCCTTATGGATATTTCAGTGGGATGCTGTGGTTTGCAGAGTAGTTTGTCAGTGGCAGAGCCGTCCTGGATTTCTTTGACAAGACTGCACCAGAAGGACGACCCGGATCTGTTGCACTTATTCATCCGGACAGAGAAGGGAGAGTTGCCAGATTTTGCTATCGATGATGCGGGTACTTTGAAGTACCGCGGCAGGTTTTGCATCCCTGCCGTTGGGGATATTAGAGGTATGATTTGTAGAGAGGCTCATGGATCCAGCGTTGCCTATCATCCAGGATCTACGAAGATGTACCGTGACTTAAGACAAATTGTCTGGTGGTATGGCATGAAAGGTGATATAGCCCGATTTGTTGCTGAGTGCCACATTTGCAAGCGCGTGAAGGCTGATCATGGAAGGCCTGGTGGCAAGTTGACCCCGTTAGAGATCCCGACTTGGAAGTGGGAGAGTATATCTATGGACTTCATTACGGGCTTACCAAAATCTCCGAGGGGATTTGATTCTGTTTGGGTTATAGTGGATAGATTGACGAAGTGTGCTCACTTCGTGCCTTATAAGATTGATTACCCGATGAAGAAGATAGCGGAGTTGTACTTGAATGAAGTCATCCGACTCCACGGTGTGCCGGTTAGCATCATTTCTGATCGAGACTCCCGGTTTACTTCTCGTTTTTGGCAGAGTCTGCAGGAGGGTTTGGGTACGGATCTGAGATATTCTACTGCGTACCACCCACAGACCAATGGGCAGACGGAGCGGGTGAATCAGATTGTTGAGGATATGATCCGATGCTATATTTTAGACCACGCCGGAGCGTGGGATGAGCGGCTGCGACTTATGGAATTTGCTTACAACAACAGTTATCAGGAAAGTTTGCAGATGGCTCCGTTCGAAGCCTTGTATGGGAGGCGCTGTAGGACTCCGTTGTTTTGGGCCGAGGCTGGTGAGAGGCCGTTGTTGGGTCCTAATGCGCTGGAGGATATGGAAGTCGCTGTGAAGCTTATTCGGGAGAAGCTTCGTATAGCTCAGGAGAGGTACGAAAAGAACGCCAATCGGCGTAGGTCTGCTTTGGAGTTCTCTGTAGGGGACCTTGTATTTCTTAAGGTTTCCCCAATGGTGGGTGTAAAGAGGTTTGGTAAGAATCGGAAATTGGACCCAAGGTATGTGGGCCCGTTCGAGATCTTGGAACGGATTGGCGTGTCAGCTTATAGATTGGGTTTGCCAGCGAACTTCCCTGGAGTTCATAATGTTTTTCATGTTAGCCAATTGCGGAAGTGTGTGCGCAGTAATGGGCAGGTCTTGGACGTTGTGCCCCAGTTGGAGCCCAACCTCTCTTTTGTTAAGGTGCCGGTTCGTATTTTGGATACTCAGGAGCGAGTGCTGTGAAAGAAGTCCATACCGATGGTGAAAGTTCTGTGGAAAAATCAGGATTTGGAGAGCGCGACTTGGGAGCTATAGTCGGCCATGAGGAGGGCTTACCCTCACCTGTTTCCCTGATTTGATCGGTATGTTTCCCTTCTTATAACTCCTATTGGTTACTTTTCCTTCTTTAGTAGGAGTGTTGTGCGTAAAGTTTCCGGACGAAACTTTCTTTTAGGGGGAGTGACTGTAACGCCCCCGATTTTTCTGCGTTTATTTTTATTCTCGTTTGGCGTTACGATGACGCGTTTCCGTGGCTTGTGCCATTTGTGGAGTGTGGTTTAGCTCCTTAGAACTGAGTGCCCTATTCTGTAGCCTATTGGCAAGATCTCCCTAGCAAGCCGAGTCGTTTTGGGTGACCCGGTGTGGCCTCTCGGGGGGATGTTGGTGTTTGGATTTATTTGGGTATAACTCGAGTTCTGTTCGTCAAAAATTAATTTCGACTTCGCCGTTGTGTTCGTAGCGTGGGTATTTAGCTACGGTGCGAATTTCGTCGAATTTCGAGGTAGTTCGGTTTTCGCGTCGTTTTGATACTTTATGTAATTTTGTAATAAATTATATTATTATATTAATATATATATATATAGGTTAAGTATTAGGTTAGGATGAAAAGCACGCTCATCTTCCCCACTTGAAACCGCCGCCCCTGTACGAGAGGAAACGGGAAACCGCCGAGCCTTGCCTTCCACCGCAGATTCCCGTAGCGTTTGTGGACGGAATTCGATTCCGAGAGTTGATTCGGATTGCTCTCGTCGAGACCTTTATTCCTACGGTAAGAAATTCGATTTTCGTGGAGTTTTAGGGGGATTGGAATTTTTGGTTTTTGAGGTTTCCGCCATTAAAGTTCGGATTTGCTTGTTAGGTGAGTTTTTGGTGCTGCTCTTTCTAGTGCAGCGTGAAGAGGATGGAAAGCCGACCAAGCTTCACCGGAAATCGAGGCAAGTGGTGTTCTTGCCCTTGCCAAGTTGTTTTCTTTTGTTTAAAGCCTATTATTTCTATCGTTTTATCTCCTATTTTTCCGTCTCGAATGATTAGTCATAGTTTGAATGGTAGTGGCGCGCGTCGTTGGTAGTTTCCTACTGCTACTGTAGTTGCGTGGGTCGTGTGCGCGTTCCGGTGTCGTCCGGGAAATCCCAACGGTACAGGTTAACCGCGCACGGTCATCAACCGTTAGGGCACACGACCACTGGTCGTGTGCCTCTGTTCGTGCGCGGCTGTCTTTTTATTTTCCAAAACTCTGTCTCGGATATCGCACGAGCGCTGGCAAACAGTGCGCATGACCACCGATCGTGCGCCACTGATCGTGCGCAGTTGCTAGGTTTTCTGTCAGGTTTCCCAGGTTCACTTTGCATGACCATCAACCAATGACAGCGCACGACCACCGATCGTGCGCCACCGATCGTGCGCTCTGAATATTTCCTTTCGCTCCGTATTTAGCTGGCGTCGATGCGCGGGTTATGTGGGCTTGAGTGTTTTGCGTTGTGTTATGGTAGTAACGTAAGAGTAGTTGTTTTATTAGTGTCATTTTGCGTGGCACGTTGAGTAAGTGAAGCTCACTCAATGTGGTGTCGTGAGGACCCAGGGCCAAGTCGTGTTGAGTCATTGCAGCACCTTTTCTTTCCTACCTTATTTTTCGTTCCCGAGTGGTTTTCTTGTTATATTTTTGGTTTTTCCTTGTAGGCCGTTTTCTTTACTTTTTTTTAAAGGCCGAATCGTGGGTCGTGGTTAGTAGTGGTGGTTTATAGCTCTTTGTGGGGGTGGAGTTGTGTGATTTAGCCAAGGCCACTCTTGTTTTTTTCTTGCTCCAGGTACGGGCTGGGCATGTGTGGGTGGAAGGTCCCTTGTGCTTTCACGTGTAGACCCTCGAGCTTGTTGACTTGGACATGGTGGATGGGGGGACTGAGTTTGCCTCCAATCCGGTTCCTCGTTGTTTGTTTTTGCTACTTAGTTTCTTCCTTGGTAGTTTGCAGCACTTTTGGCTCTTGGTAGCCTAGTAGGCCCTGCAGGATGTTGTTCCTGGGTTGGGTTGTTGCTGTTTCTTTGCACGTAGTGCTTTTCTTGTTGTCCTGTTTTGGACAGTTGTGACTCTTTCTACTGCATGTTTTTCGGTTACTTTTCCCCTTTGGTTGACTCTTTCATGCAGTTTTTACTTTGTTTAGCTTGCTGAGGTATTCTGTTTTCTTTTGGAATACCCCAGGTTCTGAGCCATAGCCAGTTGGGTGGCTAGTTTGCAGTGGTGGTGTTGGTGGTCTCTTGGACCTTGGTGTTCCGTTTGCCGTGTTGGTGAGGTAGTTTTTCAGTACTTTCTTACAGACATACATGTGTGTCAGTGGGTTCGTGTCAGGTTGTTGGCGCCCACTGGTAGTTGTTACCTTTGTACTGGATATATTTACTTATGCTGCTACCGTTTTCTGGAGATAGTCTACTTGCTCTGAGAAGGATTTATGCTAGGTTGCTAGTTATTTTGTTTAAAACTATAATTATTATTATAAATAAAACTCATGATCGGCATGTTTTTATAAAACTTAATCACTATTTTCCAAATCACGTATAAAGACCGTTTTCTTATATATTATATAAATTAAATGTAGGGTATTGCATAGCATGAGTGGTTCTCTTGGGACCCTTATGTGCTCTTTAGGATGTCAAACCTAAATAAAGTATTTTTCCGCAGCGTATAAATATAGTTTTTCTTTTGTGGACTAGGTGATCCACTAAGCCGGGGGATACGACCTCTAAAATATAACTGATTTTCTAATCATTAATCACATGATTTTCTTTCATTAAGTTGGTAGTTGGTTTTGCTTGAGCGTTAGCAGTTATCCCCTGCTTGACGTGGCATCATGAAGCGTGTTTTCTCTTACTCCGATAATTCTTAATTCGGAGAAAATGCGGGTTGTGACAGTGCGCTTCCCATGGATTTCAAGGGAAGAGCGTTCATTTCTTGTGGATCCAAAATCTCGGATCTACGATTTCGAGAGGGGTAACGAAAATTCCTACCCAAGAGATTTTCCCTCTTTATTAGTTCTTGTGGTGGACGATTTTTGCGTGGATTTTCGAAGCTTTATTTATCGCGGTGTTATTTTTAATAGATTTGTGATTTTCGTTTTGTTTTCCGATAAATCTGAGAGGAGTGGTGATCCTCACCTTTTCTTTAGTTGGGATAGATCCTACCACTTTTCAAATCGCGATTTCTTTGGTGGATCTATTTTGGTACAACTCCAAGCTCGTTGGAACCAATATTGTTCCTTTTAGCCGGAAAGGATTTTGGCCTATAGCCATTCTCCGATCCACTCACGGTTCGGCTACCCGTACGTTAGCGCGAGAGATAAATAAAAATCATTGTGTTTGCCGTGTTTCATTAGTGTGTCGGAAAGAGGGTGTTGATCGTAGTGAGAGTCGTCAAATCGCCGTCCGTGTAGGATCTTTTAGGACGGGCCTACATGTAACGCCCCCGATTTTTCTGCGTTTATTTTTATTCTCGTTGGCGTTACGATGACGTGTTTCCGTGGCTTGTGCCATTTGTGGAGTGTGGTTTAGCTCCTTAGAACTGAGTGCCCTATTCTGTAGCCTGTTGGCAAGATCTCCCTAGCAAGCCGAGTCGTTTTGGGTGACCCGGTGTGGCCTCTCGGGGGGATGTTGGTGTTTGGCTTTATTTGGGTATAACTCGAGTTCTGTTGGTCGAAAATTAATTTCGACTTCGCCGTTGTGTTCGTAGCGTGGGTATTTAGCTACGGTGCGAATTTCGTCGAATTCCGAGGTAGTTCGTTTTTCGCGTCGTTTTGGTGCTTTATGTAATTTTGTAATAAAATATATTATTATATATTAATATATATATATATAGAAATAGAAAGCCCCGCTTCATCTTCTCCAATTAAAAACCGCCGCCCCTGTACGAGAGAAACAGAGAAACCGCCGAGCCCTTGCCTTCCACCGCCGATTCCCGGAGCGTTTGTGGACGGAATTCGATTCCGAGAGTGGATTCGGATTGCTCTCGTCAAGACCTTCATTCCTACGGTAAGATTTCCAAGTTTCGTGGCCTTGCTTGTGGTTTTGAATTTCGGGTTTGACTTGTTTTCCGCCGGCAATGTCCAGATTTTTGGCCTTGTGCTTCGTTGCCGGATTCGTGCGTGAAGAGGAAGAAAAGCCGACCAAGCTTCGCCGGAAATCGAGGCAAGTGGTGTTCTCGCCCTTGCCAAGTTATTTTTTTTCTTTCGATTCATGCATCCTACTCGTTTCTACCATTTCTGTCTCCGATTTCCGTTTCGAACGATTTGGCATAGTTGTGTTGTGGTGGTGAACGAGTAGAATAGGTAGAAATTATGTTAGGTGTGCCGTAGGCCGTTTTCGGTGTGTCGTAGTTGTGGTTCGCAGTGTCGGGAGAATGTGATGCGCGTTCCGGTGTCGTTCGGGAAATCCCAAACGGTACAGGTTACCCGCGCACGGTCATCAAACGTTAGGGCGCACGACCACTAGTCGTGTGCCACTGTTCGTGCGCGGCTACCTGTTCATTTCTCCGAAGTTCTGTCTCGGCTATCGCACGAGCGCTGGCAACAGTGCGCACGACCACTGGTCATGCGACACTGATCGTGCGCTTATGCTAAGTTTTCTGTCAGGTTTCAAGTTTCCCAGGTTCACTTCGCACGATCATCAGCCGATGAGTGCGCACGACCACTGGTCGTGCGACACTGATCGTGCGCTCTGAATATTTCCTTTTTTTGCACCCGTATTTAGCTGGCGTCGATACGCGGGTTAGGTGGGCATGAGTGTTTTGTGTAGTGTTAAGGTAGTAATGTAAGAGTTATTGTTGTGATAGTTCGCTTTGCGTGGCACGTTGAGTGAGTGAAGCTCACTCAATGCGGTGTCGAGAGGACCCAGCGCCACGTCGTGTTGAGTCATTTCAACACTTTCTTTTTCTCTTTCCTCGATTTATGTTCCCGAGTGAATTCCTTGTTTATAATTGTAATTTCCTTGTCGGCCATGTTTCTCTTTCCTAATGGCCGAATCGTGGGTCGTGATTAGTAGTGGTGGTTTGTAGCTCTTTATGAGGGTGGAGTTGTGTAATTTAGCCAAGGCCACTCATGTTTTTCTTGCTCCAGGTATGGGCTGGGCATGTGGGTGGAAGGTCCCTTGTGCTTTCACGTGTAGACCCTCGAGCTTGTTGACTTGGACATGGTGGATGGGGGGACTGAGTTTGCCTCCAATCCGGTTCCTCGTTGTTTGTTTTTGCTACTACCACCTCCCACAGTTTAGGGTGTTAGAAGTTTCTTCCTTGGTAGTTTGCAGCACTTTGGGCTCTTGGTAGCCTAGTAGCCCCTGCAGGATGTTGTTCCTGTGCTGGGTTGCTGCTGTTTTCTCGCACGTAGTGCTTTTCTTGTTGTCCTGTTTTGGACAGTTGTGACTCTTTCTACTGCATGTTTTTCAGGTACTTTTCCCCTTTTGGTTGACTCTTTCATACAGTTTTTACTTTGTTTAGCTTGCTGAGGTATTCTGTTTTCTTTTGGAATACCCCAGGTTCTGAGCCGTAGCCAGTTGGGTGGCTAGTTTGCAGTGGTGGTGTTGGTGGTCTCTTGGACTTTGGAGTTCCGTTTGCCGTGTTGGTGAGGTAGTTTTTCAGTACTTTCTTACAGACATACATGTGTGTCAGTGGGTTCGTGTCAGGTTGTTGGCGCCCACTGGTAGTTGTTACCTTTGTACTGGATATATTTACTTATGCTGCTACCGTTTTCTAGAGATAGTCTACTTGCCCTGAGAAGGATTTATGCTAGGTTGCTAGTTATTTTTAAACTATAATTATTATTATAAATAAAGCTCATGATGAGCATGTTTTATAAAGCGTAATCACTATTTTCCAAATCACGTATACAGACCGTTTTCTTATATATTATATAAATTAAATGTAGGGTCTTGCATAGCATGAGTGGTTCTCTTGGGACCCTTATGCGTTCCTTAGGATATCAAACCTGATAAAGTATTTTCTTTCCGCAGCATTTAAATATAGTTTTCTTTTGTGGACTAGGTGATCCACTAAGCCGGGGGATACGGCCTCTAAAATATAACTGATTTTCTAATCATTAATCACATGATTTTCTTTCATTAAGTTGGTAGGTGGTTTTGCCTGAGCGTCAGCAGTTATCCCCTGCTTGACGTGGCATTATGACGCGTGTTTTCTATTACTCTGATAATTCTTAATTCGGAGAAAATGCGGGTTGTGACAGTTGGTATCAGAGGGAGGTTGCTTGATAAGTTAGTTGAGCAACCTTCCTTTTGTTTGCTTTTTAGTAGTTCAGCATCATGTCATTCACACACCGATATGTCATCAGCACGTCTTGGCAAAAGCACGAACACTACACTCATAGCATAACATGAAGTATACGGGGCATATTATGTAGTATGGGATGCATAATATGTGTTCGTATATGGATCCACCATAGGGGAAATATGTGAGGGTTATGTAGTATGGGATGCATAACCTCACCACATAGCTGCGACTAGCACGTTTTCTTTTTCGTTGCATGAGAATGTTATGTAGTATGGGATGCATAACATTTTCATGTGTACGCCGCTCATAACATGCATTAGGGCCTTTTTAGAATGCATAACACAAACATGCATATCATAACATTGCATAAGCACAATGTGCCATGCTAAAGACTGGCAGGATGACATACGTACACACATAAGTTTTCAAATTAATATAAAAGTCATGCATTCCCGATCTAGGCACAAGAGTTAGTAAGGTGGTGGTTAACCATCCTAGGTTAGGGCATAACATCTAAATTTTGTTAAAAAGATAAACTCTCAGAGCAAGTTTAGCAGCTTTAAGTCTATATCTATATATGTATTGTCTGTACTTGTATTTGGTTCTAGACGTTGTAATAGGGTCTCATTTGTGTTGTTATGATTTTAGAATGGCAAGGCGTCCTGCGACTCGATCGACTCCCCTGTCTGAGGGTGAGTCATCTGGGGCTCAGAACGATGCGGTGATCGAGAGTCTGCGTTAGAGTAACGATTCCATGAGAAGACAGTAGGAGGAGGTGCGAGCCCAGATTCAGTCTTTGGTGGAGGTCATGGCAGGTCAGACTCAGGGTGTGCAAGTCCCTGCGGGGGGGTTAGCTGTTCCTCCTCCTCCTGCACCCTTGAGACCTCCAGTGGTGGTGCCAGCAGAGATGGCCTTCATCTCGCAGTTTCAGAGGCTGAGCCCTCCCACTTATGATGGGAAGGCAGATTTCATGGTGATAGACGACTGGCTGATCTCCATGGAGGAGATGTTCTCGTACTCAGGGATTGCAGATGATCAGAGGGTGATGATAGCCGCCTATCAGCTTAAAGATTTGGCTAAGAGTTGGTGGCTGAGAGAGAAGGAGAGCTTGGTAGCCGGATGCTCTTGGGAGGTGTTCAAGGAGATGTTGTTGAGGAAGTTCTTACCCTCGGTCGAGCATGGCCGCCTCTTGAACGACTTCCTCCATCTGAAGCAAAGGCAACTCACGGTGGGTGAGTATGAGATAGAGTTCAGAAAGTTGAGCCGTTTGCCCCGGGATTGGTCAGCGTTAAGGCTGATCGAGTTAAGCGATTTCTCGGTGGTTTGAGGAGCGAGGTGCAGCAGTTGACCAGTGCTTATGGGTCAGAGACTTATGCAGGTGTAGTAGAGGCTGCTCTGAAGGTGGAGGCTATTGAGACCGCGAAGAGCAGAGGCCAGCAAATAAGGTTGGACAAGAGAAAGTCGGTGGAGGAGAAGAAACCCCAGGTACTCGGTGCGGCTCCGGGAAAGAGGGGCAAGGTGGAGTGCAGCTTCTGTGGCCGGTCAGGCCACCCTGCCGAGAAATGTTTCAAGAAGGCAGCAGCTCAGAGGAAGGAGCAGGTTCATGCGATTCAGGGTGCTCCTAGGAGAGATGTCTCCTGTTCCGTTTGCAAGCGATCCGGCCATGATGCGGCCCAGTGTTGGACCAAGGATAAAGTCTGCTTTCAGTGTGGGCAGAAGGGTCACATCAAGTCGAGGTGTCCTCAGTTTCAGCCAGCTCTTCCTGCAGTTCCATTGCAGGCTTTACCTCCACCTCAGCGTGTGGACAAGGGAAAGTGGAAGCTGAACGTGATCTCTTCCGAGGAGGCTCAGGCTTCGACCCAGGTCATCTCAGGTTAGTTGTTTGTTGTTTTTCCAGCCTGGTAGTTCTATTTGCTAGAATGTTTGCAGTATTGTTGTGGTAGTTCCTTAGTTTTCTATGCTCCTATAGGGAAATTTAAGGTAAAGAACCGCTGGGCGCGGGTTCTGTTTGACTCCGGTGCTACCCACTCGTTCGTGGCTAGAGCCTTTGTGGAGCGACATCGGTTGACCTTAGATCGTGTTCGGGATTCCTTCCGTGTCAATTTTCCCTCTGGTGAATCTGTGTTGTCAGATTTGGGCATTTTGGATTGCCCTGTTTTGTTGGGGAACTTTCTTGCGAAGGCGGACCTGAAGATGATTGATCTGGAGGACTTCGATGTTATTCTAGGCATGGACTGGCTCTCTAGGTATGATGCAGCATTCAGTGCAAAGGAAAGCGCTTGGACTTCATCAGGGACGACGGTCAGCCTGGCAGCGTGTATGCTGATCCGTGTCAGGATTCTCCTGTCATCTCTGTGGTATGTGCTCAGAGGTTATTTCTTTCTGGTTGTTGTGCTTGTTTAGTCTCGGCGGTTTAAACCGCTGTTAGCGTACCACGCTTGGAGGAGATTCCTATTGTTTGTGGTTTCGCTGATGTTTTTCCTGATGACCTTCCTGGTCTTCCTCCCGAGCGGGATGTTGAGTTTGTGATCGATTTGGAGCCGGGTACGCGTCCTATTGCTAAGGCGCCGTACCGGATGGCCCCTCGTGAGTTAGAGGAGTTGCGAGGTCAGTTGGATGAGCTGTTGGGTAAAGGTTTTATTAGGCAGAGTTCGTCGCCTTGGGGTGCTCCTATTTTGTTTGTAAAGAAGAAAGATGGGTCGATGCGGCTTTGCATCGACTATAGAGAATTGAACAAGGTCACTATTAAGAACAGGTACCCTCTGCCGAGGATCGATGATTTATTTGACCAGTTGCGCGGTAGCACGGTGTTCTCCAAGATCGATCTTCGTTCTGGTTATCATCAGCTCAGGATCCGTGAGGCGGATATTCCACGGACTACGTTTAGATCGAGGCATGGACACTTTGAGTTTTTGGTGATGTCGTTTGGTATGACCAACGCACCATCAGCCTTCATGGATATGATGAACCGGGTGTTCAAGGATTTCCTCGACAAGTTCGGTGTGGTCTTCATTGATGACGTGTTAGTGTATTCTCGTAGTGCTGAGGAGCATGAGCAACATTTGCGTTTGGTCCTATCAGAGTTGAGGAACCACAAGTTATTCGCCAAGTTGAGCAAGTGCGAATTTTGGTTGCCTCAGGTTTCTTTTCTAGGCCACGTGGTGAGCAAGGAAGGGATCTCGGTCGATCCAGAAAAGATTGCAGCAGTGATGGATTGGAGTAGGCCGAGTACGCCTAAGGAGATCAGGAGTTTCTTTGGGATGGCTGGATATTACAGAAGATTTGTGGAGGGTTTCTCTTCCCTAGCTGCACCGTTGACCAAGCTGACTCAGAAGAATGTGGCATTTGTTTGGAGCGAAAAGTGCGAGGAGGCTTTTCTGGAGCTAAAGAAGAGATTGTGCACTGCCCCCGTTCTGACCCTGCCTATTGAGGGTGTGGATTATGATGTATATGTGGATGCTTCGCTTGTAGGTCTGGGATGCGTATTAATGCAGGTTGGGAAGGTGATTGCCTATGGGTCAAGGCAACTGAAGACCCATGAGAAGAATTATCCTACGCATGACCTTGAGTTCGCAGTGGTTATTTATGCGTTGAAGCTGTGGAGACACTTACTTTATGGGGCTCAGTGCAAGATCTTCACTGACCATAAGAGCCTGAAGTACGTGTTCACGCAGAAGGAGTTGAATCTGCGTCAGCGACGGTGGCTAGAGTATGTGGCCGATTATGATGTAGAGATCCAGTATCATCCGGGCAAGGCCAATGTGGTGGCCGACGCCCTGAGCCGAAAGACGGGAAAGATCTTTAACCTCTCCGCCGATCGGTTAGTTGAGGAGTTCCTCCTTATGGATATTTCAGTGGGATGCTGTGGTTTGCAGAGTAGTGTGTCAGTGGCAGAGCCGTCCTGGATTTCTTTGACCAGACTGCACCAGAAGGACAACCCGGATCTGTTGCACCTATTCATCCGGACAGAGAAGGGAGAGTTGCCAGATTTTGCTATCGATGATGCGGGTACTTTGAAGTACCGCGACAGGTTTTGCATCCCCGCCGTTGGGGATATTAGAGGTATGATTTGCAGAGAGGCTCATGGATCCAGCGTTGCCTATCATCCAGGATCTACGAAGATGTACCGTGACTTAAGGTAAATTGCCTGGTGGTATGGCATGAAAGGTGATATAGCCCGATTTGTTGTTGAGTGCCACACTTGCAAGCGCGTGAAGGCCGATCATGGAAGGCCTGGTGGTAAGTTGACCCCGTTAGAGATCCCGACTTGGAAGTGGGAGAGTATATCTATGGACTTCATTACGGGCTTACCAAAATCTCCGAGGGGATTTGATTCTGTTTGGGTTATAGTGGATAGATTGACGAAGTGTGCTCACTTTGTGCCTTATAAGATTGATTACCCAATGAAGAAGATAGCAGAGTTGTACTTGAATGAAGTCATCCGACTCCACGGTGTGCCGGTTAGCATCATTTCTGATCGAGACTCCCGGTTTACTTCTCGTTTTTGGCAGAGTTTGCAGGAGGGTTTGGGTACGGATCTGAGATATTCTATTGCGTACCACCCACAGACCAATGGGCAGACGGAGCGGGTGAATCAGATTGTTGAGGATATGATCCGATGCTATATTTTAGACCACGGCGGAGCGTGGGATGAGCGGCTACGGCTTATGGAATTTGCTTACAACAACAGTTATCAGGAAAGTTTGCAGATGGCTCCGTTCGAAGCCTTGTATGGGAGGCGCTGTAGGACTTCGTTGTTTTGGGCCGAGGCTGGTGAGAGGCCGTTGTTGGGTCCTGATGCGCTGAAGGATATGGAAGTCGCCGTGAAGCTTATTCGGGAGAAGCTTCGTATAGCTCAGGAGAGGTACGAAAAGAATGCCAATCGGCGTAGGTCTGCTTTGGAGTTCTCTGTAGGGGACCTTGTATTTCTTAAGGTTTCCCCAATGGTGGGTGTAAAGAGGTTTGGTAAGAATCGGAAATTGGACCCAAGGTATGTGGGCCCGTTCGAGATTTTGGAACGGATTGGCATGCCAGCTTATAGATTGGATTTGCCAGCAAACTTCCCAGGAGTTCATAATGTTTTTCATGTTAGCCAATTGCGGAAGTGTGTGCCCAGCAGTGGGAAGGTCTTGGACGTTGTGCCCCAGTTGGAGCCCAACCTCTCTTTTGTTGAGGTGCCGGTTCGTATTTTGGATACTCAGGAGCGAGTGCTGCGAAAGAAGTCCATACCGATGGTGAAAGTTCTGTGGAAAAATCAGGATTTGGAGAGCGTGACTTGGGAGCTAGAGTCAGCCATGAGGAGGGCTTACCCTCACCTGTTTCCCTGATTTGATCGGTATGTTTCCCTTCTTGTAACTCCTATTGGTTACTTTTCCTTCTTTAGTAGGAGTGTTGTGCGTAAAGTTTCGGGACGAAACTTTCTTTTAGGGGGAGTGACTGTAACGCCCCCGATTTTTCTGCGTTTATTTTTATTCTCGTTGGCGTTACGATGACGCGTTTCCGTGGCTTGTGCCATTTGTGGAGTGTGGTTTAGCTCCTTAGAACTGAGTGCCCTATTCTGTAGCCTGTTGGCAAGATCTCCCTAGCAAGCCGAGTCGTTTTGGGTGACCCGGTGTGGCCTCTCGGGGGGATGTTGGTGTTTGGCTTTATTTGGGTATAACTCGAGTTCTATTCGTCGAAAATTAATTTCGACTTCGCCGTTGTGTTCGTAGCGTGGGTATTTAGCTACGGTGCGAATTTCGTCGAATTCCGAGGTAGTTCGGTTTTCGCGTCGTTTTGGTGCTTTATGTAATTTTGTAATAAAATTTATTATTATATATTAATATATATATATATATATATATAGAAATAGAAAGCCCCGCTTCATCTTCTCCAATTAAAAACCGCCGCCCCTGTACGAGAGAAACGGAGAAACCGCCGAGCCCTTGCCTTCCACCGCCGATTTCCGGAGCGTTTGTGGACGGAATTGGATTCCGAGAGTGGATTCGGATTGCTCTCGTCAAGACCTTCATTCCTACGGTAAGATTTCCAAGTTTCGTGGCCTTGCTTGTGGTTTTGAATTTCGGGTTTTGACTTGTTTTCCGCCGGCAATGTCCAGATTTTTGGCCTTGTGCTTCGTTGCCGGATTCGTGCGTGAAGAGGAGGAAAAGCCGACCAAGCTTCGCCGGAAATCGAGGCAAGTGGTGTTCTCGCCCTTGCCAAGTTGTTTTTTTCTTTCGATTCATGCATCCTACTCGTTTGTACCATTTCTGTCTCCGGTTTCCGTTTCGAACGATTTGGCATAGTTGTGTGGTGGTGGTGAACGAGTAGAATAGGTAGAAATTATGTTAGGTGTGCCGTAGGCCGTTTTCGGTGTGTCTTAGTTGTGGTTCGCAGTGTCGGGAGAATGTGATGCGCGTTCCGGTGTCGTTCGGGAAATCCCAAACGGTACAGGTTACCCGCGCACGGTCATCAAACGTTAGGGCGCACGACCACTGGTCGTGTGCCACTGTTCGTGCGCGGCTACCTGTTCATTTCTCCGAAGTTCTGTCTCGGCTATCGCACGAGCGCTGGCAACAATGCGCACGACCACTGGTTGTGCGACACTGATCGTGCGCTTATGCTAAGTTTTCTATCAGGTTTCAAGTTTCCCAGGTTCACTTCGCACGATCATCAGCCGATGAGTGCGCACGACCACTGGTCGTGCGACACTGATCGTGCGCTCTGAATATTTCCTTTTTTTTGCACCCGTATTTAGCTGGCGTCGATACGCGGGTTAGGTGGGCATGAGTGTTTTGTGTAGTGTTAAGGTAGTAATGTAAGAGTTATTGTTGTGATAGTTCGCTTTGCGTGGCACGTTGAGTGAGTGAAGCTCACTCAATGCGGTGTCGAGAGGACCCAGCGCCACGTCGTGTTGAGTCATTTCAACACTTTCTTTTTCTCTTTCCTCGATTTACGTTCCCGAGTGAATTCCTTGTTTATAATTGTAATTTCCTTGTCGGCCATGTTTCTCTTTCCTAATGGCCGAATCGTGGGTCGTGGTTAGTAGTGGTGGTTTATAGCTCTTTATGGGGGTGGAGTTGTGTAATTTAGCCAAGGCCACTCAAGTTTTTCTTGCTCCAGGTATGGGTTGGGCATGTGGGTGGAAGGTCCCTTGTGCTTTCACGTGTAGACCCTCGAGCTTGTTGACTTGGACATGGTGGATGGGGGGACTGAGTTTGCCTCCAATCCGGTTCCTCGTTGTTTGTTTTTGCTACTACCACCTCCCACAGTTTAGGGTATTAGAAGTTTCTTCCTTGGTAGTTTGCAGCACTTTGGGCTCTTGGTAGCCTAGTAGGCCCTGCAGGATGTTGTTCCTGGGCTGGGTTGTTGTTGTTTCCTCGCACGTAGTGCTTTTCTTGTTGTCCTGTTTTGGACAGTTATGACTCTTTCTACTGCATGTTTTTCAGGTACTTTTCCCCTTTTGGTTGACTCTTTCATGCAGTTTTACTTTGTTTAGCTTGCTGAGGTATTCTGTTTTCTTTTGGAATACCCCAGGTTCTGAGCCGTAGCTAGTTGGGTGGCTAGTTTGCAGTGGTGGTGTTGGTGGTCTCTTGGACTTTGGAGTTCCGTTTGCCGTGTTGGTGAGGTAGTTTTTCAGTACTTTCTTACAGACATACATGTGTGTCAGTGGGTTCGTGTCAGGTTGTTGGCGCCCACTGGTAGTTGTTACCTTTGTACTGGATATATTTACTTATGCTGCTACCGTTTTCTGGAGATAGTCTACTTGCCCTGAGAAGGATTTATGCTAGGTTGCAAGTTATTTTTAAACTATAATTATTATTATAAATAAAGCTCATGATCAGCATGTTTTATAAAGTGTAATCACTATTTTCCAAATCACGTATAAAGACCGTTTTCTTATATATTATATAAATTAAATGTAGGGTCTTGTATAGCATGAGTGGTTCTCTTGGGACCCTTATGCATTCCTTAAGATGTCAAACCTGATAAAGTATTTTCTTTCCGCAGCGTTTAAATATAGTTTTCTTTTGTGGACTAGGTGATCCACTAAGCCGGGGGATATGACCTCTAAAATATAACTGATTTTCTAATCATTAATCACATGATTTTCTTTCATTAAGTTGGTAGGTGGTTTTGCCTGAGCGTCAGCAGTTATCCCCTGCTTGACGTGGCATCATGACACGTGTTTTCTCTTACTCTGATAATTCTTAATTCGGAGAAAATGCGGGTTGTGACACTACATCAATCGTGGGCTACAGACGAGGAATGATAAGAGAAAGTTGGATGACAGTGGAAGCTCTCGGGCATCTGGCCCTGCCTCAAAGAAAGGAAGCAATGAAGCTTATAGTTTCGATGGCCTACCAAGCCACCCCTTCGAGAAATGTTTCAAGAGGTTGGGAGCTCAGAAGCAGCAACAATTGCTTGCAATTCAGAGCACGCCCAAAGGAGACCTGATCTGTGCTTTATGTATACAGAAGGGGTATGATGTTGCCCATCGTTGGAAAAAGGATAAGTTTTGCTTCAAGTGTGGGTCGAGAGGGCATTTGAAGTCTAGGTGCCCGCAATCTCAACCCCCGTTGCAGCCAGTTCAACTTCAAGCCTTATCACCGCCGCAACATCTAGATAAAGGGAAAGGTAAGTTGAATGTGACAACCATGGAAGAAGCGTAGACTTCCACCCAAGTGATATCAGATTAGATTCTAAACTAGTTCTTATCCTTCAGCTATAATCTTAATGTTGGTTCATCTAGTTACGTATACCATTTTATAGGGGATTTTAAGGTAAAGAATCGTTGGGCGCGCGTTCTTTTTGATTCTAATGATACCCACTTGGTTGTGGCTAGGACTTTCGTAGAACGTCATCGTCTAACTCTAGATCAAGTTGGTTATCTGTTTCACGTTAAGTTTCCCTCTGGTGACTCGGTGGTGTCAGACTAGGGTATCCTTAATTGTCCTTTCCTTTTAGGTGACTTCCTAGCTTTTTCTGATTTGAAGGTACTATACTTGGAGGACTTGGACGTGATTTTGGGCATAGACTTTTTGTCATAATATGATGATGTTATCCAATGAAAGGTAAAGCGTTTGGACTTCAAAATGGACAACTGCAACCCCTTGAGTGTGTATGGTTTTTCGTGCCAGGATTCCCCGATTATTTATGTAGTATGTGCTGAGAAACTCTTAGATTCTGGTTATTTTGCTTACCTGATTTCTATTTTGGAAACTAGTATTTTTGTGATGTGAGATTTTCCCGATGTTTTTCCAGTGAGTCTTCCCGGTCTTCCGCCTGTGAGAGATGTGGAATTTGTCATTGATCTTGAGCCGGGTACTCACCTTATTGCTAAGGCACCGTACCGTATGGCCCCGCGTGAGTAGGATGAGTTACGTACCTTGCTAGATGAATTACTGCAGTGTGGTTTTATTAGGCCAAGTTCTTCGCCTTGGGGTACTCCAGTCTTATTTGTTAAAAAGAAGGATGGTTCCATGAGGTTGTGCATTGATTATAGAGAGTTGAATAAGGTAACTATCAAGAACAGGTATCCATGCCGCGGATTGATGATTTGTTTGATTAGGTATATGCTAGTTTGGTGTTTTCGAAGATTGAACTTCGTTGAGGCTGCCATCAGTTGAGGATCCGTGATTCGGATGTTCCACAGACCGCTTTTCGTTCTCGGTATGAACATTTTGGTGATGTCCTTTGGACTGACAAATGCACTCTCTACTTTCATGGATATGATGAACAAAGTGTTCAAAGATTTCTTAAATCATTTCATAGTCACTTTCATTGATGACGTTCTTGTGTATTCTCGGAGTGTTGAGGAGCATGCTCAGCAGTTGCTTCTTGTACTGTCTACTCTAATAGAGCTTAAGTTGTATGCGAAATTAAGTAAGATTGAGTTTTGGCTTCCTCAAGTGTCTTTTTTTTGTCATGTTGTGAATAAAGATGGAATTTCTGTTGACCAGAAAAAGATAGTTGTTGTGATGGATTGGAAAATACCTACCATACCAAAGGAGATAAGAAGCTTCATAGGATTGACAAGCTATTATAGAAGGTTTGTGGAAGGATTCTCCATATTGTTTACACCTCTGACTAAGCTTACGCAGAAGAATGCAGTGTTCGTGTAGAGCGATGATTGCGAAGGAACCTTTCAGGAATTGAAAAAGAGATTGTGTACTGCTCCAATGTTGACCTTACCTACCAAAGGAGTGGAGTATACTGTTTTTGTGGATGCATCGTCTGGCTTGGATGCGTCTTGATGCAAGAGGGAAGAGTGATTGCGTATGGGTCGAGGTAATTGAAGACTCATGAAAAGAATTACCCTACAAATGATTTGGAGTTTGCAGCAGTGATTTATGCCCTGAAGCTTTGGAGACATTTGTTGTATGACGTATTGTGCAAGATTTATAGGGATCATAAGAGTCTGAAGTACGTCTTCACTCAAAAGGAGTTGAATTTGCGTCAGCACAGATGGTTAGAGTACCTCGCGGATTATGAGTTCGATATCCTTTACTATCCGGGCAAAGCTAACGTGGTAGACGACGCCTTGAGTAGAAAGACCGCATAAATCCTAAACCTTTCCATGCAGTCTTTGGTAGAGGAGTTTCTATTGATGGATATATTAGTTGGCAGTAGTGGCGTGCCTTCTAGCTTAGAAGCTGAAGAGCCTTCTTGGATTACCCTTACAAGATTGCATCAGAAGGATGATCCAGATCCGCAGTATACTCGAGGTAGGACGGAGAGGGGAGAATTGCCAGATTTCTCCATAGATGAGGTTAGTACCATGAAGTACTGTGGTAGGTTCTGTATTCATGCTGTTGGTGATATTAGGGCAAAGATTTGCAGTGAAGTGCATGGTTCTAGTGTTGCCTACCAACCTGTTTCTACAAAGATGTATAGAGATCTGAAGCAGATTGTTTGGTGGTATGAAATGAAGAATGATATAGCTAAGTTCGTGTCTGAGTACTTCACCTGCAAGAGGGTTAAGGCATATCATAGAAGGCCTGATGGCAAGAGAAAGGCATAGAAAAAATGAGTATTTCTATAATGCATATTCGTGAAAAGCTTCGTGTGGTTCAGGAGCATATGTGGAGTATGTAAATCGACGAAGGGTGGATCTTGAGTTCGCAGTTGGGGACATAGTTTTTTTGAAGGTTTCTCTGATACCAGGTGTTAAGAGGTTTGGAAGGAACCACAAGTTTTATCCCAGGTATGTGAGACCTTTCCAGATTGTTGAGCGCATCAGAGTGTCAGCTTGTAGGCTTGCTTTGCCTGCTACTTTCCCCAGTGTTCACGATGTGTTCCATGTGAGCTAGTTGCGAAAGTGTGTTCTTCGCGATCGTCTCGTCCTTGACTCGGTGCCCTAGTTGCAGCCTAATATTTCCTATGTCAAAGAACATGTACGTATTCTGGAGACTCAGGATCGGGTGTTGCGGAGGATGACCATTCCTATGGTCAAGGTTTTTTGGCGAAACCAAGACGTCGAGAGAGCGACTTTTGAGTTGGAATCGGCTATGAGAGAATCTCATCCTCACCTTTTATCATAGTTTCCATTGGTAAATATTTTCGTCCATTAACCTTTGGTTACTTCTTTTCTGTTTCGGATTCGATTTGCGTATCAAGTTTCATGACGAATCTTCCTTTTTGGAGGGGTGACTGTAACGCCCCTGATTTTTTCGGAAATTATTTTAATCCTCTTGGTGACGTCATAATGACGTAAGAGCGTTACGTTAACGCAGAGTTAACAGTGCGTCACCGTTAATGTGTTTTCGCGTCCGTTTGGTCAAGTTGACCAAAAATTTTGAATCTTACCGGAATTGGAAAATTTTATGTTAGAAAATTAAGTTATTCAATTTTAAAAATGTCCGTCAAGTTTCGTTGCGATCCGAGCAATATTAGAGCCTCGGTGAATTTTCAAAGATTCATAGAATTTTCATTCGTTGTAAAACTTTGGAAAATTATACCTCGAGAACGGCTAGTCAGATTTTGATTTTGACTTCACCGTTGGATTCGGAGAACCAACATTTACCTAGGGGGTGAATTTCGTTTGAATCGGTGTGCGTTTAGTCATTCGTAATAATATAATGTCTAAATATTATTACTAATACTACTATTAACATTATTAATAATAATATTATTATTATTATAAAAATTAATAATAAATTTATATCAAATAAATTCATTTGAATTACTCTCCCAATTCAGCGATTTTCAACGAATGCCCTCCCCTTAATTAAACTATTATTATTATTATTACCATTATTATTATTAATATTATGAATGTTAACAATATAAAAAAACTTTTGCAAAATGATTCGTTGAAATCATCCCCCCTATTCCGTCGAACCAACCGAACCCTCTCATAATAATTACCGTTATTATTATTATTATTACCATTATTATATTATAAAAATCTCATCTTCTTCCCTCAAGAAAAGAAAAAAACAGGTGGTACCTCTCCCCCCCTCCATTCGACGGATCGCCGAACCAGGCAGGTCCCGTTCTTTTTCGGAAACCTTTCGGCCACAACCATCAGAGCTCTGGTGCACGAAACCTTCGACGGAGCATAGATCTGGGAAGCTCTCACCGAGATACGCGTGCACGGTAAGATTTTTCTGTTTTGTGGGTTTTTGGTGTTAGGGTATTTAACAATAACCCTTGTTTTGCCCCGAAAAGTTCCTGAGATCGTAAACGAGGAGTTCTTGCAGCCGATTCTCGAAGCGGAGTGCTTGAGGCCAATTTTCGGAAGATTTGAGGCACCTTTTGTTTACCCTCTTGCTTTGCTACTATTGTTCATGTTTACCTCTTCTTTTTCTCTTCATGGGACTTAGAAATGTTGTACGATCTTGACATCTTGTGATGTATTGTTTCAATTGAATTAGGGTAGTGTAGAAAATTTATCTAAGTATATTGGTCAAGTCACTTTGTGAAACCAAAGAAATTCCGTCGAGACAAATTCGTGGAGACAAATCCGCTGATACCCATTCATCGAGAACCCCCTAATTTCGTCGAGTCTTTTCCAAATTCGTCGAGACCAGGTAAATTTGTGAAGTCAAGTATATTTCGTCGAGTGATCTCGTGACATTTAGTTTATTCGTCGAGTGAACAGTGAATTTGTCGAGTGCTTTCGACGAGTTTCTGTGGATAGGATTTTTCCGCCGGCTACTTACTCCAAATTCATTGAGTAAGGGTGTTTACACTTAGAAATTTCTGGATTATTCTTCCCTTGCTAATTCTTGGGTACTTTCGGGTTATCTCTATATCATTGTTATTATTTTTATTTTGGTCTTTTGTTGGCAGTGGATAAAGGACCACCATCTCATTGTCGGTTTGTGAATCATTACACATGGTGGGTTTTCTTCTCTCTTTTTTGGATTGTTGGGTTGTGTTGGACAATGTGGCCACCACCGCAGTGCCTTGTTGAGATGTTTGGTATGATGATTTGGGTTGAAAAATATGGCCACTGCCTCAGTACCATTTTTGTAACACCCCGGTTTTCAAGATCTTGGATCTCTGGAAGTTACCATGCGGCGGTAGTAGCTATCGCCCGACGGTAGCCTTGTTTCGTCGGGTGTAGTCAGCTTGATGAAAGCCGTTCGTTGAGTGCGTTGAGAGCATTGAGTGCTAGCGCGCGGCGTTAGCTATCTACCGCGCAATGATAGCTTGGCGTTGAGCACGTTAAGAGGCTGTCGTTGAGTGGTGGCGTTGAGTGAGCTACCGCGCAGCGTTAGTTCTACCGCTAGCATTAGCGCGTCATTATTTTTCTGGCAGAGCGCTCGAGAAACTACTGCTTGGCAGTAGGTAGTTACCGCCCGACGGTAGCGGACGGAAGCAGTTCCGTCGTTTGGATTTTTTGCCGTCCGATTTCATTTAGGTTTTGATCCTAAGGCCCAAGAATCTCCCTCCAGAGTGCTTTTATAGGGCTGAACCGTTGTTTCCCCTCATTTTCTCATTTGAGAAGTGGGAGTTAGGGTTTTTGAGGAGAGCGGAGGAGCAAGAAGAGAGCTTTCTTTCTCCATTGACGGAGATTCGGAGCCCCGATCATTGATCCAAGTCCTGATCTGTGGAGAGGATTTAGAGACGCTCATTTTCATCCGTACAAGGCAAGGATTCCATGGCGAGGAAGATGGGTCGTAAGGTAACGACACTTCTCATCTTAATTTTAGGATGCATGGATGACATCTATTCTTTTCTTGCTTTCTTTCAAGCATTCTAGGCATCGGATCTCTCAAATAAGAGGGATTCGAGTTACCTTGGTTCAAGAGAAGCCACCGGGTCGATTGTGTCCGACCCCGACATGACTTTGCACTAGAAATCCGCTTCGTTAGTGGATTAGGCATTTTGGGTGAAGCCGTTCTCACGACCGTTAGTCCGACTCGGTGATGTTGCATAGCGAGCCTTTTGGATTTTGTTAGAAATCTGTTAGCGGCAAGACTCCATTTATGATGTTGTATGTCCTCCTTATTCCGCGCAAGTACGCGTAATAAGAACTAGACAAGGTTTCCTCCGTTGTGACGGTAGATGGTTTCCTTGGGGCACGAGGACATTACGGTACGAACGATGGATTTGGGCGGGAAAGGCTTGGGATTGTGATGTGCTAAGGCGTAGTTTGTCTTTGCGGTCGGCTAGCTAGCCCGTGACATTGCAAAGTAACGTGTGGAGAGTGTCCCGACGAGACAAGTCCGCTTCTGTGGAACTGACAAGAACGCCAAGCTTTGGACAAGCTTGGACGATACCAGCTGGGTCCCGATGGGTCTCCTTCGGTAGACTTGGTCCCGATATTGCAGTCGAGCCTGGGTTGTCACGAACAGGTGGAGTTTAGCAAGGGTTCTAAGTATCGGTTGTTTTGTGTTTGTGGCGAAATCCTGATGAGAGAAGTCAGAGCTTGCAGGCAAGCCCGAGTTTTAAGACCCACGAGCGGGTGGGGCCTTGGCAAGAGTTCTGTGTGGCGGCTTGTATGCCGTTAGGGGAAATTAAAGTACCCGTATGTTTGCGGCTTGAACGCCGAAGGGGAAATTGGAAGTACCCTTGTGATTGCGGCTTGAACGCCAATGGGGAAATTGGAAGTACCTAATTGAAGATGTGTTAGAAGCATACGCTTTAGGGTGCCTTAGGTGAAGCCCAGGTTTGCATACATGCTGTATTGTATGCCCCCTTTTATTATATGCTCAGCGTAGAAACGTGTTTGTTGTATTATACATCCAAACATGTTTTATAGCTTTACATGTTCATGTTTATTGCATACGAAGTGCTTACCTGCAGGGTGATGGAGTGCCCCAGGATCTGCTAGGGACAGTTGAGAGGAGATGTGTTGGTTACACAGTTGAGGTCAGCATTTGCTGACCCACGTTACAACCAATTTTTACAGGTCAAGGATCGCAAGCAGGAGCAAGCTTGCCGGCCAAAAAGGCCTAAGCCTCATGAAGTGTTTCACGTTGTGTAATAACTCTATTTTATGGAATGTGATACTTTATGCACTATGTTTTCAGCTTGTATGCTGAGGTAGCCTAAAAGTGCTTATGCACGTTAACTTTTGATGTTATTGATTGAGTATTGAACTCATAATTGTTGTAAGGCCTTAAGGCCGTTTCGATACTCATATGTTAATGGAAAACTTCTAGTCTTGTTCTTTTATTTCCGCTGTGTTTGGTCTTAGTTTTGAGTTGGGTAGTTTATATCATCTTATAATGCTTAAGCAGTGACGTCTGTATGTTGTGGGGCCTCGGTCAGACCCATATTAAATGGTCATTATAGGGGAGGTATTACAATTTGGTATCAGAGGGAGGTTAGTGTCCAAGGAAAGGATTCTTGGTCGAATGTCATAATCGGATCATGTTAAAAATTTATCCACATAGGAGTATCGTGAGACCGTGAGTGTCCTAGTGTCTAAGTTTTGCGAATAGAGGTTGATTCTTGTTTTACTTTGCTTTTGCTAAGGGTGCAAGCGACGAGGCAGGGACATCGAGGCCGTGAGAAAAGCCTTCGACGAGCAGTGCTGCTTCTCCATGTCCGATGGGTATTGGGGGAACCTCGGCCGATTTCTATCGCATGCTTGTAGAAGTAATGGTAGTGGCCTAAGCCACAGCGGCGGCGCAAGATGTGACCCCTGCCGCACAAGAAACGACTCTTGTTATCTTGAATGTGACACCGACCACACAGGGCGGTGGAGCCTGGCAGGCAGAGCCTTTGGCGGAAAGAGTGGTGGTCAGACAGGGAGACCGACAGATGAAGTATTTCTTAAGCTTTCACCCTCCAACATTTAAGGGAGTCGGCACGCCTACCGATGCAGAGGACTGGTGGGCGAGAATTCAAGAATTGTTAAGGGCGATAGAGACGCTAGAGGAGAAGCAATCGGAGTTTGCGGCTTTCATATTAGAAGGATGCGTTAAGCTGTGGTGGGTGAGCCATAGCGGTCGCCAGTTCCCTAGACGCATCCCGTCCATAGAAGAGTTCGAGAATGCTTTCTATAAGAAGTCTATCCCATCGTTGACGAGGTTGGCCCTTCAGAGACAATTTTTGCACTTGGTGCAGCGGGACAAGACAGTGGATGAGTACGTCAAGGAGTTCACTCGTTTGGGTCGATATGCTGGAATGACCATGGCAGACGATGAAGAGAGGGACAACCTCTTTTATCATGGATTGCGGGAGAATCTGAGACAAGCCCTCATAGATATGAAGAAAGCGGGCTTTAACAAGTTGATCGAGGCCGCTAGGACTTTGGAGAGAAATATGGAGCGAACCCAACGTCGAAAGGGTTTTGCAGTAAAACAGGGAGAAGGAAAGCCTTCTCAATCACAAGGAAAATCTGAAGGAAGTAGGTGGAAAAAGAAACCCCATCCCTAAAAGACTTGGGAGAAGAATAGTACAATGTCGGAGGGGTCTCGCTTCAAGGGACTTCCATCATGCTACAAGTGTGGCAAGCCGGGCAATATAGCTCGTTTTTGCACTAAAGGTGGCGGTGAGCAGGAGATAAGGCAAGAGCAGTCGGTGCGCTCCGGGCCCAGCGCAGCGGAGAAGGGAAAGATGGCAGAGTCGAGCGCTTCTCGTTTCCAACCTGTGCAGCCAAGGGAATACAACCTTGGGCAACAGGAAGCGATCTGCCAACCCAATGTGGTGACAGGTATGGGAAAGTTTATGTTCATTTATTTACTTTAGACTTGCGTTACCTTTTATGTATGTCGCCGGTGTTGTAGGATTTGTGCTAGTTTCCAGTTACCCCGCTAGGGTATTTTCGATACATGTGAGTCGTACTCTTTTCTTGCGGAAAGCTTTATCCGGAGAATTTGAGTCGAACCCTCTTCGACGGGCGGAGAGCTTAGGGTGCGCATGCCCAATGAGTCCTTCATGACCACCAGGATGAGAGGGCACATTGGTTGGAGTCTAGGCGGAATTGATTTCGGACTGATAGCAACGGTTCTACCGTTGGCCAAATTTGATGTGATCTTAGGGATGGACTGGCTTGTAGAGCAGCGTGCTAGTATTGACAATTTGTTAAAGGTAGTGACCCTAATTAGCAAGGGAAAGGCAGAAGTTATATTTAAGGGCCTTAATGGAGTGGCATGTTCCCTAATTTTGGCCATACAGTTGGTGCAGGCAGTCAACCAGGAAGGAGTAGCTCTTATAGCATTGTTGGAAGTTCGCCTTTCTAAGTTATCACTTGGAGAAGTGCCGGTAGTTGCAATTCGAGGATGTGTTTCTTGAGGAGCTTCCTGGAGCACCTCCTCGACGGGAGATTGATTTCTCAATTGAGTTAGTGCTAGAGGCTAGGCCGGTGTCACGTTCTCCTTTTAGAATGGCACCAAAGTAGTTGGCCGAACTCAAGGTGTAGCTGCAGGATCTGTTGGAGCAGGGGTATATTAGACCCAGTTCTTCCCCATGGAGCATGCCAGTGCTATCTGTGAAGAAGAAAGATGGTAGTATGCGGCTGTGTATAGACTACCGGGAGCTGAATAAATTGACCGTCAAGAATAAGTATCCGATTCCACGGATAGATGACCTGTTCGACAAATTGGTGGGGTCAGTGGTGTACTCTATGTTGTAATTGATGTCTGGATACTATCAGTTGCAGATTCGAGATGAGGACATACCCAAGACAACGTTTGGTACAAGGTATGGTCACTTCGAGTTCTCAGTGATGCCGTTCGGGTTGACGAACGCGCCATCAATATTCATGGATTTGATGAACCGAGTTTTTCAGGAGTATTTAGACTCATTTGTGGTGGTCTTCATTGACGATATTTTGGTATACTCCAAATCGAAGGCGAAGCATGAGACTCACTTGAGGGTAGTTTTGCAGGTGTTGAGAGAGAACCAGCTTTATGCAAAGTTCTCGAAATGCGAGTTCTGGTTAGAAAAGGTGGCATTTTGGGGCATGTGATTAGTGGTGATGGGGTGGCAGTGGATCCGGTGAAAGTCGAAGCCATCAGGGATTGGCCGATTTTGAGAAACGTGGCGGAAGTCCGAAGTTTCCTTGGACTAGTCGGGTATTATAGAAGGTTCGTGGAAAACATTTCACGGATAGCTCTACCCCTCACTTCCCTTACTCACAAGGACCAGAAGTTCGTATGGACTCAAGAGTGCAGTCAAGCATTTGACACCTTGAAGGAAAGGCTGATGACAGCTCCGATCCTAAGTATTCCTAAAGGGACTGAAGGATTTTAGATCTTCAGTGACGCATCAGGATGCGGTTTAGGTTACGTGTTAGTGCAACACGGCTGTTTGATAGCCTTTGGGTCTAGGCAGTTGAAACTACATGAGAGGAATTACCCCGCCCATGACTTGGAGTTGGCGGCGGTAATTTTTGCGTTGAAATTATGGTGGCACTATGTGTATGGTGCGAAGGTAGAGATCTTCACGGACAACAAAAGCCTGAAGTATCTTCTGGATCAAAAGGATTTGAACATGCGGCAATGCAGATGGGTCGAGTTCCATGGGGACTACGACGTGGCGATTCAATATATGCCAGGCAAAGCCAACGTGGTGGCGGATGCCTTGAGTAGAAAGTTTTTTGAACAGGGGAATTGGATTGAAGCTCATGATGAGTAGTTGGTGCGAGACTTTGAGTCCCACAACATCATTTTTGTAGCAAGAGGCGAGTCTAGCATGGCTCGATTGAACTAGATAGAGTTGCAAAATGACTTATCCGATCGTGTTTGGGAATTGACTAGCTTGGATATAGAGTTCCAGCCATATGTGGTGGAAGCTAAAAAGGGCGAAGGTAGCGCCTAGGAGATGATTGATGGGATCCTAAGGAAGGAAGGAAGGATATGTGTTCCGTAGTTCGACATGCTCCATGAGGAGTTGATGTTTGAGGCTCATTTTGCGAAGTACTCCATTCACCCGGGCAGTACGAAGATGTACTTGGATATGAAGAAATCCTTTTGGTGGCCTGGTTTGAAGCGGGATGTAGCTTTGTACGTGAGTCGGTGCCAAACTTGTTCCTTAGTGAAGGCCGAGTGTTAGAAGCCAGGCGGGTTCCTGAAGCCTCTTCCTATACCCGAGTGAAAATTTGATGACATCGCCATGTACTTTGTGCATGGGTTACCTCGATCGCAGCAGGGTAATGACGTGATTTGGGTGATCGGGGATCGTTTGACCAAAGTGGCTCATTTCATCAAAAATTGGAAAGAGGAAAGCGTGGAGAAGCTGGTAGAGTTGTATGTTCGCAAAATTGTGCGACTACGTGGGATTCCTAAGAGTATTGTTATTGATCGCGATGGACGATTCACGTCCAAAGACTGGAGGTTTGTACAGAAAATCTGGGCACGAAGCTCAAATTCAGTACGACGTTCCATCCTCAAACCGATGGACAATCAGAAAGAATGAATCGTATAATGGAGGATATGCTGAGGATGTTTACCCTTGATTTTTGAAAGAAGTGGGAAGATCATCTCTTCATGGTGGAGTTTGCCTATAACAATAGTTATCAGGCAAGTATAAAGATGGCGCCATATGAAGCTTTGTATGGAAGGCGGTGTCGAACACCGATGTCTTGGGCAGAGGCGGGAGACACCAAAGTTTTGGGAAAAGAGGTAGTGACTGATGCTTGTGAGTTGGTGCACACCATTTAGGAGCGCATGAAGGTTTCTCAGGATCGGCAAGCGAAGTATTTCAATTCTCTCCACAGGAACGTGGAGTTCGCGGTAGGCGACTAGGTATATCTAAATATTAAGTCATTCAAAGGCGTTTCACGGATTCGCCGACTCAAGAAGTTGAGTCCGAGATTTTTGGGGTCGTTCAAAACTATAGAACGCATTGGAGAATCCGCTTACCGATTATTGTTGTCTGTAGAGCTGAGTGGATTATATGATATCTTCCATGTCTCCATCTTGAGGAAAGCCTTGGTAGAGGCAAGTGTTGTTGTCGAGTCGGCAGCAGTGCCGGTCGAAGAGGACTTGGGGACGAAAGTCCTCCCAATTTGCATAGAGGATGCAGAAGTTTGACAGTTGCGGAATAAAGAAGTTAAGCTCGTGAAAGTACGTTGGGACAACTGCGTGCGAGACGAGTTCTCTTGGGAGCATGAGCAAGCAATGCGGGAGGAATTCCCAAAACTTTTTTTTACTTCAGGTATGCTTTTGGTTTGAGTGCATGCTTAATTTCAAGGATGAAATTCTTCCAAGGGGGGAGGAGTTGTAACACCCCGGTTTTCCAGATCTTAGATCTCTGGAAGTTACCGTGCGACGGTAGTAGCTATCGCCCGGCAGTAGCCTTATTTCATCGGGTATAGTCAGCTCGACGAAAGCCGTTCATTGTGTGCATTGAGAGCATTGAGTACTAGCGTGTGGCGTTAGTTATCTACCGCGCGGCGATAGCTTGGCATTGAGTGCATTGAGAGGCTGACGTTGAGTGGTGGCGTTGAGTGAGCTACCGCTCAACGTTAGTACTACCGCTGACATTAGCGCGACATTATTTTTTTGGCAGAGCGCTCGGGAACTACCGCTCGACGGTAGGTAGTTATTGCCCGACAGTAGCGGACGGAAGCAGTTCTGTCGTTTGGCTTTTTAGCCATCCGATTTCATTTAGGTTTTATCCTAAGGCCCAAGACTCTCCCTCCAGAGTGCTTTTATAAGGCTGAATGGTTGTTACCCCTCATTTTCTCTTTTGAGAAGTGGGAGTTAGGGTTTTTGAGAAGGAGGGTGGAGGAGCAAGAAGGGAGTTTTCTTCCGCCATTGATGGAGCTTCGGAGCCCCGATCGTTGATCCGAGTCCAGCTCCGTGGAGAAGACTTGGAGGCGCTCATTTTCATCAGTGCAAGGCAAGGATTCCATGGCGAGGAAGATGGCTCGTAAGGTAACGCCACTTCTCATCTCGGTTTTAGGATGCGTGCATGACATATTCTTTTCTTGCTTTCTTTCAAGCATTATAGGCATCAGATCTCTCAAATGAGAGGGATTCAGGTTGCCTTGGTTCAAGAGGAGCCACCGCGTCGATTGTGTCCGTCCCCGACATGACTTTGCACTAGAAATCCGCTTCGTTAGTGAATTAGGCATTTTGGGTAAAGCCGTAGTCGCGACCGTTAGTCCGACTCGGTGATGTTGCATAGTGAGCCTTTAGGATTTTATTAGAAATCCGTTAGTGGCAAGACGCTATTTGTGATGTTGTATGTCCTTATTCCGCGCAAGTACGGGTAATCGGAACCGGACAAGGTTAGCTCCGTTGTGACGATAGATGGTTTCCTTGGGGCACGGGGACGTTACGGTACGGACGGTGGATTTGGGTGGGAAAGGCTTGGGATTGTGATGCGCTAAGGTGTGGTTTGTCTCTGCGATCGGCTAGCTAGCCCATAACATTATAAATTCACGTGTGGAGAGTGTCCCGACGAGATAAGTCACCTTTTGTGGAACTGACAAGAACGCCAAGCTTTGGACAAGCTCGGACGATACCAGCTGGGTCCCGCTGGGTCTCCTTCGGTGGACTTGGTCCCAATATTAGAGCCGGTCCTAAGGTCGTCACGAATGGGTGGGGTCTAGTACGGGTTCTTAGTATCGGTTGTTTTGTGTTTGTGGCGGAATCTTGATGAGAGAAGTCAAAGCTTGAAGGCAAGCCCGGGTTTTAAGACCCACGAGCGGGTGGGCCTTGGTAAGAGTTTCGTGTGGCGACTTGTATGATGTTAGGGAAATTAGAGTACCTGTAAGTTTGCGGCTTGAATGCCGAAGGGGAAATTGAAAATATCCTTGTGATTGCGGCTTGAACGCCGATGGGGAAATTGGAAGTACCTTATTGATGATGTGTTATAAGCATATGCTTTAGGGTGCCTTGGGTGAAGCCCAGGTTTGCGTACATGCTACATTAAAGGCCCCCTTTTACTATATGCTCAACATAGAAATGTGTTTGCTGTATGAGAAATCCAAAGATGTTTTATAGCTTTACATGTTCATGTTTATTGTATACGAAGTGCTGACTTGTAGGGTGATGGAGTGCCTTGGGGTCCGCTAGGGACGGCCGGGAGGTGATGTGTTGGTTACATAGTTGAGGTCAGCCTTTGTTGACCATGTTATAACCAATTTTTACAGGACAAGGATCGCAAGCAGGAGCAAGCTCACCGGCCAAAAAGGCCTAAGCCTCATGAACTGTTTCACGTTGTGTGTTAACTCTGTTTTGTGGAATGTGATACTTTATGCACTATGTTTCCGGCTTGCATGCTGAGGTAGTGTAGGAGTGCTTATGCACGTTTACATTTGATGTTATTGATTTAGTCTTGAACTCTTAATTGTTGTAAGGCCTTAAGGCCGTTTCGATACTCATATGTTAGTGGATAACTTCTAGTCTTGTTCTTTTGTTTTCGCTGTGTTTGGTCTGAGTTTTGAGTTGGGTAGTTTATATCATCTTATAATTCTTAAACTGTGGCATCTATATGTTATGGGGTCTCGGCCGGACCAATATTATATGGTCATTACAGAGGAGGTGTTACAGTTTTACTGGTGGTAATGATTCACGTGGTTGAGCTGATCAGTCTCTTTTACATATAAATATAACATGTATATCTATACTCATATATGATTAGTGAAGTCTGAAATCACTCGCACTTGGTGTGAGTTTTATTTATATCTAATCCCTTGTGGTTTCTCTTACACTTACTGTTTATTTGACCTTGGATACTAAGGTTTTCTTTTAGTTAGTCTGAATCAGGTAGGTATCCCTCTTAGCTTGTCTGATTATTTAATTTTGATCTTTACCGCCACTTGTATATTCTTGCTGAGACATTCTTTTATTTTGAATGCCTCAAGCTCAGAACAATAGCGGTTTGAGTAGCTAGAGTTGGTGGCCGCAGGCGTTCTGCAGTTGTAGCAGAGGTTCTTCCCTCACATTCATGAGATAGTTTTGTTGTTCTTACTTTGGTTCAGACATACATATTGTTCTGTGGGTTCGTGTATGGTTGTTGACGTCCATAGTGAATTATTGTAAATGTTAGACTATTTACTAGCTGCTATGCTATTTTCTTACTAGTTTGTTTTACCAACTTGCTCTTTGGGAAGGATTTATGCTAGGCTGCATGCTAGTTATTTTCAAAGTATAAAAATATTAATATTCTTATCTCATACTGACGACATCCTTTTAAATCAAATGTCACTCAATTTTAATGAACGTAAAAGCTCTTTTAGTACTTATATAAAATCTAGAGGTGTGCATATCATGAATTATTCTAATAGATTTTCATGCTCATATAGGATAATAAATGAACTAAAAAAAGTATTTTCCGTTACATATATGTATATTTTTACCCGTGAACTAGTTGATCCACTGAGCCGAGGGACACATCCATCAAAACTTAAACTCAAACTATATTTTCATCATAAAAAATTATGAATTTCATGAAAAGTAATAGGAGTAGGTTCTTGCCTGAGTGCCTGCAGTTTTCTCCTGCATGACGTGGCATCACGACGTGTTTTTTCTCTCACTCTGATATATAATCCAATACTCAGGAAATGCGGGTTATGACACTGGAGACTCTTAGGCATCGGACGGAAGAAAAGAAAGAGAAAGCTGCAATATATCAGTAATATAACAAGTAAGGGACAAGATGGTATTATTAATCTAGCAATTAATATATCAACAGTTCAATAAGTAAGCAGGTAATAATAGAAGACATATACATGTGCATAAGAGCACATATATACAAGTAGTGTAACAAAGAGCAAAATATATGAAGAACTGAATTGAACTTAACTTATAAGGATGCCCAAACAAGCTTATAAGTTAAGGGTCTAATATAATAAATAGTAACTCATCATATTAAAAAGCTCATACTAATTTATATGATGAGTATCTTATGCGGTGTAATACAATAGAAAGAATGGATGATAACTCACCCATGTTTACATACACATCCTTATTTGCTATGTTGACATAGACTTTAGCTTCAAATTTTCAAGGGTAGCTAACCACTCAGGAACCACCCGTCATGGTCATAAGGTGGAAGTGGAACAGGATCCTCCACTATTAGGTAGGTATGCACACTACCTGACCTAGGCCTCCGTACACCTCAACGTAAACAAAACCAAGCAACGGAGCTCCTGCATACTACAATATAGAAGGGGACTTATGAAGTAAACACCAAAAGCCCAGCTCATCTTGCCCAAAAAGGTACGGAAGGGGTCTTTGCGAAGTATGCACCAAAGCGCCTAACCCAACCAGCCTGAGTCTATCTTCTAGCTTTTATCAGTGTGACCACCAACTAGCCCATAGACTCGCCATAAGTAATCCTCTCACTAGAATCATCATGCAACCGTGTATTAATCATACTCACCCATGTAAATTCCTATGATCATTCTATGCTAATTGTTGGGTCCATTGCCCATAATGTTCTATATTAGAAGAAGTCAAATATGTCAATGAGCATACACAATGGTATATTTAATGTATGTTCAAGTTCATACACGCAGGTTAGTCCTTATAACATTGACAGGACATGAATTCCAACTAGTGTGACAGGTGGTCACAAGGTGAAGATGTTGGATAGGCTAAAAATCGCTTAAGTCCACAGGCATTGAGTGAGGTCTATTCACTCAACGCCAGGTGAGTTAATTCATTGAATATAGCTTGTTAGTCTTAGCCTAAATATTGGCTAGACAGAAATGTGGCTAAGTACACAGACGTTGAGTGAGGTCAACTCACTCAAGGCCATATAATAAAAAGCTGTGAGACAGGCTAATGCAGCAAAAGCCTAAGAAGAAATGAGCAGAAAAGTGGCTATGTCCACATGCTTTGAGTGAAGATCATTCGCTCAAAGCCATAAGTTCATAATCGTTGAGTATAGCTCAATCAGTCAATGCTACGGGAAAACTGTGAATATTTACCAAGTCCATGGGCATTGAGTGAGGCAAGCTCACTCAATGCCATGTGATAATGCGTTGACTAATTCTCAAAGCAAGTGTTTTTTAGATACAGAAATTTGGCTAAGTCCGAATGCATTGAGTGTAGCTCACTCACTCAACGCCAGATAACAGAAGAAAATATGTCAAGTAGTTTGGCATTGAGTGGAGCTTACAAAATCAACGCCAAGAGGCATAACAATAAGCTAAGGCAAAAAGCATTGAGTGAGGCTTGCTCACTCAATGCTGTCAACGCCTAATGATAGAAAGATTGCCTAAGTGTTTTGGGGTTGAGTGAGGCTTGCTCACTCAACATTGTCAATGCCTAACGACATAAAGATTGGCTAAGTGTTTTGGAGTTGAGTGAGGCGAGCTCAATCAACGCTGTCAACAACTAATGGCAGAAAGGTTGCCTAAGTATTTTGGTATTGAGTGTAGCTTACTCACTCAACACCTAGATAGACAAAATTCTGTCTAAGTGTTTTGGCATTGAGTGAAGTTTTTTCACTCAACGCCTATTCTACTTATGCTCGATTTTGGCTAAGTCTACAGGTGCTGACGTCAGCAAAATCATTAAAGTCAACTAATTTCAAATCAAGTACGGAGAAGCTACAGAACATGACAAACTCTGCCGAGAAGCTACTGTACGTCTTCTTCCGTTAAAGCAAGGTGTAGCTGGAAGTTGCAGGTAGGCCCCACTGGTTTCTAAGAGCCGTTGATCCGTGAACAACAAAAGGAAGAGATGGGACAAGACGCATGAGAACTTTTAGGGCTTTATCAATTTAAAAAAGGGTTGCGGTCGGAACTCATCTCTCTCACCATTACTACCGAGATAGAGCTTGAAGTCTTCCTATAGGAACATAAAAAGTTCAGTAAGCTGTTGCTTCTTCATTTGCTACAACATAATCAAAAAGATTTCTGATAAAGGAAGTAAGTAGAGCCATCATTATCCAGTGGGCTCAGTTGGCTAATTGAAGAACATAAGTTCACCTTCTTCTTTAACAAGATGAGAATCTTCTTTCTGAGTTTCTTCCAGCAGAGGGAGAACTTATATCTATTGTTGTGAAGCAAGATAGAGCTGAGATAACTCAACCCTAGCTTTTGACACATAAATTTCCCTGTGTCAACACATTCAAATCTTCATTTTTTGTAGGATCAACTGGATCTGAGCTGTAGGGCCATTGGCCTGAAGTAGGGCAATATTTCCTAAGTTGTAGGAGAATACAACTCTCTAAGTTGTAGGATCCAACTGGATCTGAGCTGTAGGGCTACTTGCCTGAGGTAGGACAATTTGCCTGAGTTGTAGGAGAGTGTAACTCTCTGAGGTAGGATCCTTTGGTCTGAGGTAGGGCTGTCCTCCAAGCCTGAGAGTAGGGCCATTCACCTGAGGTAGGTGATCTGCTAATCACTGAGTTGTAGGCCCTTGTGGCTGAGTTGTAAGTCTTGAAGGAGACTAAGAGATCCTGAGGGATCTGAGGTGTAAGCTCCTTGGAGCAGTGTTTTGGAGAAGTGCCTTGACAAACAGGAAGTTGGCAAGGTGGGAGGAGAGTGGATGTACCCACAAGTTCGGGAACCACTATAAATCTATGTGTGCTTTTCTGTATTATTTTCTTTATGCAGATTCTTGAAAGCAAACTACTGCCAACACACTTAGTGCTAAAGAAAAAAACTAAAAAGAGAATAATAACAATGAGACAACCTATTCACCCCTAGGTTGTAAGCTACCTTGAAAATAAAGACTTTCAAGTGGTATCAGAGACAGGTTACTCAAAAAAGATCTAACCATCTGAGTGATTCTCCAAGGTAGCTACAGACAGTCCTTATGGGTTCAGGAGTGAACTACAAGGAGTTAGGTTCCATGAAGCTTCCTATCTGCAAGAAAGAAGGTTTTGACATCTAGAAGGAAAGGGTTAGGCTATTCATGGAAGCAGCTGACCCTAGAATCTTTATAACGGTTAAGGAAGGACCTTTCATCCCTATGAAAGTGTCTGTTCTGCATGCAAATGTCCAGACACCCAATACTTATGCTGAGATGACAAAGGATGAAGTCATTCTTGCCAACATGGATAAGAGGGCTCAGAATATCATTGTTAGTGCAATTGATGATTCTACCCTTCAGAATCGGATTAACTACATAAATGCAAAGGAAATTTGGGACACTCTGGTGATCTATATGGAAGGCACAGAGGAAGTCAGGGATGATAGAAAGTCCATGCTCAACCAGGAGTATGAAGCTTTCAGACAGTCCAAGGGAGAAGACATAATCACCTGTTATGAAAAATTCTTTAGGATTGTGAATGAAATAAGGACCTATGGAAGGATCTTTAGTCATTATGAGCTAAATGATAAGTTCCTTAGGTCTCTCACCAGAGACTGGGACACAAAAATATGTGCCATCAGAGAAGTGGCCAAGCTGGGTGACACTCCACCCCACACCTTATTTGGAAAACTGCTCTCATATGAGATGCAGTTAACTGTAAAGAAAGAGGAAGAGACCAACTACAAGTCTCAGGCAAAAGAGAAGTTTGTGACCTTCAAATCTAAAGCCACAAGGAAAAGTAGGAGGAAGACCCCTTCTCCTCCAAGAAGACTAGCAGATTCAGATTACTCTGAATCAGAATCATCAGACAGCAGCATGTATGATGAGGACTTTATTGTCTTCTCCAGGCAGCTCCATAGGCTGATGAAGAAGAAGAACTGGAAGAGTAGGCCCTCTTCCTCTGCATATAACTTGAAGAAATCCTGCAAGGAGGACAGGTATGGACCTAAACCCAGTAAACAGAATTCTACTAATATTATCTGTTACTGCTGCAACAAGCTAGGGCATGTCATTGTTGATTGCCCAGTGAAGAGAAGGGAGGATGTTGAGAAGAAACCTCACCAAAAGCACAAGGGCAAGAAAGAAAAGTCCTTTGTGGCTAAGAAAGAGAAAAGTTGGACAGACTCATCATTTGAGTCTGAAGAAGAGGAAGCCTACATTGGGCTAGTTTTTGCTGCTGCTGCTAAAGATAAAGCTGTTATTGTAAGAGAAGTCTATCCTCTAGTAAGGATAGGAATCAGGGCCCCTCTAACACTATCAGACAGTGACTCAGAGGTGGATGAAGATGCCCACAGCTGCAGATGGCTGATGGAAATGACTGATAAAGAGGGAAGCCAGGATTAGCCTGGTCAATGTAAGGTACATTCCCTATCCATTTTTGTGTTTGGGTATGAGACAAGTCCCTGTTCAGAAGCCTCTTCACCTAATAGTGAAGGTGATTCTGGCTCAGAAGATGATGTCAATCAACTGATTGACAGATATAGTGAACTTTTGGATGCCTTCAAGAAGTGCAAAAAGTTTACTAAGAAGTAGGCTAAGGAGATTTTGTCTCTTCAGCTTGCTGAAATAGCTTCTGTGCTGAATCAGACAACGAGGGAACTCAGTCAACTTAAAACCCTATCAGGCATCCAGATGGAGACTATCAAGAGCAAAAATAGTCTCATTAAAGATCTTGTGAAAAAGCTCTAAAGGGAGAAAGGTATTGTGGCCAGTTTCTCTCAGCCCAATACAGTGTTACCCTTGGTAGACTCCTTCTCCTCACAGAAGGGTAAGAAGGGGTTGGACTTTAAGGATAACACAAGACCTGCCCATCCTAAAGGGATAGGGAAAGTTCTAGTTGTGCCTATAACATCTAAGCCACCTATACCATTCAAGAGGGTGATATTCCCTTCAAATAGGTATGACCAGGAAAGTATATATGGTCACTATATGAATGGTACTTCCACAAGTAGAACAAAAGATGTTCTCAGCCATTGTGGAAGGCATAGCAGGGTAAGTGCCATTAAGGCTGCCCATGAATAAATTTAAATGGCCCATCATGGACAATTTGTTTTTGGTTCTATAGCCCCCCACTCAAAAATATGGCTGCACCCAATTTTCAGAACCTGACAGCACAAAATCTGACTAAGGGTCAGTTTGTCAGCTTGCCTGATATAGCTGTTTTTGATGCTATCAAGAGCACACTGTCTGAAAAAATTTGTGCTACTGATGAGGTTCATAATAGGACACACAAGCCAGCAAGCAGACTAACCTTCAGTCAAATCCATGCTAAAAGGAATCAAAAAATGGTTGATGCACATCTTCGTAATGTGAAGACTACAGTCAATCCAGCTGCAATGCCTACACAGAAAAGAAGATACAACATACATGTGTGTTGGTGTTGTGGTAAGGTTGGTCATTATGCCATTGACTGCTGGCATAATCCTAATGTAGCTAGAACCAGAATTAGTCCACAAGTCAGAAAACTTACTGGTGGACATGTTCAGTTTCAGACTAATATACACCAAGGACTCAATAGATATTGGGGTCCTAAAGTAAAGTAAACTGTATATTGCAGGTTAGTCCAAGTGGCCATACCCCTATATGGTACTTGGATAGTGGTTGTTCCAGGCACATGACTGGGACAAGGAGCAACTTGAAGGAATACACTCCAGTAAATGATGGACCTAAAGTAATCTTTGGTAGTTTATATAGAGGGGTAACAAGAGGCTATGCTAAGATCACCAATGGCATAGTCACCATCACTAAGGTGGCTTATGTTAAAGGGTTGCAACACATCCTTATAAGCATAATCCAACTCTCTGATCTTGGCTATGTTATTGTCTTCCACAAGGATAAGTGCCTAATTAGGAGATCAAGTGACAAAGAGGTCATATTAACATGCACTAGGAGTGGAAATGTTTATTGCTTAAACTATCTATATTTAGATATAGACTATCCTATCTGTCTACTAGTAAATGAGAAAGCCTCTAATTATGTCCTATAGCACAAGAGGCAAGCCTATGCAAAATACAAGACGATTGGCAAGCTCTTCATTCAAGATTTAGTTAGGAATGGTCCTAATGTGAAGTGCTCCAAGGAGAGCATTTGCTCTACCTGTCAAAAGGGCAAGCAGGCAAAAGCTTCCTTCAAGGGCATTGGGATCAAAGATTCTGTGAGGTGCCAATACCTCCTACATATGGATTTGTTTGGTCCTATGCCAGTTCATAGTCTTGGTAGGAAAGTCTACACCCTTGTGGTGGTTGATGACTTTTCAAGGTTTGCTTGTGTGTTCTTCCTTAAGAGAAAGAATGAAACCCTTGATATCTTCATTAAGTTTGTCAAGCAAATTCAGAATGAGTTTAACAGCTCTGTGGTCAAAATCAGAAATGACCATGAGACTGAATTCCAGTCTGATAGCATGAAAAGGTTCTGTGAAGAGCATGTGATTCATCAAGAATTCTCTTCACATAGAACACCACAGTAAAATGGGATTGTTGAGAGGAAAAATTGAACTCTCATAGAGGCTGGAAGGACCCTATTGAGTGATACATCTCTCCCAAAATATTTTTGGGCTGAGGCAGTCAACACTGCACGTCATGTCCTCAATAGATCCTCTATCACCAAGAGCCACAAGAAAACTCCCTATGAGATCTTGAAAGGCAGAAAACTAAACCTGAGCTATCTCTGAATCTTTGGTAGTAAGTGTTATGTGCTTCATAATGGAAAGTACTATATAACTAAGTTTGCTTCCAAGTCCTTTGATAGGATTTTTGTTGGGTACAACAACCATAGCAAAGCTTATAGGATATACAACTTGAAAAGCCAAGTTGTAGAAGAGTCTGTACATGTATTTTTTGATGAGTCTACCATGATTTACAGTGAGCTTCCAAGCTCCTCTTCCAGTACTGCAGATACAGAGATGTTGGTGGAAAAGCTAACCATCAAAGATGAAACTCCAGTTATGCAAGCTGAAGTGGATATTCTAGAAGGTCCACCAGACACACTTGGAGTAGATGAAGATCCAACAATAAGCTATTACTTAAGTTGTTGCTGAAAGAAGATTGAGTCCAACAATTAGGCATTTAAGAGACCATCCTGCACACCAAATCATTGGTGAAGCTAGCCAAGGTATAGTGACCAGAAGCAAGAATTTGGATACAACTATGTATGCCAGTTTCTTGTCACAGGTGGAGCCAAAGAAGTTTGAAGAGACCAACATAGATCAATTTTGGATAATGACAATGCAAGAGGAACTGAACCAATTCAAAAGATGCAAGGTCTGGAAGCTGGTTCCCAGACCATAAGGACATAATATCATTGGATTCAAGTGGATCTACAGGAATAAGCTTAACGAAAATGGCATTATAATCAAGAACAAAGCAAGGCTAGTGGCTAAGGGGTACAAGCAAGAAGAAGGTATTGATTTTGATCAAACTTTTGCCAATGTAGAAAGATTGGAGGCCATCAGACTGTTCCTTACATATGTTGCACATAAGGGATTCAAAGTCTAACAGATGAATGTTAATTCAGCCTTCCTGAATGATGACTTAAGAGAAGAAGTCTATGTTGAGCAGCCTCTAGGTTTTGTTGTTCCTAACTCTGTTGATTCTGCTTATAGACTTAAGAAAGCTCTATATGGGCTAAAACAAGCCCATAGAGCACGATATGAAACCTTGTCTAGCTTCCTCATTGAGAACAAATTCTCAATGGGGAAGATTGTAAGACCCCATTTTTTTTCTGCGCTACCGAGTCTTATGCACAAAATCACTGTTTTGCGGTGACACCGATGCCCGGGAAGATCGCCACAACAAAATGCAGATCTTGCTGGTCTTAACAATCACTAAAGGAAGAGAAATACATTAATTGTTCAGTTAAATCAAAGTCCACATATCACATATAATCTATGAATCAGAAATCACAACAAGTCTATATGATGATATAAGTATCAAAATAGATCAATAAAGTAAAAAGAGCAATAATCGGGCTTATGCCCAGTACATCAAATCCTCATTACAGTCCTCTCGCGGAAGCTAAGTAAAGCTATCACTCACGGAGCCAGAGGCTAGTGCTCCTGTACTAGGCTGGCCCACCTCTAGGTGCACCGTACTCCGCTGGTGCTGCATCTTCTGCTGCAGCTCCCTATCCCCTATCCGGAGTCCCTGAAATGTTTGGTACATCGAACATTAGTCAAAAGAATAAGCCTGATTTCCCCCACCCCTCCCCCAGTGTCTCCTAGGCACCGTGCGGGAGGAATGATAGGAAAGCTATGATGGTGGAGAGTAGGAATAAAGCAGATGAAGACAGACCTATTCTAGCAGGTATATTGTAACAATTATAGGGCTATAAAAGTAAGGACAACTAACAGTTTTATAATAAGAAAAATAATAGAGTAATCAAGTGAAACAGAGCAGTACGTATATGAAAAGTAAATAAAGAAATATGTAATCTTAACTTATATGAAAGCACATACAAACATATAAGTTAAGGGGACTTTTGCAAGGCTCCCATTGTATAAAAGTCCCATACCAATTTATACGATGGGATGTCAGGTAGTATGCAAGTATGAGTGTAGTGTTATGTTATTCCATGATTCATGCAAGTGCGACACACACACACACGAATCTATGCACACAGACCTTTAGTTCCCCCTATTTGGAAGCTAGCATCACTCCTAGGAGCCTCCGAGGTGGACATCAGAGATAGTGGGTCGGACCCCCCACTCTTAGGCGGGTATCCACACTACCAGGCCTAGCCCTACGTATGCCTTTGAAGGATACACTAGAGTCACCACGTACTATGTTGACCCACCGCCAGACTTTTCTGTGACTAAGTGTAAACCACACCTCCCGAGTAAGCGTATCGACGTCGATGTGAACGACCGCCAAATACCGAAGACCCACGACTTTATGCACATGTAATCATGAATTTATTGAGCCATCAGCTTCCCAGACTATCCTGTCCGTTACAACTACCTTCCGAGCCTTCGACTCGTCGGGCTAACCCGTCCATTACCACAACCACCGAGCCTACCGCCCGGATATCCTAACCAAGCTAACCTCCCGAGACATCAGGGTGAGTGAAAGTGATATCCTAGATTTACTTGTTGCTCTTTATTATTTATTCTTATGGTTTAGGTTAACCTTGGACTGCCCAGGGTATTCCCTGTGAAGGGCTCTCACGGGGCACTAGGAACTATGATGGTAACTGAAGCCCATCATTACCTTTCGCAAGGCACTTACTATTATTGATATCTACCCAAGTTTCGATCCCATTTTATGTTATACTGAATCTAACCCTAGTGTATTTGACTCTTTCTCTCTCCCTAGGAAAGACGATCTTTCGTCGATCCCGAGCACCACTTAATACTAGACAACCCAAAAATCTCCCCATCATGACTCATAATGAAGCATTCATTTTCATCTTACCAAATTAGTATACAATCTACCCAACTCCCTATGTCCATCCTTCAAACTAACACAAATATGTAGCTTTACTATGTGCAGACCAACCTGAGCTACATGATGGGTATGGACGGTGACCCCTTCAAATATTCCTCCAAATACCCTAGAATTTTTACTCGGGGTCTATCATGACATGTTTAGAGTAAATCAAGAAACTTGTAATTTTTCTAATTTATTTAGCATTTATTAAAGTTTCCCCAAAATTAGGCCATGGATGGTTTTGAACATGAAGTACTAGATTTCCTTAAGCTATGGCCTTCCAAAAATTATGATCACTATATGATGCCAAAATATCAGAGTGTACCAAGTATTACAAACTTTCATTAAATTATTAGCCCCTAATTAATTAATTTAATATAAATACAATAAATAGAATTAAAGTGAGAAGTACCTCAAAATACTATCCGGAAATTACACAAAATTTACCAGGGCTTTTATATGATCACAAAATATTACTGACTAAGTTTCATAACATTCTAAGTTAATTTAACCATGTTTACAACAAAATCATCAATAGGGGAAACCTAGAGTTTATAACTACAAGTATTAGCTACTATCCTCCAAATATCCTACAATAAATTCCATAGACTCATATTGATATAAAAACTCTTCTACCAATATTTCATGAGGATCCAAGGTCATATGCCTCCTTTAATGTTTTCATAAAAGGTATAGGCCTAAACGATTCCCATTTGATTTAAGTTGTGTGCCTAAGTCTAAATGTCCCCAAATTCCTTCCTAGGGCTATTCACCCCCTTATGAACACATGGAAAAAACTCCAAGTCCATACAAGGACATATAACTCCATGTCCTTCACAAACTCCCAAAGTTCAACCTTAGGATTTGAACTAGGTTCGTAGGGCAAATCCACCCCAATCCATCTCAAATTCCTTGAGAGGGGTTTTTTTACCGACCTTGGGGCTCTGGCCAAAGATCCAACCCCTTTGGGTGAGAATTGGCCTCTCTATGCCCCAAGCACACTTTTGCCCTAATTTACCCTTAAGGGGCCACACTTTGGTCACACCAAAACCTATTCAAATCAAAGCCATTTGGGCTGAAATTTTTATCAGAGTCATGTTATGACCCTAAGAGATAGCCACCAAATGTTTGGGGACACTTGGGGTCATTAGACCCTCTAATTAAATCATACATGGTTCATTAATTTGTTACAAAAACTATAGAAAAATGTTTTCTAAAAATTCCCATTTTTGGTTATGTTATAGGAATACGTAAGTGAGACTCCCTTCCCAAAGTTCAAGTCATTTGGACAAGTGTGAAAGTGGAGGATAAGATCAGTCTGACTCTAGAGGGGGGGGGGGGTGAATAGAGTTTATTAAAATAAATTTTCAAAATAAAACTTTGCAGAGGAAGAGTTAAGTTAATATAGTATGTGTATTGTGCTGCAGCAATAAAACAGAAGTAATAATAAAAAGAAAATAAAAGATTCACAGCACACAACAAAGAATACACACAAGCAACCAAACACAAGAAGCTATAGTGGTTCCCCAATCAACCTGGGTACATCCACTCTTTTACCACCCTTGGTAGGAATCCACTCAGGATGAGTTGATTAGGTGTCCTGGCACCAATGAGCTTTTGATAAGGTGCTCAAAAACCAGATCTAGATTTTTTGATAAGGTGTCTTGCCACCACTGAGTTTTGACAAGGCTCTCAGAACCAGATTCAAAACTTTTGAAGGGAGTTTTGATAACCCTTTTACAGCAGGAAAAGAAAAAGGAAGAGGTGAAGTTGTCTTCTCTGTCTCAATCACTGAGAGAAGACTTAGTGGATTGATTGTGTTGTCAAAGCTCCTCGTGAGATGTAGATAGTTCAGGAGTGAGAGCTTTGCTAGGGTGATAGGCCTTCAGAAGCTTCAGATCTCCAGCAGAAGATGATTTGAGCAGAGGCTGAAATCTGAGTTGTCTGGAGTCTTTGATGTTGAAGCTATGAGCACTTTTCAGTATGCTAATTTTCAATCTAACTCTTCAGGATTGATCACTTGATTTTTTCTCTGAGTTGATCTCACTATCTGTGTATGTCTGTATTGAGTAATTCTTCTCTTGATCTGCTGTTGTGTATTTTATTCTCTGATGATCCTCTGTCCAAGATAGCCGTTAGCAGTCATAAATGTCTTCCATAAATATTTTGTCTTCTGGAGGAAAGTCCAATAAACATTCTTGAGAAATCCCTTGAAACTTGCTCCAGAATAAATGAAAACGGCTAACAAATCTCTTGAAATAAATGCTGAGAGAATTTGAAAAACATTCTAAAGGCTGACTGAATTTGAATCCTTAAATTCGTCGATCTCTCAGAAAAACGTCGATCTGAGCTCTACGATCGTTGAACTGAGCTCAGAGATTGGATTGAACATCAGACAAAAAACGTCGAACTGAGCTCTACGATCGTCGAACTTGAGCTCAGCGACCTGAAGAATAAGTGAGGATAGATCGTCGAACTGAGCTAGAAGATCGTCGACCTGAGTTCGACGACTTAGCAGAGTTGAGCTCAGAGATCGTCGAACGGAGTTCGACATTTCGTCGACCTGAGCTCGACGAAAATTGTCTTTGTCTCAGCTCTAAGTCTTGATCATTGAATGGTCCTGGGGGCAGCTTCAAACCTAAGTTCTAAGCCCTAGACTCATTCTAACTTGACCTTTTCAACTATACATCTAGGTCAAACTGATTTCCTAAAAACATAGTGATGCCCAAATTAGTAATAGGGTGTTCCAACAATCTCCCCCTATTTGGGTTAGGATTACTATTTACAGAGCTCAGTAATAAATACAAAAGCAAATACAGAAAAGCAAAAAAATATTAAAGCAACAGAGCAAAACATGTAGCATAGCAGCCTTCAGATAGAATATCAGCAAGTGTTTTAAAATGAATGTACTATCTGCTTACAGAGATCACTTCTTTTCACTTCCTTTCTTAAATAAGATTTCCCTGTTGGGATTGAGAGCCTCTTTCTTTGACCTTCTGTCATCATCTGCACCTAAGGAGGTTGGAGATCTTGGCCTGGGAACCACAGCCTCAGGATGCAGTTTCATGTAATCCACTGGGTCAAAGAACTTCCTTGAAGCATATCTTTCAAGTTCTGCCTTCCTTTGCTCTGACAAGGTAGTGATGTTGGAAGTGTCTTTTCCTTGCTCTCTGGCCTTCTTCAACTGATCTAAGGCAACAAGTTCTTTCATCCTAGCAGTCCATGATAAAGGATTGTTCTCTGGATCTTCAAAAGGGATTGCAGGTTCATATCTATTAATAGTTTCTGAAGCAGTAGAAGTCCTTGTATCAACAGTTTCTCTGAGTTTATAAGGGAAAGGACCTTGAGTTGAGTCCATATGTCTTTGTCCTTCCCTTTGTTGTCTTGATTCAATCCTGTGTTCTCTCTGATTACCTTTGTATTGTCCCCTTTTGGACTGATAACCTCTTTGATATTGCCCTCTGGGATGATATCTCTGTGAAGATTGGGAGGAGCTTTGCTTTGGAGCAGAGGTTTGAGAAGCTGAGCCTCCACCTGATCCTGAATCTGGAGGAGGAGGAGGAGGAGGCTGAAACTGGGATGATCCTTTCTCATACTTATCCAAATTTCTTCTTTTCTTCATGGCCTTTAGCTGGTTTTTAGAATACTGCATCCAAGGTTCAGTTATCTGGCAGTCATGTAGAATATAATAGGGCATGCCATTAACATCCTTGGCCTTTGCAGGAGGGACCTTCATCATGGACTTACTTCTAGCTTTCCTTTTCCTAGCAATAGTGCCAGCAGAGTCATCAGATTCTGTATTGAATTGATCACTTTCAGAACTCTGTGGTCTGTCATACAAATCATCTATACTTTTGATGTATTCCTCTTGAACTTTTGATTTCTCAGTATCAACAGGGGCAGGAGGTGTTGATACAACAGCAGTAATCACAGCAGTACTCTCAACAGGAGCAGATGAAATAGCAGGAGTCTTAGATACTTATACTTCCAAATATTTTGCCAATTCTTCATCAGTAGTATTATCAATATCAACAGGCATATCAACAGACATAGTTTCAATATCAGTGGATATAAGCACAACAACAGCAATAGCAGTAGTGGCCTTGTCCTCAGCTTGGACAGATTCTATAAAAGAAGCTAGCAAAATTGGCTCACATACTGAAACAGGCACAATTGCCTTTGAGAGATCTTCACACTGTTGAACTGGTAGATAGTTGAAGTAAACAGCATCAAAAATTGAAAGCAGGCTCTGGAGATCCACTGCAAACACTGGAGTAGCAACTGAGGCTTCACCAGCAGCAGGCAATTCCAGAACTTCATTAGGCATCTCCCCCTGCCTGGATTCAGTAAGAACTGGATCAAGACACCCAGAGGAAGGGATTGCCTGAGAAGAGAGGAATGAAGATAGCCTGTCAGACAGCTCCTGAACATGTTTCAGAAGTGGAGCCATTGTGGTCTCCAGCAATGAGGATAGCCTGGGGGCTAGCAGCTCATACAGCCTGTCTGCCAAGGCAGGAAGATCTACATGCTCAAGATGGGCTTGAGTAGAGGTAGGAGTTGATGTTGCTGGCATAATGGTGGATGGTGTGGTGGTAGGAGGTATAGGGATGGATGGCTCAGTAGTAGAGATTGTGGAGATGGATGGTACTGGAAAGGAGATGGATGATATGGGAGTGGAAATGGATGGAGTAAAGAATGGTTGTGAGAGTATATCCTGAAGAAGTTGTTGGTAGGAGGAGGTAGATGGAATCTCAGAAGGAGAGGAAGGAGAATCATCCATGAAATATTCTTCTAGGAGGTGGAATGATGGAATGGTGAGAGGTGGATAATAGTGTAGTGGGTGGAATGATTCTGAAGTGGCTGGAGGAGATAAGGGTGATGAAATGGTAATGGGGAAGAGATAGATAAGGTTGAGGTGATTGTTGTTGTTGATGTGGAGATGGTTGTAGAAATAGGTGGAGAGGAAGCAGGCAAATCTTCTGCTAGGGCAGAGACCTAAGGGGAAGTGACTGTAGTAGTCCTTGTGCCTGAAGATGGAATTGCTGTAGGTCTGCTGGGCTTGACAATCTGTCTATCCCATTTTCCAAATAAGGCACAAGTGAGCCTCTTGGAAGCATTGATATGCATTCCACTTGAAACTAACAGTTCAGGGCACTTAGCATGAAGAAATAGCCCAATTATTCTACCAAAATTAACAAAATTCTTGTATATTTTCTTTTTGATTAAATCAAAAAATAGTTCTCCCCAATTTAGGTGCTTTTTATCCACAAGAGCTCCCATCAAACAGAGATGATACCTGGAAATTGTATCATGGGCAGAGTGCTTGGCTAACAGTACTTTCCCTACCACATCTGCCAAAAATCTGTATTCCATTGACAGATTTTTCTTCAAAAGCTTGTTGGGGTTAGCTGCTGTATGCCCCATCCTTTCAAGCATATTAGAGAATTATTCTCCAGACAAATCGATGCAATCTTCTCCTGTACTCAACTGAAAAACTTCTGATAAGACCTCAGGTGAAAGAGATACCTGATTTCCCGAGATCGTGCCGACGATGGTGTTGTTATTCAGATTCTGTGCTGTATATACCCATTCTTTGATTTCATCTGCTGCTATCTTAATTCTTGTTGTCATGATGTTATCTAGTTGCTGTTCTTTGAAGAGCTCGAGTATGTCTTTGAATATTTGATCACTACTTTCAAAGGAATCCATATCGATGTCAAATCCGGTGTCGAATTTCATTGCTGACAGAGCTGCAACTGAAACTGCCATTTGATCCTGCAAAGATGAACAAACAAAGAACATGTGCAGCAAGATTTTGGAGGGAAAAAGAGTTTTTCTGCAGAAATTATGAACGCGCAAAGGAGAACGACGGCCGAAAAATGATTTTTATATTAGGGTTCGACGCTGAAAAGGAAGGATCATCGATCTCCGTTCGACGATCGGGGCTCCTAAGGGAAGCTGAAAGGTCCTCAACATCGTCGATCTCAGTTCGACGTTCTTGAGAGCGTCGATCTACGTTCGACGATCGTTGACCTGAAAGAGATAGTATAAAACTATCTGACAAGCGCTGAACTCCGGTCGACGTTTTGGGAAAACGTCGATCTCCGTTCGACGATCTTGAGGAAAATCGTCGAGCGCAGTTCAGAGACAGAAACTATCCTATAGACACAAAAAGAAATAAGTTTTTAGCCTAATCTTGGTCTGTTTTTAGCTTTTAAGATCTTGTAATTTATTTTAGGCTTCCTCCATCTAACATGCCTAACTGATTTAGGAAGAATGTATGTTTCTTCTCATCCAAGGGTTTGGTGAAAATATCTCCCCTTTGCAAATCAGTTGGGATATATTGAAGTTCAATTTTGTTTTTCTCAACATTATCCCTTAGAAAATGATGCCTAATTTCTATGTGTTTTGTCCTACTATGGAGGAATGGATTTTGTGCAATGGAAATAGCACTGGTGTTGTCACAAGATATTTTAGACTTCTCTAAGTTGTAACCATAGTCTAGGAGTTGATTTTGTATCCACAATATTTGTGAGCAACAACTACCTGCAGCCATATATTCAGCTTCAGCAGTTGAGGTTGACACAGATGTTTGTTTCTTACAAAATCATGAGACAAGTCTATCACCAAGAAACTGATAAGTTCCACTGGTGCTTTTCCTGTCTATTCTGTATCCAGCATAATCAGCATCTGAGAATCCAGTTAAGTCAAATGCTGAATCTTTTTGGATACCAGAGACCTAGATTTGGACAACCTTTAATATATCTAAGAATCCTCTTTACTAAAATTAAGTGTGACTCTCTAGGTCTTACTTGGAACCTAGCACATATACATGTAACAAACATTATATCAGGCCTACTAGCTGTAAGGTACAATAAAGAGCCAATCATTGCTCTATATGTTGTCTGATCAACTGGTTTCCCATGTTCATCAGTATCCAATACAACATTGGTAGGCATGAGTGTTTTCATAAATGATGCATCAGAGATACCAAATTTCTTAACCAGCTCTTTTGCATACTTGGTTTGGGAAATAAATATGCCTTCAACATGTTGTTTTACTTGCAATCCTAAGAAGAAGGAGAGCTCACCCATGCTACTCATTTCAAATTTAGAGTGCATCAGCTTGGAAAACTTTTTGCACAATTTTGAATCAGTAGAACCAAAGATAATGTCATCAACATATATTTGTACTAGTAGGGTATGGGACTTATGGGTTCTAATAAAAAGAGTTTGGTCTACTCTACCCCTTATAAAATCATTTTCCAGAAGAAAGCATGCTAGGGTCTCATACCATGCTCTAGGAGATTGCTTTAGACCATATAATGCTTTATGTAGTTTGAAAACATAATCAGGATGAGTTAGAGAGATAAAACCTGGGGGTTGTCTGACATAGACTTCTTCTTGTATCTCCCCATTGAGAAATGCACTCTTTACATCCATCTGGTATACCTTGAATCCTTTGTGAGCAGCATAAGCTAGGAATATTCTGATGGCCTCTAACCTTGCAACTGGTGCAAAGGTCTTGTCATAGTCTATTCCTTCTTCTTAAGAGTAGCCTTGAGCAACTAGCCTTGCCTTGTTCCTTACAATGACTCCCTGATCATCCAACTTGTTCCTGAACACCCATTTTGTTCCAACAATGGAATGATCCTTTGGCTTAGGCACTAGTTCTCAAACTTTGTTTCTTTCAAATTGATGCAACTCCTCTTGCATTGCAATGATCCAGTGTGGATCTTGCTCTGCATCTTGAATGGATTGAGGTTCAATTTGAGAGAGAAAGCAAGTGTGCATCAGGTTTTGGTTGACCTGATTTCTGGTTTGCACACCAGCTGAGATGTTTCCAATCACTTGGGAGATTGGATGATCTCTTGATGTTACTAAATCAACAGGGGGTGTTGATTGTTCACCAACCATTGTTGTTGTTTCCTCTTGTGGAACAACAACTGGCTCTTTTAGATGTTGCACATCCTCTTCATCATCACTGCTCTCATCCTTTTTCTGGATAGGTGGAGAAGCTGTATCCTTTTCTTTAACCTGCAATCTGTCCATACTTTCTGAAAGAAAGTGTACCTGCAATGGTTTTATGGTAGAAGCAGACTTCTCCTTATAAAACATGTTAGTCTCATCAAAAGAAACATGAACAGATTCTTTTATTTTAAGAGTAGATTTATTATATACCCTATAAGCTTTGCTGATCATGGAGTATCCCAGAAACACCCCTTCATCAGCTTTAGCTTGGAATTTTGCTAAATATTTCTTGTCATTATTGTGTATATAACAAATGCAACCAAAGATTCTGAAATAGTCTACTTTAGGTTTCTTCCCTTTGAGCAATTCATAGGGAGTCTTGCCCTTAAGTTTATGTATTAGACTTCTATTCAACACATAGTTGGAGGTGTTCACTGCTTCAGCCCAAAAAGATAGAGGTAGGTGAGCATCTGTCAACAATGTAGTAGCAGATTTAATTAGGGTTCTATTTTTCCTTTCAGCTATCCCATTTTGTTGAGGAGTTCTAGGAGCTGAGAAAGTATGCCTGATCCCTTCACTCTGACAGAACTCTTGCATAAGAAGAGAATCAAACTCTTTCCCATGATCACTTCTGATCAGGGCAATGTGAGTATTGAACTCAATCTGTATACATTTGAGAAACTTTGTCAGACACTTAAAGTTATCAGACTTCTTCCTCAGAAAGAATACCCAAGTGAATCTGGAGAAGTCATCTACAATCACCAAAGTATAAGATTTCCCTCCTAAGCTTTGTACTGCAATGGGTCCAAAAAGATCCATGTGTAATAGATATAAAATCCTAGGTGAATCACTCTTATTAAGTGACTTAAAACTATTTTTAGTTTGCTTGCCTAATTGACAGGCCCTGCAGAGTCCTTCCTTCTTGTAGGGGCCAGAAGGTAGTCCTCTAACAAGGTTGTCCTTTGACAGCCTAGCAATAGTTCTAAGGTTAATATGCCCTAGTCTCTTATGCCACAGTATATTAGGTCTAGATATGGAATTGAACAAGCAGATATCTACTTTAGATGAATGAAAATCTACTAAGTAAATGTTACCTTTTCTGTTACCTGTCAACACAGTTATGTTGTCTTCTGACTTGACCTTGCATATAGCTTTGTTGAAAGTCACTTGATATCCTTCATCACAAAGTTGACTGATACTTATCAAGTTGTGCTTGAGTCCTTCAACATAAGCTACTTTCTTGAAGGTGACTGTTCCAATTTGGACTGCACCATATCCTTTTGTTGTTCCAAAGTTTGAATCACCAAAAATTACTTTGGGTCCAAGCTTGGCTTTAAAGGATGTGAAGATGTCCTTGTTTCCTGTCATGTGCTTTGAGCACCCACTATCCAAATACCATAGCTGGTTTGATGTTGGATAGGTCTTCACCTGTACATACAAGAATTTACATGTTTTTGACCCAGTTTACCTTGGGCCTAGGTTGATATCCTTTAAATTCAGAAATGAAAGACATCCCAGGTTGACTCTTATAACCTTTAGGATGGTATCTCCTAGGAGGTACTATCCATTCAGTATAGGGGTTGAAACCTTGGGATGTAGGACTTCTAGGATTGAATCTAGATGTACCTTTGAAAGATTGTTCAAAGCCCTGATCTCTGTTCGACGATCGTCGAGCTGAGGTCGACGATCTTGGGTAAGATCTTCGAGCTCTGTTCGAAGATCGACTGTCCTAGAGTTCAGAGTTTAGGTGTCGTCGAGCTGAGTTTGACGATTTTTTCTTGGATCGTCGAGCGCCGTTCGACGATCGTCGATCTCTGTTCGACGCATTCTGTTGAACTATAACTTTCTTTGCCAAATCTGCATTCTTCCTAGCTACCTTTACAACTTCCTTCCCTTTATCAGAGATAAATTTGATTAGAGTTGTCAGAACTATAGGCTGGCTGGATGAAGCTCCCAAGCCCAGTGTACTATTAAGTCTAAAGTTCACTGTGCTTGTGATATCCATCAGTTTGATGCTTCTCCCATTAAGGGATTCTTCAAACTGCTTGGCCTTGGATAGTTCACTTTTCAGTGAAGCTATCTGCTCCCTATAGCATTCTAACTCTTCAGAGAGTTTGAGGTTCTCTGATTTTAAAGTGCTATACTCAGACAGTTGTTTTCTGAGGGAAATGATTTCCTTCTCAGACTCTAATAGATCTAGGCATAGTACTTTAATCTCATGTTTAAAGTCCTAAGAACTGAAATCAAATGAATTGATTACCTGGTCTTCTTCTAGTTGAATTTCTGAATCTGACTCTGACTCTTCTACTTCTGAATCTGATTGAGAGGCATTGATAGCCGTCATGCAAAATTCCTTTTCATCAGCATTATCCTCATCATCACTGGAGCTGGATGAAGCTTCATAATCCTCTTTAGTTTCACTCCATGTCTCAGCAACAAATCCCTTCCTTGTATGTTTGTTCTTGCTGGAGGAGGGTTTGTCTGAGCTGTTCTTCTTAAAGTCTTTCTCCTTTCTTCTTTCTCTTCTATCCTTCTTGTCCTTATTTTTGTTTTCTGGACAGTCAGGCACAATATGGCCTGGTTTCCTGCAACCAAAATAGATATTTTCTTTGTTGTTATTTTATTTATCATACCTTGGCTTATCATGTCCCTTGTATGACCTTTTTCTGAAATCTTTTCTGGCCATTTTGTAGAATCTTTTGGCCAATAGGCTGACTAGCTCCTCATTGCCTGTGACCTTTTCTTCAGGCAGGTCCTCAATAGCTTTGAAGGCTATTGACTTCTCTTTCCTTGTGGCTGGTGAGGCAGCCTTCTATTCTTCTTTTCTATTCTTAATGAGCAGTTCATAAGATTTGAGCTTGCCTAGTAGAGCTTCAGTGGTGATTTCATTTACACTTCTGGCATCTTTGATTGGCCAGATTCTTTAATCCCAGGTGCTGGGGAAACACATTAGGATTTTGTCATTCAGCCCAGTCAATGAGATTTGTTTATCCAGAGTCTTTAACTCATTGACAATCAGACTTAATCTGTTGTACATGTCTGCTACTGACTCAGCTTCTCCCTTTTTGAAATTCTCGTATTGGGTTATGAGATGGGATCTTCTGTCCTTTCTTTCATCAGCAGATCCTGAGACAAACTCAGAAAATTTATCCCAAATTTCTTTAGCTGAGTTGCATTCAGCTACCTTCTGAAATATCTCATCAGACATTGTCTGAGCTAAGATATTCATGGCCTTGGCATCTGCAGTCTTCCACTTCTTTATTTCAGCATCTGTTCCTGAAGGAGGTGGAACAACATTTGTACTTGAGTTTGCTGGTGGACTTGGGCACACTGTCAAAACAGAATTAAATATATCTTCATCAATAGAATTCATATAAAGTTTAATCCTAGCTTTCCAAAGTGCAAACTTGGATAGATTGCACATTGGAGGCCCTGTGCTTGCATAATCTTTGTTATGTGCCATGTCTTTATATAAAATTAAATATAATGAAAATAACCCTCTTAAAGGATTGATCTTATCAAGGATCTTTTGGTTTAGGTGTTAGCCTGTATGAACAACCAACCTCCCTCTAATACCAATTGAAAGTGGAGGATAAGATCAGTCTGACTCTAGAGGGGGGGGGGGGTGAATAGAGTTTATTAAAATAATTTTTCAAAATAAAACTTTGTAGAGGAAGAGTTAAGTTAATATAGTATGTGTATTGTGCTGCAGCAATAAAACAGAAGTAATAATAAAAAGAAAACAAAAGATTCACAACACACAGCAAAGACTACACACAAGCAACCAAACACAAGAAGCTATAGTGGTTCCCCAATCAACCTGGGTACATCCACTCTTTTACCACCCTTGGTAGGAATCCACTCAGGATGAGTTGATCAGGTGTCCTGGCACCAATGAGCTTTTGATAAGGTGCTCAAAAACCAGATCTAGATTTTTTGATAAGGTGTCTTGCCACCACTGAGTTTTGACAAGGCTCTCAGAACCAGATTCAAAACTTTTGAAGGGAGTTTTGATAACCCTTTTACAGCAGGAAAAGAAAAAGGAAGAGGTGAAGTTGTCTTCTCTATCTCAATCACTGAGAGAAGACTTAGTGGATTGATTGTGTTGTCAAAGCTCCTCGTGAGATGTAGATGGTTCAGGAGTGAGAGCTTTGCTAGGGTGATAGGCCTTCAGAAGCTTCAGATCTCCAGCATAAGATGATTTGAGCAGAGGCTGAAATATGAGTTGTTTGGAGTCTTTGATGTTGAAGCTATGAGCACTTTTCAGTATGCTAATTTTCAATCTAAATCTTTAGGATTGATCACTTGATTTTTTCTCTGAGTTGATCTCACTATCTGTGTATGTCTGTATTGAGTAATTCTTCTCTTGATCTGCTGTTGTGTATTTTATTCTCTGATGATCCTCTGTCCAAGATAGCCATTAGCAGTCATAAATGTCTTCCATAAATATTTTGTCTTCTGGAGGAAAGTCCAATAAACATTCTCTGAGAAATCCCTTGAAACTTGCTCCAGAATAAATGAAAACGGCTAACAAATCTCTTGAAATAAATGCTGAGAGAATTTGAAAAACATTCCAAAGGCCGACTGAATTTGAATCCTTAAATTCGTCGATCTATTAGAAAAATGTCGATCTCAGCTCTACGATCGTTAAACTGAGCTCAGAGATTGGATTGAACATCAGACAGAAAACGTCGAACTGAGCTCTACGATCGTCGAACTGAGCTCAGCGACCTGAAGAATAAGTGAGGATAGATCATCAAACTGAGCTAGAAGATCGTCGACCTGAGTTCGACGATTTAGCAGAGTTGAGCTTAGAGATCGTCAAATGGAGTTCGACGTTTCGTCGACCTGAGCTGGACGAAAATTGTCTTTGTCTCAGCTCTAAGTCTTGATCATTGAATGGTCCTGGGGGCAGCTTCAAACCTTAGTTCTAAGCCCTAGACTCATTCTAACTTGACCTTTTCAACTATACATCTAGGTCAAACTGATTTCCTTAAAATATAGTTATCCTTGCCCAAATTAGTAATAGGGTGTTCCAACAAAGTGGTTTAGTAGGAGCTCTCAATTTAATATTTGACAAGCCCTATGTATAGTCTGCACCATTTTGAGTGTTGTGGCCAGACCACTGACCCAAATTGGTTGAAACTAATTTTAAAATATACTAGACACCAAGGGCTACAATTTCATGTAAGCCACTTTCACTGTAGGGGAATATAAGTATTTTTAATAATTAGTTCTAACTACTATAAGTTATGTGACAGAATCAACGAATTAAAATGAAATATTATAAAATAAGCCAGCATGAATCCGAAAGCAGAATTGACGGCATCCCATCGTCTTCTTCATGGAGCCAACGGATGGGATTGGCCCGTCCTGGGCCATTTTGGGAGGCATTTGCCCGGCCACCTAAGCCCCTCTCCGGCCGGCCAGTGCCACCACCACCTCCGTTGAGGTGGTGGCTGGCAATTGGCGGTGGCTGGCTGGACGGAGGTGGTTGGAATAGAGGGTTGAGCATGAAATTTAAAATCTTGAAAGCCAAGCTTTCGGCCATGCCGATCTTGGGCCAATTTGCCTCAATCCCGACAATCGTTAAGAGTGGATTTATCCACTAGAAGAGAGGAGAGGGACAAGACCTTTTGGGAGAGTTGGAGTCGAGCCGACCGCCGTGCCGTCATTGCCGGAGTTTGAGTTTTCGGGAGCTATGCAACTGCACTACCAAACGTTCTCAGTTTCTTCAGGTGAAGGGTTGAAACGATTCCTCTAATCTTGGGGAAGCTTTTAAAAGAGCCAAAAGAGGTAGGGGAGTGGCCATGACATCAATGCCATTAATGGCCTTGAAGGAGAATTTCGGCCATTGAAATTTCCTTCATTACAACCATCAATGGGGCCAGCCAGTGCTGTTGACTCCTCAAAACTGACCAGGGGAGATGGATCAAGCCTTTGGAAAGGCCCTTGGACTTCCTTGGCCATGAATGCCCTTCTCTCTCCCACTTTCTCTCTCCTCCATTAAAGATGAAGTGGAGCTTTCTCTCTCCTAATCACTAATTCCAGAGAGGCTCAGTTCGACAAACTCTGAACCCAGTTCGTTGAACTCTGAACTCAGTTCGACTAACTTAGATCTCAAACTCTAAGCTTAGTTCGATGAACTTAGATCTCAAACTTTGAGCTTAGTTAGACCAGCTTTGAGCTCATTTCGACTAACTCAGATCACAAACTCTGAGCTTAGTTAGGCAAACTCTAAGCTCAGTTCGGAAAATGCAGAGCTCAGCTCGATGAAGTAGTAGTTCAGTCCGTAAAAGCTCGGATCGACAAAAGCCAAGCTCAGTTCAACGAATTACTTGCTGAGTTCGAAGAATCCAACAGGTTCTATATCAACATAAGACAGAATGTTTTCAAAATGTTTGGTAACTGAAACTTACTATTTACAGCCTAAGGTGGTTTTCACCTTCATTCCTAAGTTCATTTATTCTTCTTAGGCTACCTTGGGTTTTGTCATGACCTAGTCATGACAAAACCACTCCTAGGGGTCTAGTTGTTTGAGGGATGGTACAAAGATAGAAAAGACCCTATTCCTAAGGGAATCTAAGGTTAAGATCATCCTAGTCGAGATCTATGTAGATGATATCATCTTTGGATCTACTAATGACAACCTTTGTAGGAAGTTTGCTAAACTTATGCAGGGGAAGTTTGAGATGAGTAGTATGGGTGAACTTAAGTTCTTCTTGGGTCTTCATGTAAGACAGACTGATGATGGATTGTCCATATCCTAGTCTATGTTCACTAGGGAGTTAATAAATAAATTTGGCATGGAGAATTCCTCCACCATAAGAAATCCCATGGGGTCAAGTATGCCTATAGGCAAGGATGAAGCATGGAAGCCTGTTGATGAGACCTTGTAGAGAGGGATACTTGGCTCCCTTCTTTATCTTACTGCAAGTAGGCCAAACATCATGTTTTCTACATGTGTTTGTGTTAGGTATCAGACTTTCCCTAAAGAATCTCACTACTCTGTTGCAAAAAGAATTTTGAGGTATCTTAAGGACACACCAGATCTTGGCCTATGGTACCCTAAGAATGGGGAGTTTGAACTAAAAGGCTACTCAGATGCAGATTTTGCAGGCTACAAAGAGGACAGGAAGAGAACTTCTGGCACCTATCAACTCTTGGGTGTAATACTAGTGCCTTGGAGCAACAAGAAGCAAACTAGTATTGCAATCTAAACTGTAGAGTCAGAGTACATCTCAGCAGATAGATGCTGTGCTCAGTTGCTGTGGATCCAACATCAGCTCCAGGACTATAACCACCAGATAAGTAGAAGACCTCTATTTTATGATTCTACTTGTGCTATATCAATTGATAGGAATCATGTTTCTCATAATAGGACTAAGTATATTGAGATAAGATACCATTTCATGAGGGAGCATGCGGAATATGAAGACATCACCCTTTAGTTTGTCCCAACAGACAAGCAAGTGGCTGACATCTTCACTAAGCCACTAGATGAAGCAAAGTTTAACACCTTCATGTTTGAGTTGGGTATGTTAAACGTAGTATAGCTTCAGTTGCTCCTTAAATAGTTGCAGGCTATATTATGTCTTGCAGATGGAATTGCTCTTCAATAGAATGAAGACTTTTCAAGTGGTATACCTTCAATGGTATCTTGTTCAAGTGCTGTCCAGACTGGTACAGACTACACTGTCTACCAAGAAACATGATAGATGCTGCTTCAGTTAAGGGGTAGCAAGTCCAACACTACCTTAAGCACTCTCAAGGTGTTCAAACGATTTCCTATGAGAAATCAAAGAGGAGGAGCAGAGTATCCTCCCTGGCTATTTATAGAAGTCAAAAAGGGGGAGAAGAACTTGAATCAACTTACTGATTCAAGGACTTGAAAGTGGTATTATAGGATAAGAGGAAAATGATACAAGTGATATCAAATTCATCAAAAGCAGGTAGCAGCTATTAAGGGGGAGCAGGTGCAGGTATGCCCTGTAGACAAGGAAGTTTGCTATAACTTATCTTCTTATCATATCTTTTCCTACTGTATTACTGCAATTTGTTAGTGTATGTCATTGACTTAGATATTTGATAGAGAGTTTTGACTTTCTTCAAATAGGGGAAGATTGTTGGGCCCATTGCCCACAATATCCTAGATTTGAAGAAGTCAAATATGTCAATGTGTATACACAATGGTATATTTCATGTTTGTTCAAGTTCATACAGGTAGGTTATTCCTTATAAAATTGACAGGATCAGAATTCCAACTAGTATGACAGGTGGTCATAAGGTGAAGATGCTGGATAGGCTAAAAATCACTTAAGTCCACAGGCGTTGAGTGAGGTCTATTCACTCAACGCCAGGTGAGTAAATTCGTTGAATATAGCTTGCTAGTCTTAGCCTAAATATTGGCTAGACAGAAATGTGGCTAAGTACACAGGCGTTGAGTGAGGTCAACTCACTCAATGCCATATAGCAAAAAGCCGTGAGACAGGCTAATGGAGTAAAAGCCTAAGAAGAAATGAGCAGAAAAGTGGCTAAGTCCACAGGCGTTGAGTGAAGATTATTCACTCAATGCCATAACTTCATAATCATTGAGTATAGCTCAGTCAGTCAACACCACAGTAAAACTGTGAATATTTACCAAGTCCACAGGCGTTGAGTGAGGCAAGCTCACTCAATTCCATGTGATAATGCATTGACTAATTCTCAAAGCCAGTGTTTTTTAGATATAAAAATTTGGCTAAGTCCAAATGCATTGAGTCTAGCTCACTCACTCAACGCCAGATAACAGAAGAAAATCTGTCAAGTAGTTTGGCGTTGAGTGGAGCTTACACACTAAAAGCCAAGAGGCTGAAGAATACGCTAAGGCAAAAAGCGTTGAGTGAGGCTTGTTCACTCAACACTGTTAATGCCTAATGACAGAAAGATTGCCTAAGTGTTTTGGCGTTAATTTAGACTTGCTCACTCAACGCTGTCAACGCCTAATGGCAAAAAGATTGGCTAAGTGTTTTGGCATTGAGTGAGCCAAGCTCACTCAACGCTGTCAACGCCTAATGGCAGAAAGGTTGCCTAAGTGTTTTGGCATTGAGTGTAGCTTACTCACTCAATGCCTAGATAGACAGAATTCTATCTAAGTGTTTTGGTGTTGAGTGAAGCTTATTCACTCAACGCATATTCTACTGATGCTCGATTTTTGCTAAATCCACAGGTGCTGACGTCAATAAAATCGACAAAGTGAACTAATTTTAAATCAAGTATGGAGAAGCTACAGAATACTACAAAATCTGTCGAGAAGCTACTATACATCTTCTTCTATTAAAGCGAGGTGCAGCTGGAAGTTGCAGATGGGCCCCACTGGTTTCTAAGAGCCGTTGATCGGATAACTACAAAATGAAGAGATGGGCCAAGACACAAGAGAACTTTTAGGGCTTTATCAATTTCAAAAAGGGTTGTGGCCGGACTTCATCTCTCTCGCCATTACTGCCGAGATAGAGCTTGAAGTCTTCCTACAGGAACACAAAAAGTTCAGTGAGCTGTTGCTTCTTCATCTGCTACAGCATAATCAGAAGTATTTTTGATAGAGGAAGAAAGTAGAGCCATCATTCTCTAGTGGGATCAGTTGGATGATTGAAGAACACAAGTTCACCTTCTTCTTCATAAAGATAAGACTCTTAATTCTGAGTTTCTTCTAATAGAGGGAGAACTACTACCTGCTGCTATGAAGCAAGATAGAGCTGAGATAACTCAACCCTAGCTTTTGACACAGAGAAATTTCCCTGTGTCAAAACATTCAAATCCTCATTTTTTTGTAGGATCAAACTGGATCTGAGCTGTTGGGCCACTAACCAGAGGTAGGGCAATATTTCCTGAGTTGTAGGAGAGTATAACACTCTGAGTTGTAGGATCCAACTGGATCTGAGCTATAGGGCCACTGGCCTGAGGTAGGGCAATTTTCCTGAGCCTTAGGAGAGTGTATCTCTCTGAGGTAGGATCCTTTGGATCTGAGTAGGGCTGTCCTCCCAGCCTGAGAGTAGGGCCATTGGCCCGAGGTAGGTGATTTGATGATCACTAAGTTGTAGGCCCTTGTGGCTGAGTTGTATATCTTGGAGGAGACTGAGAGATCCTGAGGGATCTGAGGTGTAAACTCCTTGGAGCAGTGTTTTGGAGAAGTGCCTTGACTAATAGGAAGTTGGCAAGGTGGGAGGAGAGTGGATATACTCATAAGTTTGGGAACCACTATAAATCAGTGTGTGCTTTTCTGTATTATTTTCTTTGTGCAGGTTCTTAAAAGCAAACTACTGCCAATACACTTAGTACTAAAGAAAAAAACTTAAAAGAGAATAATAACAGTGAGACAACCTATTCACCCCTAGGTTGTAAGCTACCTTGAAAATAAAGACTTTCACTAATAAGTACCCAAGGACTCCAACCCAGTCCTTAGAATAGTACATATTTTTAAGTGTGATCAGTGTTAATCAGGACCCAAGGAACAAGTCCTTACCCTCAAGTCCTAAGATAAAAGCTCATCGAGATCCTATAGGACTACTTGCGTGTCTAGTAATATAATAGGGGTCACTTGGTAAGTTTCATCACAAATTTCATAACTCCCCACCATGGGGTTTACCATGATTTATATATATATATATATATATATATATATATATATATATATATATATATATATATATATATATGTGTGTGTGTGTGTGTGTGTGTGTGTGTGTATTATCCATACTAAGCCATCAATGACTCATCACATCCGAATGCTTGGGTAAAAAGAGTTGTGTTACTAATGTAGTTATTCACTGAACGACACATCATGAACAATATAATCCTCGGGGTACATACCACGACATTGTTTGAATATAATCCTCTACATGACTGATAACTCATATGTCTTATAAGTCAACATTGGTTGACTAGTATGAGTGTATAAAAAGCTGATCATGAACAATGATCTTTATAAGTCCAATATCATTGAAGAATCAACCATGAAGTAGATGATTAAGTATTCTATTTTTATGAATACAGTCAATTCGTGTCTTATCATCATGAGAACATGTACAAACGAACTCCAATCAACATGTTTAGGTTCATTACATGATTTGCCCTAATATTTAGATCATTCACCTCCAATATGGTATTAGAATCGTAATAATAACCTTTATATATAATGTAAATTAGAACACTATTCAAATCACTACTTGCCTAAAGTATCATGCACATACTCATATTCCTAGAGCGTCATCAAACAGGTGATTAAGTGGTTATATCAAACCTAAATCCCTTGAAATTTCTACTATATGCATGGCTAACATCTTGAGCATTTACACAAAATTTTAGCTTATTCAGATAATAATGATAACTATTTACGACATAATAATTTATAACATAATATTGACAAATTCACATCAAGTATATATTCAAAAATTATGAAACTTAACAGGGGTGTCCACATTGTCATCAAGCATTTATCTACTAATTTTCCAAATCTTCCGATAAACAAATTCAGAGAAATTCATAAAACATCAAAATATGTATGTGTGCACCGTTGTTTACTAAAACAGGAATTAAGAAAGATACAGTCCACTGAAAAGAATGTGCCACTCCAATCTAGAAAGGTATCCATAAGGATTACAACTTTAATGTTGAGTTTGAGGTCTAGATCTATGTGCATCATACCTAAAACGTGGCTCGAATTCAGCCACGCACACTAGACAGATTCTGTCTACCAATATTTAATATAAACTGCACGGTTCTAAAAGCTGATCGGACGACATCCAGTCATCATATTTCTATAGCCTGGGGCTATGATTTGACCAACCTAGGGCCTCATAAAACACTCACATCAACCACCTTATTCCCATATCCGACCAACCAACACCACCACCCCTTCCTCATATATAAGGTGCATCAACGGGCGGCGAATCGAAGACCGAAAGTGACCGGAATAAATAATCAGAACATAAATTTCAGCCATCCCTTCATGGTTTTATCTTAAATCAAAACTCAATTAAGCGTAATGTCTCGCCTAATAAGATCTGGGAAATTAGGACCAAGGGAGAGGGGAGGAAGCCTACCGAGTATCCATGCATGCTACCCAATAGCCGCGTATGCGACATTTGTCCGTTGTTCCTGGCCATGGTCAGATCTCGCTAATCTGAACCTCGTCAAACGCCGCTAAAGAGGATATTGCCTCTTTGATTGTGTTGTTTATGGAGCTCAAAGAGAAGCTTAAGTAAAACTTGGATCTATAATTGGAGAAAGACAGAGGCAGCCTGGATCTAGATGTAGGTGAAGGTCGAAACTTGTTGTAGAAGGAGCATGCACGAATCTATAAATTTGATTAGATCTAGAGCTTATATGGAGGAGATATCGCCGGCTGGAGCTTAGCAAGGAGGGAGGTGTAACACCCCCATCCGTCATATAGAATATAATAGAAGGTCCGGCCTGAGTCCCACGCCATATTCCACGGACAGTCAATGAAGTTACACATTGATTCGATGATAGTACACATGCCCTAACTCAGAGTTACATTTTAGCAGAAGCTTTTAGGTGTAAAACCCCCTCCTGGAACACAAGACACGACCAAGGGAAGTTTTATGACAAGAATAGCCGCCTTGTGGTAGCATTATCACACGAGCTAATCTATACCACAAGATGCCTATTTTGTCGGCTAATTTCTGATATCACAAATACCAACACAACAAATAGAAGAACACAGAAGTCATGATCCACAAAAAGGTAAATTTCCAGAACAGTACATCATAATAAGAAGATACATCAGCTCCTTTAATATCAGAGTACACTAAACTGCCCGAAGGATACATCATAATGCTCAAAACTCACATTAGTCACAGAAGGTTGTAAGGGCATTGTCGTATCAGGACCTATCCCCTTAGCCTGACGAGCCTCCTGCATAAGGTGCTGCTGTTGCTCGGTCTGCGGGGTATCCTCCTAAAAAGGTATACGTAGAAAACATTAGTCATAAATACTAAGTGGCTTCACATTCGCTCACCCCGACGACTCTTAGGCACCGAGCGGAGGAAAAGAGAGAGGAGCATAATATAACAGTAATATAAATACCAAGTAGGTGATTTGAGTGTTTTGCTAATCTAGCAGTTCATGTATATATCAGCAAATCCATAATAAGCAAGTAACAACGGTAGATATCAATATATGAAGAGGCACATCTATTCTATCAGCATATCAATCATAAGTGCAGAATTTAATTTAACTTATAAAAATGCCTACGCAAATTTATAAGTTAAGGATCGGGTACATCAAAGTAACTCACCATATAAAAGTGCCCATACAAATTTATATGAAGATGATCTTATGTGGTGCAATGAAATGAATGCAATATGAGGACTCACCCATGCACACACACACACACACACATTTGTTATGTCGACATAGAACTTAGTTCCCACTTTTAGAGAGGTAGTGATCCTCTTCAGCATCACCCATTGTGGCCCAACGGGGATAGTGGAGCGGGCATCACCACTACTAAGCGGGTATCCACACTACCAGGTCTAGGCCTCCGTATACCTCAACGCTATCATCCTCCAACCAATGGAGCTCCTACGTACACGACACAGAAGGGGTCTTGGGTAGATGTGCACCAAGAGCCCATCCAGATTGGCCTAACAACACGGAAGGGGTCTTAGGGAAGCAAGCACCAAAGAGCCCAGCCTAACCGGCCCAACAGGCACGAAAGGGGTCTTTGGGAAGTAAGCAACAAAGAACCCAGCCCAGCTGTCCTAGGTTCAATTGCTGGCTTCCGTCGGTATGACGACTGGCAAGCCCGTTGACCTTCCACATTAATTCACAACACAAGGTCAAACACCGTGTGGCCAAACACACATGCACATACAAACCTCTCATATTTCCATGCTCCCAAACATCCAAGTGCTCCAATCGAGTCCCTTCATATTGCATCTTACCCGTGCCATTAAGCCTGCAAGAGCTCCACCCCGAGTCCATTTTTACTTAAACCTTGGATGCCCCAACATTTGTATCTTCCATTATCAGCATTAGATTCAGCATAATGAAACAACATTGATCATAAGTAAAATCCCAAAATATTTTTTATTTCCACAATCATAACTTCAATCATCATGTATTCTATCCTCTTAAGAGCAATAATCATGAAACTATTAAATGAGACATATCGGGACCAGATCCACTGATAATTCTTCCATAGCTCTGGTCCAACATCTCGATCATGACCACAAACCTTTAGCCCCAATAAGGTTCTAATATATTTATTCATGGCACAATAATTTATAAGAAGTGATTAGCGATATCTCCACACATTTTTCTCCAAATCTTTTGAAACTCAACGGGGTTTAGCAAAATATAATCAAATATGCCACCCAAATTTCATAAGTTTCAGACAATATTATTATAAGAGAACTTTGCAAATTATAAAATCTGTGCAATATCATTTCAACATAGCAACTCCGAGACCACTTTTAGGTAGCTATAGAACTCTTCAGAAAATGTGTAACCATTGTTGGAAAGGTCTTTCCAACAACTTCAACTTTCATTTTAAGCTCAAGACCTGAATCAGAACGGATCATACCTAAAATCGGCATTAAAGTTTACTGCGCACTGAAAATAGATTTCTGTTCAGCATTTTCTGCACGCATCGTAAAGGTGAATGAACGATATCGGTTCGTCTCCTTCCTCCAGCCATCACAAAAGGCACGTCCAACTTCTCTCTTTCTTTTCTCCCTCATTAGACCACTATTCTTCACGAAATCAAATCTGTCATCTTCGTAATGAAGAGAGGAGATGATTGAAGACATTCTCGTGATGATCGATGCCTTAGAATGAAAGTTCTTGCATGATCCCTTCCTAATAAATCTCCATTAAACTCCCAAATCAATCACTCTTGGGCTGATGTCTCTCCTACACTTTAGATCTAAAAATCTAGCACCAAGGGAGAAGGTAGGAAGCTCACCTGGTTTTCGGTCATGGATCATGTTCTCCTCATTGGTAGCATGGTGTTCGGTTACCGGCGTTTACTGCGGTTCTTCATTCTTTCAGGGGAGAAGTTGGACTTGGCTAAAGAAGAATGATGTTTTGCAGCAAGGTTTCAGATGATCCTTTATAAAGGAAGGATCAGTTGATTTATGGTTAAAAGTCTCCATGCCATGTGTCACTCCCTTATTAGACTTAACTTGGTTAAAATATAAAAATAAGACTTTTGTAACACCTCCATCTGTCACATGAAATATAACTGAGGGTCTGGCCAGGGCCCCAGGCCATATTGCACATACAGGTAGTGGGATTACATGTTAATATCAAAAATACTGTTACGAATCCTAACTCAGAGTATTCTAGCGGAAGCTTTAAGGTTGCCCGAACTCATATCATACGAATGTCCACTATATATAACTAACAGTTATATATCTATATCATGAATGTACATTCAAAAAACACAAAATGTTACGGCCTTAAGGCCTTATAGTTATACTTCACAAGTGTGGTTTACAAACATTGGCACGCAGGCCGACCATACATGAAAATAGTAAAAGTTTGCCTTAGGGCCTTCGAGGGGCAGCTAATCGCAGCACAAGGGCTTCAACCCACTATTTTCCACTTGTCTCTCCAGCACTTGCAAATCATGGCCCACCAAAATGTGGCAAACAAGGTAACAGTCAGCAATTGCCGACCCACTTATAACGAACCCACCCCTTACTCGGGACAGTGATTCTCCTTCCCTGCAATAGCAGCATATATATATAGTGGCAACAACACTGTGCATTAAAGCACTATTCACCACAGACGTAGGATCAACAACCACACGCCCCGTGCACTCAGGGCACATTATCGGTGTACCGGACTTCTCGGATCCCACCTCCCATTCAGAGGTCCAAGACTTAACGGTTCATTCTTCAGCATTTTAGTCTTTTTGGCTCTAGGCCCAAGACTCTCATTATGCTACTGATGACAGCCAGCTACTTTAGGCAATCTAATTAGGATAGACATAACGCAGGTACAGTTCAGTCCCTTCCCGTTTCTAAGATCGCCATGCCACTTCCGACAGCCGAAGAAATTAAGGATAATAGACAAGACGCGGGTGAACCTCCCCTTTCCCGTTCGGCTCAATGACCTTTAGAGCTGGGCACTACAGGCTCATAGATTCGTTACGGCTCACACAGCCATAATAGTTGGCCTCCATGGCTCAACTCACATGCTTGCCCCACGATCTTTGCGAGATAGGCTTCACACCAAAATAAGCTGGCACTCATGGGCACCATAGCTGGGCACTACAGGCTCACAGCTTTGCATACAATGGCCCCCAGAACTCCCTGAGACAGCCTCACAAACATAACTCATTGGGAGCTATCGCCGACGATACTCACTGTCACTCGGCGATATCCAACAGTTTTGCAAATCGTTGAATTTATTGGTTATTTTTTTGGAGAGCATCTCCAGTACTTCCTACTACTCCCATTTCGCAGGCATAACTTACAGATCCCGTAAACTACTCGTTTATACGCGGAGTCTTCTCCAGCACGCAAAATAAAACATCACCAATCCAGACCAACCTTTCAGGATGGGCTTCACACAACATGTCTATTCCATACTGCAAATTTTCGGATCTATATGCAATTTTAATCGGGGATCACAACGATCGACCCACTGGAAACCACCCTTTCTTCACCTTTTGGTGAGGGGTTCCATGCACATATGCAAATTGATGACTTCACTTGTCCAAGGAGAAAATCGTTACCCTCGTAATCCATTTCAGAGCCATGATGAAGCTTTCTATCTGGTTGGAAAGGAGCACCTCTCTTTCCTCTTCGCAGATCTAGCCTCAGATTTTGATTTCGTCCACTAGATCTCCTTCACCAAGTTTTCCAAGCTCAGCCTCAGCCTTCTTCCTTAGATCTTTTCTCTTAAGATGACAATGAAAGGAGGAGAGAGTGGAAGAAGAAGAGAAATGACTTCTCTTTTCCCCACTCTTCTGCTTAAGTGGTATCGGGATTAATCCCAGCCACATGATCATTTCATAAAAAAAGGAAGCAAAGGTCACGATTTCTGCTGAATAGTCAAAATTAACGCTATCGCCTGGCGATATCCACTATCACATGGGCGATATCGTCGATAGCTTTGACCCCAGTCAACCACCGCTCATCGGCCGCCTTCTGTCCATCCGACATGTGTCAAACCATACATGGCAGTATCGCCCGACGATACCCACTATCGCCAATCTGATAGCTCACTCAACGTTTCGTCGAGGACGTTGAGAGCGTCGAGTCTACTCAACTATAGCGTTGAGTGCTATCGTTATCGCCAGGGATACTCACTATCGCCCGACGACAGCCACCAAAATTCTATTTTCTCATTTTTGGGGTGTTACAACTTTACAAGATAATGAGATTAATTTCACCGTAATAGTACAAGTCCTGGAATATTCGTTCAACCCGTAATCTTATCCCAGGTCGTGAGTAATCAAGACAACACACACAAAAAATACTAAGTACAATCATCGTGTATTCTCAACGAATCGTCGAAATCACTCGACGAATCGTCAAGTGTATTGAGTCTATTATACGAGTCATCTCGATGACTTTACGAGTCCATTCAGCAACTCTTGGCAAATTTCACAAGTCCACTCATGTTTACTCGACGAATTCATGATTCCTTTCAACAAACATCTCGACATATTTCGCAAGTCCACTTGAGTTCACTCGATGAATTCGTTGAGTCTTCTCGAGTTCACTCGACGAATTCACAAGTCTTCTCGACGATTTTGCGAGTCTTCTCGACAAATTCACTCCAGGCCTATTCTAACTGCCATATCAAGTTATCATAGTGACACCGCAACACATACAAGGGGTCTAGATCGAAATGAGACGTTATAAATCCTATAAACAAACAAAAAGATTTTGTCCCCGAAATCAAAGCTGTCTATGGTTAACAAAGTACTAGGTATACAAGGTAAGTGTTTAAATTTACCTTGGGAAAATAACTCTGGTTAGTGTTGCTGCATAAGGTCCATAAGCTCCCAAGTGTAATCCTCTTTTCAAGGGTTGGACCACAGGAATTTCACTAATGGAACACTTTTTCTCCCCAGCCTTTGTACTTCAGAATCTACAATCCGCACAGGCTCTAGTTGGACAGATCTATCAGATATCATGGGGCTAGATGTAGCGGTGACAAATTGCTCAGGCTGAAGTAGTGCTTTCCTAAGGGAAGACACATGAAATACATCATGTATGTTCTCCAATTCATGTGGTGGCTCTAGCCTATAAGCCAAGGGACCGATCTTTTCCAAGACGGTGTAAGGCCCCATGTATCGCGAGCTGAGCTTCTTCCTTCCATGAATACGTGATACACCATGCATCGGTCTAATCTTTAAAAATACCTTGTCATCCACTTAGAATTCAACCATCCTGTGTTTTGCATCATATTACTTTGCTTGCCGGCTTTGAGCCTCTAGCATGTGATCTCAGATCAACCTAATCATAACATCAGTGCCATCGATGTACTCTACTCCCAACAAATTAGGATCCTCATCCTGGACCCATGATAAAGGGGTTCTACACCTCCTACCATAGAGTGCTTCATAAGGTAACATTCTAATGCTTGCTAGGTGGCTATTATAATACGAAAACTCTACAAATGGTAGAAGTCTCTCCCACAGCTCTCCCCTATCCAAAAAACATAACTGCAATAAGTCTTCCATTATTCTGATATCTCTCTGAGACTGACCGTCAGTCTTGGGGTGAAAGGTGACGCTGAAGGTAAGGAGAGAACCCAAATATGCATGAACTACCTTACATTCCTTAAAGGTGAAGCCATCACGGTCCAAGTCTATTGTCTTGGGCACCCCATGGTACCGAACGAACTGCTCCACAAAGAGATGCACCAACACATCAACATGCGACACCTTCCTCATCGGGATAAACCTTGCAACCTTAATCAAGCGATGCACAATTACCCAAATTGAATCTTTCCTTGAGCGAGATTGGGGAAGACAGTGAACAAAGTCCATGGAAATATCCTCGAACTTCCACTCTGGAATGGGCAATGACTACAACAATCCACCAGGGCTCATGCACTCAACTTTTATCTTCAAACAAACCTCACAGTGTGTAACATAGTACATGACATCTCTCTTCATTCCTGGCCAATACATGGTCCTCCGCAAGTCAGTATACATTTTGGTAATTTTGGGATGCACCGAATACTTGGTGCAATGGGCCTCTCTCAGGATGTCTTCCTGAATCCCACCCCCTGCGAGAATGTAAAGTCTGTCGTGGAAATGAATGAGGTCTTCATTTAGCATATATCCTTCTACAGATCCTCCCACAATTTCATGGAACACAGGGGCCAAAGAAACATCCTTACTTTACTCTGCCCAAATCTGATCTCGAATTTCACAAACTATACTCATGGTGGCTAGATACTTCGTATAGGCCTCGGGACAAGCCTTAGACACCAATGTAATCTGTTGGTACCCTAGTTTGATTTGAGTTCAGTCCTCTCCTTGTGCCCCTTGACCCAAGAAATATCTATAGTCAATGGTTAGGAGTCTAGCTGTAGAGTCCTCGCTTTTCCAAATTGAGAATTTGGTTAAGTAGGTTTTTCGTTCGACTATAGTCGAACGCCGTTCGACTATCGTCTATCGGCTGATCGACGATCGTCTATCAGTTGGTCGACGCTTTGTCTGCGCTGATAGTTCGACTATCTGTTGATAGCTCGACTATCTGTTCTGCGCTGATAGTTCGACTATCTGTTGATAGCTCGACTATCTGTTCTGCGCTGATAGTTCGACTATCTGTTGATAGCTCGACTATCTGTTCTGCGCTGATAGTTCGACTATCTGTTGATAGCTCGACTATCTGTTCTGCGCTGATAGTTCGACTATCTGTTGATAGTTCGACTATCTGTTCTGCGCTGATAGTTCGACTATCGGTTGATAGGTCGACTATCTGTTCTGCGCTGGTAGTTCGACTATCTGTTGATAGGTCGACTATCTATTCTGCGCTGGTAGTTCGACTATCTGTTGATAGATCGACTATCTGGTTTGTTTTGATAGTTCGACTATCTTTTGATAGATCGACTATCTGTTTTCTGAGGTAGGTCGACTATCTGCTTGATAGTTCGACTATCTCTGTGCGCTTGATAGCTCGACTATCTGTCCTAGATAGATCGACTATCTGATAGTTCGACTATCTGTCCTGATAGTTCGACTATCTGCTGCGGTAGCTCGACTATCTGTTTGATAGCTCGACTATCTGGATCGTTCGACTATCTGCCCGATAGTTCGACGATCTCCTGGCGTCGTTCGACGATCTTCGAAGGTCGTTCGACGTTTTCTATCTGCCTTTATATTTTGTATTTATTTATTATATTTAATTATTTAATACATTTTCTGGCACAGTATTTTAAGCTGTATGATAATATTTCCAGGCATTATTTGCTCTATTCTTATTGCCTGAGTTAAAATCTTTTAAGATAAAGTTGTTTGTCTTATTAGCTGTCATTTTAATTTACTTTATCTGCTGACAGCCCTTTATAGCCGTTAGACTGAAAAGTCTTCTTTTGCTATAAAGAGATTGTTTCTGATGTGACTTTATTTAGTCTATCTGATTATTTGATTTAAGCCTGCAGCTTCTTAGAAAGAGGTTTATTCCTTTTTATAGAATGTTTTGCTGCAGAGATTTTTTCTGTCTTCTTGATATTTACAGCCCAGGTCTCAAGGCTTAGAAGAAGACAAATAATTCAAATGGAAGAGAGCCGTTGCTTGCTGATGATTATATAAAGAACCCTTTGCAGAAGGATTCAAGCTAGTTAATAGAAGCGAGTGTTACACACATATTCAAAAGCTCTCAAGCCTTCATCAAGCTCAAGCTTCCTGCTCTCAGCAAAATCCATCTAACTGAGAAGTGTTAAGATCTTCATCTCTTCTTCACCTGAGTTCTCCTGCTTTCAGGAAGTTCAACTCAGAGTTTCTTTGAAGAAGAAGAAGAAGAAGATTGCTGCTTGAAGACTGTTTCTTTTTATTGTTTACTTTCTTCCTGTAGCTTTACCTTCAGAATTTTCTGAAGAGTTTTCTCTGCACTGAAGCAAGACTTCACCTGGACATTCTTGAGCCAGGGGGAGCCTTGATTCTTTAGAGCATTCTAGCTCAGTGCAAGCTTTTTGTGCTTCTTTAATCTATTGTAAAATAGAGAAGACATCTTAACCTTCTTCCCCCTCCTGTACAGGGTTATTACTCCCTTCAAAAGTATCCCTTGGTGGCAGGGCACCTGATCAAAAACCTGTGCTTGGTTTTTAGACACCTGATCAAAAGTCTAAAGGGTTTCTGAATCTACCTGAATCAGATTCTGTTGGTGGCAGGGCACCTGATCAAAAACCTGAGTGGATTCCTACCGTTTGGGTAGAAGAGTGGACGTACCCAAGTTGTTTGGGGAACCACTATAAATTTCCTTGTGTCGTCTGGATTCAACTGTTTAATTCCTGTACTGTGGCTGTGAATAGATATAACTAGGTTGCTAGTTGCTGTTTAGGTTTTCCAAGCTTTAACTGTAATTACAGTTAGCTTGTGGTTGCACATCACTTGTGTTAGGCTTTAAGGTTAAATCAATATCTATAATCTTTTCATTCCGCACTTCACTCCAAGGGAGTTGGGTAGAATATTAAGTTTTGTCTGTGCAAAATTTGATAACTCTATTCACCCCCCCTCTAGAGTAGTATCTATCCCTTCACTTTCAATTGGTATCAGAGGGAGGTTGACTGACTGTATAGGCTAACACCTAAGTCACAAGATCCTGATAGATACCAAGAGCTTATAGATATTCACTATCATGGCCCAGTCTAAGGATTATTCTAGCACCAGACCTCCAGCATGCAACTTAGCAAAGTTTGGCATCTGGAAGGCAATGATCAAACTCTATATGAATTCTATTGATGAGAGTATTTTTGCTTCTATTTTGTCAGGTCCCCCAAGAGCACCTGCTGCAGTCACTGCCTCATCATCTGATATGAGTGCAGTGCCTCCTCCAGATTATAATGATGAATACAAGAAGGCTAAAATTGCTGATGCAAAGGCAATGAACATACTGGCTCAGACAATTTCTGATGAGGTGTTCCAGAAGGTGGCTGACTGCTCCTCAGCTAAGGCCATGTGGGACACACTGAACCAGATTGTAGCTGGTTCAGCTGATGTAAGGAAGGACAGGAGGTCCAACCTTATCTCACAATATGAGAACTTCAAGAAGACTGATGCTGAATCAGTTGAAGCTATGTACACCAGGCTTAGCTCAATCATCAATGAGCTGAGGACCCTGGACAAGGACATATCATTGACAGAGGTCAATGATAAGATTCTTATGTGCTTCCCTAGCACATGGGATCTAAGAATCTGGCCCATCAAAGAAGCCAGAAGCACCAATGAGATCTCAACTGAAGCTCTCCTCGGCAAGCTCAAGTCTTTTGAGCAAGTGCTGAAGACCAGAGAAGCAGAAGCTGAAGCCAAGACCCCCACTCCAACAAGAAAAGAGCAATCTCTAGCTCTTAAGGCTGCAGATGTTTCTGAAGGCAGCCAATCCAATGAGGAACTTATGGCACTGTTTGCCAAGAGGTTTCTCAAGATGGGGAGAAAGGAGTTCAGAAAGAAGTCTTCACGCTATGAAGACAAACCAAGGTATGATCGATCTCCTGCTAAAGAAATTATTTGCTATGGTTGCAGGAAACCTGGACACATTTTGCCAGAGTGTCCAGAGGAGAAGAACAAGGAAAAGAGAAAAGACAAAGAACAACACAGGAAGCACTCCAAGCCATCCTCCTACAAAAACAAGAAGAAGGAGAGAGGTTTCATTGCTGAAACCTGGAGTGATTCTGATGAAGAATCATCCTCATCAAGCTCCAGTGAAGATGAGGAAGAAAAGAAGGCCAAAGAAATTTGCCTAATGGCAATAGATGCCTGCAGCAACCACTCTGCTGCAGAGAGTTCTGATTCTGATGAAGAGATGCCTACTGAAGATGAGGTACTTTCATCTTATAATTTTACTTCAGAAGAGTTTAAGTTAGAATTTAAATCTTTGTGTTTAGACTTAATTAGTTCAGAAAAAGAAATAAAAGAACTTAGAAATAGGCTAGCTGACTCTGAATCAATAGCCTCTGAAAACATTAGGTTAAAGGAAGATCTCACTACTTGTAGTGAAGAAATTAAATTTCTTAAAATAGAATTAGCTAAGTCTAAGAGATTAGAAGAATCCCTTAATGGTAGAAGCCTTAAGCTGTTAGAAATTACCAGCATGACTAACACTAGGTCAGGTAATGATAAATTAGGCTTAGGAGCTTCTCCCAGTGAACCCCCAGTCCTCCTTAAAAATAACCTTTCAACTCCAGTGAACTTCATTTCAGCTAGTGGAAAGAAGAACACTGAGCAAGTAAACCTTGTAAATAAAACCCTAAATAAAGCTAAGAGAGAAAAGAGAAAGAAGTTTTTCAAAGAAATGCAAAGAGCGTCGAACGCCGCTCGACGATCGGATGCTCCATGGTCGAACGAAGCTCGACGATCTGAGCGCCCATCGTCGAACGTCGATCGACGATTTCAACATGATTTTCAAAATCATAATCAGTATCATAGAAACCTAAATGAAAATAGAAACCCTAGGTTTGTTGACCCATCATCTGCATGGAGAATCCCACCTAGGAGATCTCACCCACTAGGTTATCACCCTCAGCCTGCATTCTCTTATATTTCCAGTTTTTCTTATGTGAAAAACAAGGGACCCAAGGTTACCTGGGTCCACTCTGTCTAAATAGTTGTTTTGCAGGTGAAGGCCTATCCAATCACTCAAAATAAGTGGTATTTGGATAGTGGATGCTCTAAGCATATGACAGGAAACAAAGAGCTTCTGTCAAAGTACAAAGCTAAGCTCGGCCCAAAGGTTATCTTTGGAGACTCCAGCTGTGGTCAGACAGAAGGATATGGCAAGATCACGATTGGAGCTGTTACATTCAAGAGAGTTGCTTATGTCAATGGACTGAAGCATAATCTGATTTCAGTTAGCCAGCTATGTGATGCTGGCTACCAGGTTTCTTTTTCTAACTCCTCTTGCAATATTACTTTAAATAATAATGTTGTTTTAATAGGTAATAGAATAGGCAATATATATTTTGTAGATTTTAATTCATCTCACTCTGAAATCTGCTTGTTTAATGAATTAACCCTTAATAATAATTCTTTATGGCATAAAAGGCTTAGTCATGTAAACCTCAAGAACATATCTAGGCTATCTAAGCACAACCTTGTTAGAGGTTTACCTTCTTGCCCCTACAAGAAGGAGAGCCTATGCAAGGCTTGTCAACTAGGCAAGCAAACCAAGAATTCATTTAAGTCTGTTAATAAAAGTGATTCTCCTAGAATCCTGTATTTATTACATTTGGACCTTTTTGGCCCAATAAATGTACAGAGTCTAGGAGGGAAGTATTACACATTAGTAATTGTAGATGACTTCTCTAGGTTCAGTTGGGTTTTCTTTTTGAGAACTAAGTCTGATAACTTCAAAGCCCTTACAGACTTTCTACTTTGTGTGCAGACTGAGTACTCTACTCATGTGGCCTTGATCAGAAGTGATCATGGTACTGAGTTTGACTCTCTTCTCATGCAAGAATTCTGTGAGAGAGAAGGTATCAAACATAGCTTCTCAGCTCCTAGAACTCCCCAACAAAATGGGGTAGTTGAAAGGAAGAATAGAACACTAATTGAAGCTGCTAGTACATTGTTGGCAGATGCTAACATGCCTCTATCCTATTGGGCAGAAGCTGTTAGTACAGCTAACTATGTCTTGAATAGAAGTTTGATACACAAACTTAAGTGTAAAACTCCTTATGAGTTGCTTAAAGGAAAGAAACCAAAAATTAATTACTTTAGAGTTTTTGGTTGTACTGTTTATATTCATAACAATAATAAAGAATATATTAGAAAATTTGAAGCAAAAGCTTCAATGGGAATTATGCTTGGATATTCCCAAGTAAGCAAAGCTTATAGGGTTTATAACAAATCAACCTGTAAGATAGAAGAATCTGTGCATGTGACTTTTGATGAGTCTCAGATGTTTTACAAGGAGAAAGAAAATTCTCCTTCCTCTAGTTCTTTGCAGGTACATGATGCTCCTAAAGAAATCCTTCAACTATCAACTCTTCAGATCACTGAATCAGACAGTGATGAAGACATTGCTGAAGCTGTTGAAGCTGTTGTTATTCCACCAACAGTAGATCAAATTCCTCCTGAGGAATTAATCCCAACTATTGCTGAAGATCACATCCCACCTGCTGATATTGTCACACTTAGAGATCACCCCACATCTCAAGTGATTGGAGACATATCAGCTGGTGTGCAAACAAGACATCAATTAAGACAGGATGTGATGCATGCTTGTTTCCTCTCACAAGTTGAGCCCCTCACCTTTAAAGATGCAGAGCTAGATCCCCACTGGATCATTGCAATGCAAGAGGAGCTCAATCAGTTTGAGAGATGTAAAGTTTGGACTTTGGTTCCAAGACCTAAAGGCCAACTGATCATAGGCACCAAGTGGGTGTATAGAAACAAGTTAGATGCAAATGGAATAATAGTAAGGAATAAAGCTAGGCTTGTAGCTCAGGGCTACAGACAGGAGGAAGGTATAGACTATGACCAAACCTTTGCTCCTGTTGCAAGGCTAGAAGCAATAAGGATCTTCTTGGCCTATGCAGCCTACATGAAGTTTAAGGTGTTCCAAATGGATGTCAAAAGTGCATTCCTAAATGGTGAGCTTAAGGAAGAGGTGTTTGTTGAACAACCACCAGGGTTTGTTTCTTCAACTCAGCCTTCTCATGTTTTTAAGTTGCAGAAAGCTCTTTATGGACTAAAGCAAGCTCCTAGGGCCTGGTATGAGACTCTAGCTAGTTTCCTGTTAGAGCACAACTTCACTAGGGGAGTAGTTGATAGAACCCTTTTCGTCAAGCATCACAAGGACACAATCCTGTTAGTTCAGGTGTATGTAGATGATATTATCTTTGGCTCCACTGATCCCAAACTGTGCAAAAAGTTTTCCAACTTGATGCATTCTAAGTTTGAGATGAGTAGCATGGGTGTGCTGTCTTACTTTCTTGGTCTCCAAGTTAAGCAAGATGCTGATGGTATCTTCATCTCCCAATCCAAATATGCCAAGGAATTGGTAAAGAAATTTGGGATGGCTGATGCTTCAGCAATGCCTACACCCATGGCTACTAATGTAGTTATTGATTCTGATGATCACGGCAAGCCAGTTGATCAAAAGAATTATAGGGCCATTGTTGGTTCCCTATTATATCTAACTGCAAGTAGGCCAGATATAATGTTTGCTACATGCCTTTGTGCTAGATTCCAGGTCAACCCCAAGGAATCTCATCTGATTCTTCTAAAGAGAATCCTGAGATACCTGAAAGGATGTCCAAATCTAGGACTTTGGTACCCAGCTGAGTCAGAGTTTGAATTAATTGGATATTCTGATTCTGACTATGCTGGTTGCAGAGTTGACAGGAAGAGCACCTCAGGAACTTGCCAGTTCCTGGGAGAGAGATTGGTCTCTTGGTTCTGTAAGAAGCAGGCCTCTGTCTCAACTTCAACTGCAGAGGCTGAATATATAGCAGCTGCCAGTTGTTGTTCACAGATCCTGTGGATTCAAAACCAGCTTGTGGATTATGGTTACTCACACAAGAACACCAAGATCATGTGTGATAGTACCAGTGCTATTTCTATTGCACAAAATCCAGTGCACCACTCTAGAACCAAGCACATTGAGATTAGGCACCATTTCCTGAGAGATTGTGTGGAAAAGAACAAGATCTGTCTTGAGTTCATATCCACTGAGTTTCAGAGAGGTGATATATTCACCAAGCCTTTAGATGAACAGAAGCATCTGTTCTTTTTAGTCCAACTAGGCATGATCAATGGACGAGACTAAGTGTGACGATATCTGCCTATGTTGAGGTCTGCTTGAAGATCGTCGAACGATGATCGAAGATCGTCGAACGGATTGAGCCTATCGTCGACCTCTGGTTAATGATAGCTTATCTGTTTGAAGATCGTCGATCGACGTTCGACCATCGTCGAACAGGCTAAGCTTATCGTCGATCTCTACTCGACGACAGCTTATTGCTTGTGAAGCCAGAATTAGCCGAACGATGGTTCGACTATTCTGCTTCTGAGCCGATCGTCGAACGGCCGTTCGACTATCGGTTCAAGATCTTTTTAATAGATCGACTATTTCCGGTCCAATATAAAGCCGATAGTCGACCTAGGTTAAAAGATCGTGTGCTTTATCGTCGACGGAGCGTGCCCTTTCGCATTCTGCTTTCCCGCTTGCGATTTTCTGGCGCTTCGTCTTTCTCGTTCTCTCTCCAGCTTTCTCGTGCTTTCTCCGGCGAATCCATGGCGATTTCCCCAGCTGTTCTAGCCGTAGTAAAGTTTGACGCCGGATTCAGTGTGGATTTCGAAGCTTTCAGCAGTTGCGATGCCGGAATCGTGGAAGTTCTCCAGCTCTGCAGGGATCAAGGTTTAGAGAAGCTGATGTCTGAAAGGATCAAGATCAACATTCCAGAGATAAAAGAATGGGCTTTCACGTCGTCTTCCACAGACGAATCAATGATCGGTACCATCGGCGGAGTAGAAGTTATCCTGACTCCGGCCGTTCTTTCTGATGTTTTTGGTTTAGTTATTGGTGACGAAGATTATGAGCAAGACGCTCAGGAGTTCGGAAGGATGCTGGTCGAGCTGGGACATGCCGAGGGCATTCCCACCAAGCTGCTCAAGGTAAACTTCCCCTTCAAGATCAAGTTCCTCGCTGAGGTAGTAGGAAAAGTGATTCTGGGCAAGCACTCTGCCCATGATAACATAACAAGGCAGCAATTCGCACTTATGTGTGCAATTGTTAATCGGAAAAGGATCGATTGGGCTGCTGTTCTGTTTGATTTAATCAGGAAGAAGACAGGAAAGAAGGAAGTCACCCTGGGAAGGGTTATTGGAATTTTCCTTAAGGAGAAATTCCCCCAGCTGCTGAGTTCTGCCGCAACTACAATCAACGCCAGCAAGAAGATGGATCCCCACTTATTCTCTAAGTGGAAGAGGACATTTGTGAAATCTGCTCCAGCACAATCTGAGGACACAAGGACTGCATCAGTCGCTCCTCAACCTATTGAAGCTGGCTCAGCTATTCCTTCCTCCTCCTCTGCATTGCCGTCTACCTCAGTTGAAGTACCATCAACTTCTGCTGAGGTACGACCCTCTTCTTCTGCTGCACCTGAAACAACCGTGGTTGTTCCTCTGTCTCCTCCAGCTTCTCCTCTACCTGCTCATCTGGCTAGGATATCTGCTCCTAGCTTCGATTTGTTAGGATCAGAGAGATTCCCTACTCCTCCTGTATCTCCAATTCATTCTCCAATTCATTCCCCAATAAACTCTCCTGCTCCATCACCTGCTCCATCTCCTGCTAGATCCCCTGTTCACACCATCCTCCATCCCAGCACATCTACCATATCTGCTGCAGCTCCATCCACCTCCCTTCCATCATCTTTTGAAATCACTCCTGATTTCATCTCGCGCATTGTGGAGCTGATTACCCCATCAATCAAAACCATGATTGAAGAGGCAATCGCTCCCCTTGCTGCCTCCATTGATCTATTGTCTGCTTCCATCAAATCCCTCTCCAAATCAGCTGAGCCATCTTCCTCTAGGGGCCTGGTTTCAGTACCCACTGAAATCAGGCAGGGGGAGATGTTCAATGAAGATGTCTTAGGCCTTCCTGCCTCTCCTTCAGTTGTGAAAGATTTAGTCTTATCTGCCCAGCCAGAATCTGCTCAAGTTGAGCCAGAAGAAGTTCCAGATGTTGTTATGACTGTTCAGGAAGAGACAGCTCCTGCTGAGGAAGAGATTGTTCCAGCTGAGGAAGTGGTAACTCCAGCTGAGGAAGAGATTGCTCCAGTTAAGCAAGTTGTAGCTCCAGTTTTGACTGAGAAAGAAATATCAGATGGAATCCTGCTATCAGAAATTGCAGTGAAAGTATGCTTAGAGGATCTAACCTCTCCTATGATTGCCAGATTCTTAGAAGGGATTATAACCTCTTATCTAAATGAATCATGGGAAATGGTTAAATATGAAGGTAACTCTTTCATTCGCTTTGTTGATGAGTCTATTAATTTGATAGTCTGTGAATACCTTGAAGGAATGATCTCTGTTTATTTAGCAGATCTATATTCATAATTTTACAGATATTATTAAAGGAGATTTAACTGCTCAAATCATAGCAGTAGTTTCTGAGTCTGACCCAAGTATTCCTGCTACTCAAGTAGACCCTGAGTTGGAATCCTTCTTAGATAATAAAGAAGATGAGTCTGAGAAAGAGGAAGTCAAAGTTGACTCTTCTGTTCTGAGCTTGGAAGAAGCTCAAGCAAGAGCAGCATGGGAATTAAGAGTTCAATCCTTAAAAGAGAAAGAGAAAGATTTGCTATTTGAAAAGTCATCCATCTGGGATGACTCTCCTGGTTTAGATTTAGACTCCCTTCTGGCTTTGGATGCCCTGGAAGAAGAAAAAGAGAAATCTGCCTCAAAGCTTAAAGAAAAGGCTGTCTCTGAAGCCTATGATCCGTATGAGAACCCTCCATCGTCCCATTCTGATGATGATGATGATTCAGATGTTTCTGAAAAGTCAAAGAAAAAGAAATCTGCTGCAAAGAAAAGAAAAGCTGCTCCTCCTCCACCTCCAAATAAGGATAATGACATTCCCTATTATATTTTGAAGGGCATTGACCCCAAATCCAAAGATTTTCAGCATTGGATGAGGTTTTCGAAAAATCAGCAAAAAGAAAGGAAGAGAACTAAGAGGTATGACAGTCCAATCTCCAGATGGACTCCCAAAGGTCCTCCTCCACCTCCTGGTGCAGGAGCCTCTGGGAATCTACCTGCTAATCAATCTGCCGCCTATGGAAAATCTGCGTCTGCTCAGCCCCAATCAAGACAAGGTCATCAAAGTTCTCAAGGCAAATCATCTTATGGTTCTCAAAGACAAGTGAAGGAGGTTGTGGCCCAAAGACCAACTTTTTCCCCACCTCCTTCTCCAGTTCAATCTGAGAAAAGTGTTTCGAAAGGTAAATAGTTTATTGTGTTTTAAAACCTTCTAGCAAGTCCCTTTTGCTAAGTTTATTCTAATGTATTATCTAGATAAAATAGCTGATGCTGCTTCTCCAGAGCCCGTATATGAAAATCCTGAGCTCGATCCTAATTTTAGGATGGCTCGCTTTCAAGAGCTTGTAGGAGCAGCCCAAATAAGAAAAGCAAGAGCCGAAGGTAAAGATACAACTGGTTTTACTACCATGTCAGCGTATAGAAAGAAAGAATTTGAGAAATTCCAAGTCAATCCTGAGATTTTTGATCCAGCAAAGTACATGGAAAAACATCCTGAAGCTGTTGTCCCCAGAGCTACAGAGCTGAAGATAATTGGTGCTCAGGATTTAAAGATGTCAAAGAAGGAATCAGATGACCCTCTTAGAAAAATTTCTTTTGTCTCTAGTTCTTCTGATCCATTACCTGACCCTAAAGATTCTTAATAGTTTGATTAAACTGCTGTGATATATTTGATTATTTGTTTATCTGATTGATAATCTGCCAGTTTATTGTTAACTATTTGCTGAATTTATTTTTAGTATTCTTTTGCTAGCTGTTTTAGATTTTGAGAGACTTAACTCAAATAGGGGGAGATTGTTGGTACCCTAGTTTGATTTGAGTTCAGTCCTCTCCTTGTGCCCCTTGACCCAAGAAATATCTATGGTCAATGGTTAGGAGTCTAGCTGTAGAGTCCTCGCTTTTCCAAATTGAGAATTTGGTTAAGTAGGTTTTTCGTTCGACTATAGTCGAACGCCGTTCGACTATCGTCTATCGGCTGATCGACGATCGTCTATCAGTTGGTCGACGCTTTGTCTGCGCTGATAGTTCGACTATCTGTTGATAGCTCGACTATCTGTTCTGCGCTGATAGTTCGACTATCTGTTGATAGCTCGACTATCTGTTCTGCGCTGATAGTTCGACTATCTGTTGATAGCTCGACTATCTGTTCTGCGCTGATAGTTCGACTATCTGTTGATAGCTCGACTATCTGTTCTGCGCTGATAGTTCGACTATCTGTTGATAGTTCGACTATCTGTTCTGCGCTGATAGTTCGACTATCGGTTGATAGGTCGACTATCTGTTCTGCGCTGGTAGTTCGACTATCTGTTGATAGGTCGACTATCTGTTCTGCGCTGGTAGTTCGACTATCTGTTGATAGATCGACTATCTGGTTTGTTTTGATAGTTCGACTATCTTTTGATAGATCGACTATCTGTTTTCTGAGGTAGGTCGACTATCTGCTTGATAGTTCGACTATCTCTGTGCGCTTGATAGCTCGACTATCTGTCCTAGATAGATCGACTATCTGATAGTTCGACTATCTGTCCTGATAGTTCGACTATCTGCTGCGGTAGCTCGACTATCTGTTTGATTGCTCGACTATCTGGATCGTTCGACTATCTGCCCGATAGTTCGACGATCTCCTGGCGTCGTCGACGTTTTCTATCTGCCTTTATATTTTGTATTTATTTATTATATTTAATTATTTAATACATTTTCTGGCACAGTATTTTAAGCTGTATGATAATATTTCCAGGCATTATTTGCTCTATTCTTATTGCCTGAGTTAAAATCTTTTAAGATAAAGTTGTTTGTCTTATTAGCTGTCATTTTAATTTACTTTATCTGCTGACAGCCCTTTATAGCCGTTAGACTGAAAAGTCTTCTTTTGCTATAAAGAGATTGTTTCTGATGTGACTTTATTTAGTCTATCTGATTATTTGATTTAAGCCTGCAGCTTCTTAGAAAGAGGTTTATTCCTTTTTATAGAATGTTTTGCTGCAGAGATTTTTTCTGTCTTCTTGATATTTACAGCCCAGGTCTCAAGGCTTAGAAGAAGACAAATAATTCAAATGGAAGAGAGCCGTTGCTTGCTGATGATTATATAAAGAACCCTTTGCAGAAGGATTCAAGCTAGTTAATAGAAGCGAGTGTTACACACATATTCAAAAGCTCTCAAGCCTTCATCAAGCTCAAGCTTCCTGCTCTCAGCAAAATCCATCTAACTGAGAAGTGTTAAGATCTTCATCTCTTCTTCACCTGAGTTCTCCTGCTTTCAGGAAGTTCAACTCAGAGTTTCTTTGAAGAAGAAGAAGAAGAAGATTGCTGCTTGAAGACTGTTTCTTTTTATTGTTTACTTTCTTCCTGTAGCTTTACCTTCAGAATTTTCTGAAGAGTTTTCTCTGCACTGAAGCAAGACTTCACCTGGACATTCTTGAGCCAGGGGGAGCCTTGATTCTTTAGAGCATTCTAGCTCAGTGCAAGCTTTTTATGCTTCTTTAATCTATTGTAAAATAGAGAAGACATCTTAACCTTCTTCCCCCTCCTGTACAGGGTTATTACTCCCTTCAAAAGTATCCCTTGGTGGCAGGGCACCTGATCAAAAACCTGTGCTTGGTTTTTAGACACCTGATCAAAAGTCTAAAGGGTTTCTGAATCTACCTGAATCAGATTCTGTTGGTGGCAGGGCACCTGATCAAAAACCTGAGTGGATTCCTACCGTTTGGGTAGAAGAGTGGACGTACCCAAGTTGTTTGGGGAACCACTATAAATTTCCTTGTGTCGTCTGGATTCAACTGTTTAATTCCTGTACTGTGGCTGTGAATAGATATAACTAGGTTGCTAGTTGCTGTTTAGGTTTTCCAAGCTTTAACTGTAATTACAGTTAGCTTGTGGTTGCACATCACTTGTGTTAGGCTTTAAGGTTAAATCAATATCTATAATCTTTTCATTCCGCACTTCACTCCAAGGGAGTTGGGTAGAATATTAAGTTTTGTCTGTGCAAAATTTGATAACTCTATTCACCCCCCCTCTAGAGTAGTATCTATCCCTTCACTTTCATAATCTCCATCTCTTCAAGTACTCTAGCCAACTTCATAACCATTAATTGGGATTCCGGGATTTACACGGGGGCCTTCCGGATTAAAGCATCCACCATTAAGTTCTCCTTACCAGGATGGTAGTTCAATGTATACTCATAATCACATAGGAACTCTAGCCACCTCCGCTTCCTCAAGTTCAGATCTTTCTGGGTGTGGATGTACTTCAAGTTCTAATGATCTAAAAAGATCTTGTAGTGGATGCCCTATAGATAGTGTATCCAAATCTTCAAAGCAAAGACCACTGCTCCCTGCTCTAAGTCATGCACTCGGTAATTCACTTCATGCTTCTTAAGTTGTCTAGAAGCGTATGCAATCACATGCACGTGTTGTATCAACACCGCCCCCATGCCCTGATAGGATGCATCGGTATATATCTAGAATCCTTCCTTTCCAGATGGTAGGGAAAGGATTGGTGCAGAGGTAAGATGGTCCTTCAAATCTTGAAATGCAGCTTCACAATTGGGTGCCAACACAAAAGTGTTGGTATTACCATTGTGATCTGGAAGTGATCAAGCATGTAGCCTCACTGCTAACTCAGTATGAGCCTATCAGGGTCGCACATAAGATTGGGGAGAAATTGGGAGATTGGATTTGTATAGTTTAACTCATATGATGAGTTGAAGGAAATTAAAAAAAGGGGGCTTATAATATTCTAAGGTATTTGGCATTGATTGTGTTAAGCTCACTCAACGCCATAGCGCAGGTGCATTGATAGAGTTAAGCTCACTCAATGCTTTGGCGCTGAAAGCGTTGACAGAGTTAAGCTCACTCAACGCTTTGGCGCAAAAAGCATTGACAGAGTTAAGCTCACTCAATGCTAGGGCGCATATGTCATACGCCGTTCGATAAATGACGTTCAACATTCTGGCCTTTGGCGCAGAGTTCGTCGAGCTGAGTTTGAAGAAATGACATTCGACATTCTGGCCTTTGGCGCAGAGTTTGTCGAGCTGATTTTGACAAATGACGTTCAACATTCTGGCCTTTGGCACAGAGTTCGTTGTGCTGAGTTCGACGAATAACGTTCGATGTTCTGGCCTTTGGCACAGAGTTCATCGAGCTGAGTTCGACGAATGATGTTCGACGAATGCTGGCCTTTGGAGTGGAGTTCGTCGAGCTGAGTTCGATGAATTACATTTGATGTTCTTGCCTTTGGCGCTGAGTTCGTCGAGCAGAGTTCGACGAATGCCCATACTGAGTCAAATGTTGACTTGGCTAATTATGGAATGAAAGCTTTGGGTCTGCGGATAGTGACGAGAGTTGTTCTATTTATCTCCTGGAGTATAAATAAGAAGTTTCGGGGTTTACTATTGACGGTTCCTTTTCTTTCTGTCTAAGCACACGAGCCGATACTGTGTGATAAGAAGATAACCCTAGAAATCTGTTGGAAGTGTTCCGTCAATCCCGTCGCCGATTCTAATCCCGATCCCGGCGAGTGTCATCGCCGCCTCTCCTATAATAGATCTAGTAGTCTGTAGAGATGCTGAGTTTCCTATCCTGACCTAGAACTTGTGCGACAAGTTGCTACGGGTTCTCCCGATCGTGTGGATTACAGTAGAGGCGCAGATATACTTTCTGCGCTCAAGAATCCAGCCGCTGTGTGATCGGCCTGATTCTTTTGGAGCATCTAGGGTTAGTTGAGACTCAATCCCTCAAAGTTAATTTTTATTACAGCATGTTTTACTTCTTGATTCATGAATGTTGTCAAATACGAATTCGTTTGAGTTTTTCTTGTTCTTATTTTCGCTGTGTGCACAACTGTTGTGCCATCTCCAAAAACCCAACAGTGGTATTAGAGGGAGGTTCCGACAATATTCATTATTTCAGAAGTTGCTAAATCCATGGCGTGTAGATTTGGAATTTTAGAAGTGTTCTAAATGCCCAAATCTAGTCTTGGATGTTGCCAAGAACGCATGTGATTTCTTTGAAGTTTACTCCTTAATAGTAACCGACACTTTGTTAGTTTGAGAAACAAAGCATGTGTTAGATTTTGAATCTCACATGAAGTGACGAGCTTGTCTACTATGAAAGTGGAGTTGGTATTGCTTATGTCCTATGCATGTAAATCTGAAGATTAAGTAGTGTCTTAGATGTTCAGATTTAGCCCGGCTCATCAAATGTTGATGATCTTCTTGTGCACATCTGGGATGCATTTGGATTATGATTGCTGTATTTTATTTTGCTTGATGTGCACACTGGTTAGATGTTAACAATGATTAAAGAGTTAATCATGAATTAAATATCCCTTAAGAAATATTAAGTATTCGGATGCCTTCCGATGGATGATACTCTTCCTGCCTCGATCGATGAAGTGTGGGCTTGCCAAAGAAAGGTGCAATAATCTATCTTGGTAAGGGTGTTAACGGATAATTGTGATATCCCATTATCGACTTCGGGTCAAGCTTAACTGGGTGACCTCAAAAGTTTAGTTCCTAGAGGCATGGGGTTGGCATGCACCATATGATGGATGCAATTAAGGAGTTATTCACCAACCATACAGGAATTGCATAGTGATGCAATTGGCAAGCGTTGCCTACCTAAATAGCTGCATTGTGAGAGAAAAGCCAAAATTGACTCATAGTGTTAGTTAAATATGGATCTTGTCCACTAAGAGAGTTACTCGCCAAACTCTTTGAATTGATATCGAGGGTTATCAGTTTGATAAAAATAGTGGGAGTTATTTTGATTAAAGACCTAATTGAAAGAGAAAAATTATATTTTGAAATGTTGTACTAATTTTGCTTTGCATGTATTCTTGTAGAATTTTCATGGCAAGAGGTTCACACTCCACTCTGTCCCTCCGAGCCATCCTTGAGAAGGAAAAGCTAAGTGGGACAAATTATTTGGACTGGTATAGGAGCCTAAGAATTGTTCTCAGGCAAGAGCGCAAACTCTATGTTTTGTAAGAGGTATCCCCTGATAAGACTATCGGGAATGCGTACCATGTTGATAAAGATGCTTATAAGAAGTATCTCGACGACTCCTTAGACATCGAATGTCTCATGTTAGCGACCATGAACTTTGAGCTTCAGAAGTAACATGAGAACATGGGTTGCAAATACATTGACAAGCATCTCAAGAAAATGTTTCAAGGGCAAGCTCGTAAAGAGAGATTCGATGTCATTAAGGCGTTGATCTAGTGTAAGATGGGAGCTCAGGACCTAGTAGGGACTCACATACTCAAGATGATTGGGTATATCGAGAACCTTGAAAGACTAGGGTTCCCTCTGGGCCAAGAGATGTCCATAGACCTGATCCTACAATCGTTGCCGGACAGTTATGAGCAGTTCGTCTTGAACTATAACATGAATAAAATAGACAAGACACTGCCCGAGCTCTTAGGCATGTTAAGAACTGCCGAGATCAACATGAAGAAGGCCAAGCCTGCTAGCCCCATATTGATGGTGCATAAAGGCAAGGGCAAGGTCAAGGGATTCAAGAAGACAAAGGTAGGACCTAAGTCTGGACTGGAGCCCAAGTCTTCAGCACTAAAAAAGAAAGGCCTGATGAAAGAGGAAAAGTGCCACCATTGTGGCAAGGCTGGTCACTGGAGGAGGAATTGTCCTTCTTATGTGGAGGGTCTGTACAAGATGAGGGGAGGTATGACTTCCTCTTCAAGTATTTATGTTATAGAGATAAACCTTTCTGCTCCTTCATCCTGGGTATTGGATACCGGATGTGGTTCTTATATTTGTATAAATATGCAGGAACTGGGAAGGAGAAGATTGCTGAGTAAAGGAGAGGTGGACCTCCATTTTGGCAATGGAGTAAGAGTTGTTGCTGTTTTCGTGGGAGTTTATTGTCTTGCTTTTCCCAGTGGGCTTGTAATTGAACTAGATAATTGTTATTTTTTTGCTTTCATAACTAGAAACATTATATCCATTTCATGTTTGGACATGATGGGTTTTTCTTTTATTATTAAGAACAATTATTGTTCAATATTTAAGAATGATGTTTGTTATGGTGTAGCCCAAATATTTAATGGTCTGTATGTTTTGAACTTAGACCATCTGGTCTATAATATTGAAAATACTAAAAGACTAAGAACAAATGACTCGAACCCTACGTATCTTTGACATTTTCGTTTGGGCCATATAAATGAGAAACGTATATCCAAGCTCTAGAGAGATGGACTATTGGACTCATTTGATTATGAATCATTTGAGAGAAGCGAATCTTGTTTGTTAGGCAAGATGACTAAAGGCCCTTTCACTGGCTTCAATGAGAGGACCGATGATCTCTTGGGTATAGTACATAGTGATGTATGTGGACCCATAAGTTCTATGGCTAGAGGCGGGTTTTTCTACTTTGTTACATTTATTGATGATTTCAGTAGATACAGATACGTGTATCTTATGAAGTGCAAATTCGAAACCTTTGAAAAGTTCAAAGAGTTTAAAAACGAAGTAGAGAACCAGCTGGGTAAGAAGGTTAACGCACTCTGATCTAATCGAGGTGGCAAATACCTAAGTCATGAGTTCCATGATCATCTGAAAGAGTGTGGTATTGTATCACAACTCACTCCACCTAGAACACCACAACATAATGGTGTGTCTAAGCGGAGGAATCGTACCTTGTTAGACATGGTGCAGTCGATGATGAGTCATGCAGATCTGTCTATTTCCTGTTGGGGCTTTGCTCTAGAAACTGCTGCTTTAACACTAAATCGTGCTCCAACAAAAGTGGTTCTTAAGACACCATATGAGATATGGACTGGGAAGCGTCCCATTATATCGTTCATAAAGGTTTGGGGCTGTGAGGAATACGTAAGACGTCAAATGCCTGATAACTTAGAACCCAAATCAGATAAGTGTTATCATGTGGGGTATCTTAGGGAAACCAAAGGGTACCATTTCTACCAACATTCCGAGGGCAAAGTGTTTGTCGCGAGAACTGGTGTCTTTCTTGAGAAAGAGTTCTTAAGTAGAAAGATAGCCAGGGTAGATCTTGAAGAAGTTAAAGAACCATAAATAGTGAATGAACCGGTATTGGAACCAGAGTCAGGACTACAAGGTGTTGTAGCCGGAGAACCTACTCAGGAAACAAAAGTTCCACGTAGATCTGTTAGACCAAGGTTTGAGCCTGAGAGATATGGATTTCTCGTGTCCCAAATAGGTAATGTGTTGCTTATGGATCATAGTGATGAGCGTGCAACCTACCATGAGGCTATGTGTGGACCGGACTCAAAGAAGTGGCTTGAAGTCATGAAATTTGAGATGGACTCCATGTATGAAAACCAATTATGGACTTTGGTGGAACCACCTGAAGGGGTAAGACCAATAGGGTGCAAGTGTGTCTTCAAGAAGAAGACAGACATGGATGGGAATGTACAGAAATTCAAAGGGTGACTGGTGGCTAAGGGTTTTAAGCAAATTCATGGTATTGACTTTGATGAGACTTTTTCCCCTATTTCCATGGTTAAGTCCATCAGAATTCTGCTTGTTATTGCTGCGTATTATGACTACGAGATCTGGTAGATGGATGTCAAAACGGCTTTCCTTAATGGGAGCCTCCTTGAGGAAGTGTATATGAAAAAACCCGAGGGTTTTGTTTCTCCAGGTGAAGCCACTAAAATATGCAAGCTGCAGAGATACATTTATAGATTGAAACATGCTTCTCGAAGTTGGAATCTTCATTTTGATGAAAAGATCAAAGAGTTTAGTTTTATCAAGAATGAGGATGAACCGTGTGTTTACAAACGGATTAGTGGGAGCATAGTTGTCTTCCTGATTTTGTATGTAGATGACATAATGTTAATCAGGAATAACAAACCGACCCTGCAAGTTGTTAAGAACAACCTAGGGGACTCCTTTTCGATGAAGGACTTAGGGGAAACGACTTATATACTTGGTATTAAGATCCATAGAGATAGAACAATGAAGTTATTGGGTTTGACCCAAAGTACGTACATTGACAAGGTGTTGAAATAGTTCAGCATGCTTGAGTCCAAGAAAGGATTCTTGCCCATGTCTCATGGTGTGAGTCTCTCTAAGGACCAATGTCCTAAGTCTTGTGAAGATAAGGACCGTATGAAGTTGATTCCATATGCTTCGGTAATTGTGTCAATCATGTATGCAATGATATGTACTAGACCCGATGTCTCTTATGCTTTGAGCATTACTAGCAGGTATCAGTCTGATCCCGGTGAAGGTCACTGAATAGCCGTCAAGAATATCCTCAAGTACTTGAGAAGGACTAAGGATATATTCTTGGTATTCGGCAGAGAGGAAGAGCTCGTTGTAAGTGGTTACACAGATGCTAGCTTCTAAACTGATAGGGACGATTAAAATTCTCATTCAAGTTTTGTGTTTTTCCTGAATGGAGGTGCTATTAGCTGGAAGAGTTCCAAGTAAGATACAGTTGCCGATTCTACAACTGAGGCTGAGTATATCACCGCTGCAAATACAGCGAAGGAGCCTGTGTGGATTAGGAAATTCATCAGCGAGTTATATGTAGTTCCTAGCATTGTTCATCCCGTAGATCCTTACTATGACAACAACGGTGCAATTGCACTTGCTTCGAAACCTAGATCTCATCAGCACTCCAAGCACATACTCCGGCGGTTCCATCTAATTTGAGAGATTGTCGATCGAGGATATGTGAGCATATGCAGACTGTAGACTGAAAAAAATATCGCGAATCCACTGACAAAGCCTCTCGCATAGAGAAAGCATGATGGTCTTGTTAGATCTATTAGTATACGATACCTGAATGATCAACTCTAGTTTGAGTCTTGTGGATTGTATGTTTGTTGGCTGTTAAATTTTCATTTGATGAATAAAAGTACTGTACACATTTCATTTTATATATTTGGCAAGTTCTTTTATTGTGTTATTATTTCTATTGTGATAGAATTGTTAACTAAAAATAAATGCCCTTAGAATGTTTGCTTCTATAGGTCAAGTAGTGACTTGATGTGAGAACCTATGATCCCAGAAGCATCATTCTTAAAGAGTCCCTGGTCGTTGTATCATCTTAGAAGCTAAGGGCAATGATGATACCTTTAAGACTAGCATGTGTGTTGATTGATGACCCGTCCTCACAGGTCATGATATTGTGATATCAAGTCATCATATGGGTACTTGTTATGAACAAGTTATTCTGGACAGACCCACCATGAGAATACTTTATGGATAGTTATATAAACATGTCATAAGTATGTCTCAAGTGGCAATGGTGTTTGTGGTACTTTGACCGGAAGTCACAACACTCACTGAGTAAGGAAGAGCGTGCTTTGATGCAATTAAAAGTCCAGTCTTGAGAAAGTTGGATGATAAAGGTGATTATTGGGTATGTTACAAGTCATTTGGGTGTTTGCGTGTGAGCAGAAATTGGATTTTTCCTCCTATATGATAGGAGTTGCATCCATGGGCCCGTTGATGGAATGGGACTGAGAAATGCATGGCCATGCTTGGTTGAGTCAATATATGATTGTGGGCTCACCAATTTCTAAAAGTCCAATCTTGATCAAGAAACTGGGATTGAACAATTATGAGGGTGACACGGTCTATACCTATAGTTATCTCCGGATGTAAGGGGCAAAGGGACATGAAATCATTGTAACATTGGTCACAATGGCTTATGAGTTTATAAACCCTTACTATTTGGGGAGCAATGATGTATTGCTAGATGCCGCTCATTGTTTGTGAAGCTTTTGTTTGATACTTTCAAGATCAAGTGGGTGACTGTTGGTATTACCATTGTGATCTGGAAGTGATCAAGCATGTAGACTCACTACCAACTCAGTATAAGCCTATCAGTGTCGCACATAAGATTGTGGAGAAATTAGGAGATTGGATCTGTATAGTTTAACTCAGATGATGAGTTGAAGGAAATTAAAAAAAAGGGGGGCAATAATATTCTAAGGCATTTGGCGTTGAGTGTGTTAAGCTCACTCAACGCCATAGCGCAGGTGCGTTGACAGAGTTAAGCTCACACAATGCTTTGGCGCTAAAAGCGTTGATAGAGTTAAGCTCACTCAACGCTTTGGCACAGAAAGCATTGACAGAATTAAGCTCACTCAACGCTAGGGTGCAGATGTCATACGTCGTTCGAAGATTGACGTTCGACGTTCTAGCCTTTGGAGCAGAGTTCGTCGAGCTGAGTTCGACGATTGAAGTTCGAAGTTCTGGCCTTTGCCGCAGAGTTCGTCGACCTGAGTTCGACGAATGACGTTCGACGTTCTGGCCTTTGGCGCAGAGTTCGTCGAGCTGAGTTTGACGAATGACATTCGATGTTCTGGCCTTTGGCATAAAGTTCGTCGAGCTGAGTTCGACGAATGACATTCGACGAATGCTATCCTTTGGCATAGAGTTCATTGAGCTGAGTTCGACGAATGATGTTCGACGTTCTGGCCTTTAGCGCTAAGTCCGTCGAGCTAAGTTCGACGAATGCCCATACTGAGTCAAATGTTGACTTGCTAAATTCTGGAATGAAATCTTTGTGTCTGCTGATAGCGACGGGAGCTGTTCTATTTATCTCCTGGAGTATAAATAGGAAGTTTTAGGGTTTACTGTTGACGGTTCCTTTTATTTCTGTCTAAACAAACGAGCCGATACTGTGCAATAATAAGATAACCCTAGAAATCTGACGGAAGCGTTCCTTCAATCCCGTCGCCGATTATGATCCTGATCCCCGCGAGTGTCTCCACTGCCTCTCCTACAACAAATTTAGCAGTTTGTGGAGATGCTGAGTGTCCTCTCCCGACCTAGAACTTATGCGACAAGTTGCTACGGGTTCTCCCGATCGTGTGGATTACTGTAGAGGCACGAATATACTTTCTGCGCTCAAGACTACAGCCGCCTTGTGACCGGCCTGATTCTTTTGGAGCCTCTAGGTTGAGTTGAGACTCAATCCCTCAAAGGTAATTTTTATTACAACATGTTTTACTTCTTGATTCATGAATGTTGTCAGATCCGAACTCGTTTGGGTTTTTCTTGTTCTTATTTCCGCTGCGTGCACAACTACTGTGCCATCCCCAAAAACCCAACAAAAAGGTACACCCTTCTTTGTCAGAGTAGTGAGGGGATGTGAGATCTTTGAAAATCCTTTAATGAACTTACGATAGTACCTTGCAAGTCTGAGAAAACTTAGCACATCGGCCGCTGTCCTCAAAGGCGACCACTCCTTCACGACACACACCTTGGCCGAATCTACCGCTAATCCAGCACCACTATAATATGGCCCAAGAAAGCAACTTCTTAGAGCCAAAACTCACACTTGTTGAACTTAACAAACAAACAGTGCTCCTTTAGTTTCTTTAAAACTAAGGCCAAGTGCTCTGCATGCTCCTCCTCTGTGCTTGAGTAAACCAAAATGTCATAAATAAATATGATGACAAAAGCTTCCAAATACAGCTCAAATACCCTATTCGTCAGACTCATGAATGGAAAAGGGGTGTTTGTGAGCCCAAACTACATCACATTGAATTCGTATAAGCCGTATCCCGATCTAAACGCAGGCTTCTGGATATCTTCTTCCTATATCCTTAACTGATAGTACCCTGACCACAAATCAAGTTTGGAGAACCAATGTGCTCCCACTAGCTGATCGAATAACTCGTCGATCTGGGTCAATGGATAGGTGTTCCGCACCACTAGTCGGTTGAGCTCTCAGTAGTCTATGTACAACCGTAGTGATCCATCCTTCTTCATACTGAACAAAATAGGGGATCCCCATGGTGATGAACTGGGACGAACAAACCCTGATTTCATTAACTCTTGCAACTGAAGTCTAAACTATGCTAGTTCCTTTAGAGCCATCCTATAGGGGGTTCGAGAGATGGGCTTGTCACCCGACACTAGCCTATTCTGGAATTCTACTTCCCAAGGCAGGGGAAATCCAGGTAGCTTTTCGCGAAAAACCTCAGGAAAATCCAGCACCACTGGTACATCTTTCATGTTAGCCACCATCTATTTTAGCTCAAAAAATATCATGAACACCTCATCCCCTTGCTTATGGGCCTTAATGGCCTGAATTTAAGACAACATTATTCAGGGTGCGAATCTAATACCTTGAAAAATTATCTCTGAATCTCCATATTTCAAGGTGATCTGCTTTCCCGCATAATCAATCCTAGCATGATGCCAATCCAGCCATGACATAACCAGAATAAGATCAAATTTTAGCATCCCCAACACTGTTGCAGGGGTCTCAAAAAGCTTCCCTCCTATATATACATCGAAGTTGCACTTGGCGGATGAGGTCATCTCAGATACGTTTTGGAGGTGTACTCTCCGAGTGACTCCTATGAAATATTACACACTGTTAATATCCTTTACAAAGTTTGATGAGACGATCAAATGGGTGGCACCGGTATCAAATAAAATCATGGCAGGTCTCCCACTAACAATCACGATGCCTAAATGTCAAGTTATAATAATTTCAAAGCTAGATTTTTAGAACAATCTCAGGCAAAGCCAAGGATGAATGCTTATAAACATATCAATTTGACTACTAGATAGCAGTAATAATGTCCCACGGGTCCCGTTCTTGAGTCATATCCAAAGAAAACACCTACTCTCGAGCAGGTCCAAGGTTACTTCCTTGTGTTCCTCATCCTTGACCACATCCTTATACTCGCTGAGCTGCTGGAGGAAACATCGGACGATTTGGAACACTCCGAATCAGTTGCGGGCAGAGATGCTAAATATTGCCCGGCTAGTGACAATGGAAGCAACCTTCCCTTAGGTGCTTCCTAGGATGCTGACATACTTGATTTTACTGGAATGGGGGTAGTGCTAACTATTGTGCCGGATGCTCCATCCTAAAATTCTGGTGTAAACGTCCATCGTTTCCTTCTCGGTTTCCACCACTGCTTCTAGCAAGCTAGCTCATCCTACTAGGCCTTTCCTTCATTACTCCTTCTACTGGTCTTTAACCACTAGCATAGACCCTAAGATGGTCCACCACCAATCTTTTCGCCATGTCTATTATCTAAGCATGGCTCGAGTCAGATATAAACAAAAGGGCTTGCCTCAGGGGGTCTTGTAAACCTTTGTAAAACCGCTTTATGTACCAACGATCATCCAAATCATAGGAGTCAGCAAACTTAGAAAGGTGTTGAAACTTTCGTTGATACTCTACATCTGATTTAGATCCCTATTTCAGCTGCAAGAACCTTTCTTTGAGTTCGTCTCGAGCAGTAGAGGGAAAGAAATGCTATAAGAAAGCATAAGAAAACTCATTCAACCTGATGTCAGTGTATACTCATCCTTCAAAAGATGAGCCCATAAGGGTCTTCCAACACCTCTTTATGTGGGGCGGATACAGCTAAGGTGACAACCATACTGGCTGGAGATCAGATTTCGTCTATCAACTCCTGCATAGAATCCAACCACTCTTCCATGCAAATGACCGACTCTGTCCCGTGGTAAGTGGGTGTAGAAAAAGCTTGGAAGGTACTTAGCTAATTGAGCCCGGGGCATGTTGTTGCACTAGGGCCTGTTCAGACCTAATGGCATCTAAAATTGCAGTTAGGGTCTACCCCAGCTCTGACTATTGGAAGTTAGGGATCAGAGGAATGGGAATGCCTTTCATTGTCTTTGTATGTACCATAATCTACACACCGAGTACGAATTTATGGTTAGGTTGGCTAAACATAAGGTAACGGGTGGACATACTTAGTGTGAATAAAAAATGGGCATGCCACTGCTTTCGCTAATTCAGTTTGCCTGCAAACCAAATAATCAAGCGGGGGTAATGCCATATTCAATTAATTCTTTATCGTAGGATCGGTGCAATCCGATACCAATTGTATACCTCCCGAAACACATGACACGACTGAGGGAAGTTGTATACCCAGAACAACCAGCTTGTAGTAACATCAGCACACAGGCTAATATGTACCACAAGGTGCCTTTTCTATTTGCTAATTTTTTATATCACAAATGCCAACCCAACAAATAGAAGAAAGCAAAAGTCATGATCCACAAAAAGTTAAATGTTTAGAACAGTACATCATAATAAGAAGCTACATCAGCTCCTTTAATATCAGAGTACACTAAACTTCCCAAAGGCTACATCATAATGCTCAAAACTCACATCAGTCACAGAAGGTAGTGAGGGTATCGTCGTATCAGACAATGTCCCCTAGCCTGATTGGCCTCCTACACAAGGTACTGTTGCTGCTCTATCTGCGGGGTATCCTCCTAAAATGGCATACATAGCAACCGTTAGTCATAAAGACTAAGTGACTTCACATCTGCTCACCTAAGCGACTCTTAGGCACCAGGTAGATGAAAAGAGAGAGGAGCACAATATAATAGTAATATAAATACCAAGCAGGTGACATGAGAGTTTTGCTAATCTAGTCATTCATGTATATATCAGTACATCCATAATAAGCAAGTAACAACAGTAGATATCAACATAGGAAGAGGCACATCTATTTTATTAGCATATCAATCATAAGTGCAAAATTTAACTTAACTTATAAAAATTCTCATACAAATTTATAAGTTAAGGATCAGGTACATCAAAGTAAATCGTCATATAAAAGTGCCCATACAAATTTATATGATGAGGATCTTATGCGGTGCAATGCAATGAAATAAAATGAATGCAATATGATGACTCAGCCATGCGCACACACACATTTGCTATGTCAACATAAAACTTAGTTCCCACTTTTCGAGAGGTAGCGATCCTCTCCGGCATCACCCGACGTGGCCCAATAGGGATAGTGGAGCGGGCATCTCCACTACTATTCGTGTAACATCCCAATGTTACTTCTAGACCCCTAACTTAGATTGGGGTGGGTGTTAGGGTATTAGCTAGGTTTGACCCTAGGTGGTGGGGTGTAGCCAAGTGGGGCCCACCTTAGGACCAAAGTCAAACTAGGTCAAACTAACCTAAATAGGAACCCTAGCCACACCATGACCCCACCACATGGCCTTAACCCTAAATACAATCTAAGTGGACCTAGGCCATGCCACTAGGTCAACATTTTGACTCTAGTTGACCCAAGTCAACTTTGAGCCTAAAGTGGTCAAACCCACATTCATAAGCCCAATTAGCCATAGTAGGGCACCCCTTGACCCAACCCAAGTTGGGTAGTGCCATTGGGCTCATGACCAACAAGTGGGGTCAGCCCACTCACCATGTTGACCAAGTCAACTCCCCAAGTCAACAAGTCAACTATTTGACCTAAAGGTGAAAATGTGAGCCCAAGCCATTTCCCATGGGCCAAGCCCACCAAACTTGACCCATGACCAGCCAAGTGGACAAGGACAGCCACTAACCCAAAAATTAGGAGAGAGATTACATGCAAAAGGGTATTTTGGAGAAACCACCAAAAAGAGGAGAGAGAAATGGGGAAGTGATGAAAAAAGAAGCCATGTGGCCTTCACTCTCAGCCCATAAGCATGCTGGCCGACCTCCCCTATTCATTTCAGAGGATTTAGAGGCATGACAACCACTTGGCACCATGGGTGAAGCATCCAAAGCTTCACCCGAGCTCCCCTCGGGCATATCTCCCTATACAGCCACTCCAGGCCAAATCCAAGCCCACCATCAGCTTCAGAAGGTCGAGAGGAGTGGAATCGAGTCCTAGAGCATAACAATCGGTGGAGAATCGAGTTTTTGGCAAGAAGATTGCCGGAGCTTGCTCGGCCATGGCAACCGCCGCCACACTCGCCACCAACCTCCGATCAAGGTCCGTTTCGCCACCCCTCTACCCGTACTAGCTTCCTAGATCAATTAGGGGAGATATCGGCTCAATTGAGCCCGATGCCATGAGAGAAAATCTTGATTTTTCCGAGAAATTCATCCCGCTCGGGATCGCCGGCGCCGCCACCTACCGCCGCTTAGTCGCCGGCAAAAGCCGGCCACCACCATCGTGAAGGTGTAGGCACACTTGGCCGGCCATGGCGCCGCCTCAGCCGGCCGGAAACAGCCCCGCAAAGTGGCCCAGGAGGATCCAATCCAGGCCGTCGGTTTGTTGGGGAAGACGATAGGATGCCGTCCAATTGTGCTTTAAGATCCGTGCAAATCATTTTATATGATGAATTAAATTATTTTGAATATTAGCATAACTGTCACACCTTTCCAGTCATTTTGCATGTGATAATTAAGGCACTTAGAGACTTCACCTAAGGTTATAACCTGAATGGAAATTGTAGCCCTAGGTCTTAACTTTCAAATGCCACAATAATCATGGGTTTTCACCCAGTGGTCTGTCCTGTAGGACAATTCTCCTAGGACTGGTCCTAGACTAGGGCAGAAATTAAATTAATTCCTCAGCCAAAACCCTTGGTCCAAATGGGCTGAAATTTTGGGCTAGGTTACTAAATTAGGCTTATCTAGGCCCTCCCCAAAAATCAGAATTTTTGGGAACATTTTGCTATAGTTTTTACAAGAATACCCAAAAGTAAATAAATGTGATTTTTGGAGTTCTCCAACTCCAATAGGCCCCAAATTTGGTGGCACCCTCTCATGGGTATATTAGACACATGGTTTAAATTTGGGCTGAATTGATGCATGCATGTTGAGGAATCTCACTTGCATGTTTGAGAAATAGTATTTGGCTTGGGCTGCAAATAGCAATTTTGCAGAATTTCAAATGGCTGCCCAAGCCAAACCAGAAGCCCCTTGACCTGAGATTTTGGTCAGAGGTATATTTAGGCCATACTTAGGCCCTGCCCAAAAATGGGCTTGATTGGAAAATAAAATATGGGGGAAATTACCAAAATAACCCTAGGGCTTAACTAGGTGATTCTTGGAGGTTAGCTAATTCCAAATGGCCCCAAATTTTGGTGGCTGGCCCTTAGGACCATATAGACCAGTGGAAGAAATTTCTCTGAAATTGGAAAAGTCATGTTTGGAAAGACCCACATGCAAGGATTGAACTACTTAGGCTCGGGGTGCATTTAGCCAAAAAAATGATATACTAAGTATTCAGCCTAGTTGAGGCATGCAAAAATCATGGAATTTATTCCAGTGATTAATTAGGGCATAAACCACCCCTAGAATAATTATGGGATTTTTGGGATCAAAAATCCCATTATTTGGAATTTTCAAAACATAGGTTCTTTTTGAAAATAAATTGGAAAAATAGATTTTGATAAAAAGGAAATTCCCAAATTCAGTCAAGTCAAAGAATGATGTTTTATTTGACTTAGGAAAATTTTATACCTCTGTTTGAGATCTATTGGAGCAAAAACCTTGAATTACCATTTTACCCTTTTTGTATTTAATTATGATTTGGTGGAATTTCTTGTTGGAAAATTGTAGAAATATTTCTATAGTTGTATAATTGTGATATTAGCCTTGTGGAATTATTTCAGAATTTTTGGATGCACTTTCAATTATTGAGTTAGCTTAATGACATTTTGGTAATTAATTAAGAATGGAATTTGATAGGTCACTACAGTGTAGAATTTGATGAAACTCTTCCATTAGTCATAAAGTAGTGATATATATTCTCAGTAATTTTCCTGGAATTTTGGTTAGTATATTTCTTATACTTCATTTGGGAAAATGATAAATATGTAGAATCTATATTAATTATGGGATAAATAGAAATATAAAAATGGAAATTATGAGATCTTGTAGACAGTAATATTTTACTCTTTTGCAACTCAGGAAAATTTCCCTTAGGTCAGTAGATTTTTAATGATACCACTTCATGTGTAAAATGACCTAGGGAATGATTTAAAGGATTTAATTAAAGACCTTAATGACCTAGGAAAATTATGGGAATCAATACATTCATTTAATTAGTCCATACCACCCTAGGATAAATATTTGGGGTCTGTTGGCCCAAGGATTTAGAAGTTCGATTTCGGGATGGTATTAGATCATGGGCTGCGCATAGTAAAATTAGATTATACCTTAGAATCACCAGGGGATAGATCGACAATTGAGCTAGTGAATGTGGTTGGAAATATAACCCTGGTGGTTAGTGCCGTCTTAGTGACGAGAGTAAGAAGTGCAAATCTTTGGGTAACCGATAGAGTGGAGGCCGACGGAAGACCGTCGCCCTTCCATTAATGATAACTTAAGTCATTAGGTTAGTCCTAAAGTAACAATGAGAGTTGATAGTGGATCTTGGGTAGACATCAACTAAAAGTAATTATCCTTGCGAAAGGGAACTTTGGGCTTGTCATCCCATCTTGGTTCCTAGTGCCTTCGAGACCCCTTCAATGGGCATACCTTGGGCAGTCCTGGGATTAACCCCTAAATCACTAAGTATAATAACCGGTAGACAAGAGTAGCCTAATAGGCTAGGTAAAACTGCACCTGTTCTTATCACGGTGCCGGGTTGGAGAGACTTGGAGTCTGTTGACTACTTGCTCGCCCGCGTCGGTTTGAAAGGAATTGGTATGTCTATATGCTCACCCGTGCCGGGTTGGAGAGACTTGGAGTCCGTTGATTATTTGCTCACCTGTTTCATAAGGTTGGAGGATACAAGTAATGAGCTCATCCTAACCGGGTTGGAGGGATACGAGAGTGGCTTGCTCACCTGTTTCATATGGTTGGAGGGATACAAGCACTTGCTCACCCAAATTGGATTGGAGGGAATGCGTTAGCAATATCAGTACGAGCAGGAAGCTCAGATTAATACCTTGCATGTGCATAAAATTAGTGGCGAGTCACGCGGGACTGGCCAGTCGATGCACCGATGGCAGTACGATGACTCGGGCGAGGGGTACGGGTGGAGGGGCCCAGTATGCTATATATATAATACTGCGGAATCCCGAAGACGTGCACTCGACCTACAAGACTGACGGGTAGTCAGCAAAATACGTACGCAAGACTCTAGAGTGCACCTGGGACGTGTACAGAGGCGTATGAGAGGGGTCTAGGTCTGGTAGTGCTTATACCCACCTAGAAGTGGAGAGCCCGCTCCGCTGTTGCCGTAGCCACAACGGTAGTACCCGAGAGTGATGCAAGCTCTCAAAAAGTGGGAACTAAAGGTCTGTGATCACGGAGTCGTTGTTGTGTGTGTGTTGCACTTGCCTGCTACATAAATTGCATCATAAACATTCATACATATTAGGGCATACGCAATCATAGATCCTTATCATATAAATTAGTATGGGCTCTTTTATATGATAAGTTACAATCCTGGAAACCTTAACTTATAAATTTGTATGGGCATTTTTATAAGTTAAGGTACGTCTGTGATGGTAGATAGTTTACTTTTCAGTACTTACTTTCCTGCTCTTACTTTCAGTTCTTTCTTTTACAGTACTGTTTTACTTACTTGTACTACTTACTTAGAACTGCTAGAGTAGGATAACTATACTTATTACAACTGTTAGTATACTCTTGTCACCTGCTTCCACCTTTGCTACCCCTTGTTGTCCTCCGCTTCTTCCTCCCGCTCGGTGCCTAAGAGTGACGGGGCGAGGTGTGAGGAAACGACTTAGTCTTTTTGACTAATGGTCGGTGACCATACTATTTTTAGGAGCTCGAGGAGATGGACCAGCACGACGAGGAGGCAGGACTTGAGGAGCAGATGCCGACTACCACTACTGGAGCAGGTTCAGACGTGGATGAATTAAGATGATAGATTCCGCTGCTATTAGATTGAGAGAGTGTGTGATTTGATATTGATGTATGGGCATATGCCCTTATTACACTCTTTTGTTGTACTCATTGTGGACTATATTTATGTACTCATCATTTCTTTTTATTGATTTGTACTCTATGGCTGTGGACTTATGTAGTTTTGTTTACTATATACCTTGCTTCTGTTTCTCATATTGGCCGAACAGGTTATATCGTACTAGCCGGCAGGATCGGCGTCTTGCGGTGTCGACTAACCCGTGAGTTAGTGTCACCGTAAGGCGGCGGTTCTGGGCATAAGATCAGGGTCCCTTGGTAAGGGGAGGATCTTACAATTCGGGTATCCACACTACCAGGCATAGGCCTCCGTATGCCTCAACGTTATCATACTCCAACCAGCGGAGCTCCTGCGTACACGACACAGAGGGGTTGAAAGTCTTTAGTTTCAAGGGCACCTAAACACCTAGGGGGTGAATAGGTTTTTGGTCTCTTTTGGGATTTCCTTCTTTTATGTGAGTTGTGGGTTAGTTACTTTTAGCTTTTAAGACACACCACAAAAGAACACACATTATTTATAGTGGTCCCCAGATTATGGGTACGTCCACTATCCCTCCCACCTTTCTAACAGCTTGTTAGACAAGACACTTCTCCAAATCTATGCTCCAAAGAGCTTATAACACAGATCCCACAGGATCTCTCAGTCTCCTCCAAGACTTACCTCAGGCACAAGGCCCTTCCTCAGAGGAAATTTCTCATATAGCTCAGTAATTAAAAGATCACCTACCTCAGACTAAATCAATAATCCTACACTTAGGCTAGGAGGATAGCCCTACACTCAGAGAGTAAAACTCTCCTACAGCTCAGATCTTAACCAGATCCTACCTCAGGCCAAAGGCCCTACCTCAGGCACACAGGCCCTACAACTCAGATCCACAACTGGATCCTACCTCATGCTTTATAAAATAGGCCTTCACTCAGATCTGTTAAGATCCTATAGAAGAAAGAGTTTTGTTGTTGTTGTTTTGACTCCAGAGAAGATCTCTGAGACTACTACTTCCTGAGCTGAGTTAACTCAGCCCTAACTTCTTCTCAGCAAAGAGAATATTGATATTCAATAAGCTGCTACTTGTGCTAGAAGTTACTTAGAGACAAGGCCTCTTAACTTGCTGTTGAAGACAAAGATTTGGTTGTTCTATATGCTCATCAATCAACAAACTTTGACTTCAGATATTTGAAGGCTCCGCTTAGTCTTCTTTCTCAGAAAGATTTTTTGAACTTGCTGTCGCTGGTGAAAATAACTACAGCTAACTGTAAGAACTTTTAGTTCAACGGGTTTGAAACTTCAGCTTCAAGCTCTGCAATAATGACGAGGAAGAAGACAATAAAGTTCAGCCTCTTTGCGAAATGATAAACCGTAAAAGTTTTCTTTGCTTCCGCCGATCTTATTCCTTTTATCTTTCGCCATATAACGGCTCTTTGACGCGTGGGCCCACTTTGATTTACAAGCTGCAATCTCGCTTTTGCATTAAATGCAGCATGGATGGCAAGCTGCGCCATTGTCATGTACTGTAGCTTTCCCGCAACTATTTTGAATTTTGCTGACTCATGATGACGTCAGCATCTGTGGACTTAGCCAAATTCTTAGTTTCATCCAAGGCGTTGAGTTCGTTGAGTGAATGACCTTCACTCAGCGCAAAAACCCTTAGTTAGAATAAATTTACTTCTAGGCGCTGAGTGTATTGAGTGAATTGCCCTCACTCAATGCTTATTTCCTTAGACAATCTTTATGTTGATTAGGCATTGCGTGCGTTGAGTGAATAATCTTCACTCAACGCTTTTGGACTCGACCAATTTCTTCTACACTGCCAGGCATTGAGTGCGTTGAGTAAACCTTCATTACTCAACGCCCCTTGACTTAGCTGCTTCTCTGAATGCCTTCCTTCTTGCTGATGCATTGAGTGAACTGGTTTTACTCAACGCTTCTGTACTTAACCACAACTTTCTTTATGAATGCATTGAGTGAGCCTTCATCACTCAACGCTTCTACCTTATCCTGCTCTTTTGATGAGCCGTTGAGTGAACTGGCTTCACTCAACGCTTTTATACTTGGCCGCAACTTCTTGATGAGCTTGCGTTGAGTGAGCCGTCCTCACTCAATACATCTGGACTTAGACAGATTTTTCTCTCTATCTTTCCTTAGGCTTTGACTGATCATTTCTTTGTAAAAGCCTTCTTCTTTGGGTGTTGAATGATCTGTCCTTACTCAACGCTTCTGGACTTGATCAATTTTCTGCTTGTCAATGCTGTGTCTTTAACAGACTCAGCTTTACTCGACGCCTCTAGTTATATGACATTGAGTGAACTGTTTTCACTCAACGCCTGTGGACTTAGCCGCAATTCTGTCTTGCAAACTGCTGGGATTTGACAGTCCATCCTTTACTCGACGCTTTTTGGAATCTGACGTTGAGTGAACTGGCTTCACTTAATGTCTGTGGACTTAAATGATTTTCAGTCTTTCCAGCATCCTTCATTGGCATCTGACGTTGAGTGAATTGGCTTCAATCAATGCCTGTGGACTTAGATAGATTTTTGTCTCTCCACCTCTCTACCTTGTGACCACCTGTCATAATCACTTAGATAACCTGTCTTAACTTGTTCCAAGGAACATCCAACATATGATGAGCTTGAACAACATCAAATACAACCATGCTCTTAGTGTTGATGGTGATGCCTTTTCAAGTCAAATCTAGGGAACATTGAGGGCAATATTCCAAATAATCACCCCTATTTGAAGAAGGAAGAACACCCAACAATACTAAGAAGCATTTTCTAATGCATTAAACGAATTTAGAAGCAGTTGTAAGCTTTCTCATAACACTTGAAAATTCAAAGCAGCTTACAACTCTCCTAACTACTTAACACTTAAGTGGAGGACTTGTAAGCTTTCTCATACCACTTGAAAATTCAAAGCAGCTTATAGCTCTCCTCACTACTTAACACTTAAGTGGAGGACTTTCCTCAAACTATATAAGGGTGGAACATAATATACAATGGCTCAACATTACTCTTTTCATATTACTTGAATGTTTCCAAGTAACATGCACTTACTTAACATGACCTGGTCATGTAAAGTATTTCTTCCACATCTCCCCCTAGGCATGTATTGCACACCATCTCCCCATTTCTTGCAAGAATTGCTCTACTCTGCTTTAATCCTCCCCCTTTAGGGTTTAGGGTATTGCCTACGTCTCCCCCTTTCTGGCTTCTTCAATAAGAAATAGTTTCCTAATGAGGGAGGTGATAAGATCATGGAGAAATTAACTCTTGATCCTATCTAACATCTCAAGTGGATACCATTAGAGAAATTATCCTAGTGATCAAACTATTTGACAAGATGACATACCTTTTGTGTTGAAACTACTGAGACAACACATCACTGCAGCCACTTGAGCTAGCTCTAACATTGTTCCACTTGAGCCAATGCCACTCCATATACTAATTAAACCTTCTGCAAAATGCAGTTATAGTAAGGGAGGTGCTGGCTTTTCCTTTTCTCCAGCAGCAGCATGTCTTTTCTGCAGCTGTAGTGACTTCATAGTAGCAGCCATCCACTTGGGTTGATCTCCCCCTCAGATTGTGCAAAGTCCTGAGGACCTGCTGATTAGTTGTGTTGATCTTGATCCACTGTAGTTGCTGGCTGCCACTTAGCAGGAAGCTGAACATGTTCCTGAAGCTTCTGGATTTTATCCCCCTCAACAGGAGCATCTTGTCTTCTCTTTACTGGACACTTTAGTCCATCTTAGTCTTGATAGCACTTGATATCACTTTGGAGACTTGTCTACCTACAAGAAAGGTGAGTTCTGCAATAGAAATATTATATAGAGCAACTGAAGCTATACCATATTCACCATACCCAACTCAAACTTGAAGGTGTTGAACTTAACTTCATCTAGTCGCTTAGTAGAGATATCAGCCACTTTCTTGTCTGTGGGGACAAACTCAAGACATATATCTTAATTTTACACATGCTCCCTAATAAAATGATATCTAATCTCAATATGCTTAGTCCTGTTATGAGAGATAGAATTTCTTGCAAATTAGATTGCACTAGTAGAATCACAGAACATGGAAGTTCTACTTATCTGAAAGTTATAGTCCTAGAGCTGATGCTGGATCCACAGCAACAATGCACATCAGCTATCTGCTGAGATATACTAAGACTCAGCTGTTGAGATTTCAACACTAGTCTGCTTCTTGCTGCTCTAAGACACTAGTCTTCCTCCCAAGAACTGATAGGTGCCTGAAGTGTTTTTCCTGTCCTCTTTACAACCTGCAAAATTTGCATCTTAATAGTCTGTTAGTTCAAAATCCCTATTTCTAGGGTAACAAAGGACAAGATCTGGTGTGCCCTTAAGATATCTCAAAATCCTCTTTACGGTAGAGTAGTGAGATTCTTTAGGGCTAGCCCGATACCTAGTACAGACACATGTAACATACATAATGTATGGCCTACTAGCAGTAAGATATAGAAGGGATCCAATTATCCCTCTATGCAAAGATTCATCACCAGGTTTACCTGCCTCATCATTTTCTATAGACATACTTGACCCCATGGGAGTTTTCATGGTGGAGGCATTCTCCATAGTAAACTTCTTGATCAACTCCCTGGTGAACTTAGATTATGAGATGGACAATCCATCTTCAGTCTGCCTTACTTAAAGGCCCAAGAAGTACTTTAACGCACCAATACTGCTCATCTTAAACTTCCCTTGCATAATTTTGTCAAACTTCTTGCAAAGGTTGTCATCAGCAGACCTAAAAATTATGTCATCTACATAAATTTGGACTAGGATGATCTTGCACTTAGATTCCCTTCGGAATAAGATCTTGTCTATGTTCCCCTTGAGAATTTATTCTTAATGAGGAAGCTAAACAATGTCTCAAACCTTGCTCTAGGGGCTTGCTTTAACCCATATAGAGCTTTCCTAAGTCTTTAAACAAATTTAGGTGAGTTAGAATCAACAAAACCTGGAGGCTGTTCAACATAGACTTCTTTCTTTAAGTCACCATTCAGGAAGGTTGACTTCACATCCATCCAGTAGACTATAAATCAATTATATGCAGCATATACAAGAAAGAGTCTGATGGCTTCCAATCTTGCTACAGGGGCAAAGGTTTGATCAAAGTCAATACTTTCTTCTTGTCTGTACCCCTTAGCTATAAACCTAGCCTTATTTTTGATTATAATGCTATTTTCATCAAGTTTATTTATGTAAATCAACTTGACTCCAATGGCATTATGTCCTTATGGTTTGATAACCAGCTTCCAGGCCTTACATCTCTTAAAATGCTTTAGTTCCTCTTGCATAGCTACAATCAAGAACTGATCTATGTTGGTCTCTTCAAATCTTTTGGGCTCAACATGTGATAGGAAACTTGCATACATTGCTGTATTAAGGCTCTTGCTTCTTGTCACCACTCCTTGGTTTGTATCACCAATAATCTGGTGTCTTGGATGATCTCTCAGATGTCTGATAGATGGAGGTTATCTTCTTTCAACATCAGCTTTAGTGGCAGCATCTTGCTGATCTTCATCCACGTCAATTTGGCCTTGACCTTCTTCTGGATTATCCACTCCATCTTGGACTAATGGAGCGGCATCTTTATTGGTTAGCTTGTCCATCATCAGCTCTATACCTGCAGTACTAGAAGAGGAGCTTGGTAGCTCATAATTAATCATGGTAGACTCATCAAAGACTATATGTATAGACTATTCTACAACTTGACTTTTCAAGTTGTAGATCCTATATGCCTTACTATGATTGATGTACCCAACAAAAATCTCATCATAGGACTTGACAGTAAACTTAGTCACATAGGACTTACCATTGTGAAGTACCTAACACTTGCTACCAAAGATCCTGAGATAGCCCATGTTTGGATTTCTGCCCTTCAAGATCTCATAGGGAGTCTTCTTGTGGCTCTTGGTGATAGAGACTTTGTTAATGATATGACATGCAGTATTTACTTCCTCAGCCCAGAAATATTCTGGGAGAGATATATCACTTATAAAGGTCCTACTAGCCTCTATGAGAGTTCTATTTTTCCTCTCAATAATCCCATTTTGCTGGGGTGTTCTTAGAGAATAAAATTCTTGATGAATCCCTTGCTCTTCACAAAAACTTATCATGCTTTCAGACTGAAATTTAGTCCCATGGTCACTTCTAATTTTTACCAAAGTACTGTCTAGCTCATTCTGAATTTATTTGACAAATGTCTTGAAGACATCAAGGGTTTCAGACTTTTTCTTAAGAAAGAAAACTCAAGCAAACCTAGAATACTCATCAACCACCATAAGGGTGTAGACTTTCCTACCTAGACTATGAACTGGCATAGGAACAAAAAAAATCCATATGTAGGAGGTATAAACACCTCACAGAGTCTTTGGTCTCAATGCTCTTGAAGGAAGCTTTGGTCTGCTTGCCCTTTTGGAATGCTGAGCAAATGCCTTCCTCGGTGCATTTCATCTTAGGACCATTCCTAACTACCTCTTCACTAAAGAGATTTACAATGGTCTTATAGTTCAAATGAGCTAGCCTCTTGTGCCATTGGACACAGTATGAGACTTTTTCATTTGCAACTAGGCCTATGGGAGAGTCTGTATCTAGACATAGAAAGTTTAAGCAATAAACATTTCCACTCCTAGTGTCTATCATGACAACCTCTTGGTCACTTGACCTCTTAATCTGGCACTCATCCTTTTGGAATGCAATGACATAACCAAGATCACAGAGTTTGCTTATTCTAATGAGGTTGTGTTGCACGCCATCAATATAAGCCACTTTTGAGATTGTGACTATGTCATTGGTAATCTTACCAAAGCTTCTTTTCACTCCTCTATCTGAACCACCAAAGATAACTTTGGGTCCTTTCTTCACTGGAGTGTACTCATTTAGATTGCTCCTTATTCCAATCATGTGTCTGGAATAACCACTGTCTAAGTACCATAAAGGGGTATGGGCACTTGGACTAACCTGCAGCATATAGTTTATCTTACCTTAGGACCCCAATTATTATTGGGTCCTAGGTTATGATTAGCCTTAAAATGAACATGTCTTCCTATAGATTTTCTGACAGGAAGACTAACACTGGCTCTTAACATAGTAGGATTGTGCCAACACTCTAAGGAAAAATGCCCCACCTTACCACAACACTAGCACTCATGAATGTTATATCTTCTTTTTTGAGCAGATCCTATAGTTTGGCTAACTGCTAACTGTATAGAAGGAAGAGTTATAATAGCCTTCTTCAAGTTCCTTTCATCAAGGATCTGAATGAAGGTGAGTCTTTCAGCTGACTTAATTAGCTTGCTCTGACTGCCAATAACATCAGTATTCTTTGCATAAAACTAGCTCTTTATAGCCTCAGAGATGGCCACATCAGGCTTATTGATAGACTTACCCTTGGTATGAGTGTTTGTTGAGTGGCCTTTAGAGTTATACATTGCCATATTCTTGAGAATGGGGGCTGGAGCACCAAAGACAAAGGGTCCTTGATGGGCCATTTGAATTTCCACATGGGGAGCCTTAAATGCACTCATTCCCCTACTATACCTTCAACCATAGCTGTGAACATCTATGCTCACACTAGTGGATCTTCCATTCATCCAGTGACCATAGATGCTCTCTTGGTCATACCTGTTTGAAGGTAAAAGAACTTTCTTAAATGGAATGGGAGGCTTGGAAGCTAGTGGCAGAACTAGAGCTTTGCCTTTCTCTTTGAAAGAGGCAACTCTTGTGCTTCCCTTGAATCCCAACCCCTTCTTACCCTTTTGTGAGGAGGAGGAGTCTATCAAGGGCAACATAGAACTTGGCTTAGAATAACTAGCCACTATCCTTTTCTCCTTTTAGAGCTTCTCTATAAGGTCCTTAATGAGACTATTCTTGAACTTGTATGGTGCCAATCTGAATGAGTGTTATGTTTTTCAGTTGGCTAACCTCCCTAGCCTTCTGATCCAGCAAGGATGCTGTCTTAGCCTGCTGGGAAGTAGTTAGCTGAAGGGAGGTAATCTCCACAGCTTGCTTCTTTGCCAGCTTCTTGATGCAGGCTTACACTTTTAGTGTTATGGAGACGAACGTAACTAAACACAACGCTCTTTGGTAAACCTCACGTCACGCTCAAACATAAAAATGCAGCATCATCTGAGCTTAGACATTCATATTATTTAGATTACGGAGGGTTCGCAAAACCCTTCAAGATAATACCAAGGTGATAGGCCAAGGTCCTCTCAAGCGAAAAAAACTTACACGGTTCGGTCGAGCGTTGTTGTACCAAAAGAGAATCCACCAAAAACAAAAGATTCGTACAAGGGTGGTTCTCTCCCAACAAAATAAAAATGAGGGCCGCCATGCCTCACAAACTTAAAAGGAATAAGGAAAACACCACAAAAATCTATGAAGAAATTAACCACGAAATATCAAACGTTTCACAAACCATGCAACACGTATATGCCACAAGATCTATCAAGAGGGAAAATCACAGAGTGGAAGATATATTCGTTACCCAATCAGAATGGATATTCCGATTACTGTCTACTTGGATCAACCTTCAATGGCTCCGCCAGAGTCACGCCAGATGGAGAGGAACTTTTTTGCCTTCGTCGCTTCACGCGGGAAAGGAAACAACAAAAGGGGGGTTTCTTGCCTTGGCCGAATTCTTCCCAAAATAAAAAGAGGGCTGGTTGGGTTTGGGATGTGATAAGGAGGATCGGTTTTGGTTGCTTGGAGGGTGGTGGTCGGCTATGGATGAAGGCCGGTTTTCTTTGTGGGGTGGTCGGTTTGTGTAGGGTTGGAGGAAGGAGGCGGCTAGGAGATGGAGCATGGTTGGCCGAACTTTGAAAGGGCAAAGGTGGTGGTTGATTTTAGCAAAGGAGGAAGAGGAGAGAGGGGTGGACGAGATGCCAAGGGGAAGGGGGGAAGAGGTGGCCGGCGACCAAGAGTGGGGAGGAAGAGAGGGGGCCGAAATTGCCAAGAGGAGGAGGAGGAAACCTTTCGAAAGTTAGGGTTCTAAATTTCTTATCATTCTCTTCTTCAATAATTAAATCAACAACAAGCATGGCTATATATATCCTTACACCACTCAATCTCCACCATACATGAAATAGGAAAACAAAATAGGCCTTATTTAGACTACCCCACTCAATCTCTACCATTTATAAAATAAAAAAACAATCTAAACATATAATGCATAAAATAAGAATAAAATAAAACATGCATGAAATAAAAGATACTCATGATGGTTATAGACACCCATCATACATGAAATGAAAAATAACATTGCGATAAAAATACCAAACATAGAAATGAATTATTAATTAACAATAATTTATTAATAATTATTATTAATTAATAATATATAGGTTTGCGTTCAGGACGGCTTTTATGGCGACGCTCCACATGGTCGTCCGCAAGCATGTTGTTGTCGTCTTAAAAATGTTGTGGGCCGTCGTCGCCATCAATCCTCCCCCACTCAAAAGTACTCATCACCGATGAGTAGATCTAATAGTACCGGTGCGGGAACGTATCATCCATTAGAACCACGAAGCGGCACACAACACCACTTGGAGAGGAGAGCACAACAACCTAGAGTATCCTGTCTTTCTTAAATATGTTCCTGCGGAACCTTAGAAACGCATTAGGCAATAAAGGAAAATAAAATTCATCATCAACAACCAATGTACCTCCAGTGAAGACCGATGAAGATAGCGACCCAAGCATAAACTCACGACCCAAACCCAAAGAGAGCAAAGTGGAAAATGTATACGAAGAGGTAGATATTTCAAGTGGCATAGAAGAAGGAAGCGTAAAATATGAAATGATGAAAATAGAAGCTGTTCCCTAATCGGTGGAAAATTCTAAAAGAAATATCATGTTTCCAAACTTACTTAAGATTCGCAAAGGATGGACTTGTCGATTCATTAGTATTTTTAAGGTGCCCGGGGGCATCTGTTCAGGGGTGAGACAAGCCATAACCAAATCATCCACATAACGGTGGGAGACTCTCCGAGACAAACTAGCAAGTAATTTAAAGGACATATTTTGAATGATTAAGATGTTAAGGATGCGCCTAATTAAATTAAAACCGTGAGGGATGAACCCATGCGTAACAGAACTTGAATCAATAGTAGAAAATAACGGGACTAAGTCAGGTGGCACGGGTGCTTTAAATTCCGTGGAGTCTAATTTTGTAGTTTTAAATTTTGATTTAAATTTGGATTTAAAAATGTCAGAAGGAAATGCCAGCGAAAAACGCTCACCACTAACTATAGAGTTGGACGCTCCCAGATTCGAAGGGAAATGCATGCGATACAACTTAACATACCCAACTACGTTCACTAGCGTGTGCATGCATGGGTCATCAAAAGGCATAGGATAAATGCGTGCGACCGGGCTTGGCAAATAAGTGTGTTTGGGGGACACCTCATCAAAAAGTGCCATAGCCAAGGAATCACTAGCAGTCCAACACGAAACCTTACCCATCGCCAATCGGTCAGTTGGACGGTCCATCCTAGGAAAAGAATAGCCAGATCTATGAAATGGGATGGAAAGACCGAACGCGACAACTAACAATTCTCCCACACACATCCGTCTATGTAAGTCTAACGGGGGAGCTAGATAAATACACATCTCCAAATATCTCGGACTAGAAATAACACACTCGTTTCCTAACAAGTCATCTAATCAATTCAAGTGAACCGGAGGGAGAGTCGACATGGACGATTCTAGAGGTGGAGCTAAGTCAAACTCACCGTCAAAACACGGATTTAATGTCCAGGAAAAATCCTTCGGCAAGCCATCAAAATCAACGGGAAGATCAAACAGTGGATTCTTCCTCACATAAAACTCAGCTGGATCGTCATAACCTAATTCACTCTCAGATAAAGATTCATCACAGGATGAGTCTACCAACTCAGCCAAAATGTATTCCAACCCACTAGATATTTCATCCAATTCAGGATCAATAACGGTCTCAATAGTGACAAAACTTAACCCGATAAAATTTCTAATCCACATTGGGCTACAGGAAAAGGAGATAACATCAAAGAACTATCCTTCGGGTCCCCAACGCTACAATCATCCAAAAGTAACCCTCTTACACAGGGAAAAGCTTCCAAAACAACACAACCTTTGCCAACCAAATCTTCCCATGAAGTAGGTACATCATCTAAGTCAGGATAGAGGATTGGGCAAATCGAATCCCGGGGAGAGTCTAATCTAGCTTGAACCTCAAGTAACGACAATAATATCAAAGAACTATCTCCGGGTGTGCCTCACTAGGATCATCCCACGGTGACTCTTTAGATAATGGTGATAACATCGAATAACTACTATTCGGATTCACAGTGCTAACATCTTCCAAACATAACCTCTCCGCAATAGGTAAGTCTTCCCAATCAGTTGGAACATCCTTTAAGTCAAGGTAATCACTAATAATAGGGAAATCCACACTCACCAGCTCCTTAAATAACTTAGATATATTCTCAGTAGGTGTAATCATAAGCTCTAACACGACGTGGATCATAGTTTGGAGAGGGCTCTCGATACTAGGGTGATCAGTCACAACGCTAGTAGGGCTAATAATAGGCAACGTACTATTCTCACAGATCAAAATGTAATCATCCCATACATCGTCTTCTAAATCACTAGGGATTCCCTCACTTTCAGAATCATCAGACTCGTCGGGCACTATCGTATGTGAATGAATACTCTCACCTAGCTGGTCATCTTCAGAATCCAGAGTTAATATATCAACATCAACATCTTCAGGATCAAGAGATTCCATATCTACATCAGGATCCCCATGGGCATCAGTCACTATAACAGGGGACTTAGACGCCGAGATTAAAGGAGCAAGCACCCTAGTAGTAACCTCTTTTGAGTTCAAATTTTTGGGTCTAAATGGCTTATGTTCCTTATAGGTAGGACTAGACACACATTGGGTATTACTACCTCTCTGGGGATAGGATCTATCCTGAGGCGTAGGGTCACTCCTATAAGCAGATGCGGGTCTAGTGCTGTAACTATTCTTACTAGCGGGTGTGGTGCTATTAGTACGCAGGTAGGCTGGATCAAATTGATCCGAGAGGAGGCTGCACATGTGCGACCAAGCATAACGATAGCTACCAACACGACGCTCTTTGTTTAACCAAAATAATCGGGCTCAACCTACTAATCGCTCTTGGGCAAAGCTAACTTTTTCGTAGTCATCCCATAAGTGATAATTAAAATATTGTTCTAATCCCTTAAGCCAGTCTCTAAAATTTTGGGGATACTCTAAACAGTCATAAGTAGGGTAAATGTGGTGTGCCCTAAGGGTGGGTTTAGCCATATTCATAGCATAGGAAACCGGGTAGCGTATACGTCATATGCCATCTAGTGCGAACCAGAGAGGAGACTCACCCGGAACTTTTGCACATGCAATGAATAATTAATCTGACCCTATTTAATTTTCAAAGAAGTAATTGTTCCCGCTAATTACTTAAAATAACAGATTTTTATTTTTTTATTTTCTTGCTGTAAAAAATATGAAGATTATTAAATAAAATTTTTTTTTATTTTTTTTGCTGAGAAAATAAAAATATAGCCCACTATTGGCAGACCAAAATTAAAATTTTATAATGATTTAATAAAATTTATGGCATAACAAAAATAAATTTTTTTGATTTCTTACTAATAAAATGTGGGAGAAATTCCAGAATTTTTTTTTTGAATTTTGAAAAAAAATGAAAATTTTAAGCCGTTATTTGCAGACCAAAATTTTTAAAAATTGATTTATATAATGCGCAATGAAATGTGCAAGTGCGTGTTAGTGCACAAAAGCAAAAGGGGGAGGGGCCAATTGGGAAATTGACGTGAACCTCCCTCTGATACCAAATTGATGTAGGCTTACACTTTTAGTGTTATGGAGACGAACGTAACTAAACACAATGCTCTCTGGTAAACCTCACGTCATGTTCAAACATAAAAACGCAGCATCATCTAAGCTCGGACATTCATATTATTTAGATTACGGAGGGTTCGCAAAACCCTTCAAGATAATACCAAGGTGATAGACCAAGGTCCTCTCAAGCGAAAAGAACCCACACGGTTCGGTCAAGCATTGTTGTACCAAAAGAGAATCCACCGAAAACAAAAGATTCAGACACGGGTGGTTCTCTCCCAACAAAATAAAAATGAGGGCCGCCACGCCTCACGAACTTAAAAGGAATAAGGAAAACACCACAAAAATCTATGAAGAAATTAACCACGAAATATCAAACGTTTCACAAACCACGCAACACGTATATGCCACAAGATCGATCAAGAGGGAAAATCACAGAGTGGAAGATATATTCGTTAGCCAATCGGAATGGATGATTCCGATTACTCTCTACTTGGATCGACCTTCAACGGCTCCTCCATAGTCACGCCGGATGGAGAGGAACTTTTTCGCCTTCGTCGCTTCACGCGGGAAAGGAAACCATAAAAGGGGGGGGGGGGGTTCTTGCCTTGGCCGAATTCTTCCCAAAATGAAAAGAGGGTTGGTTGGTTTTGGGATGTTATGAGGAGGATCGGTTTTGGTTGCTTAGAGGGGGGTGGTCAGCTATGGATGAAGGCCGGTTTTCTTTGTGGGGTGGTCGGCTTGTGTAGGGTTGGAGGAAGGAGGCGGCTAGGAGATGGAGCTAGGTTGGCCGAACTTTGAAAGGGCAAAGGTGGTTGTTGGTTTTAGCAAAGGAGGAAGAGGAGAGAGGGGTCCGAGATGCCAAGGGGAAGGGGGGAAGAGGTGGTCGGCGGCCAAGAGTGGGGAGGAAGAGAGGGGGCCGAAATTGCCAAGAGGAGGAGGAGGAAACCTTTAAAAAGTTAGGGTTCTCAATTTTTTATCATTCTCTTCTTCAATAATGAAATCAATAACAAGCATGGCTATATATATCCTTACACAACTCAATCTCCACCATACATGAAATAGGAAAACAAAATAGGCCTTATTTAGGCTACACCACTCAATCTCTATCATTTATAAAATAGAAAAACAATCTAAACATATAATGCATAAAATAAGAATAAAATAAAATATGCATGAAATAAAAGATACTCATGATGGTTATAGGCACCATCATTCCTGGCAGCAATACATGATCCACAAGTAAGTCAACCGTCGTCGCCATCACTTCTTGCATCTTTTGAAGGCATCCAGATACTTATCAATCAGTTTACTTATTTTAGAGTCATACCTATCTGCCTCGGAGTGATTCTTCATCTGTGTAGGCATCCTCATTCTCATCATCCTCCTCTGAGTCATTAGAATGTGACAGAGGGGTCCTGTTAATCATAGCATCAGTCTAGCTCTACAATTGTAGCCACTGAGGGCTTCTTCTTCATCAACTTATGAAACTGCTTGGAGAAGGCAAACAATAGTTTAGAGGAAATATGTTTACTTCATCAGACATGTTGTAGTGCTGATGATCTTGGCCCTGTGCTATCTGAATCAGCAAGCCTCTTTGAAGGAGAGGCAATCCTCTCCTTGATATTCCTGGTTCTGTCTACTCTGAAGGCCAAAGACTTTTCCTTGGCTTGAGATTTGCTGATGTTCTCTTCATCATTCCTGGCAGCCAGCTGCATCTCATAAGAGAGCAGCTTTCCAAATAGTGTATGAGGCGGAGTATCAACTAGCTTTTCCACCTCTCAGATGACACAAATCTTGGTGTCCCAGTCTCTAATTAGAGACCTTAGGAACTTATCATTAAGCTCATAATGAATGAAGACCGTCTCATAGGTCTTCAGCTCATTCACAATTCTAAAAAATCTTTCATAGCATCCAACTATACTCTCTTTCTGGGAAGGCCTGAAAGCCTCATACTCCTGGTTAAGCATAGACTTCCTATCATCTTTGACCTCTTCAATTCCTTCCATGTAGACCACAAGAGTGTCCCACATCTCCTTGGAGGTCTGGTAGTTGACCAGATTCTGAAAGGTAGAATCATCTATTGCACTAACAATGATGTTATGTACCCTCTTATCCATGGTTGGCAAGATGACTTCATCCTTGGTCATCTCCGAATATGTCTTTGGTGTTTGGACTGTTGCATCCAAAACTGAGACCTTCAGAGGGATGAAAGGTCCCTCTTTGACAATAACAAAGATCCTTGGGTCAGATGCCTCTATGAAGAGTCTGACCCTCTCCTTCCAGATTCCAAAGCTCTCCTTTCTTTAGATAGGAAACTTCATGGAACCCAGCTCCTTATGGTTCTCTCCTGAACCCATAAGTATAGAACTTGTAGCTACCCTTGGAGATCACATGACTATTAAGTCCTTCTTGAGATACTTACCTCTGATACGACTTGAAAGTCTTTAGTTTCAAGGGCAGCTAAATACATGGGGGGGGGGGTGAATAGGTTTTTGGTCTCTTTTGGGATTTCCTTCTTTTATGTGAGTTGTGAGTTAGTTACTTTTAGCTTTAAAGATACACTACATAAGCACACACAGAATTTATAGTGGTTACCCAGATTATAGGTACATCCACTGTCCCTCTCACCTTTCTAATAGCTTGTTAGACAAGGCACTTCTCCAAATCTCGGCTCCAAAGAGCTTACAACACAGATCCCACAGGATCTCTCCGTCTCCTCCAAGACTTACCTCAGGCACAAGGACCTACCTCAGAGCAAACTGCTCCTACAGCTCATTGATCAGCAGATCACCTACCTCAGGCTATATCAATAGTCCTACACTCTAGCTAGGAGGATATCCCTACACTCAGAGAGTAAAACTCTCCTACAGCTCAGATTAGAACCAGATCCTACCTCAGGCCAAAGGCCCTACCTCAGACACAAGGGCCCTATAACTCAGATCCAAAACTGGATCCTACCTCAGCCTTTATAAAATAGTCCTACACTCACATCTGTTAAGATCCTATAGAAGAAAGAGTTTTGTTGTTGTTGTTGTTTTGACTCCAGAGAATATCTCTGAGTCTACTACTTCCTGAGCTGAGTTAACTCAGCCCTAGCTTCTTCTCAGCAATAAGAATGTTGATCTTTAATAAGCTACTGCTTGTGCTGGAAGTAACTCACATACAAGATCTCTGAACTTGTTGTTGAAGACAAAGATTTGGCTGTTCTATAGGCTCTTCAATCAGCTAACTTTGACTGCAGAGATTTGAAGGATCTGCTTAGTATTCTTTCTCAGAAAGCTTTTTTGAAATTGCTGTCACTGGTGAAAATAGCTATAACAAACTGTAAGAACTTTTAGTTTAGTGGGTTTGAAACTTTAGCTTCAAGCTCTGCAATAATGGCGAGGAAGAAGACGATGAAGTTCCGCCTCTTTGCAAAATGATAAACCCTAAAAGTTTTTTTGCTTCTACCGATCTTATTCCTTTAATCTTTAGCTATATAACGGCTCTTTGACGCCTGGGCCCACTTGGATTTGCAAGCTACATTCTCGCTTTTGCATTAAATGCAGCATGGAATGCAATTGGCGCCATTATCGTATACTGTAGCTTTCCCGCAACTATTTTGAATTTTGCTGACTCATGCTGACGTCAGCATCTGTGGACTTAGCCAAATTCTCAATTTCATCCCAGGCATTGAATGCGCTGAGTGAATGACCTTCACTCAACGCAAAAACCCTTAGTTAGAATAACTGTACTTCCAGGCGTTTAGTGCATTGAGTGAATAACCTTCACTCAATGCTTTTGTCCTTAGACAATCTTTCTGCTGATGAGGCGTTGAGTGCGCTGAGTGAATAGCCTTCACTCAATGCTTTTGGACTTGACCAATTTCTTCTGTACTACCAGGCGTTGAGTGCGTTGACTGAACCTTCATCACTCAACCCCCTGGAATTAGCTGCTTATCTGAACGCCTGCCTTCTGAGGCATTGAGTGAACTAGATTCACTCAACGATTTATAACTTAGCCAAAACTTTCTTTATGAATGCGTTGAGTGAGCCTTCATCACTCAACGCTTCTGCCTTATCCTGCCTTTTTATGAGGCATTGAGTGAACTGGCTTCACTCAACGCTTCTGTACTTAGCCGCAACTTCTTGATGAGCTTACGTTGAGTGAGCTGTCCTCACTCAACACATTTGGACTTAGACAGATTTTTTTGTCTATCTTTCCTTAGGATTTGAATGATCATTGCTCTATCGACACCTTTTGCTTTGGGCATTGAGTGAGCTGTCCTCACTCAACGCTTCTAGACTTGGTCGATTTTTCTGCTTGTCAATGTTGTGGCTTTGACAGACTCAGCTTTACTCGACGCCTCTTATTATATGGCGTTGAGTGAACTACCTTCACTTAATGCCTGTGGACTTAACCGCAATTTTGTCTTGCAAACTACTGGGCTTTGATTGTCCATCCTTTACTCGATGTTTTTTGGAATATGGCATTGAGTGAACTAGCTTCACTCAACGCCTGTGGACTTAGACAATTTTGTCTTGCAACCTGTCTAAATTTGTTCCAAGGAACATCCTTCACATGATGAGCTTGAACAACATATACAACCATGCTCTTAGTGTTGATGGTGAAGCCTCTTCAAATCAAATCTTAGGAACATTGAGGGCAATATTCCTAACAGGGGTCTTGGGTATATGTTAGCCAAGAGACTTGCCCAACTAGCCTAACAACACAAAAGGGGTCTTCGGGAAGCAAGCACCAATGAGCCCAGCCCAACCGGCTCAACAAGCATGAAAGGGGTCTTTGGGAAGTAAGCACCAAAGAGCCCAACCCAACCGTCCTTGGTTTAACTGCCAGCTTCCATCGGCGTGACGACTAGCAAGCCCGTTGACCTGCCACATTAATTCACAACACAGGGTCAAATATCATGTGGCCAAACACATACACACGTACAAAACTCACATATTTTCGAGCTCCCAAACATCCAAGGGATCCAACCAAGTCCCTTCGTATTGCATCTTACCCGTGCCCTTAACCACCTATGGGCTCCACCCCGAGTCCCTTTTTACCTTAACATAGGATGCCCCAACATTTATATCTGTCATTATCAGTATTAGATTCAGCATAACGAACCAACATTGATCATCAGTAAAATCCCATAATATTATTTATTTCCACAATCATAATCTTTATCGTCATGTATTCCATCCTCTTAAGAGCAATAATTATGAAACTATTAAATGAGGCATAACAGTAACATATCCACTGATTTTTTTGCCATAGCTCAGGTCTAGCATCTCGATCATGACCACAAAACTTTAGCCCCAATAAGGTTCCAATATATTTATTCATGGCACAATAATTTATAAGAAGTTAGCGATATCTCCACACATTTTTCTCCAATCTTTTGAAACTCAACGGGGTTTAGCCAAATATCATCAAATGTATGTCACCAAAATTTCATAAGCATCAGACAATATTATTATAAGAGAACTTTGCAAATTATAAAACCTATACAATATCACTTCAATGGAGCAACTCCGAACACACTTTTAGGAGCTATAAACTCCTCAAAAAACGGTAATCTGGGGGGATGAATACTCTAGAGGGGGGGGGTAATAGAGTAATCAAAAATTGCACTAGCAAAGTTGACTTTCTACTCAACTCCCTTGGAGTTAAATGCGGAATGAAAGTTATAGATATTTGAGATTAAACCTTAGAGCCTAACACAAGTGTTGTGCACAAACTAAAGCTAACTGTAATTACAGTTTAGCTTTGGATCCTATCCAGCAACTAGCAAACCTAGTTAAGATCTAATCACAGCCACAATGCAAGTAATTAAACAAGGCAATCCAGACGACACAAGGAATTTATAGTGGTTCCCCAAACAACTTGGGTACGTCCACTCTTCTACCAACAAGGTAGGAATCCACTCAGGTTTTTGATCAGGTGCCCTGCCACCAACAAGATCTGCTTCAGGTAGATCAAGAGACCCTTTAGACTTTTGATCAGGTGTCTAAAAACCAACACAGGTTTTTGATCAGGTGCCCTGCCACCAAGGGATACTTTTGAAGGGAGTAATAACCCTGTACAGGAGGGGGAAAGGAGGTTAAGGTGTCTTCTCTATTTTCCAATAGATTAGAGAAGCACAATAACTTGCACTGAGCTGGAAAGCTCTAAAAGAATCAAGGCTCCCCCTGGCTCAAAGAACGTCCAGGTGAAGTCTTGCTTCAGTGCAGAAACACTTCAGTAAATACTGAAGGAAAAACTACAAGAAGATATAAAATAAGAAATGAAAATCTTCTAGCAGCTATCTTCTTCTTCTTCTTCTTCAAAAGATCTCTGAGTCAGAACTTCCTGGAACAGGAGAACTCAGGTTGAAGAAGAGCAGAAGAGCTAACACTTCTCAGTTAGATGAAGATTGCTGAGAGCAGTTAAACTTGTTCTTGCTGTAAGCTTGCTGAATGAATATTATCTGAGAACTAGTTGATCTCTTTTCTGTGTGGACTAGTTGATTTCTTCTTCAAAGAAGTCTTTATATATCAGCAGCAGCAACGGCTCTAATTGAGTTTGAATCTTGTCTTTTTCTGAACTCTGCAAGCTGGGCTGCAAAAAGCATAAAGCAAAAACAAACTATAGCAGGCAGATATCCTATAAAAGGATAAAGCTTTCTAAGAAGCTGCAAATACTTCTGATGAAATAATATAAGAGAAAGTCACATCAGAAAGAACTCTTTACGGCCAAGGAAGACTTTTTGAGTCTAACGGCTATAAAGGACAGCCTGGCAGATAAAGCAGATTGCATATCTCAGCTATAAGACAAACAACTTTGTCAGAAAAGATTAGCTCATGCATATAGAATAGAACTGATATTGCATGGAAATAATGTCACAAATTATTCAGATAATCTTTTATAAAATATGCCAAAATAAATATGAAATTAGTCACATCATAGAAGACGACAAAACTAAATAAGAGCATACAGCAAAACGTCGAATGACCCTCGGAGATCGTCGACCGACGCACGAAGATCGTCGACCTATCGGACAGATAGTCGAACGATCCAGATAGTCGAACTATCAAAGAAGATAGTCGAACTACCTCGGCAGATAGTCGACCTATCAGAACAGATAGTCGAGCTATCAGATAGTCGATCTATTCGGACAGATAGTCGAACTACCAAAGCAAAACAGATAGTCGACCTATCAAGCAGATAGTCGACCTATCACAGAAAACAGATAGTCGACCTATCAACAGATAGTCGACCTATCAAAACAAAACAGATAGTCGACCTATCAACAGATAGTCGAACTATCAGATAGTTGAACTATCCAAGCAGATAGTCGAACTATCGAAGCAACACAGATAGTCGACCTATCAACAGATAGTCGAACTATCAAAGCAAACAGATAGTCGACCTATCAACAGATAGTCGAGCTATCAAAGCAACACAGATAGTCGACCTATCAACAGATAGTCGAACTATCAAAGCAACACAGATAGTCGACCTATCAACAGATAGTCGAACTATCAAAGCAAACAGATAGTCGACCTATCAACAGATAGTCGACCTATCAACAGATAGTCGAACTACCAACGCAGACAGAACGTCGACCAACTGATAGACGATAGTCGATCAGCCGATAGACGATAGTCGAGCGACGTTCGACTATAGTCGAACGAAAAACTACTTAACCAAATATTCATCTGGAAAAGCAATTCTACACAACTAGAGAATCTAACCTATCAACTAACCTTTGACCATAGATAAATCATGGGTCAAGAGACAGAAAGAGAGGACTGAACTCAAATCAAAACCTAGGGTACCAACAATCTCCCCCTATTTGAGTTAAGTCTCTCAACAAATAAAACAAACAACACTAATTACAGAAAGTAAATAAAATGCATAAAGGAAAATAACTAAGCAGATATCATCAATCAATCAGATAAAAATAACTGTCAATCAATGAACGATTAAGGTGCTTTAGAGTTAGATTCAGGATTAGAAGAACTAGAAACAAAAGTAATTTTCCTTGTAGGATCTAGAGCTTCTTTCTTCGATAGCTTCAAATCTTGTTCTCCAATAATTTTCAATTCAGTTGTTCTTGGGACCACTGCCTCTGGATGCTTTTCCATATATTTTGAAGGATCAAACATCTCAGGTCTAACCTGGAATTTTTCGAGCTCCTTCTTTCTGAATTTAGACATTGTAGTTAATCCGGCAGTGTCCTTTCCTTCTTCTTTAGCTTTCCTGATTTGCGCTGCTCCAACCAGTTCAAGAAAACGAGCTATCCTAAAGTTAGGATCAAGCTCTGGGCTTTCATAAACAATCTCAGAAGAAGAATCAACTGGTTCTTTATCTTGATTAACTAAATAACAAGAGAGAGCAGTTTTAGCAAAGTTCTTGCTAGAATTTTCAGTTACAAAATAATTTGCTTACCTTTTGGAACAACTTTCTCAGTATGCACTGGCTTTGGAGATGGAACCTTTTTCTTTGGAGAAGGAGGAGGGGAAAAGGTTGGTCTTTGATAAACTACCTCCTTAACTTGTTCTTTCACTGTATCAGTTCTTTGATAGCCAGCTTGGCTTTTACCTTGGAAACCTTGAGAACTTCTCCTTTGAGCAGGTTGAGATGGATTTGATCGTTCAGATTGAGCAGCAGGCTTAGAAGATAAATTTCCTGAGGCTCCTGCACCGGGAGGTGGAGGAGGAGGACCTCTAGGATTCCATCTAGGAGCAGGAGGGTCATACCTCTTAGCCTTTTTCCTTTGCTTTTGCTGATTTTTAGAAAACCACATCCAATGCTGGAATTCTTTTGACTTGGGATCAATCCCTTTCAGTATATAATATGGTGTATCATTGTCTGGATTTGCAGGAGGAGGAGCTACAGCCTTTCTTTTCTTTTTAGCAATCCTTTTTCTCTTAGAATCAGCAGATTCATCAGAATCAATTTCTTCTTCAGAATTTGAAGAGATAGGCATATCATAGGGATCAATAGCCTCTTTCAGAGCTCATTCTTTTTTCCTTTAAAGCAGCTTTTTCCATTTCTTCTTCCATGGCATCCTGTGCCAGGAGAGTATCTAAGTCCAATCCTGGGGAATCATCCCATACCGTAGATTTTTCAATTTGACTTTCAGAATCCATTTCTTGAAGCTCAGGAACTGTCGTGGGGACCAGTTCAATTTGCACTGCTTGCTGAGCAGGTTCAGCAGCTTCAGGAACTTGAACAGCTGCTTCTGGTTCAGGTTGAACTTTAGAAGCAGGTTCACTTACTGGCTCTACAACCACTTGGACATCAGGAGCAGATACAGGTTCAGGCTCAGGTTCTACAGCATCTAGAATCTCTAGAGCAGGTTCAGGTTCTGGTTCTGGTTCTGGCTCTTGGACAACAACTACTTCTTCCATTATATCTGTAGGATTAGGAATAAAATCTTGCTAAATGACATCTAGTCATCCCTTCCAGATATTCCCATACTAGCATATCAATTGAGTAATCTACAAATTGAGAAAGAGACATACCTTCAGGATATTCTTCAGGGTTTCCTAACTCCCATAAATCATCTAGAAAGGAGGTGATAATTCCTTCTAGGTACTGGGCAACCAAGGGAGTTGAGGATTCTTCTAAGTAAACTTTTACTACAAACTCTGTCATCATGATTGCATCAGATATTTCCTTTTCAGATGGAGGAGGAGGAGGAGCTGAATCTTCTGCTACTTTCTCTGTTACTGCAAGATGAACTGCTGGAGGGGAGGCCAAAGGCTGCTCTGAGATATCTTCATCAAGCATCTCCCCCTGCCTGATTTCAGTAGAAACTGAAACCAGGCCCCTAGAAGAAGAGGGCTCAGCAGACTTTGAGAGTGCCTGAATAGCAGCAGTCAAAGAAGATATAGAAGAAGCAAGGGGAGCAATTACCTCATCAATCATAGTTTTGATTGAGGGGGTAATTAACTCCACAATGCTAGCAATAAATGCTGGAGTTATAACAAAAGAAGATGATGAAGATGATGGAGGAAGTTCAGAGGGTGGAAGAGCAGCAGTGATGGTATGTGCAAGATGAGCTGGAGAATGTGCTGGAGATGGAGCTGGAGAATGATGTGGAGATGCATGGGTGGATGCAGGGTGATCAAGATGATCTGAAGATAGAATTGGAGAGTGAGGAGGAGTTGGAATTGGAGAATGAACTGGAGAAGAAATTTCAGACGCCAACAAATCAAAGCTGGGTTGAGAAATCCCAGCAAGATCAGTCGGGAGAGAAGATGCAGGAGGAGAAGCAGAATGTCGTACTTCAGTTGAAGTTGAAGGAACTTCAACTGCAGTAGACGGCAAAGCTGATGAGGAAGATGGAAGAGATGGATTTGCTGAGCCAGCTGCTAGAAGGGGGGAGTGACTGCGACAGTCCTGGTGCTCTCAGATATAACTGGAGCAACCCCTGCGGGAGCGGGCTTCAGGAAAGTCCTTTTCCACTTTGAGAACAGCGAAGGATCCATCTTCTTACTCGCGTTGATGGAAGTGGCGGCAGATACTAGCAAATGGGGGTATTTTTCCTTCAGAAAAATACCAACAACCCTTCCTAGGGTAACCTCTTTCTTTCCATTCTTTTTCCTTATTAAATCAAACATGATGCCAGCCCAATTTATCTGCTTCTTATTAACAATTGCACACATTAGTGCAAATTGTTGCCTTGTAATATTATCGTGGGCTGAGTGCTTTCCCAGTAGCACTTTTCCAACTATTTCCGCAAGAAACTTGATCTTGAACGGGAAATTCACCTTGAGCAGCTTGGAGGGGATGCATTCGGCATGTCCCAGCTCAGTTAACATTCTTTCGAATTCAGGAGCATCTTGCTCATACTCTTCTTCACCATTAATTAAACCAAAAATTTCAGTTAGAACAGTGGGAGTCAAAATTACCTCTTCTCCGCTGATTGTTCCGGTCATCGAATCATCAGTCGACGATGAAGTGAAAGCCCATTCCTTAATCTCTTGAGTGTTTATCTTTACTCTGTAGGACATGAGTCTCTCTAGTCCTTGATCTCTGCACAGATTTAGGATTTCTACTATCCCTGGTTCGCAACTGCTGAAGGCGTCGAAATCAACGCTGAAACCGGCATCAAACTTTACCACTGCAAGAAGCGCTGGAGCAATCGCCATCGAAAACGCTATAGAAGTCGAGGGAGAGATGGCGAGGACGGAGCGCAAGACAGAGAACAAGACAAAGAGCAAGCGGGAAGACGGAATGCGAAAAGACGCTCTCCGTCGACGATAAGAGCAACTATCTTTTAACCTAGGTCGACCATCGGCTTTATATTAAAACAGCGATAGTCGATCTATTTAAAAGATACTGGAGACGATGGTCGAACGGTCGTTCGACGATCGGTCCTGAAGCAGAGTAGTCGATCAATTGTTCGACTATTTCTGTCTTCACAAACAGCAAGCTGTCGTCAACCATTGATCGACGATAAGCTCAACCTGTTCGACTATCTTCGAACGCCGGTCGACGATCTTCAAGCAGATAAGCCATCATCAACCATAGGTCGACGATAGGCTTGCTCCGCTCGACTATCGTCGAACGTCGTTCGACTATCTTCGAACAGATTTCAACAAGGCAGACGTCACACTTAGTCTCGTCCATTAATCATGCCTAGTTGAACAAAAAAGAACAGATTCTTCTGTTCATCTAAGGGCTTGGTGAATATATCACCTCTCTGAAGGTCTGTGGATATGAACTCAAGGCTAATCTTGTTCTTTTCCACACAATCTCTCAGGAAATGGTGTCTAATCTCAATGTGCTTCGTTCTAGAGTGGTGCACTGGATTTTGTGCAATGGAGATAGCACTTGTACTGTCACACATGATTTTAGTGTTCTTGTGTAAGTACCCATAATCCAAAAGCTGATTTTGTATCCACAGGATCTGTGAACAACAACTGGCAGCTGTTATATATTCAGCTTCTGCAGTTGAAGTTGATACAGAGGCCTGCTTCTTACAGAACCAAGAGACCAATCTCTCTCCCAGGAACTGACAAGTTCCTGAGGTACTTTTCCTGTCAACTCGACAACCAGCATAATCAGAATCAGAATATCCAATTAATTCAAATTCTGACTCAACTGGGTACCAGAGTCCTAGATTTGGACATCCCTTCAGGTATCTCAAAATTCTCTTGAGAAGAATCAGATGAGATTCCTTGGGGTTGACCTGGAATCTAGCACAAAGGCATGTAGCAAACATTATGTCTGGCCTACTTGCAGTTAAATACAATAGGGAACCAACAATGGCCCTATAATTCTTTTGATCTACAGGCTTTCCCTGATCATCAGAATCAATAACTACATTAGTAGCCATAGGTGTATGCATTGCTGAAGCATCTGCCATCCCAAACTTCTTTACCAATTCCTTGGTATATTTGGATTGGGAAATGAAGATGCCATCAGCATCTTGCTTTACTTGGAGACCAAGAAAGTAAGACAGCTCACCCATACTACTCATCTCAAACTTGGAATGCATCAAGTTAGAAAACTTTTTGCAAAGTTTGGGATCAGTGGAACCAAAAATAATGTCATCCACATACACTTGAACTAACAGGATTGTGTCCTTGTGGTGCTTGACGAAGAGGGTTCTATCAACTACTCCCCTATTAAAGTTGTGCTCTAACAGGAAACTAGCTAGAGTCTCATACCAGGCTCTGGGAGCTTGCTTTAGTCCATAAAGAGCTTTCTGCAACTTGAAAACATGTGAGGGCTGAGTTGAAGAAACAAAACCGGGTGGCTGTTCAACAAAAACCTCTTCCTTTAGCTCACCATTAAGAAAAGCACTTTTGACATCCATTTGAAAAACCTTAAACTTCATGTAGGCTGCATAGGCCAAGAAGATCCTTATTGCTTCTAGCCTTGCAACGGGAGCAAAGGTTTGGTCATAATCTATACCTTCCTCCTGTCTGTAGCCCTGAGCTACAAGCCTAGCTTTATTCCTTACAATGATGCCATTTGCATCCAACTTGTTTCTATACACCCACTTGGTGCCTATGATCAGTTGGCCTTTAGGTCTTGGAACCAAAGTCCAAACTTTACATCTCTCAAACTGATTGAGTTCCTCTTGCATAGCAATGATCCAGTGGGGATCTAGCTCTGCATCTTTAATGGTGAGGGGCTCAATCTGTGAGAGGAAACAAGCATGCATCACATCCTGTCTTAATTGATGTCTTGTTTGAACACCAGCTGATATGTCTCCTATCACTTGAGATGTGGGGTGATCTCTAAGTGTGACAACATCAGCAGGTGGGATGTGATCTTCAGCAATAGTTGGGATTAATTCCTCAGGAGGAATTTGATCTACTGTTGGTGGAACAACAACAGCTTCAGCAATGTCTTCATCACTGTCTGATTCAGTGATATGAAGAGTTGAAAGATGGAGGATATCTTGAGTGACATCTTTGGAAGAATCTTGTACCTGTAATGAACTTGAGGAAGGGAAAGTTTTCTTCTCCTTGTAAAACATTTGGGATTCATCAAAGGACACATGAACAGACTCTTCAATTTTAGAAGATGATTTATTAAATACCCTATAAGCTTTGCTTACTTGGGAATATCCTAGAAAAATTCCCATTGAAGCCTTTGCTTCAAATTTTCTAAGATATTCTTTATTGTTATTATGAATATAAACTACACAGCCAAAAACTCTAAAATAATTTATTTTAGGTTTCTTTCCTTTAAGTAACTCATAAGGAGTTTTACACTTAAGCTTGTGTATCAGACTTCTATTCAAGACATAGTTGGCTGTACTAACAGCTTCTGCCCAATAGGAAAGAGGCATATTAGCATCTGCCAACAATGTGCCAGCAGCTTCAATTAGTGTTCTGTTCTTCCTTTCAACCACCCCATTTTGTTGGGGAGTTCTAGGAGCTGAGAAGCTATGTTTGATACCTTCTCTCTCACAGAATTCTTGCATGAGAAGAGAGTCAAACTCAGTACCATGATCACTTCTGATCAAGGCCACATGAGTAGAGTACTCAGTCTGCACACATAATAGAAAGTCTGTAAGGGCTTTGAAGTTATCAGCCTTAGTTCTCAAAAAGAACACCCAAGTGAATCTAGAGAAGTCATCTACAATGACTAGGGTGTAATACTTCCCTCCTAAACTCTGTACATTTATTGGGCCAAATAGGTCCAAATGTAATAAATACAGGATTCTAGGAGAATCACTTTTATTTACTGATTTAAAAGAGTTCTTGGTTTGCTTGCCTAGCTGACAAGCCTTGCATAGGCTCTCCTTCTTGTAGGGGCAAGAAGGTAAACCTCTAACAAGGTTGTGTTTAGATAACCTAGATATATTCTTGAGATTAACATGGCTAAGCCTTTTATGCCACAAGGTGTTATTATTAGTTACTTCATTAAACAGGCAGATTTCAGAATCAGTTGAATTAAAATCTACTAAATAAATGTTACCTTGTCTAATGCCTACCAATACAACACTATTATTTAAAGTAATATTGCACAGAGAGTTAGAGAATGATATCTGGTATCCAGCATCACATAATTGACTTATTGAAATTAGATTGTGCTTCAGTCCAGTCACATAAGCAACTCTCTTGAAAGTAACAGCTCCAATTGTCATCCTGCCATAGCCTTCAGTTTGACCACAGCTTGAATCTCCAAAGATTACCTTTGGGCCAAGCTTTGCCTTGAACTTTGACAGATGTTCTTTGTTTCCTGTCATGTTCTTGGAGCAACCACTATCCAAATACCACTTATTTTGAGTGATAGGATAGGTCTTCACCTGCAAATAAAACAATTTAAACATTGTGGACCCAGGTAACCTTGGGTCCCTTGTTTTTCACATAAGAAAAACTGGAAATAAAAGAATAAGCAGGCTGAGGGTGATAACCTAATGGGTAAGATCTCCTAGGTGGGATTCTCCATGCAGATGATGGGTCAATGAACCTAGGGTTTCTATTCATATTCGGGTTTCTAAGGTTCTGGGTGTAATTTTGAAATTCATATTGGAAACGTTGACCATCGTTCGACGATGGCTGCTCAGATCGTCGATCTCCGTTCGACCACTGAGCTTGCGATCGTCGATCGACGTTCGACGATAGATGCTCAGATCGTCGAGCTTCGTTCGACCACTGAGCCTGAGATCGTCGAGCAGCGTTCGACGTTTTTTGTAATTCTTTAAATTTCTGTTTTCTTTTCTCTCTTTTAGCTTTATTTAAAGCTCTATTTACTTGATTGACTTGCTCAGTGTTCTTTATCCCATCAGCTGAGATAAAGTTCACTGGAGTTGAAAGTTGGTTTTTAAGAATGATTGGGGGTTCACTAGAAGATGCTCCTAAGCCTAATTTGTTATTGCCTGTCCTAGTGTTAGACATGCTGGTTATTTCAAGCAACTTAAGGCTTCTACCATTTAGAGACTCTTCTAACCTTTTGGATTTAGCTAATTCATTCTTAAGAAATTTAATTTCTTCACTAGAATTAGTGAGATCTTCCTTTAACTTAATGTTTTCAATAGATATGATTTCTGATTCAGCTAGCTTATGTCTAAGTTCTTTAATCTCCTTTTCAGAACTAATTAAATCTAAACATAAAGATTTAAATTCTAATCTAAATTCTGCAGAAGTGAAATCATAAGAAGATAGTACCTCATCTTCTGTTGGCATTTCTTCATCTGAATCTGAAATCTCTGCAGCTGAGTGATTGCTGCAGGCATCAATTACCATTAGGCAAACTTCCTTTGCCTTCTTTTCTTCTTCATCCTCACTGGAGCTTGAGGAGGAGGATTCCTCATCAGAATCACTCCAGGTTTCAGCGACAAAGCCTCTCTCCTTCTTTTTATTCTTGTAGGAGGATGGCTTGGAGTGCTTCCTGTGCTGATCCTTATCTTTCCTCTTTTCTTTATTCTTTTCCTCTGGACAATCTGGAAGGATATGTCCAGGCTTCCTGCAGTCATAGCAGATAATTTCTTTAGAAGGGGTGCGATCATACCTTGGCTTTTCTTCATATTTTGAAGACTTCTTTCTGAATTCCTTCCTTCCCATCTTGAGAAACCTTTTGGCAAATAATGCCATCAGTTCCTCATTTGACTGGCTTCCTTCAGAAGTGTCAGCAGCTTTAAGAGCAAGGTTTTGCTCTTTTCTTGTAGGAGTTGGGGTCTTTGCTTCAGCTTCTGCTTCCCTGGACTTCAGCACTTGCTCAAAAGACTTGAGCTTGCCGAGAAGGGCTTCTGTTGAGATTTCTGTTGTGCTTCTGGCCTCCTTGATAGGCCAGATCCTCAGATCCCATGTGCTAGGGAAGTACATAAGAATCTTATCATTGACCTCTGTCAATGAAATATCCTTGTCAAGGGTCCTCAGCTCATTGATGATTGAGCTGAGCCTTGTGTACATGGCTTCAACTGATTCAGCATCAGTTTTCTTGAAATTCTCATATTGTGAGATAAGGTTGGACCTCCTGTCCTTCCTTTCATCAGCAGAACCAGCTACAATCTGGTTCAGTGTATCCCACATAGCTTTTGCTGAGGAGCAGTCAGCAACCTTCTGGAATACTTCATCAGACATTGTCTGAGCCAGAATGTTCATTGCCTTGGCATCTGCTATCTTTGCCTTTTTGTACTCATCATTGTAGTCTGGAGGAGGCACTGCACTCATATCAGATGATGAGGCAGTAGCAGTAGCAGGTGCTCTTGGTGGTCCTGATAAAATAGAAGCAAAAATACTTTCATCAATAGAATTCATATATAATTTGATCCTTGCCTTCCAGATGCCAAACTTAGCTAAGTTGCATGCTGGAGGTCTGGTGCTAGAATAATCCTTGGATAGGGCCATGATAGTGAAAGTGAATATCTATAAACTTTGGTATCTATCAGGATCTTGTGACTTAGGTGTTAGCCTATTCAGTCAGTCAACCTGGCTCTGATACCAATTGAAAGAGAAGGGATAGATACTACACTAGAGGGGGGGGGGTGAATAGAGTAATCAAAAATTGCACTAGCAAAGTTAACTTTCTACTCAACTCCCTTGGAGTTAAATGCGGAATGAAAGTTATAGATATTTGAGATTAAACCTTAGAGCCTAACACAAGTGTTGTGCACAAACTAAAGCTAACTGTAATTATATTTTAGCTTTGGATCCTATCCAGCAACTAGCAAACCTAGTTAAGATCTAATCACAGCCACAATGCAAGTAATTAAACAAGGCAATCCAGACGACACAAGGAATTTATAGTGGTTCCCCAAACAACTTGGGTACGTCCACTCTTCTACCAACAAGGTAGGAATCCACTCAGGTTTTTGATCAGGTGCCCTGCCACCAACAAGATCTGCTTTAGGTAGATCAAGAGACCCTTTAGACTTTTGATCAGGTTTCTAAAAACCAACACAGGTTTTTGATCAGGTGCCCTGCCACCAAGGGATACTTTTGAAGGGAGTAATAACCCTGTACAGGAGGGGGAAAGGAGGTTAAGGTGTCTTCTCTATTTTCCAATAGATTAGAGAAGCACAATAACTTGCACTGAGCTGGAAAGCTCTAAAAGAATCAAGGCTCCCCCTGGCTCAAAGAACATCCAGGTGAAGTCTTGCTTCAGTGCAGAAACACTTCAGTAAATACTGAAGGAAGAACTACAAGAAGATATAAAATAAGAAATAAAAATCTTCTAGCAGCTATCTTCTTCTTCTTCTTCAAAAGATCTCTGAGTCAGAACTTCCTGGAACATGAGAACTCAGGTTGAAGAAGAGCAGAAGAGCTAACACTTCTCAGTTAGATGAAGATTGCTGAGAGCAGTTAAACTTGTTCTTGCTGTAAGCTTGTTGAATGAATATTATCTGAGAACTAGTTGATCTCTTTTCTGTGTGGACTAGTTGATTTCTTCTTCAAAGAAGTCTTTATATATCAGCAGCAGCAACGGCTCTAATTGAGTTTGAATCTTGTCTTTTTCTGAACTCTGCAAGCTGGGCTGCAAAAAGCATAAAGCAAAAACAAACTACAGCAGGCAGATATCCTATAAAAGGATAAAACTTTCTAAGAAGCTGCAAATACTTCTGATGAAATAATATAAGAGAAAGTCACATCAGAAAGAACTCTTTACGGCCAAGGAAGACTTTTTGAGTCTAACGGCTATAAAGGATAGCCTGGCAGATAAAGCAGATTGCATATCTCAGCTATAAGACAAACAACTTTGTCAGAAAAGATTAGCTCAGGCATATAGAATAGAACTGATATTGCATGGAAATAATGTCACAAATTATTCAGATAATCTTTTATAAAATATGCCAAAATAAATATGAAATTAGTCACATCATAGAAGATGACAAAACTAAATAAGAGCATACAGCAAAACGTCGAACGACCCTCGGAGATCGTCGACCGACGCACGAAGATCGTCGACCTATCAGACAGATAGTCGAACGATCCAGATAGTCGAACTATCAAAGAAGATAGTCGAACTACCTCGGCAGATAGTCGACCTAACAGAACAGATAGTCGAGCTATCAGATAGTCGATCTATACGGACAGATAGTCGAACTACCAAAGCAAAACAGATAGTCGACCTATCAAGCAGATAGTCGACCTATCACAGAAAACAGATAGTCGACCTATCAACAGATAGTCGACCTATCAAAACAAAACAGATAGTCGTCCTATCAACAGATAGTCGAACTATCAGATAGTTGAACTATCCAAGCAGATAGTCGAACTATCGAAGCAACACAGATAGTCGACCTATCAACAGATAGTCGAACTATCAAAGCAAACAGATAGTCGACCTATCAACAGATAGTCGAGCTATCAAAGCAACACATATAGTCGACCTATCAACAGATAGTCGAACTATCAAAGCAACACAGATAGTCGACCTATCAACAGATAGTCGAACTATCAAAGCAAACAGATAGTCGACCTATCAACAGATAGTCGAACTACCAACGCAGACAGAACGTCGACCAACTGATAGACGATAGTCGATCAGCCGATAGACGATAGTCGAGCGACGTTCGACTATAGTCGAACGAAAAACTACTTAACCAAATATTCATCTGGAAAAGCAATTCTACACAACTAGAGAATCTAACCTATCAACTAACCTTTGACCATAGATAAATCATGGGTCAAGAGACAGAAAGAGAGGACTGAACTCAAATCAAAACCTAGGGTACCAACATAATCATCTGTTGAAAAGGTATTTCCAAGGGCTTCAACTTTCATGTTGAGCTCAAGACCTGAATCAGACCGGATCATACTTAAAATCGTCCTTAAAGTCTTCTGTGCATATAAAATAGATTTCTGTTCAGCACTTTCTGCACGCATCGTAAAGACGGATGAACGACATCGGTTTGTCTCCTTCCTCCATCCATCACACAAGGCACATCCAACTTATCTATTCCCTTTCTCCCTCATTAGAGCACCATTCTTCACGAAATCAAGTCCGCCATCTTCGTAATGAAGAGAGGAGATGAGTGAATACATTCTCGTGATAATCGACGCCCTAAAACAAAAGTTCTAGCATGGTACCTTTCTAGGAAATCTCCATTAAACTCCCAAATCAAGATCTCTTGAGCCGATGTCTCTCCTACACTTTAGATCTAAATATCTAGCACCAAGGGAGAGGGTAGGAGCTCACCTAATTTCCGTCCATGGATCGTGTTCTCCTCCTTGGTGGCATGGTGTTCGGCTAATGAAGTTTACTACGGTTCTTCGTTCTTCCAGGGGAGAAGTTTGGCTCGACTCGAGAAGAACGATGTTTTGCGGCTAGGTTTCAGATGTTCCTTTATAAAGGAAGGACCGATTGATTTAGGGTTAAAGTCTCCATGCAAGGTGTCACTCCCTTATTGGACCTAACTTGGTTATAATATAAAAATAGGACTTAACAAGATAAGGAGACTTATTTCACCGTAATAGTGCAAGTCCAAAAATACAGGTTCAACCTGTAATCTTCTCCCAAGCCGTGTATAATCAAGACAGTACGCACAAAAAAGGTAAGTCCATTCATCGTGTATACTCGACGAATTGTCAATATCACTCAACGAATCGTCAAGTGCATTGAGTTCGCTATACGAGTCATCTCGATGAATTCATGAGTCCACTAGATGAATTTCTTGGCGAATTTTAGAAGACCACTCGAGTTTACTCGATGAATTCTTCGAGTCCTCTCGACAAATTCACGAGTCCTTTCGACAAACATCTCGATAGATTTCACAAGTCCTGATAAGTAAAATTTAAAAAGAGAGATGCTTGTTTTTTATATTCAAGTCTCTGACAACTGTGCCAAAAAATTGATGAGTAAAATGAAAGATTCTTTTGAGATAGTTTGAAATTGAAAATTAAGTTAGATGAAGAAATTATGCGTTTGTGTGTTCTATCTCTTAATGTTTTTACTTATATACTATGATTAAGGCAAACGTACCTATCGAGTAATAGTACAGTTGAATGTTCTTATTTTCAAGGTAGCTATCAAGCTAGAGGGGGGGGGGTCAATAGGTTGGTCTAGGTCTTTTGAGTTCCTTTTTATTTCTTCTTGAGTTACTTTGTGATTGAATAGATGGAAGCTTTTTAAGAACCTGCAAATAGAAAACAATCATAGAAAAGCACACAAGTATTTTTATAGTGGTTCCCCAAAATTATGGGTACATCCACTCTCCTCCCACCTTGCTAACTTCCTGTTAGTCAAGGTACTTCTCCAAAACAATTCTCCAAGGAGCTTACACCTCAGATCACTCAGGATCTCTCAGTCTCCTCCAAGACTTACACCTCAGCCATAAGGGCCTACACTCAGTGGTACAAGTATCACCTACCTCAGGCATTTAAGCTCTACCACTCCATAGCCCAACATCAGAGCAAACTTGCTCCTACAACTCAGAGAGATTCACTCTCCTACAGCTCAGGCAATATTGCCCTACTTCTCAGTGAGTAAAACTCAACTACCTCAGATCCCAGCAGGATCCTACACACAGAGAGGAGCCCTCTCCTACATCTCAGACAAATTTGCCCTACCTCAGACCCAAGGCCCTACAGCTCAGATCCAGAAGGATCCTATAACAAGAAATATTTTAATTAACTTTGACACTGAGAAATTTCTCTGTATCAACAAGTAGAGCTGAAAATTTTTTGCTCTAACTCTCCTTACAATAGAGAGAAATTTTGGTGGAGAAACTCTGAAGCTGACTCCTGAACTTACTGTAGAAGGCTAAAGATCTGTTGATCTTGATTCTTCAAGCAGCTTACTGAACCTGCTGAAGGCTGAAGGTTCTTCTTTCTTCAGAACTATTTCTTATCCTGCTATGGCAGATAAAGACTGCACAGCTATCTGAACTTTTTCTTGCAGGAGAGCTTCAAGCTTTTTACATGCAGTAATGGAGAGGAAGATGAAGTTAGCTATTATTTTTTTTTAAGTTTATAATGCCCTAAAAGTTAAGTTGTGTCTTGGCCCATCTCATCCTTTTGTAGTTTGCTGATCAACGGCTCTATGAGATTAGTGGGCCCCACCTGCAGCTTCTAGCTGTGCCTTGCTTTAACGGAAGAAGACGTATAGTAGCATCTCAGCAGAGTTTGTCGTGTTCTATAGCTTATCTGTACTTGATTTGAACTTTGTTGACTTTGTCGATTTTACTAATACCAGCACCTATGGACTTGGCCAAAATTGAGCATCAGTAGAATGGAATTGAGTTAATGAGCTTCACTCAACGCAAAAACACTTAGACAGAATTCTGTTTATCTAGGCGTTTACAGCGTTGAGTGAGCAAGATCCACTCAACGCTTTTAGCCTTAACCAATTCTACAGCCTTTTCTGCCTGCCTGGCATTGAGAGCATTGAGTGAGCACATCTCACTCAATGCCTTGTGCCTTAGCCTATGCATTCTGTAAATTAGGCGTTGAGAGCGTTGAGTGAGCATACTTCACTCAACGCTTTTTGCCTTAGCCAAAATCTTCCTCCTTATCTGGCATTGAGAGCGTTGAGTGTGTCTTCATCACTCAATGCATTTTGCCTTAGAAAAGCTTTCTGCATCTTAGTCGTTGAGAGCATTGAGTGAGCATACCTCACTCAACACTTTTGGACTTAGCCAAATTTCTGTGTTTATAAACACTGGCTTTGAGTGACTTAGTGTTACTCGACACTTATGAGGCTATGACGTTGAGTGAAAGACCTTCACTCAACGCCTGTGGATTTTGCCACTTTTCTGCCTCGTAAACCTTATACTTTGACTGTCTCAGCCTGCCTCACTCAACTCTGAACTAAGTTCAACGAACGGTGAGCTCAGCTCAATGAACTCTGAACTTAGTTCGATGAATTCTGAACTTAGTTCAACTCACAGCTTTTTTTTTGTATGGCGTTGAGTGTGTCTTCATCACTCAACGCAAAATTACTTAGCCATATTATTGCCTATAACTATATGGCGTTGAGTGAGTCAACTCCACTCAACACCTATTGACTTAGGCAAATTACTACCTTTCCAGCATCTTCACTTTGTGACCACCTGTCACATCACTGTCAATTACAACTATATGTATATCATTAACAACTATATGTATATCATTGACAAGATTGACTTCCTCAAATCTAGGATAATGTGGGCAATGGTGTAACGTCCCAATTCGCGCTAGGCCCCTCGCACGTGTTCTGAGTCAAGAGACTCAACTCGGGCTCGGGGTGCACCGACGCGAGGTGTCAGGTGCATAGAATAAGTGTAGGGTTGGGTTCTAGGTTACCCCAACCAGTAGCCAAGATGAGGGAACTCGGCTAAGTAAAAGTCGTCGAGAATGGAGGACTGATTCTCGCCGATTCGACTGGTATCGGTGGTCGATACTTGCCGGACACAGAGCTGCAAGTACACTAAGGGAAATTCAGCGAGAATACTCAACGCAATCAACGCAGGATGTCCAGTAAAAAGGCTAAGGGAAAATCGTCGGGAATCATTGTTGATTCCCGACGAATTCGTCGAGAATGACCTGACGGTTCTCACCGATCGTCGAGAATCCCCTGTTATACCCACCGATCATCGAGTATCGCCGAGAATACTCAACGCAATCAACGCAGGATGTCCAGTAAAAAGGCAAAGGGAAAATCGTCGGGAATCATTGTTGATTCCCGATGAATTCGTCGAGAATGACCTGACGGTTCTCACCGATCGTCGAGAATGACCTGACGATTCTCGCCGATCGGCGAGAATGACGACTGATTTCCGCCGAATTTTACTTGGGCGTTTTCTTCGCCCAGGCAGATTCGCCGGCTTGTATAGGCGGACTGAACCGGACTTCGGGATTCGTGCTGAATGATCCTTGGACCGGTCACTTCAAATGAAACCTAATTTGGGCGGTCCAATTAGAGAGTGACACGTGGCGGAAGGGATTTAGCCTAATATGTAATATAAAAGGGAGTAAACCAAACCCTAGCCGATTGTTCTTGCCGAGCCGTCACCGTGCAAACTGACGGGAGCGGAAGAGGAGATATTGCGGGTCGCCGGAGCCAGATTTTGGAGGAAAAGCTCCGCCGTTTCCGTGGAAGAACACTGCTAACGAAGCCAAGGATGCCGCCACGGAGAATAACGCGATCCATGGCCGGCAACGGAGGTAACGCCGGAAATGATGTGAGTTTCCTCCCCTCTCCCTTGGTGCTAGATATATAGTTATTCTTAGGCGAGACATCGACTCAAATGAGTCTTGATGTGTGAGATGAAGCTTTCTAGGAAGGCCATGCTAGAGCTTGTGCTCTAAAGCTTAGTCGACTTCAACCTCCCCTTGCTTCAAAGTGATGATAGGGGTGGTCTCGTGAAGAGGAACTGGCCTCAAGAGGGATAATAAGGGTGGAGGAACTTCTGGCTGCGATTTGGGGAAAATCGCTTAAGGAGGAAGATGAACGGATGCCGTTCACTTCGCTTCAAGATGCGTGCAGAATCTGTATTCTGCGCGCAGCAACCTTCTTGGCTACTTTTAAGCAAGAAGGGGCGGATCTGGGCTTTCGACTAAACATGAAGGTTGTAGCCCTTGAAATTACCTTTCCAACGAGTGGTTGCACGTTTCCATGCGATACCTGTAGCCACGGGAAAGTCCGTTTGAATCTGGTGCGGTTGGAATTTAATGTCCAGGAATTCTGTATCCTGTACGCAGCAGACTTCGAGTTGCATTTCTGGTATGATGTGACCAGATCTGGGCTTTTGACTAAACACGAAAGTTGTAGCCCTTGAAATTACCTTTCCAACGAATGGTGGCACGTGTTTGGGCGATACCTGTAGCCACGGGAATCCTCAGTCAAAGTTGTTGACCAGTTTACGCATAATTCTAGATGATTATAATATGAACTTGGATTCGATGGAATAGAGGTTGCAATTCATCTCGAGGTTGGGTGAATTCTTTTGTGTTAATCACCGAGGTAATGTGAAGGTTGATGTTTGAGGATTTGAATCTCTATGCTGAGATGTGAATCATGCCTAAGAGAATGAAAGGCTTTGTTATATTTGTTAGATCACCATTATGCACATTATCTATAATATGTTGAATTCATTTAGAAGGATTTGTAATTGGTTAAAACTATGGCCATGATGTGTAATGGATTGATGGAAGGGAATGGATAGTCCAATGCTTAGAGGGTCGTTTCCCTACGGGTAACATTGTGAAAGTTAACAAGTGCGGTGTTGACCGTCACTAATGGGAATGAGGTTAAGTTGGATAAAATCGGACGGTTGGGCTTGGTCCTCGGTGTTCACGTCCCGAGGCTCCTTCCGTATTTGATGGATGGTTGGGCTTGGTCCTCGGTGTTCACATCCCGAGGCTCCTTTCGTATTTGATGGATGGTTGGGCTTGGTCCTCGTGCTTTCTCCGAGGCTCCTTCCATGCCACGGAATTGTGGAATTGCATGTGGTGTGAGTCGACACGCGGTGTCCTAATCCCGGGTTAAGGATAGTGTGGCAGGTCTACGGGCTCGCCAATCGTCACACCGATGGGAGTTGACAGTTAGACCTTGGGCGGTTGGGCTTGGTCCTCGGTGTTCACGTCCCGAGGCTCCTTCCGTGCCAGGTGAACGGTTGGGCTTGGTCCTCGTGCTCATTTCCGAGGCTCCTTCTGTGTCATACCATAGGCCAGACAGGGGCTAGGATCTTGGTGCTTATTTACCCGAGAGAACCCGCTGAGCTGTAGTACGCATGTGAGCTCCGCTGTTGTGTCCTAGCGTGGAGGCGTACGGAGGCCTAGGCCAGGTAGTGTGGAGACCAGCCTAGTAGTGGAGATGCCCGCTCCACTATCACCGTTTGGCCACGACGGTTGATGCCTGAGAGGTTAGCTACCTGCTCGAATAGTGGGAACTATAAGTCTGTGTCGACATAGCGATTGCATGTGCTTGAGCATGGGTGTGTCATTGCATTGCATACATAGCATCGCACTTCATTATATACGCAAGACCCTCATCGTATAAGTTTGTATGGGCACTCCTATACGATGAGTTACTTTCTGCTGAATGACCCTCAACTTATATGCTTGTATGGGCATCCATATAAGTTGAGTTACTTACTGTTCTAGTTATATACTCTCTTGCTGCTGTAGTTCGTAGATTTGAAATAAGAGCTTGTTTATTATACACTGCTGATGTTGCTGCTTATAATATGTATACTCACTTCACCTGTTGTACTACTGTTATTTATATATTGTACCTGTTCCTTTCTCCGCCCGGTGCCGAGGAGTCGCCGGGGGAGCGGATGTGAAACCACTTAGTCTTTTTGACTAACGGTTGCTACGTCTTCCTTTTTAGGAGGAAACCCCGCAGGTGGAGCAGTAGGCTATGCAGACGGACAGCCAGGCCAGGGTGACAGGGCCTGAAGGGACGGTACCGTCGCTACCGTCGGTTACCGATGTGAGTGAGAGAGAGATTTTGTTGTAGCCCTTCAGGGCAATTCTGTGTACGTACTCTGATATTAGAAGCTTGTTGTAGCTTCTTTATTTATGATATTATGGACATATGCTTGGTGTGGATTTGACTTTCATATTAGTATGGTTGGGTTAGCACTTATCTGTTGATATGGTTGGTAGCCGGCAGAATAGGCGTCTTGTGGTACAGGCTAGCCTGAGTGCTAGTGTTACCGCAAGGCGGCTGTTCTGGGCATAAGACCCCTCTCGTGCCGTGTCTTGTGTTCCGGGAGGGGGGTCTTACAAATGGACCCAACAATAGTATTTTTTAAAATATTAAGACTATGAACTGGCATAGGACCAAACAAGTCCATATGCAGGAGGTATAGGCACCTCACAGAATCTTTGGTCCCAATACCCTTGAAAGAAGCTTTTGTCAGCTTTTCCTTTTGACAAGCAAAGCAAATGCCCTCCTTGGAGCACTTCATATTGGGACCATTCCTAACTAGCTCTTGACTGAAGAGCTTACCAATAGTCTTATAATTTACAAGGGCTAGCCTTGTGCCATAGGACACAATAAGAGGCTTTCTCATTTTCTACTAGACAGATAGGAGAATCTGTATCTAAACATAGAAAGTTTAAGCAATAAACATTTCCACTCTTAGTACCTGTTAAGATGACCTCTTAGTCACTTGACCTCCTAATTAGGCACTCATCCTTATTGAAGACAATAACATAGCCAAGATCAGAGAGATGGCTAATGCTTATAAGGTTTTGTTGCAACCCTTCAACATAAGCCACCTTAGTGATGGTGACTATGCCATTAGTGATCTTACCATAGCCTTTTGTAACCCCTCTATCTGAACCACCAAAGATTACTTTGGGTCCATCTTTTACTCGAGTATACTCCTTCAAGTTGCTCCTTGTCCCAGTCATGTTCCTAGAACAACCACTATCCAAGTACCATAAAGGGGTATGGACTCTTGGACTAACCTGTAATATACAGTTTACTTAACCTTAGGACCCCAATATCTATTGGGTCCTAGGTGCATATTAGTATGAAACTGAACATGTCCACCAGTAGAATTTCTGACAAGTGGACTGACCCTAGCTCTGGTCACATTGGGATTGTGCCAGCAGTCAATGGCAAAATGTCCTATCTTACCACAGCACCAACAATCATGTATGTTATATCTTCTCTTCTGTGTAGGCCATACAGCTTGGTTAGCAGCAGTCTTAATCGGAGGAAGATGTGCTGCAACCCTTTTCTGATTTCTTTCAGCTAGAATTTGACTGAAGACCAGTCTTCTTGCAGGCTTATTTGGTCTGCTCTGAGTGCTATCAGCAACAAAATTATTTTCAGAGAGCATACTTTTGATGGCATCAAAAATTCCCAAATCATCCTAGTTGTTAGACTTGCCCTTAGTCTGAGCCTTAGTTGCCAGATTCAGAGCTTTGGCTCTAGCAATATTTTTGAGTGTTAGAGCTAAAGCACCAAAAACAAATGGTCTAGTTTGGGCCATTTGAGTTTTATTATAGGCAGCCATAAAGGTACTCACCCGGCTAGAGCTTTCACCATGGCAGTGAACATCTTTGTTCACCCCAAAGGAATTACCTTTCTCCTAGTGACCATAGGAGCTTTCTTGGTCATACCTGTTAGAAGGTGACAAAACTTTTCTAAAAAGAATGGGAGGCTTGGAAGAAATAGGATGAGCAGGAGCTGGAGCTTTGCCCTTCCTTTTGGAAGGGGCAACTCTTGTGCTTCCCTTGAATCCCAACCCCTTCTTACCCTTTTGAGAGGAGAAGGTGTCTATCAAGGGTATTACTGTACTTTGCTTAGAATAGCTAACCACTATTCTTTTCTCCTTCTCAAACCTTTATTCAAGCTCCCTAATGAGATTGTTCTTGTGCTTGATGGATGCTATATGGATGCCCAAGAGGGACTTCAGTTCGTTGAATTATTTCCCTAGCCTTCTGATCCAACATATTTGTTGTTACAATCTGCTGGGCAACTAAAAGCTTAAGAGATGAAATCTCTTTAACTTGCTCCTTAGACAACTTCTTGACCTTCTTAAAGGCATTCAGAAGTTCTCCATACTTGTCAATCTTTTTATTGACATCTCCATCAGATGCAGAACCTTCTTTACCACTGTGTGAAGAGGTTTTTGAACAAGGACTGGTCTTACACTCAGACATAGAAGCATAATTGGGTAAAGAATGTACCTTGCATTGACTAGGCTGATCCTAGCTGCCCTCTTAATTTGTCATTACCATCAGCCCTCTGTAGCTATAGGCATCTTCATCCTCCTCTGAGTCACTATCTGATAGTGTCAGAGGGGCCCTCATTCCTATCCTCATTGGAGGATTGACTTCTCCTTCTACAATAGCTTTATCTTTAGCAGTAGTAGAAACTATCCCAATGTAGGCTTCCTCTTCTTCAGACTCAGATGATGATGAGTCTGTCTAACTCTTTTCCTTCTTAGTAATGAAGGACTTCTCCTTCTTCCCTTTATATTGATGCTACTTCTTCTCCTCAGGCTCCTTCCTTTTCTCTAGGCAGTCAGCTATCATATGCCTAAGCATGCTGCAATAGTAGCAAACTACTTTAGAAGAGTTATATTTATTAGGTTTGGAACCATACCTGTCAGTCTTGGACTGAATCTTCCTGTGATGAGTGGAATTGGAAGGTCTCTTCTTCCAGTGCTTCTTCTTTATCAGCCTCTAGAGTTTCTTAGAGAAAGCTGCAAAATCCTCATCAGACATGCTACTATCTGATGCTTCTGATTCTGAGCTGTCTGACTCAGTTGGTCTTCTTTGAGGAGAGGGAATCCTCTCCTTGCCCTTCCTTATGCTTTATGCTCTAAAGGCCAAGGAATTTTCCTTGGCTTGGGATTTGCTGGTGGCCTCCTCCCCTTTCCTGGAAGCTAGCTGCATCTCATAGGAGAGTAGCTTTCTAAACAATGTTTGGGGAGGAGTTTCGGCAAGCTTGGCCACCTCTCTTATGACATAGATCTTAATATCCCAGTCTCTAGTGAGAGATCTATGAAACTTGTCATTTATTTCATTATTATTGAAGACCCTCCCATAGGTCTTCAACTCATTTATGATTCTGAAAAATCTTTCATAGCAGGCAGCTATGTTCTCTTTCAGATTTTTCCTGAAAGCCTCATACTCATGGTTGAGCAGAGACTTCCTATCATCTCTTACCTCTTCAGTACCCTCCATGTAGACCACAAGAGTGTCCCACATCTCCTTGGAGGCTTGGTAGTGAACCAAGTTCTGAAAAGTTGAGTCATCTACTGCACTGGCAATGATGTTATGTGCTCTCTTGTCCAAGCCAGCTAAGATGACCTCATCTTTTGTCATTTCAGAGTATATTTTTGGTTTATTGATGTTGGCATCCAGAGCAGAGACCTTCATAAGAATGATAGGTCCCTCCCTAACAGTTGCAAAGATCCTTGGATCATAGGCTTTCATAAATAGCCTCACCCTCTCTTTCCATATTCAAAAATACTCCTTCCTGCAGATGGGGAGTTTCATGAAACTCAACTCTCTCTTGCTCTCTCCAAATCCCATGATCACTTAACTGTAGCTACATTTGGAGATCACTCAGATTGTTAAATCCCTTTTTGAGTAACCTCCCTTTGATACCACTTGAAATTTCTTATTTTCAAGGTATCTAGCAACCTAGAGGGGGTGAATAGGTTTGTCTAGGTCTTTTGAGTTTATTTTTGTTTATTCTTGAGTTACTTTGTGATTGAATAGATGAAAGATTTTTAAGAACTTGCAAACAGAAAACAATCACAGAAAAGCACACATATTTTTATAGTGGTTCCCAAAAATTATGGGTACATCCACTCTCCTCCCACCTTGCTAACTTCTTGTTAGTCAAGGCACTTCTCCAAAACAATGCTCCAAGAAGCTAACACCTCAAATCCCTCAGGATCTCTCAGTCTCCTCCAAGACTTACACTTAAGCCACAAAATCCTACACTCAGTGATACAAGTATCACCTACCTCAGGCAATTAAGCCCTACCACTCAGGCTATGGAGGACAGCCTACCTTAGAGCAAACTTGCTCCTACAACTCAGAGAGATTCACTCTCCTACAGCTCAGGAAATATTGCCCTACTTCTCAGTGAGTAAAACTAACCTACCTCAGATCCCATCAGGATCGTACACTAAGAGAGGAGCCCTCTCCTACAGCTCAGGAAAATTTGCCCTACCTAAGGCCCAAAGCCCTACAGCTTAGATCCAGAAGGATCCTACAACAAGAAATATTTTAATTAACTTTGACACAGAGAAATTTCTCTGTGTCAACAAGTAGAGCTGAGAAATTTCTGCTCTAACTCTCCTTACAGCAGAAAAATTTTTTGCTGGAGGAACTCAGAAGTTGACTCCTGAACTTGCTGTAGAAGGCTAAAGATCTATTGATCTTGAGCCTTCAAACAACTTACTGAACCTGCCAAAGGCTGAAGGTTCTTCTTTCTTTAGAATTATTTCTGATCCTGCTGCGGCAGATGGAGACTGCACAGCTATCTGAACTTTTTCTTGCAGGAGAGCTTCAAGCTTTTTACATGCAGCAATGGCGAGAAAGATGAAGTCGGTTGCTATCCTTTTTAAGTTAATAATGCCTTACAAGTTAAGTTTTGTCTTGGCACATCTCATACTTTTTTAGTTTGCTGATCAAAGGCTCTTAGAGATCAGTGGGGCCCACCTGCATCTTCCAGCTACGCCTTGCTTTAACGGAAGAAGACGTACAGTAGCTTCTTGGCAGAGTTTGTCGTATTCTGTAGCTTCTCTGTACTTGATTTGAACTTAGTTGACTTTGTTGATTTTTCTGATGTCAGCACCTGTGGACTTAGCCTAAATTGAGCATCAGTAAAATAGGCGTTGAGTGAATGAGCTTCACTCAACCCCAAAACACTTAGACAGAATTCTGTCTATCTAGGCGTTGACAGCGTTGAGTGAGCAAGCTCCACTCAACGCTTTTAGCCTTAACCAATTTTGCAGCCTTTTCTGCCTTCTTGGCATTGAGAGCGTTGAGCTATCACACCCCACTAAATTCCTTGTGCCTTAGCCTATGCATTCTGTAAATTAGGCGTTGAGAGCGTTGAGTGAGCATACTTTACTCAACGCTTTTTGCCTTAGCCAAAATCTTCCTGCTTCTCTGGCGTTGAGAGCATTGAGTGTGTCTTCATCACTCAACGCTTTTTGCCTTAGAAAAGCTTTTTGCATCTTAGTCATTGAGAGCGTTGAGTGAGCATACCTCACTCAACGCTTTTGGACTTAGCCAAATTTCTGTGCTTATAAACACTGGCTTTGACTAACTGAGTGTTACTCAACACTTATGAGGTTATGGCGTTAAGTGAATGACCTTCACTCAACGTCGTGGACTTAGCCACTTTTCTGCCTTTTAAACCTTATACTTTGACTATCTTAGCCTGCCTTACTCAACTCTGAACATAGTTCGACGAATGGTGAGCTCAGCTTGACGAACTCTGAACTTAGTTCGACGAATTCTGAACTCAGTTCAACTCTCAGCTTTTTTGCTAGTTGGCGTTGAGTGTATCTTCATCACTCAACGCAAAATTACTTAGCCATATTTTTGTCTATAGCTGCACGCCGTTGAGTGAGTCAACTCCACTAAATACATGTGGACTTAGGCAAATTCCTTCCTTTCCAGCATCTTCACTTTGTGACCACCTGACACATAACTATCAATTACAACTATATGTATTTCATTGACAACTATATGTATATCATTGACAAGATTGACTTCCTCAAATCTAGGATATTGTGGGCAATTGACCCAAGAACAGTATTTTATAAAATATCAAGGTCGTATTTTTCTACGTATCTGTGTTGAGTACTCTACATTAAGGAATGAAACTAAAAGTAATACTTAGTGTAGGGGTGTAAACGAGTCGAGCTCGAGTCGAACTTGGAAAAATTCCCAAGATCGAGCTAAATATTTCGAGCTTGAGCTCGACGAGCTCATTTTGCATGGCTCGAGCTCGAGCTCAAGACCAATATATTGAGCTCGAGCTTGAGCTTTCGAGCTCACAAGCTCGAGTCGAGCTCGAGCTGCTTATGAGCTTTTCAGCTCATTAACTATTTTTATTTATAATTATTTATATTTTTTAAAAAAAGTGAAAAAAAAGCTCGCGAGCCGGCTCGCGAGCTCATGAACAAGAGCAGGTGAGCTCGAGCTCGAGCTCAAGCTCGAGCTTTTTTCGAGCCGGCACATCGAGCTCACGAGCCGGCTCAGCTCAACTTGCACCCCAAACTTAGTGTTTTGAAAATAGATGAGGTAGAGAGCCCACGATTTTTGATTTACTTTGGAACAGAATTTTTAAATAAGAAAAACTCTACTTTTCTATTAATTTACTTGACCATGGAGGTTCCATAAATATGAGTGCCCCTCTATCGAGGATACATCCACCTATGATTACGTACATTAACTAAACTTTTGTATCTAATACAAAATACCATAATGCACGCTTTACGTTATGAACCCCGCTATTGACCTCCTACTGCTCTTCGAAGGTTCAACTCGGGAGGCTTACGTTCATCTCTTTTGAGAGTGAGGCATAGTTTCTCTTTGCCTGCGAGAGATCAATTTATGATAAATCTTAAGTTTTTATTAATTTAGAAATAGGGTTTGAAATTGAAGAATTAATATCCTTCTTAAAGCTCCTCTCAATCGAGTGCCAAAAAGTTCTTAGCTTCTCCTTTTTGATGGGGGCTGTAGTAGAAAATTAAAAGACTTATAAAAATACATAAATAATATCCGTCCCAACCATCTTAATCAAGCGCTAAAAAGTTCTTAGCCTCGAATCCGAGATGGGGGTGATAGTAGGAATTGAAAAAACTTATAAAATTGCAGAAATAATATCTGTCCTAACTATCTAATCAAGGGCTAAAAAGTTCTTAACCTCTCATCTGGGACTAGGGTGGTTGTAAAAGAATTACAAAAAAAAGAAAGGAAATACGCACACAACCTGTCTCAACGGAAATGAAAACTAAGTTAAAAAGCAATAAGAGTTGAAGAATTATTGAAAACTGAAATTTATTACTTAAAAAGTGTTACACACAAGGAAACCCAAACTAGGGTTAGGAAAATATCACTCAAAAACTACTCCTAACTACTATATACAACTATGTGGAACTCTACCAGTTCTCTTCTAAACCTCATCCTTGGACATCTATTTATAATCGAAAAATCTGAAGTACATGCCCCCTTAGGCGTGTTGCCAGGGCGTGTTGCTGACGTGACATCTGCGGATAGAATTTCCGGCGGCTTCTGGAATGGGTTGGAAAAGTACAAGGCCGTGACATATGGGTTATGGGCGTGTTAGTTAGGCATGTCTGTAGGGCGTGGCAGAGTGGATCCTCAGGGCGTGACAGTGCGCTTCTTGCTTGGTTACTGCCGAGGTCACGGGCATGACAGTTGGAACATTGGCATATACCCTTGGCATGACTTGAGTTTGCTAGCTTTGGGAATTCAACACGGCGTGGCAGCGAGCGGCTTGCATGGTGACAGGTGATGTCACGGGCGTGATAGGTGGCACATGAGCGTATAACTCGGGTGTGACTAAGCTTGATGGCTGAAACCTGCCGAACTGCTAGAATTATTTATTTTAAAGTTACACGCCCTTGGTCACGGGCATGACCTAGGGGCATGACTTAGGTAAATTTGTCGATTTGCTCCAAAGTTGCAGAAATACCTGTAGGGCACAAAAACATGTTAAGTTAGAACTGAAAATAAAAAAGAAATGATTTATTTAAGTATGTACATAATTTAATTATATTTTTATTAAAACGAAACTAAAATATAAGCTAAAAATATGTATATTTTGCTACTCATCAAATACCCCCATATTTAAGTTTTGCTATTCCAGAGCAAAAGTAGGAGTCGACTATACGAACAGTTATAAAATTTCTAATTTAACTATCAGTTTATTTAATCAAGGAAAGATAGACATAAAGATCCAGAGTATAAAGAATTAAGTCCTAAATTATGCAAATGATTTAGCCAGAGATAAATGTTCGTAGCCAAAATTCTTCTTGAGAAAACAAAATAGCAAGCAACATTGCAATCATTAGTAACTAGTTAGATTGGAATTATAACAACTGTACCTTCAAAGAAATATGATGGAAAATAGACAACCTAATAATTATGCTCTCTCAAAATTTTAAGCAAAATTAGATCAATTTGTATTTTATTTATGGGGTATAAACTTGGCAATCGCCTATAAAGTAGGCTTTGATGTAGAAGGCGATGAATTTTATCCTCTCACCTTATTCCATTTTTTTGCTTTGTTACAACTGCTTAAGAAAATATTTTCTAAAGAAGAAAAAAAAACTTGCAGAACTAAACTTTATTTTAATCCAATGTATAAGTTTAGGAGTACATACTCCATTTCATATAGTCTTTTAACAATTATTGGATGCCTATGTTTACGGATCGAAATCTTATTCTCATTGACATATGATCTTTTCTTTTCTAAGAACACATGCTCCAAGATACTTGCCTGCGTAAGAAACATGTCAAGCAAATAATACAGGTAGGGGTTTTCAAAAATAATTTTGATAAAAGATTTTGAGAGCAACTGTAATAGCTTGAAAATTCTTATATTTCGATAAGAGTGAAGTTAAGATAATTACAATCTATAGATGTTTAGCTAACATAATACACATGCCTCTATTTATCGTAAACCAAAAGTAGTGCTCAAAACAAATATTCTAACTTTAAATAAAATACACAAGATTTTTTTTAACTTAACCCTGAATATTTAGATCTATCTATTTATGATAAATAAATGGCTCGTAAATTGAAAACTAGATAACTATTTATGCATCAACTCAAACATATTTTTAGTTTTGGAAAAGAGACAAATGAAGTAGGGATTTTAATTTTAATTTTGGATGATTGATTGAGCAAACTATATACACAAGAAGATCTTTATTTTATTATTATTATATTTTTTGTTTTTCTTTTTTTAGCAATTATATACATAAATATTGATAAGAAAATATTATGTATAAAAAAACAAGACTTTTTTTTACTGAAAACTGAAATATACCCCCATACTTATGTTGTGTAAAAATATGAAGAAAAGGAAGATATAAATACAAAACTGAAAGTACAATAGAGTAAAGAGCCTTTCCTGACATGAGGTTGGGGTGGTCATAAGAAAACCTATAAAAACAAGTATATATATAAAAAAGATAACTATGGGGTGCCTCTCACAAGCGCTTTGTTTACCATATTTCCTGGTAAAGCTCCAGGTTGGTGCTCCTACATCATCCTTGAAATCTGTCCAATTTGAGTTTCCGGATTTTTAATTGATCCGGTTAGATTATGGATATTGGACTCATTTGTGACGATATATTTAGTAAAGAAGTCTTCTATCGGGGCGGGTCGTAGTGGCTATTATTATGGTGGTGGGTGTGGTGCAAATCCAATTGGATTTGCATTAGACGGACACTGAACATTATTGGGGTTTCTCCATGATAGATTTGGATGGTTCCTAAACCCTTGATTTTATGTATTATTATTAATATTTGGGTTATAGGAAGAAGGTTGATATGGATTCCCCATATAATCAATGCACTCTTCTATTATATTATTATTAGTTGAATTCCAAGTAGGGGTAGTGGAGGAAGTCGACATCTCTGCTACTTTCCTAGTTGTATATTCTACTTGAAGTGCTAAATTGGAAGAAGCATCGAGCTCATAAAGCCTAGCTGGTTTATTAGGTCGTGACCTAGACACGTTCCATTGGTAGGCATTCATGGCCATTTCCTCAAACAATGCTTGAGCGGCCTCCGGGGTTTTATTATTTAACGTTCCCCCTATGGCAGCATCAATCATTTGTCTAGTGTGGAAATTAAAACCATTATAAAATGTCTGCACTTGGAGCCAAGCCGACAGTACGTGAGGTGGACACCTACATAAAAATTCTTTAAAGCATTCCCAAGTCTCATAGAGAGAATCAGACTCGCCTTGAACAAAGGAAGAAATATCTGCACGTAATTTAGCAGTTTTAACAGGCAGAAAATACTGTGTCAAAAAAAATTTCGGTCATATCATCCCAGGTAGTGATGGATCCACTTGGTAGAGAACCGAACCACTACTTGGCTTTCATCCGTAATGAAAAAGGAAATAAACACAAATGAATGGCATCATCAGTGATGCCATTTATTTTAAAGGTGTCACATATTTATAAGAAATTTGATAGATGGGTGTTGGGATCTTCATCTGGGAATCCATCAAATTGTATTGAGTTTTGAATTATTTGGATTATACTAGATTTGATTTCAAAATTATTATTAGCAATCGTAGGATGAACGATACTTGACCTGATGTCATCTAAGTTCGGTCGCGCATAATAAGATAATCCTTTGCGGGGCCGTGACTTGAATTTGTTCTGTCATAGCTTCTACGCGCGTGGCTTCAATATACTCTTCCAGATTTAACGCTAAGTCTTGATCACGAGATGGAAGGCGTCTGTGATAGGTGTGGTCGATTTCAGGATCAAAATCGAGATTATGATCAATTGGAGAGTTTCTGCGGGTCATGCACTAAAAAACTATTATAAATTTTTTTTTTAATTTTTTTATTTTTTACAAAATAAAAAAGTAAACAAAAGTAAAAGTTTTGAAAGAGTTTTTGGTTTTTTAAAACACAAAATAAAAATAGACAAAAAACATGTTTTGTAAAAATAAAGAGTTTTTTTATTTTTTTTGTGATTTGTATTTTTTATATATATATTTTGTTTATGCGATAAAGTAATAGTGATTTATTTTTACTTCAAATATCTATACAAAATGATCCCCAACAATGGCGCTAAAAACTTGATAAGTAAAATCTAAAAAGAGAGATGCATGTTTTTTATATTCAAGTCTCTAGCAACTGTGTCAAAAACATGATAAGTAAAATGAAATAGTCTTTTGAGATTGTTTGAAATTGAAAATTAAGTTAGATGAAGAAATTATGCATTTATGTGTTCTATCTCTTTATGTTTTTACTTATATATTGTGATTAAGGTAAGTGTACCTATCGAGTAATAGTACAATATATTTTTTAAATATCTAGGTCATTTTTTTCCACGAATCTGTGTCGAGTACTCTACTTTAAATAATGGAACTATTATTTTATCGAAAAAGATTTTACGGTTTTCAAAGTGAAAATAAAAGTAATACTTAGTGTTTTGAAAATAGATGAGGTAGAGAGCCCTCGATTTTTTATTTACTTTGAAACAGAATTTTCAAATAAGAAAAACTCTTATTTTCTATTAATTTACTTGACCGTGGAGGTCCCATAAATATGAGTGTGCCTCTATCGATGATACATCCACCAGTGATTACGTACTTTGACTGAACTTTTGTATCTAACCAAAAATACCATAATGCACGCTTTACGTTGTGAACCCCACTATTGACATCCTACTGATCTTCGAAGGTTCAACTCGGAAGGCTTATATTCATCTCTTTCAAGAGTGAGGCATAGTTTCTCTTTACCTGCGAGAGATCAATCTGTGAAAAATCTTAAGTTTTTATTAATTTAAAAAATAGGGTTTGAAATTGCAGAATTAATATCCTTCCTAAAGCTTATCTCAATTGAATGCTAAAAAGTTCTTAGCTTTTCATTTGGGATGGGGCGGTAGTAGAAAATTAAAAGACTTATAAAATTACAGAAATAATATCCGTCCCAGCCATCTTAATCAAGCGCTAAAAAGTTCTTAGCCTCTCATCCGGGATGGGGGTGGTAATAAAAGAATTACAAAAAAAGAAAGGAAATACGCACACACCCCGTATCAACAGAAATGAAAACTAAGTTTAAAAAGCAATAAGAGTTGAAGAATTACAAAAAACAAAAATTTATTACTCAAAAAAGTGTTACACACAAGGAAACCCAAAGGGTTAGGAAAACATCACTCAAAAACAATTCATAACTACTATATACAACTATATGGAGCTCTACCAGTTCTCTTCTAAACCTCAGCCTTGGACATCTAATTATAGCCAAAAAATTTGAAGTATACGCCCCCCTTTGCAAGCCCCCCTAGGGCATGTCACCTGGGCATGATGCTGATGTAGTATCTATGGATAGAATTTCCGATGACTTTTGGATTGGTTTGGAAAAGTACACGGGAGTGACATATGGGTCATGGGCGCGTCAGCTGGGCATGTCTTCAAGGCATGGCAGATTGGCTCTTCGGTGCATGACATCATGCTTTTTGCTTGGTCATGGCTGAGATCACATGCGTAATAAATGGAATACGGGCGTGTACCCTGGGCATGACATGAGTTCGCTAGCTTCAGGAATTCGGCATGACGTGATAACGTGCAGCTTTCTTCATCACGGGTGATGTCACAGGCATGCCAGGTGGCACACCTGTGTGTAGTCCGAGTGTGACTGAGCTTGATGATCGAAATTTGCCGAACTGCTGAAATTGCTGGTTTTAAAGTTACACGCCCTAGGTCACGGGCATGACCTCGGGGCGTAACTTAGGAAAATTTGCCAATTTGCACCAAAGTTGTAGAAATACCTATAGGGTACAAAAATAGGTTAAGTTAGAACTAAAAATAAAATACAAACGATATTTTTAAGTATGTACATACTTTAATTATATTTTTATTAAAATGAAACTAAAATATAAGCTAAAAATATGTATATTTTTTTACTCATCGTGTCCACTCGAGTTCACTCGACGAATTTGCTGTGTCTTCTTGAGTTCACTTGACCAATTCGTCGAGTCCTCTAGACGAATTCACAAGTCTTCTCGATGATTTCATGAGTCTTCTAGATGAATTCACTCTAGGCTTTTTCTAACTACCGTCTCAAGTCACCATAGTGACACCGCAACAGATACGATGGGTTTAGCTCGAAATGGATGTTACATTAGGTAATAGAACCCAACACTAGGAATTTCCACTATAAAACTGTTGGAATGATATATAAAATACACAAAATATTTTGGCCCTAAGGCCTTACAAACTATTTTATCAACAAACGTGTTTTACAAACATCAGCTTAGAGGCCAACCACATAAGAAAACAATAAACAGTTCGCCTTTTGCCCTTAAGGGACAGCCAACATAGTAATGGAACTTCAGTTCGCTACTTTCCGCTTCGCTCTCTAGCACCCGCACAGGTACAGACCACAAAAAAGTGGCAAAACAAGGCAACGGTCAGTATTAGCTGACCAAATTATAACGAACTCACCCCTCACTCGGAGCGGCGGTGCTCCTTCCCTATAAAAAAAATAGCATGGCAATATCTTTATATCTTAACCATCACAGACATTTACACACACGACCATATGTCCCGTACACTCACGACACATTTTCGGTGTTCTATACTTTCCTAGGCCCACCACCATCTATAGTCCCAAACATGATGGTAAAACTTGAATATTATAGTCACGCATAAAGTAATGCTAATGACTCTCTCCTATGCCCCCGATCGCTCCAGTTACCTTAGGTCGTCTAGTCGAGAGACATAGTGCGGGTACATCTCAACCCTTTCCCATTGCTCAAATCACCATGCCATCAGACGGTCGGCTTGACGTTGTTTGGCCTCCCCTTTCCCATTTACAAAAACATAATTATATTATGTTTCAATGTTGGCTTTCATGGCTACTATAGTTGGGCACCCTAGGCTTTCAACTCAGCATGCTACCCACCTTGTCTCATTGACACAGGCTTCGCAACCATAATTAGAAGCTCTCTGGGAGCTACCACCAGCAGTAGCACTACTGTCGTGTGGTAGGGGAGATAACATTATTTCTTCCCCAAATTTTGGGTATTTTTCTGGAGCACGCCTCTAGTGCTACCTACAACAAACTGCATACCCCAAAACTCCGTAAAACTACACATTTACCCACAGAGACTTCTCCGACATGCAAACAAAAAGATAACCATCCCCAATCCAGACCAACTTGTCATGATGGGCTTCTCATAACATGCCTATTGAAAGTCTTAGTTTTCAAGGATAGCAAAATCATCTAGAGGGGGTGAATAGGTTTTTGGCCTTTTTAATATTTTCCCTCTTACTTGAGTGTGTTCAGTTAGCTTTGCTAGAATGCTTTCAAAACAATCACAAACGACACACTAATTTTATAGTGGTTCCCCCAATTATGGGTACATCCACTTTCCCTCCCACCTTTCTAACAGCTTGTTAGATAAGGCACTTCTCCAATCTCGGCTCCTAAGAGCTTATAACACGATCCCACAGAACCACTCAGTCTCCTCCAAGACCTATAGCACAGGCATAAGGCCCTACAACTCAGTGATCAAACAATCACCCACCTCAAGCCAACGACCCTACAATTCAGGCTGGGAGGACAGCCCTACCTCAGATCCAAAGGATCCTACAACAAAGTTCTAAGCCCTACACTAAGATCCAAACTGGATCCTACACTCAGATCAACAAATTATCCTACACTCAGGCACCAAGCCCTACCTCAGATTCTCAACAGAATCCTATCACTTAGGCCAAAGCCCTACTCTCAGCCTTTATAAAATAGACCTATAACTTAGATCTAAGAGAATCCTACAGAAATGAAAAATGGGTTAGTGAAATATGACTTCAGAGATGTTATCCCTGAGTCTACCTTCCTAGGCTGAGATAAACTTAGCCCTACCTTCTCCACAGTAATAAGAAAAGATCTTCAAGGTTGACTGGCTTGTGCTGAGAAGTACCTTACATAACTGCTACTCTGAACCATCTTCTAACTCAGAAAAAGAACCTTTCTGAACTTGCTTTGCTACAGCTAGGGTTTGCCCTTTACTACTACTTGAGCTGAGACAACCTCAGCCCAAACTTCTGGACTGCAGAACCCAGATGGCTCTGCCTCTTCTTCTTTCTCAGAGAACTTCTCAGAATGAGCTGGTGAAGACAAATGATATATCTGTTCTGTTTATTCTTCAAACAGTTAACCTTGACTGCAGAAACCAGTTAGCCCTACTTCTTCTTCCTTTCCTGGACTGAGGGGATTCAAACCTAACTCCTTCTTTACAGCTTCCAAAAAAAGATCTTCAGAATATGGCCTGCTTGAGCTGTGAAGTGGTTGCAGCTAGGGTTAGTCTTTGTTGCACATCCTTTCTCAGAGATTCACTCTGAACTTGCAGTTGACAAAGAACAAGTCAACAACAAACTCTAGAACATTCAGATTAGCTGAGGCTAGGTTAGACCTACCACATCTTCTTCTTAAGAGAAAATGTCTCTGAACTTGTTGTTGATGACAGAGATGTCAACAGCTAACTTGAAGACCTTTTGGATTAGTCAATTTGAACTTCAACCTTGACCTCTGCAATAATGGCGAGGAAGAAGAAGATGTTCTGCCACTTTGCAAAAATACCAAACCCTAAAAGATTATTTTCTCGATCTGATCCTGCTCCTTTTATCTTCAATCAAGCAACAACTCTATGCACTGTGGGGCCCAGCCTTAATTGCCGCTTTACTACCTTCCTTTTTCATATAAGGATAAATAGCTGGTCGTAGGTGCCATTAAAGGCATACTGCATCTTTCCCGTAAAGAATTTGAAATGCGTTGACTTTTCCAACGTCAACATCTGTGGATTTGGCCAAAATCAAACATCTTAGTATAGACATTGAGTTAGCAACCTTCACTAAATGCCAAAACACTTAGACAGATTTCCTGTCACTAGGCGTTGAGTGAGTAAGCTTCACTCAATGCCAAAATACTTAGAAAGTTTTTTTGTTACTAGGAATTGAGTGAGTAAGCTTCACTCAATGCTAAAATAATTGGCCAGACATTCTATCACTAGGCGTTGAGTGAGTAAGCTTCACTCAACACAAAAACACTTAGAAAAATTTTCTATCGTTAGGCGTTGAATGAGCAACCTTCACTCAACGCCAAAGCCCTTAGAGATGTTTCTGTCACTTGGCGTTGAGTGAACAACCTTCACTAAATGCTTTTATTACAGGGCGTTGAGTGAGTAAGCTACACTCAACACCTGTGGACTTAGCCAAATATCTACACAGATTTTTTGTGGCTTTGACATTTTGAGTCTTACTCAAAGATTTTAGTTGAATGGCATTGAGTGAGTTGATTTCACTTAACGCCTGTGGACTTGGATATATTTCTGCCAGTTTCATCCTAGGCTTTGGCAGGCTGAGTATTACTCAAAGATTTTAGCTGTATGGCATTGAGTGAGTTGATTTCACTCAACGCCTGTTGACTTAGCCACATTTTTCAGCTTGCCAATAGCTTGAATTTGACTATGCAGACTTCTCTCAGCGTTTTTTGAGCTAAGGCATTGAGTGAACTACCATCACTCAACACTTGTGGACTTAGCATTATTTCCTCTATATGGAGGCGTTGAGTGAGTTGACTTCACTCAATGCTTCCTGCCTCTGCCTCTAATTAAGCCCTTCCTCCTTAGTCTTTGACTGCATTGTCTTATCTCACAGCTTCTGTCTTCTAGCATTGAGTGAACTGGCTTCACTCAACACCTATGGACTTAGACTGAATTTTGCCTTTTCACCTTGTGACCAACTGTCACAATATCTTAGACCACCTGTCTAAACTTGTTCCAAGAAACATCCTGCACACATTGAGCTTGAACTATATCAAATACAATTATTCTCTTAGTATATATTATGCCTGCATCTTCAAATCTAGGGAACTTTGAGGGCAATATTCCCAACATCTATTCTGTACTTCGATTCCGAATTCTATATGTAATTTCTACCAGGGATACTTTGTATTGACCCGTCGAAAATCCCTTCCTCTCCACCAATTAGTGGGGGACTTCATGCAACTATACCACATTAAGGACTTCACATGCCCAAGAAGGAATATCGTTATCCTTTTCGATCATTTAGGAGCCATGATCTTGTACTTGATCCACTTGGAAATGATCGTAGTGCTTTGCTCTCCATGGATCTAGCTTTGGCTTGCTACCCCAATCACAAGAATGTCTCCCAAGCTCTTACATAGGCCTGGTTCAACCTTCTCCTTCCGCTTCTTCTTTCTCTTCTTCTCTCTTCTTTCTTCTCTTCTCAAAGTACAAGAGAGAGAGTATGAGTGAGAGAATGAGTTGAAACTAAATCCCGCAGTCATTTATCAATCTAGACTGTACTCTCTGCGACATGATCTCTACCTCCTAAGAAGTGGATGTCCAAGATTTAATTGAGACTTCATTTTAAAATAGGTTCCGTGAAAATGAGTGAAAGATCTACCTTAACTCTACAGGGGGGTGAATAGAGTATTTTAAAATAATTTACAATTCAAAAACGGTAAGGCAGTGGAAGTCTTGATTTATGTATATGTGTAAGGTGCTTGCAAAAAGAAAAACTAAGTAAGCAAGAAATAGGAAATCACACAGCACACAGCAAAGTAAAAAGCATAGCAAACCAGATGACACAAGGAGCTATAGTGGTTCCCCAACAACCTGGATACATCCACTCTTCTACCATCTTGGGTAGGAATCCACTGCAGGAATAGTTGATCAGGTGTCTTGGGCACCAATGAGCTTTTGATAAGGTGCTCAAAAACCAAAACTAGAATTTTTGATAAGGTGTCTTGCCACCACTGAGTTTTGACAAGGTCTCAGAAACAATCAACAAAACTTTTGAAGGGAGTTTTGAGAAACCCTTTTACAGGAGAGAAAGGAAAAAGAAAATGAGTTGAGTTGTTCTTCTCTGTCAACAATCTGAGAGAAGACAAGTGGAAGATGTTGTCAAAGCTCCCCCTAAGATCTGTAAGGGTTCAGGAAGATGAGCTTTGCTTAGGGTGATAGGCCTTCAGTTGCTTCAGATCTCCAGCAATAGATGATTTCAGTAGATGCTGAAATGTGTGTTGTCTGGAGTCCTTGATAATGAAGCTTTTGAACACTTGAAGCTTGAAGGAGTAGAACAACAGATGATCTCCTTCATAATGATGTTCCTTGTGTTCTTGAAGAATTCTGACTCAGTAATTCTGTAAGCTTTTGTCTACTGAATCTATTCTCAGAAGATGAATTCTTGATGAGTGAATTTTTTGTTCTCTCTTCTGTATATCTTTTTCAAATCTTGTGTATTCTCTTCTGAAAATTATTCTCTAAGGAGTATATCAGATTCTGACTTTAGATGGCCGTTACTCAGTCATAAATGACTTCCAAAATTGAACAACTTTCTCTGGGGAAAGTCCTAAGTAACATTCCAATTATTCTTCCTTGAAACTTGCTCCAGATTGCTTGAAACGGCTACAGAATCCTTTGTCATAAATGCTGAAAATAAATCTGAATGAATTCCATAACTGTCCTGAATTTGAATTCTGAAAACGTCGACCTCTCAGAAAATCGTCGATCTGAGCTCAGCTATAGTCAACCTGAGCTCAGAGTTTAGATTTATAATAGAGACAAAACGTCAACCTGAGCTCTACGATCGTCGACCTGAGCTCAGCGACTTGGAAAACAACTAGAGAGAGAGCGTCGATCTGAGCTCAAAGATCATCGAACGGAGTTCGACGCCTCATTGAACTGAGCTCAGAGATCGTCGACCTGAGTTCGACGTTTCGTCGACCTGAGCTCGACGAGAATTGTCCTAGTCTTCAGCACTTGAATCCTGATCTGTAAAAGGTCTTGAGGGCAGCTTTCAAACCAAAGTACTAACCCTAAGACTCATTCTAATTGACCTATCAGACAAAACAGCAAGGTCAAAACAAAATCCTAATCACATAGTGATCCTTACCCAAATTAGTAATAGGGTGTTCCAACAATCTCCCCCTATTTGGGTTAGGATTACTATTTACATGACAGAATGTGAAATAACAAACATACATCAGATTTAAACAAAAAAAAAAAAACAACAATGCAGATAACATATGTTGATCATTGTAGAAACACAGCAAGAGTCACAGAATAAGTCAGAAAATAAATATGAGTATCAGCTTACACAAGTTACTCATTGCCCTTTTTGAAAAGAATTTCTCTGTTGGGATTTAGGGCTTCCTTCTTGGATCTTCTATCATCTTCTGCACCTAAGGAGGTTTGAGATCTTGGCCTTGGAACTACAGCCTAAGGATGCAGCTTCATATAGTCTTCTGGATTAAAGAATTTCCTTGAAGCATATCTCTCTAATTCTTTCTTTCTATGTTCTGACAAGGTTGTGATGTTGGAAGTATCTCTACCTTGCTCTTTAGCCTTCTTAATCTTATCTAATGCAGCAAGTTCTTTCATTCTAGCTGTCCATGATAAAGGATTGTTCTCAGGGTCCTCAAATGGAACTGGGGGTTCATATCTGTTGATTGACTCTAAATCAGTAGGAGGAGCCCTGGTGACAACTGTATCTCTAAGCTTATAAGGGAAAGGACCTGATGTAGAGTCAGACGGGCCTTGTCCTTCCCTTTGGTAAGGATGTTGTCTAGAGTAAGTTCTGTAATTCCTCTGACTTCCTCTATGCTGGCCTATTCTAGACTGATAACCTCTTTGATGTTGTCCTCTGGGTTGATATCTCTGTGAAGGTTGGGAGGAGCTATGCTTTGAAGCAGAGGACTGAAAAGCTGAGCCTTCACCTGATCCTGAATCTGGAGGAGGAGGAGGATGATGGAATTGAGATGATCCTTTTTCATACTTGTGAAGCTTTCTCCTTTTCTTCATGGCCTTAAGCTGGTTCTTAGATTATTGCATCCATGGTTCAGTGATTTGGCAGTCATGCAGAATGTAATAGGGTATATCATTGTCATCTTTGGATTTTGCAGAAGGTACTCTCATCATGGCCTTACTTCCTGCTTTCCTTTTCTTGGCAATGGTGCCAGAAGAATCATCAGAGTCAGTGTTGAATTGATCACTATCTGAACTCTGGGGTCTGTCATATAGATCATCAATACTTTTGATGTACTCTTCTCTTTGTTTTGACTTCTCAGGAGCAGCAGCAGGAGCAGAAACTATTGGAGTAGCAGCAAGAGCAGAGACAGGAACTTTTGGAGCAGCAGGAGCCTTAGAAACAATAGGTTCTTCTAAGTAAACAATAAGTTCATCAGCAGCAGCAGCAACAGGAACAACAACTTCCTCAGCCTTAAGAGAACTGATATAAGAAGTAATTAGGGTTGGATCACAGACAGCAACAAGCACAATGGCCTTCATAAAGTCTTCAACTCCCTGAGCTAGTAAGCAGCTGAAGTGAAGAAAGTCAAAATCAGATAACAGTTACCTGAGGTCAACTGCTAGTACTGGTACTGGGGCTGGAACTGAAGCATCAACAGCAATTTCTGGCAGCAATTCCCGTGAAACAGCAGGCACTACCACAACTTCATAGGGCATCTCCTCCTGCCTTAATTCAGTGAGAACTGGATCAAGGCACCCCATAGAATGGATTGCCTGTGGAGTAGATAGAGAGGAGAGTCTGTCAGATAACTCCTTGATGGACTTCAGGAGTGGAGCCATGGAGGTCTCCAGCAGGGCTACTAGCTTGGGAGCCAGTATCCCATAGAGCTTATCTGCCAGTGCTGAGAGATCCACTTGCTCAAGTGGGACTTGAGTAGAGGTGGAGTAAGAAATGACTGTGGCTGGTGATGGATGGGCTGCAGGAGATGTGGATGGGGATGGTAGGACGTTGGGTTGAGAGATTGGGATGGTGGAGATAGAGGTTATGGGTGTGGAGATGGATGGGGTGAAGGATGGTTGGGTGAGAATGTCATGGAGTAGTTGTTGGTATGAGGAAGTGGAGGGAAGCTCAGTAGGTGAGGAGGGGGAATCATCCATGAAGGAATCTTCCATGATGTTGAAAGATGGAATGTCAAGAGGTGGATAATAATAAAGTGGATGGAATTGTTGTTCTGTGGTGGCTGGAGGAGGTGAAGGAGTGGACAGAGGAGTTTAAATTGTAATGGGGGAGGAGATTGATGTGGAGATGGTTGAGGTGGAGATGGAGGTAGAGATGGTTAAGGGAAGAACTGGAGAAGGTTGAGAAGAGGAGGAGGCAGGCAATTCTTCAATGAGGGCAGGGGCCTGAGGGGAAGAGACTGCAACAGTACTTGTGCCTGAGGCAGTAGTAGTCCTAGTTGGCTTGACTATCTGCATCTCCCATTTCCCAAACAGGGCACAGGTCAGCCTCTTTGATTCATTGATGTGCATCCCACTTGATACCAGCAGTTCAGGGCACCTAGAGTGCAGGAATAACCCTATTATCCTCCCAAAGTTTACCAAACTTTTGTTCACTTTCTTCTTAATCAAGTCCAAGAAGATCTCTCCCCAGTTCAAATGTTTCTTATCCACAAGTGTTCCCATCAAGCAAAACTGATACCTAGAGATGGTATCATGTGCTGAGTGCTTTGCCAACAACACTTTCCCCACAACATCAGCAAGAAATCTATACTCAATTGATAAATTCTTTTTTAACAACTTGCTAGGGTTAGCGGCAGAATGTCCCATTCTATCTAACATATTTGCAGATTCTTCTCCAGATAACTCAACAGAATCATTTCCAGAACTCAATTGAAACACTTCAGTCAGGAGAGTAGGTGTTAGGGATACCTGCGTCCCGGCTATATTACCAACCAATGTATTCTGATCCAGATTGTGCGCCGTGTAGACCCATTCTTTGATCTCATCGGCTGCAATCTTCATTCTCGTTGTCATAATCTGTGCTAACTTCTGTTCCTTGAATAATTCCAGAATATCTTTGAAAACTTGGTCACTGCCCTCGAAGGAGTCCATGTCAATATCAAACCCTGTGTCGAACATCATTTTGTCAAGAGTGGCAACAGATACTGCCATTATGTACCTGCAAAGATGAACAAACACGACCAAGTGCAGTAGAGTTTGGAGGGAAAGAAAAAGTTTGCAGAGAGTACGAAAGCGCAAAAGAAGAACGACGACCGAAAGAATGATTTTATATAAGGGTTCGACGCCGGAAAGGAAAGATCGTTGAACTTCGTTCGACGATCTGGGCTTCTAAAGGAATCTGAAGAGTCTTCAATAACGTCGATCTCCGTTCGACGATATTGGAGAGCGTCGATCTCCGATCGACGATCACTGAACAGAAAGAAGATAGCCTAGCACTCTCAGGAAAACGCTGAACTCCGGTCGACGCTATTGAAAAGCGTCGATCTCCGTTCGACGATCGAGGGGAAAAGCGTCGAGCGCAGTTCAGAGACGAAAAATAGCCTACAAACACTAGAAAATTCAAGTTTTTAGCCTAGTCTTGGTCTGTTTTTAGAGTTTTAAAGTCTTGGGATTTATTTTAAACTTCCTCCATCTAACATTCCTAACTGATTTAGGAAAAAGGTATGTTTCTTTTAATCCAAAGGTTTGGAGAAAATATCTCCCCTTTGCAAATCAGTTGGGATATACTGAAGTTCAATTTTATTTTTCTCAACATTATCCCTTAGAAAGTGATGCCTAATCCCTATATGTTTTGTCCTACTATGGAGGACTGGATTTTGTGCTATAGAAATAGCACTGGTGTTATCACAAAATATTTTTGACCCTTCTAAGTTGTACCCATAGTCTAGGAGCTGGTTTTGAATCCACAAAATCTATGAGCAACAACTGCCTGCTGCCATATATTCAGCTTCAGCAGTTGAAAGTGGACACAGATGTTTGTTTCTTACAGAACCAGGAGACAAGTCTGTCACCAAGGAACTGGCAAGTTCCACTGGTGCTTTTCCTATCTATTCTACATCCAGCATAATCAGCATCTGAAAATCCAGTTAATTCAAATCCTGAGTCTTTTGGATACCAGAGGCCTAGATTTGGACAACTTTTTACATACCTAAGAATCCTCTTAACAAATGTTAGGAGTGACTCTCTAGGGCTTACTTGGAACCTAGCACATATACATGTAGCAAACATTATATCAGGTCTACTGGCTGTAAGGTACAATAGAGAGCCAATCATTGCTCTATATGTTGTCTGATCAACATGTTTTCCATGTTCATCAGCATCTAATACAGCATTGGTAGGCATAGGTGTTTTCATACAATATGCTTCAGACATACCAAATTTCTTAACCAGTTCTTTTGCATACTTTGTTAGATAAATAAATATGCCTTCAGCATGTTGTTTGACTTGCAATCCTAGAAAGAAGGAAAGTTCACCCATGCTATTCATTTCAAATTTAGAATGCATCAGATTGGAAAATCTTTTTCACAAATTTGAATCAGTAGACCCAAATATGATATCATCTACATATATTTGTTCTAGTAGGGTATGGGACATATGGGTTCAAATAAAAAGAGTTTGGTCTACTCTACCCCTTATAAAATCATTTTTTAGAAGAAAGCATGCTAAGGTCTCATACCATGCTCTAGGAGCTTGCTTGAGACCATATAATGCTTTATGCAATTTGAAAACATGGCAAGGATAAGTTGAAGAGATAAAACCTGGAGGTTGTCTAACATAGACTTCCTCTTTGATGTCTCCATTGAGAAATGCACTCTTCACATCCATTTGGTAGACCTTGAATCCTTTGTGAGCTGCATAAGCTAGGAATATTCTTATGGCCTCTAACCTTGCAACTGGTGCAAAGGTCTGGTCATAGTCTATTCCTTCTTCTTGAGAATAACCTTGAGCAACTAGCATTGCCTTATTCCTTACAATAACTCCTTTATCACCCAACTTGTTTCTAAACACCCACTTTGTTCCAATAATTGAGTGATCCTTAGGCTTTGGCACTAGTTCCCAAACTTTGTTTCTCTCAAATTGATGTAGTTCCTCTTGCATAGCAATGATCCAGTGTGGATCTTGTTCTGCATCTTGAATTGATTTAGGCTCAACTTGAGATAGAAAGCAAGTGTGCATCAGGTTCTGGTTGACCTGATTTCTGGTTTGAACACCAGTTGAAATGTTTCCAATCACTTGGGAGATTGGATGATCTCTTGTTGTTACTAAATCAATAGGGGGTGTTGATTGTTCACCAACCTGTGTTGTTGTTTCCTCTAGTGGAATAACAACTGGCTCTTCAAGATGGTTCTCTCCAAGATGTTGAACATCTTCTTCATCTTCACTGATTTCATCCTTATGTTGGTTATGTGAATATACTGAATCCTTCTCTGCAATATGCAATCTGTCCAAATTTTCTGAAAAAGAGTTTACCTGCAAGGGTTCAATGGTAGAAGTAGACTTCTCCTTGTAAAACATATTAGTCTCATCAAAAGATACATGAACAGATTCTTCAATTTTAAGAGAAGATTTGTTATAAACCCTATAAGCTTTACTGATCATGGAGTATCCAAGAAACACTCCTTGATCAGCTTTAGCTTTGAATTTTGCTAAGTACTTCTTATCATTATTGTGAATATAACAAATGCAACCAAAAATTTTGAAATAGTCTACTTTAGGTTTCTTCCCTTTGAGCAATTCATAGGGGGTCTCGCCCTTCAGTTTATGTATCAAAATTCTGTTCAACACGTGGTTGGAGGTGTTCACTGCCTCTGCCCAAAAAGATAGAGGAAGGTGAGCATCTGTCTACAATATAGTAGTAGATTCAATTAGAGTTCTATTTTTCCTTTCAGCTACCCCATTTTGTTGAGGAGTTCTAGGAGCTGAGAAAGTATGTCGTATCCCTTCACTCTGACAGAACTCTTGCATAAGAAGAGAATCAAACTCTGTCCCATGATCACTTCTGATCAGGGCAATGTGAGTATTGAACTCAATCTGTATGCATTTGAGAAAATCTGTCAAACACTTAAAGTTATCAGACTTCTTCCTCAGGAAGAATACCTATGTGAATCTAGAGAAGTCATCTACAATCACTAAAGTGTAAGATTTCCCTCCTAAGCTTTGTACTGTAATGGGTCCAAAAAGATCCATGTGTAACAGATACAAGATCCTAGGTGAATCACTCTTATTAAGTGACTTAAAACTATTTTTAGTTATCTTGCCTAATTGACAAGCCCTGAAAAGTCCTTCCTTCTTGTAGGGGCCAGAAGGTAGTCCTCTAACAAGGTTGTCCTTGGATAGCCTAGCAATGGTTCTAAGGTTTATATGCCCTAGTCTTTTATGCCAAAGATCATTTGGTTTGCAAACTGAATTAAATAAACAAATATCTATATTTATTGAAAGGAAATCTACTAGATAAATGTTACCTTTCCTTTTACCTGTTAACACTATTGTGTTATCCTCTGACTTGATCTTACATAAGGATTTGTTGAATATTACTTGATAGCCTTCATCACAGAGTTGACTGATGCTGATTAGGTTGTGCTTCAGTCCTTCCACATAAGCCACCTTCTTGAATGTGACTGAGCCAATCTGAACAGCACCATATCCTTTTGTTTGACCAAAGTTTGAATCTCTTAATATTACTTTGGGTCCAAGTTTGGTTCTTAAGGATGTTAGATTCTCCTTGCTCCCTGTGATGTGCTTTGAACACCCACTATCTAGATACCATTGTTGGTTCATTGCTGGATAGGTCTTCACCTGCACATAAACAATTTATATGTTTTTGACCCAGTTTACCTTGGGTTTAGGTTGATAACCTTTAAACTCAGAAATAAAAGGCATCCCTGGCTAACTCTTATATCCTTCAGGATGGTATCTTCTAGGAGGCACTATCCATTAGGTATAAGGGTTGAAGCTTTGGGATGAGGGACTTCTAGGATTGATTTTAGATTTACCTCTAAAAGAATGTTCAAAGCTTTGAGCTCCGTTCGACGATCGTCGAGCTGAGTTCGACGATCTTGGGTCAGATCATCGAGCTCCGTTCGAAGATCAACTATGCCAGAGTTCAGAGTTCAGAAGTCATCGATCTGAGTTCGACGATCCATCCTGAGATCGCCGAGCTCTGTTCGACGATCGTCGACTTCTGTTCGACGTTTTGTGTTGAACTTTGTTTTTCTTAGGTAAATAAGGATTCTTCCTAGCTACCTCTACAACACTCTTTCCTTTATCAGAAATAAATTTAATTGGGGTTGTTAATACTATAGGTTGGCTGGATGAAGCACCCAAGCCCAGTGTACTGTTGAATCTTGAGTTCACTGTGCTTGTGATGTCCATCAGTCTGATGCTTCTCCCATTAAGGGATTCTTCAAACTTCTTTGCCTGGGATAGCTCACTTTTCAGTGAAGCTATCTCCTCCCTACAACATTCTAACTCCTCAGAGAGTTTGAGGTTGTCTGATTTTAAGGTGCTATGTTCAGACAATTGATTTCTGAGAGAGATAATCTCTTTCTCAGACTTTAACAGGTCTAAACAAAGTGCCTTAAATTCAGATCTAAAGTCCTCTGAATCAAAATCAAAGGAGTCTATTACCTGGTCTTCTTCAGTTTGAGTTTCAGATTAAGACTCTGACTCTTGTTCTGCATCAAATTTTGTTGGGAGGCATTGATAGCCAACATGCAGAATTCCTTTTCTTCAGCATCATCTTCATCATCACTTGAGCTTGATGAAGCCTCTGATTCTTCTTCAGTTTCACTCCAGGTTTCTGCTACAAATCCCTTCCTTGTATGTTTATTTTTGCTGGAGGAGGTTTTGTTGTAATTGTTTCCCCTAGAGTCCTTGTCTTTTCTCCTATCTTTCCTGTCCTTCTTGTCCTTATTCTGATTTTCTGGACAGTCAGGCACAATATGGCCTGGTTTCCTGCATCCAAAAAAGATTATTTCTTTATTATTTGACTTGTCATACCTTGGCTTCTCATGCCCTCTGGATGACCTCTTTCTTAAATCTTTCTTGGCCATCTTATAGAATCTTTTGGCCAGCAAGCTCATAAATTCTTCATTGCCTGTGATCTTGTCTTCAGGCAGATCTTCTGTAGCTTTGAATGCAATTGTCTTCTCCTTCCTGATAGCTGGAGAAGCAACCTTTTGTTCTTCCTCTCTGTTCTTGATGAGCAGATCATAAGAATTGAGCTTGCCCAACAAAGCTTCAGTAATAATCTCAGTTAGGCTTCTGGCATCCTTGATTGGCCAGATCCTTGAGTCCCAAGTGCTAGGGAAGCACATTAGGATCTTGTCATTTAATTCAGTTAGAGAGATCTCCTTGTCCAGTGTTTTTAATTCACTGACTATTAGGCTAAGCCTGTTGTTACATGTCAGCCACTGATTCAGTTTCTCCCTTTTTGAAGTTCTCATATTGGCTTATGAGATTGGATCTCCTGTCCTTCCGTTCATCAGCAGATCCTGAGACAATTTTAGATAACTTGTCCCATATCTCTTTTGCTGAACTGCATTCATCCACCTTTTGGAATATCTCATCAGACATAGTCTGAGCAAGGAAATTCATAGCCTTTGCATCTGCAACTTTCCATTTCTTTATTTCTGCATCTGTTCCTGAGGGAGGTGGAACAACACTTGTACTTGTAATTACTGGGGGTCTTGGACAAACTGTCAAAACAGAATTGTAGATGTCCTCATAAATAGAATTCATGTAAAGCCTAATCCTTGCCTTCCAAAGTGCAAACTTAGAAAGGTTGCACACTGGAGGTCTGGTGCTAGCATAATCTTTGTTCAGTGCCATGGTTTTGTTTTAAAATAAATATATAATACACAAAAGAAATAACTATCCTCTATAGACGGTTGATCTTTTCAGAGATATTTTGGTTCAGGTGCTAGCATGTTCAACCAATCTGTTGAAAATTCAGATGTTGAGTAACCAACCTCCCTCTGATACCAATTGAAAGTGAGTGAAAGATCTACCTTAACTCTAGAGAGGGGGGGGGGGTGAATAGAGTATTTTAAAATAATTTATAATTCAAAAACTGTAAGGCAGTGGAAGTCTTGATTTATGTATATGTGTAAGGTGCTTGCAAAAAGAAAAACTAAGTAAGCAAGAAATAGGAAATCACACAGCACACAGCAAAGTAAAAAGCACAACAAACCAGATGATACAAGGAGCTATAGTGGTTCCCCAACAACCTGGGTACATCCACTCTTCTACCACCCTAGGTAGGAATCTACTGCAGGAATAGTTGATCAGGTGTCTTGGGAACCAATGAGCTTTTGATAAGGTGCTCACAAACCAAAACTAGAATTTTTGATAAGGTGTCTTGCCACCACTGAGTTTTGACAAGGTCTCAGAAACCAGCCACAAAACTTTTGAAGGGAGTTTTGAGAAACCCTTTTACAGGAGAGAAAGGAAAAATAAAATGAGTTGAGTTGTTCTTCTCTGTCAACAATCTGAGAGAAGACAAGTGGAAGATGTTTTCAAAGCTCCCCCTAAGATCTGTAAGGGTTCAAGAAGATGAGCTTTGCTTAGGGTGATAGGCCTTCAGTTGCTTCAGATCTCCAACAATAGATGATTTCAGCAGATGCTGAAATGTGTGTTGTCTGGAGTCCTTGATAATGAAGCTTTTGAACACTTGAAGCTTGAAGGAGTAGAACAGCAGATGATCTCCTTCACAATGATGTTCCTTGTGTTCTTGAAGAATTCTGACTCAGTAATTCTGTAAGCTTTTGTCTACTGAATCTATTCTCAGAAGATGAATTCTTGATGAGTGAATTTTTTGTTCTCTCTTCTGTATATCTTTTTCAAATCTTGTCTATTCTCTTCTGAAAATTATTCTCTAAGGAGTATATCAGATTCTGACTTTAGATGGTCGTTACTCAGTCATAAATGACTTCCAAAATTGACAACTTTCTCTGGGGAAAGTCCTAAGTAACATTCCAATTATTCTTTCTTGAAACTTGCTCCAAATTGCTTGAAACGGCTACAGAATCCTTTGTCATAAATGCTGAAAATAAATCTGAATGAATTCCATAACTGTCCTGAATTTGAATTCTGAAAACATCGACCTCTCATAAAATCGTCGATCTGAGCTCAGTTATCGTCGACCTGAGCTCAGAGATTAGATTTATAATAGAGACAAAAAACGTCAACCTGAGCTCTACGATCATCGACCTGAGCTCAGTGACTTGGAAAACAACTAGAGACAGAGCGTCGATCTGAGCTCGAAGATCGTCGAACAAAGTTCGATGCCTCATTGAACTGAGCTCAGAGATCGTCGACCTGAGTTCGACGTTTCGTCGACCTGAGCTCGACGAGAATTGTCCTAGTCTTCAGCACTTGAATCCAGATCTGTAGAAGGTCTTGAGGGCAGCTTTCAAACATAAGTACTAACCCTAAGACTCATTCTAATTTACCTATCAGACTATACAACAAGGTCAAAACAAAATCCTAATCACATAGTGATCCATACCCAAATTAGTAATAGGGTGTTCCAATATGCCGCAGCGCGGTAACTTAGGCGGCGGCGGCGGTCTCATCTAGCACCGCCCTGCCGTTCAACGGCCTCCTCAACACGTCATGACATGCGACACACTACCTCCATGCGGTACCTATACTACTGGGCAGTACCTTCCAGAGACAATATTTGAATTAATTCATTGGCTACCGCCAGCTCTAGCTCTACCGCCTGGTGGTAACTTCCAGTGACCATCTTTCAATTGTTTTCAGGAAATTTGGGGCATTAAAATTCTCCCCTCCTATAAGAGATTTCGTCTATAAATTACACTTAACATGAAACAACACATAAGTACAATATATATAATGTACCTTAATAGAACAGCTCAGGGAACTCTTCTCGCATGATCTGCTTGCGCTCCCATGACAGCTCCTCACGATCACAACCGTTTGACCTCCACATCCTTGATTCGAATGGGCTTGATTTTCGTTGTCAACCCACTATTGACTGGTACTTGATCTGTAGCAACCACTTGCGCAGGCTTTTGCACTGTCTTATGCAACACTGATATGTGAATCACATCGTGCAAACCACTTAGCTCTACAGAAAGAGCAAGCTGATAGACAGCTTCACCAATCCATCTAATAATCTCAAATAGTCTAAGGTATCTCGGACTCAGCTTTTTCAAGCATTTAATTCCAGATACGCTATTGAATGAATTTATCTTGAGATACACCAAATCACACTCCGCAAATTCCATATTTTGGTATTTGGTGTTGTAGTACATTGATTGCTTATCTTGAGGCATCAACAAACACTCTCGAATCAACCACATCATAGAAGTCGCATCTTTGACGTCTTTATGCTTAAAAAACTTCAATTCACCTGTTTCTACCTAAGACGATGGAGTACGACACTTCCTACCATATAAGGCCTCAAAGGATGCCATCTGAATACTCGCTTGGTAGCTATTAATGTAGGCGAACTCGATCATAAAGAGATGATGTTGGAACACCCTATTACTAATTTGGGCAAGTATCACTATGTTTTTAGGAAAATTTGTTTGACCTAGATGTATAGTTGAAAAGGTCAAATTAGAATGAGTCTAGGGCTTAGAACTTAGGTTTGAAGCTGCCCCCAGGACCATTCAAAGATCAAGACTTAGAGATGAGACAAAGACAATTTTCGTCGAACTCAGTTCGAGGAAACGTCGAACTCCGTTCGACGCTCTCTGAGCTCAACCCTGCTAAGTCGTCGAACTCCGGTCGACGATCTTCGAGCTAAGATCGACGATCTTCCTTCAGCTAGTTTCCTAGCCGCTGAGCTCAACTCAACGATCGTAGAGCTATGTTCGACGTTTTCTGTCCGCTGTGTTAATCCAATCTCTGAGCTCAGTTCAACGATCGTAGAGCTCAGATCGACGATTTCTGTGAGAGATCGACGTCTTCAGAATTCAAATTCAAGGACAGTTATGGATTATAATCAGAATTAATTCCTGCATTGATTGCAAAGGATTTTCTAGCTGTTTCAATCAATCTGATGCAATTTTCAAGGAAAGACTAAATGAAATATTGCTTAGGACTTTCCCCAGATACAGTTGTCTATTATGGAAGTCATTTATGACTGATTAAATGGCCGTCCAAGAGAATATCTGATATACTCCTTCAGTTTTAATTCGGATAGCACAGATACACAAGATACAGTGATCAACACAGAGAACACAAAGAGATACAAAAGAATTAGATTACATTACAGATGATTAAACAACATAATTTCTCTGATCAAGATTTTAACTTCTGTGATTTACAAATCTACTGAATCTTCAAGTGTTCAAAGGCTTCAACATCAAGAACTCCAGACACCAAATATTTCAGCATCTCCTGGAATCATCTTCTGCTGGAGATCTGAAGCTTCTGAAGGCCTATCAACCTAGCAAAGCTCTCACACCTGAACCATTCTACATCTCAGGGGGAGCTTTGACAACATCAACAATCCACTAGTCTTCTCAGTGATTTGAGACAGAGAAGACATCATCAACTCTTTCTTTTTCTTTTCCTACGGTAAAAGGGTTATCAAAACTCCCTTCAAAAGTTTTGAATCTGGTTCTGAGAGCCTTGTCAAAACTCAGTGGTGGCAAGACACCTTATCAAAAAATCTAGATCTGATTTTTGACCACCTTATCAAAAGCTCATTGGTGCCCAGGACACCTGATAAACTCATCCTGCATTGAATTCCTACCAAGGGTTGTAGAAGAGTGGATGTACCCAGGCTTTTTGGGGAACCACTATATATCCTTGTGTCTTCTGGTTGCTGTGTGTTTGTTATTGCTGTGTGCTGTGTGATTCTTATTTCTTGCTTTAACTTTATTTTTCTACAAGCACCTTACACATATAATTAAATTAAATCTTCCACTGCCTTACAATTTTAATTGTAAATATTATTTTAAAAATACTCTATTCACCCCCCTCTAGAGTCAAGGTAGATCTTTCTCTCACTTTTAATTGGTATCAGAGGCAGGTTGATTCTTACAGGCTAACACCTGAACCAAAAGATCTCTGAAAAGATCAATCTTATATAGAGGGGTATTATTTTCTATATTGTATTTATTTTCAAAAACCATGGCACAAAACAAAGACTATGCTAGCACCAGACCTCCAGTGTGCAATCTTTCCAAGTTTGCACTTTGGAAGGCAAGGATTAGATTATACATTAATTCTATTGATGAGGATATTTTCAATTCTTTTTTGACAGTGTGTCCAAGACCTCCAGAGACCACAAGCACAAGTGTTGTTCCACCTCCCTCAGGAACAGATGCTGAAATAAAGAAGTGGAAAACTGCAGATGCAAAGGCCATAAATATTTTTGCTCAGACTATGTCTGATGAGATATTCCAGAAGGTTGCTGAATGCTGCTCAGCTCAAGACATATGGGATAAGCTTTCAGAAATTGTATCAGGATCTGCTGATGAAAGAAAGGATAGGAGATCCCATCTCATATCCCAATATGAGAACTTCAAGAAAGGTGAAGCTGAATCAGTTGCAGACATGTACACCAGGCTCAGTCTGATAGTCAGTGAGTTAAAGTCATTGGACAAGGAAATCACACTCACTGAACTCAATGACAAGATCCTAATGTGCTTCCCCAGCACTTGGGATTCAAGGATCTGGCCAATTAATGATGCCAGAAGCCTAAGTGAAATTACCACAGAGGCTCTTCTGGGCAAGCTCAAATCTTATGAGCTGCTCATCAAGAATAGGGAAGAAGAATAAAAGGCTACTTTTCTAGTCATCAGAAAGGAGAAGACCACAGCCTTCAAAGCTATAGAAGAGAAGCCTGAAGACAAAGTTACAGGAAATGATGAGCTCCTAAGTCTACTGGCCAAAAGATTCTATAAGATGGCCAGGAAGGAATTCAGAAAGAAGTCATTCAAAGGGCATGAGAAGCCTAGATATGACAAGTCCAACAACAAAGAAATCATCTGCTTTGGATGCAAGAAACCAGGCCACATTGTGCCTGACTGTCCAGAGAATAAAAACAAGGACAAGAAGGACAGAAATGAGAGAATAAGAGACAAGGACTCCAGAAAGAACAATAGCAACAGATCCTCATCCAACAAAAATAAACATACAAGGAAGGGATTTGTAGTAGAAAGCTAGAGTGACACTGAAGAAGAATCAGAAGCCTCATCCAGCTCAAGTGATGATGAGGATGATGCTGAGGAAAAAGAATTCTGTATGATGGCAATCAATGCCTCCCAGCAAAACTCTGATGCAGAACAAGAGTCTGGTTCTGAAGCTGAAACTGGATTTGAAGAGGATGAGGTAATAAACTCTTTTGATTTAACTTCTGAGGACTTTAAAATTTAATTTAAGACACTGCGTTTAGATTTACTAAGGTCTGAGAAAGAGATAATCTCTCTCAGAAATCAATTATCTGACTATAGTGTCCTAAAATCAAATAACCTCAAACTCTCTGAGGAGTTAGAGTTCTATAGGGAGGAGATAGCTGCACTGAAAAGTAAACTATCCAAGGCCAAGAAGTTTGAAGAATCCCTTAATGGGAGAAGCATCAGACTGATGGACATTACAAGCACAGTGAACTCAAGATTCAACAGTACACTGGGCTTGGGTGCTTCATCCAGCCAACCTATAGTACTAACAACCCCAATTAAATTTATTTCTGATAAAGGAAAGGGTGTTGTAGAGGTAGCTAGGAAGAATCCAGATTTACCTAAGGAAAATCAAGTTCAACAGAAAACGTCGAACAGAGCTCGACGATCGTTAAACAGAGCTCGGCGATCCAAGGCTGGATCGTCGAACTCAGATCGACGACTTCTGAACTCTGAACTCTTGTATAGTCGATCTTTGAATGAAGCTCGACGATCTGACCCAAGATCGTCGAACTCAGGTCGACGATCGTCGAACGGAGCTCGGAGCTTTGAACCTTCTTTTAGAGGTAAATCTCAAGTCAATCCTAGAAGTCCCTCATCCCAAAGCTTCAACGCTTATACTGAATGGATAGTACCTCCTAGGAGATACCATCCTGAAGGATATAAGAGTCAGCCAGGGATGTCTTTCTTTTCTGAATTTAAAGGCTATCAACCTAGACCCAAGGTAAACTGGGTCAAAAACATATAAGTTGTTTATGTGCAGGTGAAGACCTATCCATAGATGGCCCAACAATGGTATCTGGATAGTGGGTGCTCAAAGCACATGACAGGGAACAAGGAGAATCTATCATCCTTCATAACCAAACTTGGACCCAAAGTAATTTTTGGTGATTCAAGTTTTGGTCAAACAAAAGGATATGGTGCTATTCAGATAGGTTCAGTCACTTTCAAGAAGGTGGCATATGTGGAAGGACTGAAGCACAACCTGATCAGCATCAGTCAACTATGTGATGAAGGATATAAGGTGATTTTCAACAAATCCCTGTGCAAGATCAAGTCAGAGGATAAAACAAATGTGTTAACAGGTAAAAGGAAAGGTAACATCTATATTGTAGATTTTATTTCAACCCATACAGACATTTGCTTATTTAATTCAGTATGCAAACCAAAAGATCTATGGCATAAGAGACTAGGACACCTAAACCTTAGAACCATTGCTAGGCTGTCAAAGGACAACCTTGTTAGAGGACTACCTTCTGGCCCCTACAAGAAGGAAGGACTCTGCAGGGCCTGTCAATTAGGCAAGCAAACTAAAAATTGTTTTAAGTCACTTAATAAGAGTGATTCACCTAGGATTTTGTATCTATTACACATGGATCTTTTTGGACCCATTGCAGTACAAAGCTTAGGAGGGAAATCTTATACTTTGGTGATTGTAGATGACTTCTCCAGATTCACATGGGTATTCTTTCTGAGGAAGAAGTCTGATAACTTTAAGTGTCTGACAGAGTTTCTCAAATGTATACAGATTGAGTTCAATACTCACATTGCCCTGATCAGAAGTGATCATGGGAAAGAGTTTGATTCTCTTCTTATGCAAGAGTTCTGTCAGAGTGAAGGGATCAGGCATACTTTCTCAGCTCCTAGAACTCCTCAACAAAATGGGATAGCTGAAAGGAAAAATAGAACCCTAATTGAATCTGCTACTACATTGTTGACAGATGCTCACCTACCTCTATCTTTTTGGGCTGAAGCAGTGAACACCTCCAACTATGTGTTAAATAGAAGTCTAATACATAAACTTAAGGGCAAGACTCCCTATGAATTGCTCAAAGGGAAGAAACCTAAAGTAGACTATTTCAGAATCTTTGGTTGCATTTGTTATATACACAATAATGACAAGAAATATTTAGCAAAATTCCAAGCTAAAGCTGATGAAGGGGTGTTTCTGGGATACTCCATGATCAGCAAAGCTTATAGGGTATATAATAAATCTACTCTTAAAATAAAAGAATCTGTTCATGTTTCTTTTGATGAGACTAACATGTTTTATAAGGAGAAGTCTGCTTCTACCATAAAACCATTGCAGGTACACTTTCTTTCAGAAAGTATGGACAGATTACAGGTTAAAGAAAAGGATACAGCTTCTCCACCTATCCAGAAAAAGGATGAGAGCAGTGATGATGAAGAGGATGTGCAACATCTAAAAGAGCCAGTTGTTGTTCCACAAGAGGAAACAACAACAATGGTTGGTGAACAATCAACACCCCCTGTTGATTTAGTAACAACAAGAGATCATCCAATCTCCCAAGTGATTGGAGACATCTCAGCTGGTGTGCAAACCAGAAATCAGGTCAACTAGATCCTGGTGCTTACTTGCTTTCTATCTCAAGTTGAGCCTCAATCCATTCAAGATGCAAAACAAGATCCCCACTGGATCATTGCTATGCAAGAGGAACTACATCAATTTGAGAGAAATAAAGTTTGGGAACTAGTGGTAAGGCCTAAGGATCACTCCATTGTTGGAACAAAATGGGTGTTCAGGAACAAATTGGATGATCAGGGAGTCATTGTAAGGAACAAGGCAATGCTAGTTGCTCAAGGCTACTCTCAAGAAGAAGGAATAGACTATGACCAGACCTTTGCACAAGTTGCAAGGTTAGAGTCCATCAGAATATTCCTAGCTTATGCTGCTCACAAGGGATTCAAGGTCTACCAAATGGATGTCAGAGTACTTTTCTCAATGGAGACATCAAAGAGGAAGTCTATGTTAGACAACCTCCAGGTTTTATCTCTTTAACTTATCCTGATCATGTTTTCAAATTGCATAAAGCATTATATGGTCTCAAGCAAGCTCCTAGAGTATGGTATGAGACCCTAACATGCTTTCTTCTGGAAAATGATTTTATTAGGGATAGAGTAGACCAAACTCTTTTTATTAGAACCCATAAGTCTCATACCCTACTAGTACAAATATATGTAAATGATATTATCTTTGGTTCTACTGATTCAAATTTGTGCAAAAAGTTTTCCAAGCTGATGCACTCAAAATTTGAAATGAGTAGCATGGGTAAGCTTTCCTTCTTTCTAGGATTGCAAGTCAAACAACATGCTGAAGGCATATTCATTTCTCAAACCAAGTATGCAAAGGAACTGGTTAAGAAATTTGGTATGTCTGAAGCATCTTGTATGAAAACACCTATGCCTACTAATGCTGTATTAGATGCTGATGAACATGGAAAACATGTTGATCAGACAACATATAGAGCAATGATTGGCTCTCTATTGTACCTTACAGCTAGTAGACCTGATATAATGTTTGCTATATGCATATGTGCTAGGTTCCAAGTAAGCCCTAGAGAGTCACACTTAACTTTAGTAAAGTGGATTCTCAGGTATGTAAAAAGTTGTCCAAATATAGAACTCTGGTATCCAAAAGACTCAGAATTTGAATTAACTGGATTTTCAGATGCTGATAATGCTAGATACAGAGTAGACAGGAAAAGCACTAGTGGAACCTGTAAGTTCCTTGGTGACAGACTTGTCTCCTGGTTCTGTAAGAAACAGACATCTGTGTCTACTTCAACTGCTGAAGCTGAAAACATGGCAGCAGGCAGTTGTTGCTCACAAATTCTGTGGATTCAAAACCAGCTTTTATACTATGGCTACAACTTAGAAGGGTCAAAAATCTTTTGTGATAACACTAGTGTTATCTCCATAGCACAAAATCCAGTCCTCCATAGTAGGACAAAACATATAGAGATTAGGCATCACTTTCTAAGAGATAATGTTGAAAAGAATAAAATCGAACTACAATATATCCCAATTGATTTGCAAAGGGGAGATATTTTCACCAAGCCTTTGGATGAGAAGAAACATACCTTCTTCCTCAATCAGTTAGGAATGCTAGATGGAGGCTGTCTAAAATAAATTCCAAGATTTTGAAAATCTAAAAACAGACCAATACTAAACTAAAAACTTATATTTTCTCTTGTCTATAGGTTCTGTTTTGTCTCTGAACTGCGCTCGACATTTTTCCAAAAATCGTCGAACGGAGATCGACGCTTTCCAATAAGCGTCGACCAGAGTTCAACGTTTTCCAGGCAGCGCTAGGCTATCTTCCTCTGGTCAACGATCGTCGAACGGAGTTCGACGCTCTCCAGTATCGTCGAACAGAGATCGACGTTATTGAAGACTCTTCAGATTCCATTAGAAGCCCAGATCGTCGAATGAAGTTCAACGATCCTTCCTTTCCGTCGTCGAACCCTAATATAAAAATCATTTTTCGTCGTCGTTCTTCGATTGCGCATTCATACTCTCTGCAATTTCTTTCTTTCCCTCCAAACTCTACTACACTTGGTTGTGTTTGGTACTTTCTTGCAGGTACTCAATGGCTGTGAACATTGCGGCTCTCACGAAGATGAAGTTTGATACCGGGTTTGATATTGATATGGATTCATTCGCCGACAACGATCAAATTTTTAAAGATATTCTGGAACTCTTCAAGGAACAACAACTAGAGAATATTATGTCAACAAGAATGAAGATTGCGGCTGACGAAATAAAGGAATGGGTTTTTACTACAAACAATGAGGATAAGAATACTATAGTCGGCACGATCAACGGGACTCAGGTACCATTGTCCCCTATTCTTCTGACTGAGGTATTCAACTTAAGTTCTGGAGATGTTTCCCCTGATATGTCTGGTGAAGAATTTGATTCCATGTTAGATAGAATGGGTCACTCTGCTGAAAACCCTAATAAGCTGTTGAAAAAGAATATATCTGTTGAATATAGATTTTTGGCTGATGTTGTGGGCAAAGTGCTGCTGGCCAAGCATTCAGCACATGATACCATCTCAAGGTATCAGTTTTGTCTGATGGGAGCAATAGTTGACAAGGAACATCTGAATTGGGGAACTATCTTCTTTGATTTGATCAAGAAGAAAATTAACAAAAGTTTTGTCAATTTTTGGAGGATTCTAGGGGTTTTCCTGCATTCCAGGTGCCCTGAATTACTGGTTTCCAATGGGATGCACATCAATGCATCTAAAGATTAACCTATGCCCTATTTGGGAAATGGGACAGGCAGATTACAAAACCTGCCAGGACTGCCATAGCTTCAGGCACAAGGACTCCTGCAGTCACTTCCTCTCCGGCTCCAGAAGAACTGCCTGCCTCCTCTCCTCCTTTTCCTCCACTTGTTTCTACCTCCATCTCCACATCAACCTCAACAATCACCTCAACCATAACTATCTCTTCCCCCATTACCATCTCATCACCTCTTTCTCCTCCAGCCACTTCAGAAACATTCCACCCACTCCACTATTATCCACCTCTCACCATTCCATCATTCAACATCATGGAAGACCGCTTCATGGATGATTCCCCTTCCTCTCCTCTTGAGCTTGCTTCTACCTCCTCTTACCAACAACTACTTCAAGATATACTCTCCCAACCATCCTTCACTCCATCCATCTCCACTCCTATACCATCCATCTCCACCATCCCTATCTCTCAACCATCCATTCTACCATCCACCACAGCATCAACTGCAGTCCATCCACCATCAGTTCCAGCCACCTCTTCCTCCACCTCTACTCAAGTATCCCTTGAGCAAGTGGATCTTTCAGCACTGGCAGATAGGCTTTATGGGATACTGGCCCCCAAGCTAGTAGCCCTGCTGGAGACCTCCTTGGCTCCACTCCTCAAATCTATACAGGAGCTATCTGACAGGCTGTCTGCTATCTCCTCTCCTCAGGCAATTCCTTCAATGGAGTGCCTTGATCCAGTCCTGACTAAATCAAGGCTGGGGGAGATGCCTCATGAAGCTGAAGAAGTGCCTGCTGCTCCAGTACCAGTGTTTACAGTAGACCTCAGGTCACTGTTGTGTGCTTTTGATATTCTTCACAGAAGATATTTACCAACTCAGAGAGTTGAAGACCTCACTAAGGCAATTGTGCCTATTTCAGAATGTGATCCCAGCCTGATTATATCATATGTCAATTCTCTTAAGGCTTAGGATGTTGCTGCTTCTGTTTGTACTGCTGCTGTTGCTGTTATATCTGTTGAATCTACTGACATTGAAATGCTGTCTGCTGTTGCTGATACTGCTACTGCTGAAGAATTGGCTAGTTTTTTGGAAGAAAAAGTCTCTGAGACTCCTGCTATTTCATCTACTCCATAAGTGTCTGTTACTTCATCTACTCCTACTGTTTCATCTGCTCCTACTAAAGTTCCTGCTACTGTTCCCAACACTTCCTGCTCCTGTTGCTCTTGAGAAATCAAAAATTCCAAGAGGAATACATCAAGAGAATAGATGATCTGTATGACAGACCACAGAGTTCTGATAGTGACAAGTTCAGTACTGAATCTGATGACCTTTCTGGCACCATTGCCAAAAGAGGAAAGCTAGAAGCAAAGCTATGATGAGAGTTCCTCCTGCCAAGGCCAAAGATGCAAATGACATACCATATTATATTCTGCATGACTGCCAGATTATAGAGCCCTGGATGCAATTTTCTAAGAATCAGTTAAAGGCTATGAAAAAGAAAAGGAAACTGGATAAGTATGAGAAAGGGTCCTCCCAGGATCAGCCTCCTCCTCCTCCTCCTCCAGACTCAGGATCAGGTGGAGGCTCAGCCTTTCAAACCTCTGCTTCAAAGCAAAGCTCTTCCCAATCATCCCAGAGATATCATCCCAGAGGACAATATCAGAAAAGTTATCAGTCTAGAAGAGGTCAACACAGAGGAAGTCAGAGAGAATATAGAACTTATTCCAGACAGCAAAGGGAAGGACAAAGAAATATGGACTCAACTCAAGGTATTTTCCCTTACAAACTCAGAGATACTGTTGTTACAAGGACATCTACTGCTTCAGAAACCATAAATAGATATGAACCTTCAATTCCTTTTGAGGATCCAGAAAACAATCCTCTATCTTGGACTTCCAGGATGAAAGAACTTGCTGCTCTAGATCAATTGAAAAAGGCCAGAGAACAAGGTAAAGATACTTCCAACATCTCTACTTTTTCAGAGCAAAGAAAGGCAGAGCTGGAGAAATATGCTTCAAGGAAGTTCTTTGACCAAGAGGATTACATGAAACTACATCCTGAGGCTGTAGTTCCCAGGCCAAGATCTCAAACCTCCTTAGGTGTAGATGATGATAGAAGGTCAAAGAAAGAGGCTCTCAATCCCAACAGAGAGATTGTATTTAAGAAAGGCAGTGAAAGGAAATGAATTCTGTAAGTAGACAGTACATTCATCTTTAAACATTTGCTGATATTCTATCTGAATGCTGCTATGTCATATGTTCTCCTCTGTTGTTTTAAATTTTGCTTTTCTGTATATGCTTTTGTATTTCTTACCGAGTCCTGTAAATAGTAATCCTAACCCAAATAGGGGGAGATTGTTGGAACACCATATTACTAATTTGGGCAAGGATCACTATGTTTTTAGGAAAATTGGTTTGACCTAGATGTATAGTTGAAAAGGTCAAATTAGAATGAGTCTAGGGCTTAAAACTTAGGTTTGAAGCTGCCCCCAGGACCATTCAAAGATCAAGACTTAGAGCTGAGACAAAGACAATTTTCGTCGAACTCAGTTCAACGAAACGTCGAAACTCCGTTCGACGCTCTCTGAGCTCAACCCTGCTAAGTCGTCAAACTCTGGTCGACGATCTTCGAGCTCAGATTGACGATCTTCCTTCAGCTTGTTTCCTAGTCGCTGAGCTCAACTCAACGATCGTAGAGCTCAGTTCGACGTTTTCTGTCTGCTGTGTTAATCCAATCTCCGAGCTCAGTTCAACGATCGTAGAGCTCAGATCGACGATTTTTGTGAGAGATCGACGCCTTTAGAATTCAAATTCAAGGACAGTTATGGATTATAATCAGAATTAATTCTTGCATTGATTGCAAAGGATTTTCTAGCCGTTTCAATCAATCTGATGCAAGTTTAAAGGAAAGACTAAATGAAATATTGCTTAGGACTTTCCCCAGATACAATTGTCTATTATGGAAGTCATTTATGACTGATTAAACGACCGTCTAAGAGAATATCCGATATACTCCTTCAATTTTCATTCGGATAGCACAGATACACAAGATACCGTGATCAACACAGACAATACAAAGAGATACAGAAGAGTTAGATTACATTACAGAAGATTGAACAACATAATTTCTCTGATCAAGATTTCAACTTCTGTGATTTACAAATCTACTGAATCTTCAAGTGTTCAAAGGCTTCAACATCAAGGACTCCAGACACCAAATATTTCAGCATCTGCTGGAATCATCTTCTACTGGAGATCTGAAGCTTCTGAAGGCCTATCACCCTAGCAAAGCTCTCACTCATGAACCATTCTACATCTCAGGGGGAGCTTTGACAACATCAACAATCCACTAGTCTTCTCAGTGATTTGAGACAGAGAAGACATCATCAACTTTTTCTTTTTCTTTTCCTGCTGTAAAAGGGTTATAAAAACTCCCTTCAAAAGTTCTGAATCTGGTTCTGAGATCCTTGTCAAAACTCAGTGGTGGCAAGACACCTTATCAAAAAATCTAGATCTGGTTTTTGAGCACCTTATCAAAAGCTCATTGGTGCCCAGGACACCTGATCAACTCATCCTGCAGTGGATTCCTACCAAGGGTGGTAGAAGAGTGGATGTACCCAGTCTTTTTGGGGAACCACTATAGATCCTTGTGTCTTCTGGTTGCTGTGTGTTTGTTATTGTTGTGTGCTGTGTGATTCTTATTTCTTGCTTTAACTTTATTTTTCTACAAGCACCTTACACATATAATTAAATTAAATCTTCCACTACCTTATAATTTTAATGTAAATATTATTTTAAAAATACTCTATTCACCCCCCCCCCCTTAGGAGTCAAGGTAGATCTTTCTCTCACTTTCAGATGATCCTCCCACCTCTTTTCGAAATCCAAGGCACACAAGTGAAGCATATTTTCCATCATTATGTTTACCCTCTTGGTCTAACCATCCGTTTGAGGATTAAAGGCCATGCTGAATTTCAGCTTGGTACCTAACAGTTTATTAATAAACCTCTAATCATTTGACATGAAACACCCATCTTAGTCACTTACGATGTTACGGTGCACACTTTATAATTGTACAATATTATCAACATAAATCTTTGCCAGCTTTTCAACTAATTCATCCCTCCTATTTGGAATGAAGTGTGACACCTTCGTTAAACGGTCAACGATTACCCAAATATCATCATATCCTTTATGCGATCTCGGCAAGCCGTGTACGAAATGCATAGATATATTGTCAAACCTCCACTTCGGTATCGGTAACGACTTCAGGAAACCACAAGATTTCTAACATTTAGCCTTCACTAGGGCACAAGTTTGACGCTTCACCACATAATGAGCTATGTCCTTCTTCATCCATGGTCACCAAAACATATTTTTCATATCCTTGAACATCTTTGTGCTCCCTGGGTGGATTAAGTACATTGTAAAGTGTGTCTCGTACAATAATTCCTCCTATAATTTGCCCACATTTGGGATGCACAACCGACTATCCTTCCACAAAAGATCATCGTCAATAGAGAACTGGGAATTTTACCCATCCCTAGACTCTTCTAAATAGCATTTCACGCTGCCATCCAGCTCCAATGCTTGATGAATCCTATCTGTGAGGTCATATAGCACCTCCTTACAGTTTAAAACTTCATTCAAACTAGAGCTTGGGAGACCCCGGTGACTCAAAGGCCTCCAATTCAAGAATAAGATGCTTAGCATGTATCTATATCCATGTGAGACCCCCCTCCTGGAACACAAACACGACCGAGGGGAGTCTTATGCCCAGAGCAGCCTCCTTGCGGTAACGCCAACACACGGGTTGACCGATACTACAAGATGCCTATCCTGCCGGCTAAAACCAATATCATCCATGCCAACCCGACATAAAGAACAAATAGAAGTCAAAATCCATATTAGTATAAAGTCCACAAGTACATCAATAATAAGAAACATCAACAGGCTTCTATAATATTAGAGTACATAAAAACTTTGCCCAAAGGGCTACAACTAGGAATCTCTCAAAGACTCACATCTGTAATTGATAACTCTAATTATTCTATCTTTTTATTTACTATTTTATATTAATATTTAAATATTTTATATCTATTTTATAATATTAAGTTTATAAGTAACAAGTTTCTATATTTTATATTTATATGTTCTAATAAAATGATTTTTAACCTTGCAGGGCTGATATATATATTATTTGGAGCAAAATGAAGATTTTCCAGTTTTCTGCCTAGACACGCCCTATGACACGCCCTCCATGGGCGTGACCATGGGCGTGACATGCGCGAGCCAAGCACGTCAACGAAGATCGTCGAACCGCGTCTGAAGATCGTAGACCGACCCAGACACGCCCGTGAAGAAATATGACACGCCCGTGTACTATTTACACGGGGCGTGACAGTCTGCGGAAGAACAGCTGACCGTTCCACGTCGGATTAAATTGACACGCCCTGGTCACGGGCGTGACCCAGGGCGTGTCACGGGCGTTTCCAGCTAATTTATTACGCCGTTCCTGCCGTTGCTGCCAGAATTGACGTTTCAGCCTTGTCACGCCCCATGTCACGGGCATGACCAGGGGCGTGATGCCTACATCAACTGCACTTCATTCTCGCCGTTTTCAGCTTCCCGCCGTTTTGCAGAAACAGCCTTGACACGCCCTAGGTCACGAGCGTGACCTAGGGCGTGACCCGTCAGTTAACAGATTTTGGCGGTTTCTTCTCCAACGTTCCCGGGCTTTCAAGACGACGGTTCCGAGCCTGACACGCCCTAGGTCACGGGCGTGACCCAGGGCGCGACCAAACAGAAATTTTCCTATAAATTCCAGACAACTTCAGAGCTCGAGGGGGGGGGAATTTTTGGGAGTTATAGTCTTTTAGTTGCTGTTTTATTGTATTTTTCATTTCTTAGCTTAGTTTTACTTTGTGTAAGTTTCAATTTTAGTTTGCTTTTCAATTTAATCATGATTGTCTCTACCTTATCTTGTAATTCTCTTATTATGATGAGTAGCTAGATTTCATTTAGCACTTGATTTTTATGAAGCTTGCAATAAAATAATCTCTTCCTTTTTATCAAAAGTCTTGTTCTTCATCTTACTCACTACGATTTATCTTTGATTTCTATTTCATCGAATTCATATTACGCGTATATGATCTTCGATCTAAGATCCGTATCCTAAATGACCGAGAGGTTGCGGATACGAGGAGATCACTCAAAGATAAAAGGAGTTGAATGCACTCCTCGAGAGAGGACGACGTAAATCTTCCGGATTGGAGTCAAATCCAATAGTGGGTTCACCGCCTAAAGCAAGCTTAGGGGTTTCGACTGGCCGAGAGGTCTTAATCGATCAAACTAAGGTTAGTTAGAAGCATGAGCTCGAGAGAGACGCTTCTATACTTTAGGAACCTCCACGGTCGAGTGAGTAGATAAGAACTCGCATTGCTTTATTTCTCAAGAAGATTTATTTTATCCAAGGGAATTCTAGATCAAGTGCTAGCTTCCTTAAATTGTATTTTTCTTTCTTAGTTTAGTTCTTAGTTTTTCCTTCTTCAGAAACCAACTTTTCTGTCCGATAAGATAATAGCTTTTCTTGTGAGTATAAGTACTCAACAGGCCCCGAGTCGATATACGACACTTCTTATACTGCATTTCGATAGGTACGCTTGCCTATTCGGGATTCTAGTTTGGTTGTATTTTAACTTCTAGAAAATCTTCATCAAGTTTTTGGCGCCGTTGCCGGGGACTCTCTTTGTCGATATTTTGAAAACAAGAATCTATTAATCTTATCATTTTTTTTATTTTGTTTGTTTTCTTTAAAAAGTTTTAACTTTAATTTTTTATAATTAAAATTTTTTGCGAAAGGGCCGTGCCGGGTTTTCATCCCGCAATACCGCCTAGTACCTTGCGAACCGTCATTGGGTAGCCCTTGGGAAGTCCGGGAAATTTTAATTTATAAATTTTTAATTTTAAAACTTTTATTTTATTATTCTTCTTTCTTAACCCCTATTCATTTTTTTTTATTTCTCATTTCATTCTATTAAGTACCGGTTGTTTTTTTTCTTCTTAAAAAAATGTTATCACAATTGGCCGCTCAAATTGCCGACCTCCAACACAAAATTAATCTTTTGCAAGCCACAAGACAGCGCCAAGTTTTGTGTAATTTTTGCGGTGCCCCTCATCGAAGTGAGGAATGTTATAATTTTTATCATCAAAATTTTTCCTATAATTTTCACTATAATTATGGAAATAATTATTCCTACTTTAATGAGAATCCTTTATCGAATTTTCATGAAAATAACTTTTCTAATAATTTTTCCAATTTTAATGAAATTAATTCTTCAATTTTTGGTGAAAATAATTTTCATGAAAATACTTTTTCAAGATTCAATGAGAACAATTTTTCTGATTTTAGTAATTTTTCTTCTTCCTCGGATGTTGCTTTCCGGCATGATCACCCGGAAAGATTCCCGAGTAATGGGGATTTTTATTTAGATCCGACTCCTTGTTCTTCTTTTTCACCACCGCAAACTTTCTCTCCTAATTTTGGGGATTTCTCTCAAATTTCATGTGATTCTTCTCCCCAAAATTTGGATGAGGATTTTATTAATTTTAGTGATTTTTCTCCTACGGATAATATTGCTAATGTGGAACATGACTCTTCATGTTCTCCTTTAGTTTCTTATACCGAAGAAGAAGAAAAACTTTTATTTCACGAGTTTGTTAGAAGTATGGATGCGCTGGGGGGAGTAGTAGAAGAACATGTTTCTCTTCCTACTACTCCCAATTGTTCTCCTATTTATGAATTTGCAGACACAATTTATGATTATTTAGGAGCGAAAATTTATGAACCTGATGCGTCCGATGATTTAATTTTAACTCAAACTACGGATGAAAAATTAATTTTAGAAAATACACAACCAGAGCTTGATCAGTTTCTTTCACACGACCCTCCTCCGTGTGAAATTGTTTCTAACACGTTTATTTTTTATTTTTCTTATTCTAACGATTTTCCTGTAGACGATGAGCCGTTGCAATCCAATGTCATCAACGATCCCTTTACTGCTCATCTACAAAAATTCACATCACCTCAGGTATGTATAGGTGATTTGAATTTACATCCTCAAGACCACCATTCCAAGAAGAAAAATCAAGAAGCAAGCGGAGGAGTAGCTTGGCGAGCGTCTTCAGCATACTCACCCAAGCGGGAATTAAGGGAGTTGCCCTTACACTTGAAATTTTATTTCCCTTTTTCCTAACCAATACTGTCTAGCTTAAAGATGGGAAAAAGAAAAGCGCTCTTGGGAGACACCCCTTGCTTATCTTTAATTTTTATGCATTTATTTACTTTTCTTCTAAAAATTTTTCAATTTGTTTTTCTTTCCCCCCTTTGTACTTGACTTATAAACATTGGGGACAATGTTTATTTTTAAGTATGGGGGTGGATTCTTTGTTTTTGTTTTTATTTAAAAATAAAAATATATATATATATATATAAAGTAAAAATAAATTAGAAAAATTTTGTTTTCTTTTTATTATTAAAAAAAATAGAAAAAAATTAGAAAATCAAAAAAAAATTTAAGTTTAAATCTTAATTAGAGAAGTCTTTTATTTCTATATTTATTCCCGTGCAAAATCTCAAGTATTCATCTTTTACATAGTGTTTAGAAAATTTTTTATGTTTTAATTGAATTTTGAATTTTGGAGTAAAACTGTTGGCCATGCTGTGTTTCTAGTTAAGTGCACGTGTAAGTAGAATTTTATGTAGATTTAAATATTTAACATATATTTAGATTTTCATTTTTCTAAATGCGTGGAAATGTTTTATTTTACTTTAATTTTGAAAACCGGTAAAACTTTAAAATAATTTAGGTGAGTAAGTAGAAGTTTGCTAGAGAGATATTTTGCGGATCAAGAAAGAGGTATTCTTTCTCGATGTCTAGAACTTGCCCTCTAGCTATTCTCAAGACTTTGCATAAGTTAGACTAATTAGCATAAATATGATTTAGGCACTTCTTTTGGCTAGTTTGAGCTTTTGTACCCGCACCTAAAATTTTTATCTTTGTTAAGCCATTTTGAGCCTATTTCCCTATTCCTTTGTTTTAAGCTCCACCAAGCACTTTACCAAAGCCTAAAAAGCAACCTAATTACACACCTAAGACCAAGCTTGAACATAAATATACAAACATGGTTTGTGAGTGATTAGGAGCCTTTTATTTTTGGTGGCCCTTTTCTTATAAAAAAAAGGAGTTGATTTATTTTTATCCCCTCTTCAAAATAAAGAAAAAAAAATTTATCATTAAAAAAATTAAGAGGTAGAAAAAAATTTTTTTCAATATGATGAGAGAGTTAAAAAAAAATAAGAAACGAAACAAAGGAATTTAGGAATTTGGCTACGCTCTTAAAAGCCATAGCAAATCTTTATGTAAAAGCTTACTCTAGGTTTTGGTGTGACTAAGCCATCGTTTTTTATCTTTGATCACCCTCACCAAAAACCTAAGCCTACGCTTCAACCTAATTAAGTCCTTTTGATTTATGTTTTTAAGTTAAACTAGTGTCCGTGGCGAGAGTGTGATAGGGCAAGCCTATGGCCATCGACATTGATGGATTTCTTTGGAGAGTATCTTAATCTTCGTTCGTGCAATGTTATCTTAGTACACACGCTACACTCTCCCTAAATATAACTTTAAGATTTACCGGATTTTTCATTTTAAAAGTAAAAATAATAATGGAAACACATTTTAAGGAAAATGAAAACCTAATTTGTATGCTGAGTGAGTCTTTCTACAAAATATCTACAAGCATAGGCATAAGACTTTGCATTTTACTCCTTAGGTTCAATTTTCTATTCTAACATTTAAAATTTCTCTACCCTCTATAGGAAGTTGTTTGCTTGGGACTAGCAAACGGATAAGTATGGGGGTATTTGATAACTCTAATTATTCTATCTTTTTATTTACTATTTTATATTAATATTTAAATATTTTATATCTATTTTATAATATTAAGTTTATAAGTAACAAGTTTCTATATTTTATATTTATATGTTCTAATAAAATGATTTTTAACCTTGCAGGGCTGATATATATATTATTTGGAGCAAAATGAAGATTTTCCAGTTTTCTGCCTAGACACGCCCTATGACACGCCCTCCATGGGCGTGACCATGGGCGTGACACGCGCGAGCCAAGCACATCAACGAAGATCGTCGAACCGCGTCTGAAGATCGTAGACCGACCCAGACACACCCGTGACGAAATATGACACGCCCGTGTACTATTTACAGACAGTCTGCGGAAGAACAGCTGACCGTTCCATGTCGGATTAAATTGACACGCCCTGGTCACGGGCGTGACCCAGGGCATGTCACGGGCGAGTCACGGGCGTTTCCAGCTAATTTATTACGCCGTTCCTGCCGTTGCTGCCAGATTGACGTTTCAGCCTTGTCACGCCCCATGTCACGGGCGTGACTAGGGGCGTGATGCCTACATCAACTGCACTTCATTCCCGCCATTTTTAGCTTCCCGCCGTTTTGCAGAAACAGCCTTGACACGCCTTAGGTCACGGGCGTGACCTAGGGCGTGACCCGTCAGTTAATAGATTTTGGCGGTTTCTTCTCCAACGTTCCCGGGCTTTCAAGACGACAGTTCCGAGCCTGACACGCCCTAGGTCACGGGCGTGACCCAGGGCGTGACCAAACAGAAATTTTCCTATAAATTCCAGACAACTTCAGAGCTCGAGGGGGGGCAATTTTTGGGAGTTATAGTCTTTTAGTTGCTGTTTTATTGTATTTTTCAATTTCTTAGCTTAGTTTTACTTTGTGTAAGTTTCAATTTTAGTTTGCTTTTCAATTTAATCATGTTTGTCTCTACCTTATCTTGTAATTCTCTTATTATGATGAGTAGCTAGATTTTATTTAGCACTTGATTTTTATGAAGCTTGCAATAAAATAATCTCTTCCTTTTTATCAAAAGTCTTGTTCTTCATCTTACTCACTACGATTTATCTTTGATTTCTATTTCATCGAATTCATATTACGCGTATATGATCTTCGATCTAAGATCCGTATCCTAAATGACCGAGAGGTTGCGGATACGAGGAGATCACTCAAAGATAAAAGGAGTTGAATGCACTCCTCGAGAGAGGACGACGTAAATCTTCCGGATTGGAGTCAAATCCAATAGTGGGGTTCACCGCCTAAAGCAAGCTTAGGGGTTTCGACTGGCCGAGAGGTCTTAATCGATCAACCTAAGGTTAGTTAGAAAGCATGAGCTCGAGAGAGACGCTTCTATACTTTAGGAACCTCCACGGTCGAGTGAGTAGATAAGAACTCGCATTGCTTTATTTCTCAAGAAGATTTATTTTATCCAAGGGAATTCTAGATCAAGTGCTAGCTTCCTTAAATTGTATTTTTCTTTCTTAGTTTAGTTCTTAATTTTTCCTTCTTCAGAAACCAACTTTTCTGTCCGATAAGATAATATCTTTTCTTGTGAGTACAAGTACTCAACAGGCCCCGAGTCGATATACGACACTTCCTATACTGCATTTCGATAGGTACGCTTGCCTATTCGGGATTCTAGTTTGGTTGTATTTTAACTTCTAGAAAATCTTCATCAGTAATCCACGGCAGCGATGGTAACGTCCGCATCAGGCCCTGTCGTCCTACCCTGGCTGCCCTCTTGTACAACCTGTTGCTGCTCTATCTGTGGGGTTTCCTCCTAAAAAGGAAGACGTAACAACTGTTAGTCATAAAGACAAAGTGGCTATCACATCCGCTCCCCCGGTGACTCTTAGTCATTGGACGGAGAAAAGTAACAAGAGTACAATATATATATGTAAGCAGTAGTATAAGTAGGTGGAGAATATATATAATACATGAGTAGTAACAGCAGTGATGTATAGTAATTTTATCAACATTCTAGTCTAGCAGTTCTACTCAAATCGTAACAATCCAATAAGCATGTAAGTCTACAATAGGAAAGTAACATAACTAATTTGAATGCCCATACAAAAATATAAGTTAAGGATTGGTTTAACAATAAAGTAACTCATCATATAAGAGTGACCATACAAACTTATATGATAAGGATCTTGTGTATATAATGCAATGCAATGTTATGAATGCAATGTGATGACTCACCCATGCACACACACACACACTGCTATGTCAACACATACTTGTAGTTCTCACTTTTCGAGCAGGTAGCTATCCTCTCAGGCATGATCCATCGTGGCCAGACGGTGACAGTAGAGCGGGCTTCTCCACTACTAGGCGGGCATCCACACTACCAAGCCTAAGCCTATGTATGCCTCAACGCTAAGAACACAATAACGGAGCTCACATGCGTACTACGCCTTAAAAGGGTCTCGGGTAGATGTGCACCAAGAACATATCCCTACGCTGGCCTATCATCGTGGCACGAAAGGTTCCTCTGGGAACGTATCACCAAAGGACCCAGGCCAACCGTCCACTAATACCGAGGGTGCCTCAAGAAGTAAGCACCGAGGACCAAGGCCCAACCGTCCAAGTCTATCTGTTCAACTCCCATCGGTTTTACGACTGGCGAGCCCACAGACCTGTCATACTATCCTTAACCCAGGATTACGACACCGCGTGTCAACTCACACTGCATGAAATTTCACAGTTAAGGGCTCCACACTGATTCCCTTTCTATTATTCACATCCCATGCTAAGAAGCATGCAAGGGATCCATATTGAGTCCCTTATCAACACATCATTCCAGTGCGGCAAACACACACGCACCTCCAACCCTTCCACATTTCCATACCATATAAGGGTTCATCATTTACACATGTGGCAAGCCACCTTATACTGCATACCAATCCCACACTGCTACCTTTAGGGAGATACAACTCTAAGTAGTGGACTACTATACGCATTCCATTAATCATCATATCACCTGGCCATGCATTAACCTCATCCAATTCCTTTCCACATGATTAAGCATTCACAACAAGTATAACTCCATATGATAACCACAACAATATAACGATACTTCACATATCCATCAAACATGATAACATAACTATAGGTTACACATGCAATTATCGGGTGTCACACCCTCTTCCAAAACCTATTTCATTCTCCTGATTATAATCATGCACATCCTTACCGAATTTCACTAGAATATCACTTGTACAACCAAATCGTATCAAATAATTTGCTCACTAAATTTTCTAAAACACTTGTTTACTCCTTCAAACCGTTTGTACAAACATATTTCACAAAACCATTTGTTTACTTAAGGACCTAACAACAAAATCCTATCGACCACTTGTTTATCACGATCACAAATAAACTAAGTTCACCAAAACCTCAACACCTTCCTTTTACAACCTTCTACCGAGTCCAGATCCGATTATACACTAACCTGAAAACAATGTGCACTTAAGTGATACTATGCAGCAACTTCGACTGGACTTTACCGAGGCTATACACAACTAGAAAAATGGCTTTTAGCCACGATTTTTTTTGCCACGGGGGAAAACCGTGGCTAATACTGAAGTATTAGCCACGGTTCCTATTCTGTGGCTAATAATCTAGTATTAGCCACGGATGACTAATCCATGGCAAATAACCCGACTTTTTGCCACGGTTTGCCTGTTTCGTGGCTAATAATCTAGTATTAGCCACGGAAGCCTAATCGTGACAAAAGGTCGGGTTTTTTTAGTCCCACACCGCCAACAAAAAACTCGATTTGGGTTTATATAGCCCATTCAAAATTATTGTTTGAAATAAATCGGCGCGGCGGCGGAGGCCGGGCGGCGGCGGAGGCCGGGCTGCGGCGGTGGTCGATGGCGGCGGGCGGTCGGGCGGCGGCGGCAGGCGGCCGGGCGGCCGGGCGGAGGCGGCGGCGGCTGCGGTCGGGCAGCGGAGGCGGCTGCGGCCGGCCGGGCGGCGTTGGCGGCCGGCCGGGCGGATGCGGCCGGCCGGGCAGCGTTGGCGGCCGGCCGGGCGGCGGCGGCGGTGGTCTGTTTTCTAGTAGTGATAGGACTCGTATGAAAATGTGTAACCATCCTTTGGAAAGGTCTTTCCGAGGAATACAACTTTTGTGTTCAGTCTAAGACCTAGATTCGGCTGTATCAAACCCAAAATCGGCCTCGAAGACTGTTGCGTACAGAAAATAGAGTTCTACACGCATCTTAAAGCAAGATGAACGACCTCAGTTCATCTTCTTTCCCAAGCTATTTATTCAAAACAAGATACAACACTTCCTCCTCCCTTATTCACCCTCAATAGACCATTCCTCTTCACAAAACTAAGTCCATCATCTTCACAAAGAAGTGAGGAGAGGTTGAAGACATCAAATCCCTAGGACAAGGTCCTAGCATGGTCTCTTGCTAGGAGATCTTTATCTCGCAAGTCAATTTCTTTTGAGTCGACATCTCTCCTAGATAATAACTACAGACCTAACACCAAAGGAGATGGTAGTAAGCTCACCTCATTTTGGGCCATGGATCTCGTTATCCTTCTTGGCGTCATCTTTTTCCTCGTTGGTGTTGTTTTTCACGAAAAGGAGAAGTCTCTCCTCCAGAAAATCGACTCTGACAACTTCTTCTCTTCCGACGGTTTCGGCACAGGTAATGGCTCGGCAAGGAATGAAGTGACGGCTAGGGTTTTCCCGTAAATCTCCTTTATAAGAGGAATTGGGGTTAGACCACCTGCCATGTGTCACCCTAGCATTGGACCGCCTATTATTACTTAAATTAAGTCTTGTCGAAAAGAACGGGTCCAAATAAGTTAGTTGGCGCATTTGTCGAAAACCTGGTTCAGCCCATTTATATGAATCGACAATCAGTCTGAGCCAAAAATACTTTAAGTCAAAATCGTCGTGTATACCATACACACTCGACAAATCATCAAAATTCATTGTGATCACTCGATGACTCGTCGAATGGCATCGAGTTCACTCAACGCCTATAGAATCCAGAATAATTCTAAGTTAAAATTCGTCGAGTGGCGTTGAGACCGCTCAACGCACTCGACGCTTTGTCGAAAGGAGTCGAGTTCACTTAACCCTTATAGAATCCAGAATAATTCTAAGTTAATAATTTGTCGAGTGGCGTTGACACCACTCAACGCACTCGACGCTTTGTCGAAAGGCGTCGAGTTCACTCAACGCCTATAGAATCCAGAATAATTCTAAGTCAAAAATTTTTAAGTGGCGTTGAGACCGCTCAACGCACTCGACGCTTCGTCGAATGGCATCGAGTTCACTCAATGCCTATAGAATCCAAAATAATTCTAAGTAAAAATTCGTCAAGTGGCGTCGAGACCACTCAACGCACTCGATGCTTCGTCGAATTGGCATTGAGTTCACTCAACGCCTATAGAATCCAAAATTATTCTAAGTCAAAATTTGTCGAGTGGCGTTGAGACCACTCAATGCACTGGACGCTTCGTCAAATGGTATCGAGTTCACTCAACGCCTATAGCATCTAGAATAATTCTAAGTGAAAATTCGTCGAATCGCGTCGAGTCCACTCAACTCACTCCATGCTTTGTCGAGTACAGAATTATTCTAAGTCATATTTGCCCTATTTGTCGAGTATCACTCGAAGCCTATTACCAGTGCACCCAAGCTTGAGTCATCTTTCTTCACTCAAAACGCGTGTGCCTCTAACACAAAATGGGACGTTACAATCCAGTTGGCCTGTGTTGGAGCCCTACGACTCAACGTATTTGTGACAATATTTCCCTTCTCGGGAACATAATGAATCTCGAACGTATAGTCCCTAAGGAACTCCATCCCCCTTTTTTATCACATATTAAAATCATTTTGGTTCAACCTTCACGCCATGCAAGTAATACCGCCACAGCTTTAGGGTAAATATCAAAGCATCCAACTCTATATCGTGGACTGGATAATTTCTCTCGTACACCTTCAGCTGGCGAGATCGATAAGCTTTAACCTTCCCAAACTGTAGAAGAATGCAGCCTAAGCTACTCCCTGAGGCATCACTATAGATCTCATAGCCTTCTGCACTACATGGCGAACACAAAATAGACGTCGTGGTCAGACAAATTTTCAACAACTCAAAAGCTCGCGCGCATTCTGGCGTCCAAATGAAATTCTGATCCTTTCTTGTTAATGTAGTGAGAGTCAAAGCAATCCTCGAGAATTTCTTTATGAAGTGAAAGTCTTTGTTTTCAAGGATAGCTAAATTACCTAGAGGGGGGGTCAATAGGTTATTGGTCTCTTTTGATATATTTTTAACTTAATTACTTATGTGAGTGATGTGATTATGTTAATTGTGCTTTCAAGTCAATCACACAGACAACACAACAAATTTATAGTGGTTCCCCAAATTATGGGAACATCCACTTTCCCTCCCACCTTTCTAATAACTTATTAGACAAGACACTTCTCCAATCTCAGCTCCTAAGAGCTTACACCACAGATCCCTCTTGATCTCTTAGTCTCCTCCAAGACTTACAACTAAGACACTAAGCCCTACAACTCAGTGATTAACTAATCACCTACCTCAAGCCAAAGGCCTTACATCTCAGGCTGGAAGGACAACCCTACCTCAGATCCATAAAGTATCATACCTTAGAGAGAATGACTCTCCTATAGCTCAGGCACAAAAGCCCTACCTCAGATCCAAAGGATCATACAACTCAAGCAAAAGTTCCCTACAACTCAGAGAGAATGACTCTCCTACCTCAGGCTCAAAAGCCCTACAGCTCAGTAATCAATTGATCACCTACCTCAAATCCAAACTGGATCCTACAGCTCAGATTCAAACTTGAATCCTACTACTTGGGCCAAAGCCCTACACTCAGATTCTTACAGAATCCTCAGATCACCAAGTGATCCTACACTCAGATACACACTTGGATCCTACTCTCAGCCTTTATATGTTTAGGCCTACAACTCAGATCTATATGTTTAGGCCTTTTACAACTCAGATCTGTTAAGATCTTACAGGGTGTATGTGGGTGTTGATGATTCTGATAATAGAGAAATTTCTCTGAGTCTTCTTCTTCCTGAGCTGAGAGGTCCTCATCCCTAACTTCTTTATAGCAATAAAAATCTTGTGTTGGAAGCAACTTTGCAGATTTGCTACTCTGCACCTTTTTGAACTGAACCAAAAACTCAGTCCTCTCTTTTTCACAGCTCTAGAAATATATCTTCAAGAAATGCTCTATTGGACTTGTGAAGTAACTGCAGCTAGGGTTGTCCCTTTGCTGCAACTTAAGTAAGAAAGAGGACTTTCTGATCTTGCTGTTGAAGATGATTTGATTCTTCAGTGAATAGCTTCTTCAACAGCTAACTGTCTATGAGTCACAAACTGACTAGTTTTTTGCTCTTAGATCAGCACTTTGAACTGGTTCCCCAAGCTCTGCAACAATGGTGAGAAGAAAGATGAAGTCCAGCTGTGTATTTTCAAAAAGCTACTTTTCCTTCATCGATCTCTGTCTTTTATTATTTGCCCATCAACAGCTCTTTGAGTAGTGGGCCCCACTTGGAATTGGTTGGCTGGTGCCTAGCTTTTGCATTAATAGCTATACTGAAGGCAAGCGACAACATATGTCACGTACTATAGCTTTCCCACAATGAATTCAAATTTTGTTAACTTGTTGACTTTACTAACATCACCATCTCTGGATTTAGCCAAAATCAAACATCTTAGTATAGGCGTTGAGTGAGTAAGCTTCACTCAACTCCAAAACACTTAGATAGATTTCCTGTCACTAGGCGTTGAGTGAGTAAGCTTCACTCAACGCCAAAACACTTAAATAGTTTTTCTCTCACTAGGAATTGAGTGAGTAAGCTTCACTCAATGCCAAAACACTTAGACAGTTTTCTGTCACTAGGCGTTGAGTTTGTAAGCTTTACTCAATGCCAAAACACTCAGAAAAGATTTCTGTCATTAGGCATTGAGTGAGTGACCATCACTCAATGCCAAAGCACTTAGACAGTTTTCTATCATAAGGCATTGAGTGAATGATCATCACTCAATGCTATTGGACTTAGCCAATTCTCCTACCAGGGAAGCGTTGAGTGTAGCTTCTTCACTCAACGCTTTCAACATCTATCAATAATATTGATGTGGCGTTGAGTAAGTAAGCTTCACTCGAGGCTTTTGTCCTTAGACAAAATTCTACGCTTTTATCGCAAGGAGTTGAGTGAGTAGGCTTCTCTCAATGCCTGTGGACTTAGTCAAATATCCATACAGATTTCATGTGGCTTAGACTGTCTGAGCAATACTCAATGAATATGAAGTTATGGCGTTAAGTGAATGGACTTCACTCAATGCCTGTGGACTTAGCCACATTTCTGCCTTTTTCTTCTTAGGATTTTACTCCCTTAGCCTGTCTTATAAAATTTTGTTGTATGGCGTTGAGTGAGTAGACTTCACTCAACGCCTATGGACTTAGCCACATTTTCAGCTTGCCAAAAGCTTGGCTTTAACAATGCATGTTGTACTCACAATTTTTAGTCATCTGGCATCGAGTGAGCTTGCTTCACTCAACACCTGTGACTTTGACAGATTTTCTGTCTTTCAATAACCTTGCCTAGACATCACCTATCCTAGCCACTTAGGCTATCTATCCAATCTTAGGCTCTATGTCCAATTAATGTGCAGAACTGTCATGCATACAAAGAACTTGTGACACTAGTTAGATCACATCATGTGTATACCATTATCTACAAGGCCTTCTTCAAATATAGGACATTGGGATCAATGGACCCAACAATCTCCACTTATTTGAAGAAGTCAAAACCTAAGTCAATGTTATACACTTATACAAATATGCAACATATACAGTAAAGGACACATTACATAAATTAGAGAAAATAATGAACATGATCAAAAAAGATTTTCATTTAACTTAGAAGGAGCAGTTGTTTTTGTGCAGATAACAAAACATGACATATTCCTTAACCCCTTTTAAGCAAAACAAGAAACATCTCAAGTTTTAGGTTCCCTTATCACAATGCCACCTTCCTTAGATTTCTTGACAACCTTAACTTCAGCACTAGCTTTCTTCTTACCTTTATTGTCTGCCTTGTCTGCTTCAGCTTTCTTGACCTTCAGCCTTTAAAAATAGTTATAAGGCTTGGGAATGTATCTTGTAGGCTCAATAACATCCATAGGCAAAATGCCAGCATTCCTGTCCCTTCTGAATCTTTTTATTTCATTTTCCGTTTCTTCCATTTTATTCCATTCCAGAGATTTATAGAGTTTTCCTCTATCAGTCCTTTTTGTCTTGATTTGCTCCCATGATTCCAAAATGATTGTCCTTGATTTAGGGCTCCATTTCTCGAAATCAGGTCTCTTTTCCATCTCTTCCTTGAACCACTTCTTACTTAACTGAATTTCTTCTTCTTTAGCTCCTAACTTTCCCTTTGACATTTGTTGTTGTTCTGCATAAGTGCTGAACTCAGGAGAAACATATGAATCTCCCCATTTAGCACCATCTTCTCTATTCTGATTATCTTGTAGTTGGCCTTCTAGCTGAACAGACATTTCAGGATTCAATGCTTCTTGTACTTGAGCAGGAAATATAGGGATGTTGTCATACTAGACAGGTTCAATCCCAAAAGATCCCCTCATCACATTTGTAGCCCAGACCATATTTTCAGTATTTGTTCTTATGGCTTCACTCTCCCCCTTTTTGACTTCTTAAATAAGCTCTTTGGTCTGGGAGAGGCAGGCCTTGCTCCTTTCAGTTTCTAGGTAGTTTACCCCTGTTGTTACTTGATTTTTGACCTCCAGCACATGTTCATCTAGCAGCTTGGTACAACCAACCATCTTGGTAAAGATTGCTTTATTCTGTTGTTCCCTTAGAACATTATCAGCATTATGAATAGCCAACATGTTTTTATTCTGAATTTTTTGATTTTTTATCACTATAATGACATTTGAGTCTACTACATCCAGCTTGTTTAGAGTGTAATCAACTGTTGGTGCTGCCCTTTTGAAGAATTTAATAGTTTAACCCTTTAGAAGATTCACTTCAAATCTGATTGACTTAATTTCTGTAGATAGCTCCTTCCTGATTTCTTTGAGAGCATAATCCACAAAGGTTTCCAAGGTTATCCTCTTCTCATCCAATAGGCCCTTCAGCTGGGCAAAAAATATAGGAGGAATGAAAGATCTTATTTTCAAGGTAGCTAGCAACCTAGAGGGGGAGAGGGTGAATAGGCTTGTCTAGGTCTATTGATAGTCTTTTTAATGTCCTGTTGTTTTCTTTTAGATTTCAGCTTAGGGTGATCTACATCTTGTCCTCAACACCTATAATTAAGAAAAGAAAAATAAACACAGAAAAGCACACAAGTATTTTATAGTGGTTCCTCAAAATTATAGGTACAGCCACTCTCCTACTACCTTGCTAACTTCCTGTTAATCATGACACTTCTCCAAACCAATGCTCCAAGGAGCTTACACCTCAGATCCCTCGGGATCTCTCAGTATCCTCCAAGACTTACACCTTGGCCACAAAGGCCTACTCTCAGTGATATTTCTCGATTACGCCGGATTAGATCAGAGCTAAAGGCGGAGTTGGAGGAGACTCAGGCTTCTCTAGAGGTGGAGAAGTCTCTGGTGGAGAGGACTACGCAGATGCTGAAGCTCGCTCAAGAGGAGACTTCTCATTTGGAGATGGAGCTTGGTGCAGAGAAGGCCCAAGTTGAGGCGTTGTCTTTCGATAGCCGTGTGTCAGAGTTGAAGGTTGCTGGCCTTACGAAGTATATGGAGTCTCTGGACTATATGTGGGATCAGTGCTTGATCAGCGAGGAAGTTCGCAAGGATATCTGGAGCAAGGAGGTGGAGCCTCAGATGGACGACGTCCGAGAGTTGGCACTCAGGCGTGGAGTCTTGAAGGCTTTTTGTCTCGTCGGCAGGAGCTTGGGATGTGACGTATCCTTAGTTTTGATGATATCTCTGGTGACGAGAGTTCTAATGTTGACGTGGCTGACATGTAGTGGCGCTGTTTTCTTATTATCAGTGTGTGTTTGTATTTTTCTTCCTTTTCCAGTGGGTCGTCATTGTTGTTTGACGGTTGTTGATTGGCGTTCTTGCGCATGTGTTTTATGTTACTGTAATGATTATAGTGTCTTTTTTCTTGCTTGAGCACTATTTGGCTCGTAGTGTTGCTTTGTGGGGGCTATAATTGTGCGTGTAGTTGGTTAGTAACCTAGTTCGCACGAGGATCGCTCACGGCTTGATCGCACGAGGATCGCTCGCGGCATAGTTCGTACGGGGATCGCCCGTGGCTTAATTCGCACGAGGATCGCTCGCAGCTTAGTTCGTATGGGGATCGCCCGCGGCTTAATTCGCATGAGGATCGCTCGCGGCTTAGTTCACACGGGGATTGTTCTTGGCTTAAATCGCACGAGGATCGCTCATGGCTTAGTTCACACGAGAATCCCTTGCGGCTTGGTCGTGAGGGGAGCAGGACCTAATGACGTCCTGACGTAGAAAGGCAGGTTCGGTGAATAGATTTTGTATACAAACCACATGCGCAGTATTACCTTTCGCACGAGGATCACTCACTAATTAATTCGCACAGGGATCGCCTGTGGCTTAGTTCGCACGGGGATTGCCCGCGGATTAGTTGGCACGGGGATCGCTCGCGGCTTAGTTCGCACGGGGATCACCCGCGGATTAATTCACACGAGGATCGCTCGCGACTTAGTTCACATGAGGATCTCTCATGGCTTAATTCACATGAGGACCGCTTGCGGTTAAGTTTGCACGAGAATCACTCGTGGCTTGGTCATGAGGGGGGTAGGCCCTGATGCCGTCCTGGCGTAGAAAGGGAGGTTCAGTGAATAACTTTTGTATTCAAACCACATGCGCAGCCTTATCTTTCGTACGAGGATCGCTCATGGCTTAGTTCACACGGAGATTGCCCGCAACTTAGTTCGCACGGGGATCGCCCGTGGCTTAGTTCGCACGAGGATCGCTCGCGGCTTAGTCTTACCTTAAACTAGTTGGAAATTATTAGAGATGAAACATTGTGTTTGAATAACTTATTGTCTACATGTGTCCGGTCCTGCGATTCTTACTTATCATAGAGTTTGATCATGATTGAAACACTCTTGGAAGTTCTACACAAGGAGTTACTGATAGAATCATCAGAGGTTTTGCACGTTCCATGTTTTGGGTAGGATCTTTCCCTCTGTGCTTTTTAGTTTATAGGTTCCTGGCTTTATGATTGCGGTCACGATGAATAGTCCTTCCCATAAGGGTGATAGTTTGTATCCTTGTGGTCCTTTAGCAGCAACTTCTATACTTTGAAGGACCAAATCTCCTATGTTGATGGGTCAGGATTTCACTTTCCGATTGTAATGTCGAGATATCCGTTGCTGATAAGCGGTGGTGCAGAGAGGCGCCGTATCTCGAAGTTTGAGGATCAGATCCAAATTTCTCTTGGAGTATCTCGTCATACTTTTCGTGGTTAAAATTGGCGACTCGCGGGCTTGGGATGCCGATGTCGACTTACATGATTGCTTCTGTTCCATAACAGAGGTTGTACGATGTTTATCTGGTCGGGGTTCTCTCTACTGTACAGTATGCCAATAAAACATTTGGGAGTGCGTCGAACCATTGCCCTCGGCCTCCTGTAGTCGGGTTTTCAATCCTTTCAATATTGTTTGATTAGTTACTTCAATTTGTTTTTTAGTTTGGGGGTGCGCCATTGCGGTGTGTCGTAGACTAATCTTTAAGTCCTCGTACATTTTTGTGAAGGATTTTCCTGTGAAATGGGTCCCATTGTCTGCAACGATGATTGCTGGGATGCCAAAACGATAGATGATGTTTTTCCATACGAATTGTCTGGAAATTTCTTCAGTGATCTTAGCCAAAGGTTCTGCCTCGACCCATTTAGTGAAGTAGTCGATGGTACTTATAATGAAATTCCTATATCCCGAGGCTTGGGGTCAGGGTTGAGGAGGTCAATTCCCCACTGCTCGAAGGGCCAAGCTCCCTGTAATGCGGAGAGGGCGAAAGGTGGTTGTTGAGGAACGTTTGCGTGCAATTGACAACTTTGGCATTTCTGGACGAATTCTGTGTCTTGTTTCTTCATCGTGGGCTAGTAGAAGCCTTGACGTAATATTTTACGTGCTAGGTCCTTTCCTCCTAGGTGCTCTCCACAAACTCCTTTGTGAAATTCTTACAAGGCGTATTCTGCATCGGATTATGACAAACATTTCAAGTATGGTCCAGAAAAGGATCGTTTTTACAACTCCCCATTGATTAGAGTGAAGGTGGCTGCTCGCATCCTCAGGCGGTGTGCCTCCCCATGGTCTTTTTGCAGGACTGGTGTTCCAGGTAGGCCATTAGTGGATTGATCCATAATTCTTTTACTTCTTTGATTTCCATGATTTCTCAAGGCCCATGGATGTTAGGGATGATGATTTCTATCATTAGTGCTGAATAGAACCCACTGGGGCGAAGCCACCCAAGAAATACTCCCCTCAATAGTTCTGGGTCTACTCTTGGGATTTGACAGGCTTCTGCGGTAAACCGGCAGAAAAACTCCTTCAAAGATTCTCCTTCATTTTGCCGAATCCCTGACAAATGTGAAGGGTCTCGGATGATTCTTCGGTTGGAGATGAACTGGTTAGTGAATTGCCTTGTCAATTCCGTAAATTTTGTGATGGTTCCCTCCTTCAAGGAGTGGAACCAGGTCCGAGCTTGGCCTTTGAGAGTGGCCAGAAAAACTTGGCAGAGTAGCTGATCAAGTGCATTATAGATCATCATGATTATGGTAAAGTGGTTAATGTGTTCTAGCGGGTTGTCTATCCCGTCGAAGGTTTTAATACTTTGTAGATTGAAGCCATGCGAGATTGGATGAGCCAAAATCGGGTGTGCAAGTGGGGAGCCTTGGTGAAGAGTTCGACGGGGGTGAATATCTCGACGGCTAACCTGCCTGCACTCCTCAGCGATCACTTCCCGTATCTCTTCCCGAGTGAATCTTTCGCACAGGGGTAAGCAGGGTTCCTCTTTCAGGATTTGATCACGACAAACAGTTTCGGCTGCTCTGAGGATCGGGTGAGTAGAACTAGCGGCATTGGAGAATTCTTCTAACGATTCTCTTTGTGGAGCTTCCCTTGGTTAGCCATGACTTAGTGGAGGCAGGGGATTAGCTGGTGCAGGCGGTTGAGCGGGAGGCACCCCCATATTTTTGAGTAGAGTGAGCATCTCGGTTAGCTGCTTCTCCATTTGTCGAACTCATCCCTCTAACGTTGTTACTAAGGTGAGAATAGTTTCTGCCTCGAGGGGCATGTCTACAAGTAAATGGGAATTGGCTGGCTCAGTGCGCCCTCCTGGGACGGATACTTCCGCTGTCCGGGTGCTTTTTTTGTCATTAAATTCGTTCCTTGGAAGTTGTCAGGTTGGAAGTTCTATTTCTTCGTACTGCTGTGCAGAGGTTACAATCTTCTGAAGGTGTTGGTAACTCGTTTCCCACAAATGGTGCCAAACTGTTGCGGACTAACTCGACATCTCGGTTGGGCAAAATTTCTTGGACCGTCTTAGCTTTTGGAACAGTCGAGCGCACACAAAGTCAAAAGAGTAGGTTGATTATACACAAGCAATTTTAACGTGGAAAAACCCCTTAACTGGGTAAAAAACCAAGTGAACGGATCTGTGCCGGTCAAAATCCACTATTTCTTGGAGGTTACAACTGGTTGGTGAAGTCAAGGGAGACATGCCACCTCTCGTTACAATTGTGGGGGTGAGAGAACACTTTGCACGCGACGGACAACAGGACATCGCACCCGAAGTTGTTACAGATTGCACTACGCGTTGGTGGTCTTCGGATAGCGACTTGCTACTTCTGGATGGGAGCCGGAACACTTGTTCTTGCAGTTACTGGAAGCTCGGTTGTCGGCTGGTTGCTAGCTGTCGGGTGTGGCTCGGAGAGCAAGGTTGATGAAGGTCAGGAGGTGGCAGAGCCTGAGGTAGCTGATCAAGTGGAGAGGAGTCTGGCTGTGGGAGGTGGTTACACCAGCAGCCACCATCATAAATGGTTTTACAGTTGCTTCAAGTTCTGGAGGAGAACTATTAATAAAATACTTCTGGGTCAGGGTGGTTAAGCAGGGGGAGCATTGCTCCAAGCTTGCCGGAGAGCAGAGGTGAACCAGAAGAAGCAGCGGAGGTGATTAGCAAGGAGCAGCCTCTTCGGAGATCAAAGAGAGTTATCAAGCCTCCAGCTCGCTACTGCGAAGGAAACACTGTGAGTTATGTCTCATGCTTCTTTGCAGGTCCTCTGGATGAGCGAGAACCTGCTAGCTTCAATGAGGCCACTGGTGTCAAGGAGTGGGAAGGCCGCCCCGATGCCATGAGAGAGGAGGTGTTGGGTTCGGCGTTCCTTCATGGATGCTCTCAAGAAGAATGAAACTTGGGATCTTGTGCCCAAAGTTGATGGCATTACTCCGGTGACATGCAAGTGGGTGTTTAAGTTCAAGAAGAAGGCAGATGGGAGCATTGAGAGATTCAAGGCTCGCCTGGTGGCTCGGGGGTTCTCTCAACAGTACGGAGAAGACTATGAGGAGACTTTCAGTCCAGTTGCAAAGATGACTTCAGCACGAATGGTGTTTGCGTTGGCTGCTTGCCAAGGATGGAGGATGTGGCAGCTTGATGTAAAGAACGCTTTTCTTTACGGAGAAATTGACAAGCACATCTTCATGGATCAGCCACTTGGTTTCGTTTTTGAAGTTCATCCGGACTATGTCTGCAAGCTCAGGAAGGCTCTCTACGGGTTGAAGCAAGCTCCTAGAGTTTGGCGGCCGGGCGATGGGAAGATAGCAGAATATCTGCAATTCTGTGGATACCTTGCTTCAAACTCGTACTCTAGCTTATTCATCAAGAAGAAGGGGGAGCTTTCTGGGCGGCCGCCCCTTGGTCCTGCTGTATGTTGATGATATGATCATCACTAGGAATTCTGAAGAGGAGGTGGCGGCCCGGGTGCCGCCCCCTAGGCTCAGAGCTGAGGAGGGGGCTAGCCATTCGCTTCGAGATGAAAGACCTGGGAGAGCTTCATCACTTTCTTGGTCGGGGGCGGGCGGTCGAAGTGGAGAGGAAGGAGAGCGGGCCCGCCGCCGGCGATCCTTATCTGCCAGAAGGGATATGCTGGGTGCGGTGAGCGCATTGTGAACCGGTTTGGCTTGATTGAAGGGAAGACTTGCTCTACACCCATCCTATAAAAATGGATCAAGGGCTGAAGCTTCGACGAGATGAAGGAAGAGTTCTTCCCGATCCTTTGGTGTTCAGGGCTCTTGTTGGAAGCTTGATCTACCTGACGATTACTAGACCTGATATAGCTTATGCTGTTGGTCGAGTAAGTCGGTTCATGGCAGAGCCAAGGAAGTCTCATCTTGTAGCGGCAAAGAACATCCTAAAGTATGTCATTTGTTAGGCAACTTCTGACATGGTTAATGACTTCTTTACAGAAGGGATGCGAGTTTCTCTCTGCTAGTTTAATGTTACACGGATGCTGAATTTAGTGATGACTATGGTGGTGATTCGGATGATTAATGTGCCGAAGGTCAACTTCTGGTTATGTGTTCACTTGTGGATCAACGGGCATTTCGTGGTGTAGCAAGAAGCAGGACTCGGTATCCGTCTATACTACGGAAGCTACAAATAGAGTACAAGGCGTCTGCCTTTGCAGCTCGGGAAGCCATTTGGCTAAGGAGGCTAGTAGATGACGTCCATGAGGAAGTGAAAGGCCCTACTTTGCTCCGAGGAGATAATGAGAGTGCTCTCAAGCTGGTGAACAAAGAAAAGATCCAGTTTGTCATGCCAGGACTAAACATATTGAGATCGATCACCACTTCATAAGGGAGAAGGTGTTGGAAGGATCTCTTGTGGTTGGTCATGTAAAGGTCGGAGTGAAGATTTGGGCTAACCTAAAGTTAACCAACATGCTGACAAGGATCTTATATTATAAATAACACCAAATTTATGTTTGTGACGCTCACTCTTTGTCAAAGGGGCCTTTTCAGCGGCGAAACATACGAGGTTATTATAAACTGCTTGGCTTGATCACCACTTCTCACTTCAAGGGGGAGTGTTGAAATTGGTGAAGTGAAAGTGGGGGTGATCGGCAGTCCGGGCGACCTGGGCGGACTGACCGCGCAGACTAGCTCTTGTCCGGCGGGTAGTTGGGTGGCGACCTGGGTAGCAAGCTGCGGGCTGACTTTGCGGACTACGCGGACTGGTCATGTCCGACAGTGGGTTAGAGCTCTGCAAGGTAGTGTGCGCGGCCTGTGCGGACTGGGCTTGGAGCTGGCGGACTGGACTTTGTATCCGCCGAGCTCGCGCTTTCTTTTGTCTTGCGCTTGTGGAGTTGGTTTCCGCAGTTTCCGCTGTGACTGGGCTTATGCCAGTAGTCGCGGACTGCGCGAGATGGAATTGGTTTCCGCAGTGTCCGCAGTATCCAGGCGGGTTGCCTGTGGATGCGGGCTGGTGCTTGCGGTCTGGCGGGTTGTCTTGCTTACGGCGGACTGGCTTTGTTCTTGGCTTGTGGCTCTTGCGTCTCGGCTAGTCCTTTGTTGCTTCTGCAGACTAGGCGGACTTCCATGAGCAGGTCGCTTCTCGCCTGGACTTGGCGGGTTGGTTGACCTTTAGCGGGCGGACTCGGCGAGATGGCATTGCTTGTTGCGACCAAGGGGCGGTGTCTCTATCTCATAGGGTGGTGACCACACTCCTCACCCGGCCTATAAATAGGACCCCCCGGCACCTCATTTGGTAGCAGAGTGAACAGTAAGTTGGGCTTGAGTGTTGGATGCGGACTCGGTTTTTGTATCCGCGCGGGCTGTTTGCTTAACCGGTTTCTGTGTGCAGGTGGCGCGGCTAGCAGTGTCAAACCAGGAGTTTGGTTCTGACCGCTGGAGTTAGCGGGTTGCATTGGCGGTTACTAGCATCAGTTTTATCTCAAGATTCTTCTCTGTCTGCGCGACCTCGCGGTCTCGGCGGATAGGCGACCTGTTCCTCTGTTCAGCAGCAGTTAGACGAATAACGGGTTGTCCGCGCGACCTCGCAGTCTTCGCGGACTCCTTGTTGTTGTTCGGCTTCAGCAGTTTGGCGGTGTGCGGACTCGGCGAGCTCGACGGTCTCGGCCGACTCGGCGGTCTCAGTGTTCTATCCGCCCGGCTTGTTTTTTCTGTTTTTCATACTGGCGAAATCATGTCTCGCCACGTATGTCTCGCCTTGTAAAGAAGTTGAATAAAATTTTGATCTGTTTGCTTCTGTCTGTGTGTTTGGTTATCTAAGTTGCTTCCTACTTTCCGCGGTTCAAGTTGTGATCTGGGTAGTGCCGAAAATATAAATTTGGTGTTTGGGCTACCTTGTTGATCAACTTGAGAAATTTCAACAGTCAGACATCGACAGCTATATAGAATGCTATTGAGTTGAAGAGAGAGTCCTTTGTGCAAGAAAGTGAGACTCCATGAGATTGGCCGGGGTTTAAAGGAGAAGGAAGTGTCAAGAAGAAGAAGAAAGTTATTGGGATGATGCATTGACAGATGTCATATCCAGTGTTGCCATTAGCATGGATAAGTCATTTCAAGCAAGCAAGAACAATTGTTGCGGACACATCAATGGCACATGCTCAAGCCATATATGCTCTCTCGTCATACGACTAAGTTTGGGGTATTCATGACTTTGTCAGACGACCTTAAGTTGGAGTGGCTGCACATGCAGCTTAATTAAAGAATTTCTTGTTTTTATGTCTTCTTGTTTGGATTTTAATATGTGCGAGGATTAGAGTTGTGTTTGGATTTTACTATGTGTTTGAACTTTATGATGTGTTAGGACTTTAATATATGTTTGGGCTTTAATATATGTTTGGACTTAATATATGTTTGAACTTTTTTAATTTGTTTTTCTATTATATTAATTTCAATTCCAGGTTTGAATTTCATTTTACAGCTGAACAGCAGAATTGACCAATTCTAATTCCAAATACAGGATTCTTCACAGCAACCGAACAACAGAATTGGAATTGAGCCAATTCCAATTTCCATTGGATTTTGAATTTGCCAAATTCCAATTCCTCAATTCCAATTCCTCAATTCCAATTTCAGGCTGCTGAACGGAGCCTTAACTTTTTTTTATAACAAATAGAACTATTAAGAAAATGCGGTTCAGGATCAGATAAACTTGTAAACTACAACTTGCAAGCTGGAGATCTCGAGCTTGCGAGCTGGTTAAGTTCTAGCTTGCGAGCTGGAGAGCTCGAGCTGGAGAGCTCGAGCTCAATCTTGAGGTTTCAATCTCGTGATGGAGCCATGCAAAATAAGTGAGCTCAAGCTCAATCTAGAGGTTCCAGGCTCGAGCCCGCGTCAAGCAAAATGAGCTCATTGAGCTCGATGGAAAAATTGTTAGCTCAAGCTTGTACATTTTTACAGTTCCGCTCAAGTTCGACTCAGTTTGCATCCCAAAAAATAATTTTAAATATTCCTTAGGGAAAAAGAAGAAAAGTAAAAAAAAAAGCTCCCAAAAGACCCTAGTACACTTGCTCGCTCGACCCGATTTGCCGTTTGGAAAAAGAAGATATGGTTCGTGTCAAAATATTTTATTTTAGCAACGTTCATCCAAAGAATGTCGAGCTAAAACATGATAAATCACTCAAATGAATTGTTAGAATGTTAACTTACGACAACAATTTTACGCCAACTATGAAAACCCAAGGCGGACTATCATAGATTACTTTGAACAACCAGGCATGCATAACATTAAAATAGTTTATCTTTCTCCTATAAACACGTCTACAAATAGTAAGTATTGGGGAAAATATTTTATGCTTTGATAAAACATATTAATAATGCATGATATATAGTTAATATTATGAGCTCTCCATATGCGTAAATCATGTTGTTACCCAATATAGATCAGTTTAGCCAAGTAAACTTAGAAGAATCAAAGAAGCATGTTTAGACTTTAAGAAATCTTCCACTGACAATTGCGGATTGCCGATCATGACTGGATTCCGAGATCAACACTCACCAACTGGGAGTCCAAAAAATGATTGACAGTAAAACGAAAAATTAAACATAATTTTAAGAGATCATTGTTCACCAACTGAGTCATACTTGATTGTAGAATGAACCCTTCCACTTAGGCTCCGTTTGGCGGGATTTATTTTCACCGGTCAAGCGATTATAACTTAAGGTCCGGTTCATGCGGCTGTAACTGCTTGACCTGTGAAAATATGTCCCCCCAAACGGAGCCTTAGAGATCACAGAACCTGGAACTCTTATAGAAAAATTGATGGTTGAGCGACCAACTTACGTTGTTGACCAGAGACTCAATCTCATCAACAATCACAAAATGAACTCTTGTAGAGATAAGAATGAAGATTGCTCGTTAATGACCTTTCGCCAACCGTCGACCCGAAACTTTATTATTGAAGTAGTTCCAGATTGAAGAAGATTGATGACCAGAATGAAGATTGTCGATCGTTGGTTGGGCAGCGATCGATCAAGGATCATCGATCCCATTTCAAACTCGATTGGATAATTATTATAGTTGTGGTTCAGAGGAAAAGTGTTGAAAATTGTGGAGTGAAAGTGGGGGGTTGATCAGGCAGACCGCGTGGTCTGGGTGGACTGATGGTGCGGTCTGGGCGGCCTGTTTGTTGCGGCCTGATGATGGTGTCCGTCAGTTCGGCAAGTGGTCTTGGAGTTGGCTATTCCCTGGTGAACCTTGCGGATATGTGAAGTATCCGCGGAAGGGCGGACACACTCTGAGTCGGCGGAATTCGCGTATTGGTGGACTGTCTTGGAAGCTAGCGGACTAGGTCCTTGTCCGCCGAGCTCGCGCCAGTATTTGGTTGGTTGCTGGACTTGGTCACAATCTGTGACAAGTCCAGGGTGATCGCAGAGTCTGCAATGTCTGCTGGTTGACCAGGTGGTTTGTGCGTGTTGGTCGTGGACTTGTGTTGCGGGCTGGTGCGGTGTCCGCGGGATGTGCGGGCTGTCGCTGTATCCGCGTATAGTGTGCGGACTGGTGCAGTGTGTGGGTTGTTGCTGTGTCCGCGTGCTATGCAGCGTGCAGACTGATGCGGTGTCCGCCAGGTTGCGGACTGGCTTCTTGTCTTGGTGCCTGGCGGATTGGCTTGTCTGGTCTTATCCTTGCGGACTTGACAGACTGCCTTGTGCTAGCTGCAGGCTGGGGTGGTGATTCTATCCAATAGGGCGGTGACCACACTTCTATCCGCGCCTATAAATAGGACCCCCCGTCACATCAACAGTAACTGAGGAATAGTAAGTTGAGCATTGGTTAATTGTTGCGACATCAGTTTTCTTATCCGTGCGGATTGAGAAAGTTTAACTGGTTGCTGTTTGCAGGTTGTGCGGCTAACACTGAGAAGCCAGGAGTCTGGTTCTCACTGCGGTCAGGAATCAGTGGAGCTTGCGGTTATCAATCAGCAGTTTGCAGCAGGTTGAAGTTTCGGCCAGCCAGTCTTCTCTCATTCAGTAATTTCTAGTTCAATAACCTGTCTGCCGGTCTCGGCGGACTAGGCGGTCTGTTCTTTAAGTTCGGCGGCGGCTTGCAGAGCAGTCGTTCAGCAGAATAACGGGTAGTCAGCGGACTTCACGGACTCCGTAGTTCTATAGTGCAGCAGCGGCTTGGAGGTTTCAGTTGACTCGGCGGACTCCGCGGGCTTTGCGGACTCTGCAGTCTCTGAGGCAGTTCGCCAGGCTTAAAGTTCTTGTTTGCTTTTTTTCTTCTCCTTGTACTTGGCAAAATCATATCTCGCCATGTATGTCTTGTCTTGTAATGAAGATAGTTGATATTACAAGACTTGTGATTGCCTTCTGTTATCTCTGATTTACTTAGCTCAGTTTATGGTTGGAGTGTTCTTGCGCTTGGTTCCCATTTCCGCCTGATCAAGTTGTCAGCTTGATAGCTCTGCAAGTTTTTGCTTGGTATCGGAGTTATCTCCTGATCATCTTGTGAAATTTCAACATGATATCAGAGAGAACAGTGGCTTGAGCAGTGATCAATCTCAATTGTGCTCGGCGCTTCTGGAAGCTATTAAATCAGTGGTTGTTGCAATGGAAGGAGCTTTCGTAAGGGATCTTGGTATTGAACTTCTTATAACGACTAACTTTAAGAAGTGGAAGTCGTGTATGAAGAGCTATCTTTTGGGTAAGGAGTTGTGGGAGGTCGTCGGTGGTGATGACAAGCAAGAAGTGACTGCTGCTACTGGTACTGCTGAGCATATGAGAGCTTGGAGGAAGACTAATGCAAAGACAGAATTTTGCTCTCAAGCGAGCTGTCTCACCTGAGATCTTTGATCACATCTTAGCATGTGAGTCTGCTGTTGAGATTTGGACATCCATTGATGGATTGTTCAACAGGAAGAATGTAGTGCGGCTATATTTCTTAGAGAATGAGTTGGCTAAAGCAACTCAAGGAGATTTGCCCATCTCAAGGTTCTTTCTTAAGATGAAGAACCTGTGCGCTGAGATATCAACATTGGATCCTGATGAGCCCATTTATGAATCCAAGTTCAAGAGACACATAATCCGCGGTTTATGGAAGGAATATGTGGCCTTCGTGACTTCGGTTTAAGGATGGGCGACTCAGCCATCCTTGCTGGAGCTGGAGAATCTGTTTGTGTCACAGGAGAGCCTGGCTAGGCAGATGGCCGGGGTTACTATCTCTGAAGGAGGTAATGAGGCTCTCTTCACTGATAAGAAGAAGAAGATATGTGAGATGAAGAAGAATCCTTCTACTATGGATGAGTCTTCAACTACCAATCAGGAAGAGAGGGGCGCTGCTCCTAAGAATAACTGGAAGAAGGAGTTAAAGTACTACATGTGTGATCAGCCAGGTCACTTAAAACGCGACTGTAAGGTCAAGCTGCAGCCTAGGCATGTTGCAGATAAGGAGGGAGCTAGTTCCAATGCTGAAGAGGCCAGGTGGGGAGGAGCTTTTCTGACAGGCACGTGTGTCTATGCTCTTTCCACTGTCGACTACCAAGATGAATGGATAGTTCACTCGGGGCATTGTCATCACCTCACTGAAGACGAGTAGAAGTTCTTATCTCTACAAACTTTCACTGGTATGAAGCTATTATTACATCTGATGATTTTTTTCATACAGTAGAGAAGGAGGGTGTTGTTTCTTTGGATAGTTCTTAGGTTCCAGTTACGTTAAGGAGTGTGTATTACGTACCTGGCATGAAGAAGAACCTCTTCTCAGTGACCAATGCAGTTGACGCGGGCTATTACATTCTGTTTGACCCGAAAGAAGTGGAATTTCTCCGCAACATATCACCAGTAAAGGTTGATGTTGCTCATATAGGGAGAAGAGTTAGAAACTTGTTTGTTCTAACAACAAGCTCTTATGTTGATCGAATGAGGGCCAACGATAGTGCTGCTATCTGGCATGAAAGGCTAGGGCATGTAGGGATGGACAAGCTGAAAGCTATGTCGATGAGAAGCCTTATGAAAGGCTTGCCAAAGTTGTCATCCTAAGGAGATGGTCATGTTTGCATGGTGTATAAATTCGGAAAGGCTCATCGCCTTTCGTTTGACAAGTCACAAATAAGGAGCAAGGCATTATTGGAGTGTATCTATGGTGATTTGATGGGGCCAACTATTATCGCTAGTCTTTGAGGCAGCAGATACATGCTGGTGCTGATTGATGACTACTCAAGATATAATTGGGTGTATTTCATGTGGGAGAAGTCAGATGCCTTTCGGTTGTTTGTGGAGTTCAAGGTACTGGTGGAGGGCGGGCTTGGCCTGCGGATCAAGAAGTTTTGAACGGATAATGGAGGTGAGTTTGTTTCATCCGAGTTTTCTAACTTCTGTAGGAAGCACGAGATCAAGAGAAAGCTTACTTGTGCTCATACTCCACAAAAAAATGGAGTGGCGGAGAGGAAGATCTGTCATTTGATGGAAACCTACAAGTGATGGATTCATGAAAAGGGCATTCCCAAGTCTCTTTGGGCAGAAGAAATGGCTTGCGCAACTTATGTCATCAATCAGATGCCTCTGAGTTCGATCAACATGAAGTCTCTCGTTGAGATGATGTTCAAGGAGAAACCCAGCATGGAACACCTTTGGGTGTTTGGATCAACCTACTATGTACACGTCCCGGATGCTCAGAGGACCAAGCTAGATGCAAAGGCAAGGAAGCTTGTCTTTGTGGGTTACGATGAGTAGAAGAAGGGATGGAAGTGCATGGATCCTGCGACAAGGAAGTTCGTTGTATCAAGAGACTTGTCTTTGGTGAACTGACATCGTATGGAGGTGGCTCTATTGAGCTGCAAGAGAGCAGGGTTGATGAAAGTCAGAAGGAGGCTGCTGAAAATCTTCAAGTGGAGCTTCCTGTGTCATTAGGAGCTCCAGGTGTTTCAAGCTCTGGGGCAAAGGCTTCTGGTTCAAGAAGCAGGGGGAGCGAAGCTCCAAATGTGTTCGGGAATGGAGCTGATTCTGAAGAAGCACCGGAGATGGTGAGTAAGGAGCAGACTCTTCGGAGATCGAAGAGGACCATCAAGCCACAACCTCATTATTGCAAAGGAAATACGGTGAGCTTTGTCTCTTATTTTTCTGCAGACCCCTGGATGAGCGGGAGCCTTCTAGCTTTATTGAAGCCACTAGAGTCAAGGAGTGGGAAGATGCCATGGATGAGGAGATGGCTACTATTTAGAAGAATGAGACCTGGGATCTTGTGCCCAAGGTTGATGGTGTTATTCCTGTGACTTGCAAGTGGGTGTATAAGCTGAAGAAGAAGGCGAATGGGAGCATCGAGCGGTACAAGGATCGTCTTGTAGCTCGAGGATTTTCACAACAGTACGATAAAGACTATTAGGAGACGTTCATTCCTGTGGTAAAGATGACTTCAGTACGGGTGGTGATGGCCTTGGCGGCTTGCTAATGGTAGAAGATGTAGTAGATGGACGTAAAGAATGCTTTTCTTTACGGGGAGATCGACAAAGACATCTTCATGGATCAGCCACTGGGGTACGTTTCTGAAGATCATCCAGACTACGTCTACAAGATCCGGAAAGCCATTTATGGTTTAAAGCAGGCTCCTCGATCCTAGTATGGTAAGATTACAAAATACCTCTAGTTCTGCGGTTATGTTACTTCAAATTCAAACTCGAGCTTTTTCGTCAAGAAGAAAGGGGAGCTTCTAGTCTTGGTGCTATTGTACGTGGATGACAGGATCATTACAGGGAACTCCAAGGAGGAGGTAGCTAGGCTCAGGTTAGAGCTAGCTATAAGATTCGAGATGAAGGACTTGGTCGAGCTCCACCATTTCCTTGGACTTAAAATGGAGAGGAAAGAGAGCGGCATACTTGTATCCTATAAGGGCTATGCGAAACGAATCATTCAGCGATTCAGCATGCAGGAAGGGAAGAGTAGCTCTACTCCTTTTGATTCGGGCATCAAACTTTGGCGGGATGAGGGGAGGATTCTTCCAGATCCTTTGGTGTTTTAGGCTCTAGTTAGGAGTCTTATCTACTTGACGATTACGAGACCAGACATTTCTTATGTGGTTGGTCGAGTAAGTCGGTATGGCAGAGCCCAGGAAGCCTCATCTGATGGCGGCAAGGAACATTCTGAAGTACGTAAAGGCCACTTCTGATATGGGTCTCCTTTATAGGAAAGACACGGGTTTTACTCTTCAAGGATACATGGATGCTGATTATGGGTGAGATTCAGACGACCAAAAGTCAACATCCGGTTATGTCTTCACATGTGGATCAACCAGTATCTCTTGGTGTAGCAAGAAGCAAGACTCGGTGTCCGTCTCTACTACTGAAGCAGAGTACATGGCTTCAGTCTTGGCAGCTCGAGAATCCATCTAGCTCAGGATACTAATAGAGGACATCTATGAAGAAGTGCGCGGTCCAACTCTGTTGTGCGGTGACAATGAAAGTGCCCTGAAACTAGTGAATAATCCAGTTTGTCATGCACAGACCAAGCATATAGAGATTGAGCACTACTTCATTCGAGAGAAGGTGCTGGAGGGATCTCTTATGGTGGAGCATGTACCGAGTGAGGACAACATCGCAGACATCTTCATGAAGATGTTGCTAAAGGTGACATTTACTCGATTACGTGGACTGCTGGGCTTGGTCACCACTTCTCACTTCAAGGGGGAGTGTTGAAAATTATGAAGTAAAAATGGGGGGTTGATTAAGATGATCACGCGGCCTGGGCGGACTGATGGTGCGATCTAGGAGGCCTGTTTGTTGGGGCCTGATGATGGTGTCTGTTAGTTCGGCTAGTGGTCTTGGAGTTGGCTATTCCCTGGTGTAACCTTACGGATAGGTGGAGTATCCGAGGAAGGGCGGACTCACTCTGAGTCCGCAAAGTTCGCGTATTAGCGGATTGTCTTGGAAGCTGACGGACTGGGTCCTTGTCTGTTGAGCTCGTGCCAGTATTTGGTTGGTTGCTAGACTTGGTTACAATCTGTTACAAGTACAGGGTGATCGCAGAGTCCGTAATGTCCGCTGGTTGACCGGACGGTTTGTGCCTGTTGGTCGTGGACTTGTGTTGCGGGTTGGTGCGGTGTCCACGGGTGTACTGGCTGTCGCTGTGTCCGTGTGTAGTGTGCGGACTGGTGTAGTGTGTGGGATGTTGCTGTGTCCGTGTGCTATGCAGCGTGTGGACTGATGCGATGTCCGCTGGGTTGCGGACTGGCTTCTTGCGTTGGTGCCTGTCGGAATGGATTATCTGGCCTTGTCCTTACAGACTTGCCGGACTACCTTGTACTAGCTGCGGGCTAGGGTGGTGATTCTATCCACTAGGGCGGTGACCAGATTTCTATCCGTACCTATAAATAGGACCCCCCGTCACATCAACAGTAACTGAGGAACAGTAAGTTAAGCATTGGTTAATTACTGTGACCTCAATTTTCTTGTCCGCGCGGATTGAGAAAGTTTAAATGTTTTGTTTGCAGGTTGTGCAGCTAGCACTGAGAAGCTAGAAGTATGGTTCTGACTGCGATCATGAATCAGTGGAGCTTGCGATTATCAATCAGTGGTTTTTAGCAGGTCTCATTTGCGGCCAGCCAATCTTCCCTCCTTTAGCAATTTCCAGTTCAATAACCTGTCTGCCGGTCTCAGCGGACTAGGATGTATGTTCTTTCAGTTCGGTGGAGGCTTGTAGAGAAGTCGTTCAGCAGAATAACGGGTAGTCCGCGGACTTTACGGACTCTGTAGTTCAGTGGTGCAGCAGCAGCTTGGCAGTTTTAGTGGACTCGGCGGACTCGGCGGACTCGGCGGTCTTTAAGGCAGTCTGCCCGGCTTAATGTTCTTATTTGATTTTTTGCTTCTCCTTATACTTGGCGAAATCATGTCTCGCCATGTATGTCTTGCCTTGTAATAAAGATAGTTTATATTACAAGACTTATGATTGCCTTCGATTATCTCTGATTTACTTAGATCAGTTTATGGTGGGAGTGTTCCTGCGCCTGATTCCCGTTTCCGCTTGATCAAGTTGTCAGCTTGATAGCTCTGGAAGTTTACTTGGTATCAGAGCTATCTCCTGATCATCTTGTAAAATTTCAACAAAAATTAATTAATTCTTATTGTAACTCTTTCTTCTTGGTTATTGTGCAGCAGAAAGAATAAATAAGATAAAAAACTTTTTTTTAAAATGTTATAATGATATATAAGAGAAAAAAAAAGCAAGTTCTAAAAAGAAAGTTCTTGGGCTAAAGCTTTGAAGAAAACTAGATATAGCTTAGTAAAGAAGCTGTAGAAGTGCAAGAAGATCTAAAAATAAGAAGATATATTCAATATTTTACACTATATACACAGTACGGTAATTGTAAAAGAATTCAACTGTAAAGTTCTTTACACTATGAAAAATGGAACATTTTCTCTATATAGGGTGCTTGAATTCCCATTTAAAGTACACTCTTATGGTTGTCAGGTCTCTAGAGCATAGACTATATTGGGTTCTTAAGTCTTCAGTGAAAAAGTCTATATATTAGATTATCAAATAAATTGCATATGATTGTGAAAGAGTGGATGTACCCTGATTATATGGAAACTAGTATATATCTTTGAGTATCTTTCTCTATAGTGGTATACTACCTGTCTATTACTTTTGTTATCCTTTATCAGTTTTGAGATATCTATGGATTTGGGGGATAATTTTTAACCCTCTATTCACTCCCCTTTAGAGAGATATTCAGTAATATTTTTCACACTTTCAATTGATGTTAGAGAAAGTTCACCTTTAAGCATTAATATCTTGGTGATTCAAGATTGGATCAGTGAATATCATTCTACATAATTTCATATGCAATCTTGTCTTCGATGAAGGAAAATACTTCTACATCCAGACCTCCCAAGTGCATATTTTGACAAGTGTGCACTATGAAAGCCTAAGATCATATTATATATGAATTCCATTAATTAATAAGTTTTTATTATATACTGACATGTTTCCACATTTGTATGAAGCTAGATGCTTACACTGGTAGAGTGATTTTGATGCGCAAGAATGAATGTCTATAAGAACATAAGAAAGCTAAGTCTTTTGATGAAAAGACCATGAATATTTTGAATTCTACTCTCTCAAATTAGTTATACCAATTGTAGTTATTTTACTTATGCCAAAGAAATAAAGGTAGCATTAACTTATATGGCAGCTTTAAAGATAAAACTGGGATAACTAGTGGCTGAATGGTTTAATGTTATAATTAATGGATTCAGAACTTACGATAGAGAGATACCTATATAAAAATAGAATAACAAGCAACTGAAAATATTAATCAAGGAGTATGGCCCTTTTGCATAGCCTACACAACACAACACTCAAGCCCTTTTGCATAGCATATAAGGGAAAAATAAAAAGATTAGATAGACCACTTCTGAAGATCTTTATGAAAAGTTCTAATTATTTGAGCTAAAAACAACATCAAGAATGGATGAATAATATAGCATTCACACTCCAACGTTCATGTAGAGAAAATAGTGACTCTCTCATCTATTGAGATTAAGAAGGCCTCATCTTTCACAGATGATAAAGATTGATCTTTTGGTGAAGACTCAATAACTAGAGTAAGAATAAATGTTCTCTCTCATGTCCAATGTAAGAACATAAAAGGTGTACATATGCGCAAAAGAGTCTGGTGATAATGAAGTAATATGTTATTATTGTAATAAGAATGAACATATATCCACTGATTTCCTTATCTAGCTTAAGGACGATAAGAAAGAAATAACAAAAAGGAAGAAAAAATGAAGCTCAGTAAATAAGGGAGATGATTCAGTGTTGAAGCATGAAGTGAGACTGAGCCTGAAGAAGGCTCAAGTAGTAGTGATGATGAAGGATGTCAAATTCTTGATAAATATGAAGGAAGGAGAATGCCCATAGCTAAATAAGGTATTTAATTTTGATTTCATTGATTTTTTGATTTGATTGATTTGGTCTTTTGACTTCAAGCCATACTTTGTTACCTATGCAATAAAATTTTTATTTTAAATTAGGAATTCAAGCTCTTCTTTACAAAAATCATTCTTTGTCTAAAGCTAATAATGAACTACATGAAAACATGATCAAGCTTCTAATATAATCATTTGTATTAGTTTGTTGGAGAGTGAGAATAATTCTCTTAAAGGAAAACTTCGAGATTCTCTTATAGAGAACATGTGACTCATTTCTGTGCTCAACAAATTTAAAGAGGAATTTGATTGCTTGAATTGTATAAGTAATCATCTAAACAACATCTTGATATATATATATATATATATATATAAGATTTAAGAAACTTGGTATTATAGTTTACTAATCAAGGATATCTCCCTTCCAAGAAGTATGGTGTAATTTCTATATTTGAGGTGTGAAAATGAGGAGAATGCTTATTGTTATACTGTTACCTCACAATAGAAGAAAAATTACTCATGTTCTAACAGAGTATTTTTTTGATGTATTTAGTTCTACCTCTATTCTTAAAAGTAAGAGGATATAAAATAAATATGAATGATTTTATTATGGCAATGTTGGACACTTTATGATTTTATTTTTCATTTACATCTGTAATTCCCAACCACATTGAAATAAGTAAAAGAAAGAAGTAAAGTGCAAAAAAATAAAACATAGCACAACACATAATAATAGAAAAGCACACCACAAAAGACACCAAAACTATAGTGATTATCTAAAATTTGGGTACACCCACTCTTCTACCACTTTTGTAGGAACACTATCCCAGTGCTTGAGTACTTAGATAAGGAGGCTATCAAAACCAACAACTAGATCTTTTGATAAGGAGATCTTGAACCAAGGACTAAGTATTTTGATAAGAAGATTAATTCTCAGAACCATTGAATGAATCCTTTGAAGAAGGATTCTAAAAACCCTTTACTCAATAATAATGGAATAGAAAAGTAAGAGAAAAGAAGAATGAATTGAATAAATATCTTCAAGATGAGTCCTCTCTCAACAAGAATCTAAGGACTGTTGGCACTAAGTGTTCTAGATCCCTTTAATATGATTAACGCTTGCTTAGGAAACAGTTGTAGGGGTTATAAGCCTTGGATACAAAGAGAGTAATCTATTCTTATTATAGCAGCAGTAGCAGGGAAGAAAGAAGAGCAAGATGATGAAGGTTGATGTCGAATTGTATAAATATTATGGGTCACTATGTATTCTGCATATTTTTCTATGATATGAGTATATCCTTCTTTAAATAATTTGAATCTGTCCTCTTTATAGAAAATTTCTTCAGAAAGAATAAAATTATATTCTTCTAATTCTGCTTCAGTAAATCTCGAAGTATGCTTCAAAATTCTTCTAACTTCTTCAATTTTGGCTTTCTTTTTGAAGTGGACCTTGCTTGAGATAGAGTTGAAAGTTCAAGCATAGGAGTCTCTTCCCATGTTTTGGATTCTTCAACTTTTTATTAGAGTATGCCATCCCACAAAAGCTCCTCTTAAGATGTCGGCTCCCCCTGAGCAAAAAAAAAATCATCATCCTAGTCTTAGGCTCTAGAATAGATAAAAGTAATTTGGACTCAATATCTGCCCCCTCTGAAATATACAGAGAGCCATGGAGTCGGATAGATCATTGAGACTATACTGTAATATTATAATCTTATGTGAGCAATCTTATGAAAATATTAGAAAATATTTAGTGAACTCTGTAACTAGGTATGTCAGGACTTTGTCAAGACCTCTCCTAATTTCTGATTCCGTCAGCATTGCCTGCATTTGAGTACCTGCAAAAGCACTTGATAACTAGGAAAGAAAGAGAACAAGAAAATAGAATGCATGTAAGATGAAGAGTTTTGATGATGTATTAACTTATAACTAAAGCCCAATATATATCGATGATACATAAAGATTTAAGGCAGAAGGCGACGCACTTTAGGAAATAATCGACATCAAGGATCAGTGGTTGATCTTCTTATTTCTACAAGGACATGGGAGATCAAGAAGGAGCTACGACACAAGCTGAAAAACAATACTTTATTCCGTGCTCCAGGATAGTTATAGGTTGTTCTATCTTAATAGAAGATCAAATCTGAAGTTGAAAATTTTTACCGTCTTCGGTTGTAATCTAAACAAACAATATTGCCAGAACTTTTTGTTCTGAGTTATAAGGCCTGTATACTTGAGTGTAGGGCTGTACTCCCAACCTGAGTTATAGGGCTTCTTGATAGGACTGAGGTAGGTGACTTGAAGGGTCTTTGAGTTGTAGGAGTATATCTTACTCTGAGTTGTAGGGCAGTGACCTGAGGTAGGGTTTGGAGAAAACCTGAGAGATCCTGAGGGATCTGTATTGTAAGCTCTTTAAGCTGAGTTTTGAGAAGGTTGACTTATCCAACACACTATTAGAAAGGTGGTGAGAGAAAGTGGATGTACCCTGACCTTGGGAAACCACTATAAAATTTGTGTATGCTTTCTATGTTGTTTAATTGAGACTAAATAGTAGAATAAAAACAAAACAACCTATTCACCCCTCTCTAGGTGATTTAGACTATTACCTAGTTAACTATTAAGTGTTATCAAAGGGAGGTTGGTAAAAAAAACTTAATAGTCTTACCAGATCTTATGAGGGGTAGTCAAATAAAATTTCAAGATGTCTTCTGTAGAGGCTCATAAGGAGATGACCTCTACAAAGTTGCCTATATGCAAAAAGGGGACCTTTGACATATGAAAGAAAAGGGCCAGGCTATTTATGGAAGCCTCTTACCCTAGGATTTAAAACACAGTTCAGGAGGGGCCTTTTATCACCCAAAAGGCCTCCACCATTGACCCAATCCTGAGAGTGCCCAATACCTATACTGAAATGACCAGGGATGAAGCAGCGCTAGCTACTATGGATAAAAGAGCAAAAATATCATAGTAAGTGTTATTGATGATTCCACTTTCCAGAACTTGGTGAATTATAAGACAGCCATGGAGATTTGGGAGACATTGTCTAACACCCTGAAAATCATAATCGAACCGGTCGCGTCCTAAGAAAATTTTCGGTGCTAAAATAAGGGTACACGGCATGGGATACGGGCGTGTCCAAGGTCATGTATTTCTCTGTGTTGGCCGGCTGTGTCCAGTGAGGGACACGATAGGAAACACAGCTTTGAATAGTGCTGACACGGGCGTGTCAGGGGTGATACGGGCGTGTCTTTACCCGTATCACTACCCGTGTCACGCTCGGGTTAAAAACTGGGCTGTGCCGACTGAAGTACATGGCCGTGGTACACGGGCGTGTACTAGTCGACACGGGTGTGTACTGGTCCACACGAGCGTGTTAATACCCATTTCTACCAAGGGGCGTGACGGTTGGCGTGGCGATTAATTGTGACACGACCCTAGGTCACGGGCGTGTCGTGAACCGACACGGGCGTGACAGGTTGAGACACGGGCGTGTATTGACCCGTGTCATTTTCTGCGCTCGACGATCGTGCCTATATCGAGGAACACGGCCTGATAAATGACCATGTGCAAGGCCATGTTCGGCCAAGGAATGAAAAATTTTAGGCAAATCCGAGCTGTTCGTTTTCTTTAAAGAAGATCTGACAGTTCAGGTGATATCCTACTGATCTAAATCCGGGATTAGGAGGTTTATTCCTCATTTTACTTAATCCATTCTCTTTCTAAAAGAGTTAGAGAGAGGAGAGAGCAAGGAGGAAGGAGGAGGAATCTGGCCGCCGGCGGAGCATCGGAGCACCGAATCGAGAACCGATACCAGATCCGCGAAGGAAATTGCCTTGCGAAGCTTTCCATCCTGATAGTTTCCCATGGCATAAAAGCGAACTTCAAGGGTAACGATTCTCAACTTGGACATGTGAATTCCTCTTCCTTTCTGCATGGGAAACCCGCTCTCGCGAGTGTGCGATGAGTGCACGGTGTTCATTGGGGTAGATGTGAATAGTCCCCCTTGTGTTGCATATAGAGTCTGGAATCGAAGTACGGATATAGGCATTGTGTGTGAAGCCTACCCGGACGTGTTGGCTTGGATCTGCGATGTTGCATATTGTATGGATTGCTGGAGAAGACTCCGTGCTATGTGTTTTTCAGGTTTCTACACGGTAGATTGCAGTAGGGATCCATGGGGATTAACTCCAAGGCGCATCCGGAACATTGAGCGGAAACGTTGTTCTGCTAACTTGGCGGCTGGGGATCCAGCCTTGTGCATAACTAGGTCATGTGATGATTGAGAATGTATTAGGATCCGGGAGAAGCTTGGCCTGCGCGTACTGTAACGGTCCAGGCCCGCCAACCCGCGGGACCTAGCTGGCACCGCCGGCCCACCAGTAGTCCAGACCCGGGCCCACTACTGGCAGTAAGCCTATCACATTCAAGCCTGCAGGCCAATGCACCCCAACCCCTCTCCATCCAGGCGGGTTGTTGGTGGCCGTAGCCCCCCTTTGATGAGGTAAACTCGATAGTCAAGCCCGCACTACGGGGACTTCCCAGGAGGTCACCCATCCCAATACTACTCCAGCCTGAGCACGCTTAACTATGGAGTTCTTTCAACTCTCATCACCAACTGAGCTGCAGCTCAATTGGTGATGAGAGTTGAAAGAACTCCATAGTTAAGCGTGCTCAGGCTGGAGTAGTATTGGGATGGGTGACCTCCTGGGAAGTCCCCGTAGTGCGGGCTTGACTATCGAGTTTACCTCATCAAAGGGGGGCTACGGCCACCAACAACCCGCCTGGATGGAGAGGGGTTGGGGTGCATTGGCCTGCAGGCTTGAATGTGATAGGCTTACTGCCAGTAGTGGGCCCGGGTCTGGACTACTGGTGGGCCGGCGGTGCCAGCTGGGTCCCGCGGGTTGGCGGGCCTGGACTGTTACAAAAAGTGCACTTTTTATTGTAACGACCCTAGCCGATCCAACGTGGCAGTGCCACGGCTCCGCTCTAGGCGTCGCTACCGGGCTGCAGCCCAAGCACCCCAACCCCTCTCCCTCCCCAGGCAGGTTGTTGGTGGCCACAGCCTCCCTTTGATGAGCGAACTCGACAGTTAAGTTGGGCTGTACGGGGACTTCCCAAGAGGTCACCCATCCCAGTACTACTCTTGCCCAAGCACGCTTAACTATGGAGTTCTTTCAACCTTCATCACCAATTGAGCTCAACTTAACTGGCGAGAGTAGTACTGGGATGGGTGACCTCCTGGGAAGTCCCCGTACAGCCCAACTTAACTGTCGAGTTCGCTCATCAAAGGGAGGCTGTGGCCACCAACAACCTGCCTGGGGAGGGAGAGGGGTTGGGGTGCTTGGGCTGCAGCCCGGTAGCGACGCCTAGAGCGGAGCCGTGGCACTGCCACGTTGGATCGGCTAGGGTCGTTACAATAAAAAGTGCACTTTTTGTAACGGTCCAGGCCCGCCAACCCGCGGGACCCAGCTGGCACCGCCGGCCCACCAGTAGTGGGCCCGGGTCTGGACTGCCCCCCTTAAATGAGTCAAACTCGATAGTCAAGCCCGCACTACGGGAACTTCCCAGGAGGTCACCCATCCCAGTACTACTCCAGCCCGAGCACGCTTAACTATGGAGTTCTTTCAACTCTCATCACCAAGTGAGCTGCAGCTCACTTGGTGATGAGAGTTGAAAGAACTCCATAGTTAAGCGTGCTCGGGCTGGAGTAGTACTGGGATGGGTGACCTCCTGGGAAGTCCCCGTAGTGCGGGCTTGACTATCGAGTTTGACTCATCTAAGGGGGGCTACGGCCACCAACAACCCGCCTGGATGGAGAGGGGTTGGGGTGCATTGGCCTGCAGGCTTGATGTGATAGGCTGACTACCAGTAGTGGGCCCGGGTCTGGACTCTGGTAGGCCGGCGGTGCCAGCTGGGTCCCGCGGGGTTGGCGGGCCTGGACCGTTATAAAAAGTGCACTTTTTATTGTAACGACCCTAGCCGATCCAACGTGGCAGTGCCACGGCTCCGCTCTAGGCGTCGCTACCGGGCTGCAGCCCAAGCACCCCAACCCCTCTCCCTCCACAGGCGGGTTGTTGGTGGCCACAGCCTCCCTTTGATGAGCGAACTCGACAGTTAAGTTGGGCCGTACGGGGACTTCCCAGGAGGTCACCCATCCCAGTACTACTCTCGCCCAAGCACGCTTAACTATGGAGTTCTTTCAACCTTCATCACCAATTGAGCTGTGGACTTAGGGTTTGAGCAGGGCATCAGTTTTAGTCAAATCTAGGTCCTCCCCAAAAATCAGAATTTTTGGGGAACATTTTGCTATAGTTTTTACAAAAATACCCAAAAGTAAATAAATGTGATTTTTGGCATTCTGTCACATATTTTCCTGTACCTTGCGGGCTAATGTTAGGCCCCATAGAAGAAGATTCATAAATAATGGTTAACATGAAAAATGTAGCCTGTTCTCCTAACTTTAATATGCCACCTTAAACTTGCATTTTGGCCAAGTAGTTTGTCCTGTATGGCTGTTTTCCTAGGACTGGTCATAGGCTAGGGCAGAAATTAAAAATGAAGCCCATGCCAAACTAGGTGTCCTCATGACCTGAAATATTTGTCATGTGCATGTTTAGGGCATATCTAGCCCCTGCCAAAAATTGGGAATTTTTGGGAAACAGTTTCCTATAGTTTTAATCAAAATGTCATAAATTAAATGAATGGAATAAATGGAGTGTTAGGTCTCCAAATGGCACCAAATTTTGGTGGCAAGTCCTCTGGGACATTGTTAGGGTCTGACAAAAATTTCAGCCCATTTGGACCTCTGCATGATGGGTTAACCCACTTACAAGTGTAGGCTAGTATTAGCCTTGGTGTGCCAATAGCAAGTTCTACTATAATGTGAATTTATTCTTTATGGAGCTTTTGCAGACCATGAAATTAATTCTAGAGGGTATTTAGGTCAAATTTAGTGCCTCAAAATTTTTATGGGATTTTTGGGATCAAAAATCCCATTATTTGGATTTTTGGAAATTATGGCTCTATTTGTAAATTAAAAAGAAAATTGGAATTAATTAGGTAAAAATCTTCAAATTTGGCCATGTTGTATAGTGGATCATAATTAACTAGGGGTAATTTTAATTTCTCTGTTTGAAGTCTTTTGAGGTAACATGACATGAAATGACCACTTTACCCCTATCCTTTCTATTTCATAAATCAATACAAATATGGGTCAGAAATATTTGTGAATATTTCCAGAGGTATATATAGGTATGAGACCACTGAATTATTTATTTCAGATTTTTTGAATGTACCTATAAATTTTAAATCATCATAATGGCATTTTGGTAATTATCCAATATAATGATTTGCAAGTTTATAACTTTGTTAAAACTGATGAAACTTGGTCAGTAGTATTATTTTGATGAATTAGATTCCCTGTAAATTTATTGGAATTTTTGTGATTAAATTTCATATACTTCATTTGAAAAGTAGTAATTATGATGGTTTATGAAAATTAATATTTAAATACATAAATTTGGGGAGAAATTATGAATTTTGGAAAATAGTGATGATTCATCATGATAATGATAAGATAACTATTTTGCATCATTAGGACTATGCAACAACATACTTCATGTGTTAAACGACCATAGAAAATATTTGGAGAAAATAAAATAAATATAAAAAATAATAGAGAAAATTATAAAAATTACCATGCACATTCTAGATGGTCATACCACCCTAGGATAAATATTTGGGGTCTATTGGTCCAAAGATTTGAAAGTTCGATTTCAGGGTGGTACAAGGTCATGGGGTGCGCATAGTAAAGGTATACTGTACAATAGGCCACCAGGAAATGAATCAATAATTGAGTTAGAGTCTAAGATCAGAAATATAACCCTGGGTGGCAGATGTTTTCTAGAGACGAGAGTAAAAGTGCAACCTTAGCCTACCTAAGAGGGGGATGACGGAAGACCGCCATTCCTTAACTCATACCTTAAGTCACTAGGTCACTCCACGTAACAGGAGAGAGAAAAAGGGGTTCTGGGTAGACATCAACTAAAGTAAATATCCTTGAGAAAGGGAGCTTTGGGATTCAGCCCATCGTAGCTCCTAGTGCCCCTGAGAGCCCTTCACCGGGAATACCTTGGGCAGTCCTGGGATTAACCTTAAGATACTAAGTATAATAATCGGTAGGCAAGAGTAGTCTAATAGGGTAAGTGAACTGGACATGTGTTCACTCGTGCCGGGTTGGAGGGACTTGGAGTCTTTTGACTACTTGCTCACCCGTGCCGAGTTGGAGAAAAGAGATTGACATATATACTCACCCGGGCAGGGTTGGAGGTTTTGTAGCACATACTCACCCGTGACGGGTTGGAGAAATTTGGGACAGGATGTCCTTTGAGCTGGAGGTTCAATATATAATACTTGCATGTGCATATACTAGTGGCGGGCCATGCGGTACTGGCCAGTCGTCACACCGACAGCAGTACGGTGGACCAGGCGGGTGCGAGGGTTAGAAGGACCGGTAGGATGTTTATACTGGAGTCTGGAGGACTTTTCCTAATAACGCGCACCCGGCCCAACAAGACTGACGGGTAGTCAGCAAAGTGGTACGCAGAGACTCTAGAGTGCACTGTCGGTGTATAGAGGCATACAAGAGAGGTCTAGGCCTGGTAGTGTGAATACCCGCCTAGAAGGCGGAGATGCCCGCTCCGCTGCTGCCGTAGCCACAACAGTAGTACCTGAGAGTGATGCTAGCTCTCGAAAAGTGGGAACTAAAGGTCTGTGATCACGGAGTCGTGTGTGTGTGTTGCACTGCATGTTCATATCATACCCACCATATAGATGCATATCATTAACCTTCATAACAACCTATGACACCTAATGTATAAGTGGTATGGGACGCTTATATATTAGGACCTGCTATACGATCCCTTAGCCTATAAGCTTGAGTGGGCAAGTTTATAGGTTGAGGTTACTTTCCTTTTATATATATATTTGCTTGTGACACCTGACACCCCATTGTATAAAATGATATGGGACATTTTATACAATGGGTTGTGGGCATATTGAGCAGAATATGTAACCAAGTAAGAAATGAAAGGTAACCTTCACTTATGCGGGTACACATAAGCAAGGGGTCTTCTGCAGGGCTCCCATTGTATAAAATGTCCCATATCATTTTATACAATGGGGTGTCAGGTGTCACAAGCAAATATATATATAAAAGGAAAGTAATCTCAACCTATAAACTTGCCCACTCAAGCTTATAGGCTAAGGGATCGTATAGCAGGTCCTAATGTATAAGCGTCCCATACCACTTATACATTAGGTGTCATAGGTTGTTATGAAGGTTAATGATATGCATCTATATGGTGGGTATGATATGAACATGCAGTGCAACACACACACACGACTCCGTGATCACAGACCTTTAGTTCCCACTTTTCGAGAGCTAGCATCACTCTCAGGTACTACCGTTGTGGCTACGGCAGCAGCGGAGCGGGCATCTCCGCCTTCTAGGCGGGTATTCACACTACCAGGCCTAGCCCTCTCTTGTACGCCTCTATACACCTACAGTGCACTCTAGAGTCTCTGCGTACCACTTTGCTGACTACCCGTTAGTCTTGTTGGGCCGGGTGCGCGTTATTAGGAAAAGTCCTCCAGACTCCAGTATAAACATCCTACCGGTCCTTCTAACCCTCGCACCCGCCTGGTCCACCGTACTGCTGTCGGTGTGACGACTGGCCAGTACCGCATGGCCCGCCACTAGTATATGCACATGCAAGTATTATATATTGAACCTCCAGCTCAAAGGACATCCTGTCCCAAATTTCTCCAACCCGTCACGGGTGAGTATGTGCTACAAAACCTCCAACCCTGGCCGGGTGAGTATATATGTCAATCTCTTTTCTCCAACTCGGCACGGGTGAGCAAGTAGTCAAAAGACTCCAAGTCCCTCCAACCCGGCACGAGTGAACACATGTCCAGTTCACTTACCCTATTAGACTACTCTTGCCTACCGATTATTATACTTAGTATCTTAAGGTTAATCCCAGGACTGCCCAAGGTATTCCCGGTGAAGGGCTCTCAGGGGCACTAGGAGCTACGATGGGCTGAATCCCAAAGCTCCCTTTCTCAAGGATATTTACTTTAGTTGATGTCTACCCAGAACCCCTTTTTCTCTCTCCTGTTACGTGGAGTGACCTAGTGACTTAAGGTATGAGTTAAGGAATGACGGTCTTCCGTCATCCCCCTCTTAGGTAGGCTAAGGTTGCACTTTTACTCTCGTCTCTAGAAAACATCTGCCACCCAGGGTTATATTTCTGATCTTAGACTCTAACTCAATTGTTGATTCATTTCCTGGTGGCCTATTGTACAGTATACCTTTACTATGCGCACCTCATGACCTTGTACCACCCTGAAATCGAACTTTCAAATCTTTGGACTAATAGACCCCAAATATTTATCCTAGGGTGGTATGACCATCTAGAATGTGCATGGTAATTTTTATAATTTTCTCTATTATTTTTTATATTTATTTTATTTTCTCCAAATATTTTCTATGGTCGTTTAACACATGAAGTATGTTGTTGCATAGTCCTAATGATGCAAAATAGTTATCTTATCATTATCATGATGAATAATCACTATTTTCCAAAATTCATAATTTCTCCCCAAATTTATGTATTTAAATATTAATTTTCATAAACCATCATAATTACTACTTTTCAAATGAAGTATATGAAATTTAATCACAAAAATTCCAATAAATTTACAGGGAATCTAATTCATCAAAATAATACTACTGACCAAGTTTCATCAGTTTTAACAAAGTTATAAACTTGCAAATCATTATATTGGATAATTACCAAAATGCCATTATGATGATTTAAAATTTATAGGTACATTCAAAAATTCTGAAATAAATAATTCAGTGGTCTCATACCTATATATACCTCTGGAAATATTCACAAATATTTCTGACCCATATTTGTATTGATTTATGAAATAGAAAGGATAGGGGTAAAGTGGTCATTTCATGTCATGTTACCTCAAAAGACTTCAAACAGAGAAATTAAAATTACCCCTAGTTAATTATGATCCACTATACAACATGGCCAAATTTGAAGATTTTTACCTAATTAATTCCAATTTTCTTTTTAATTTACAAATAGAGCCATAATTTCCAAAAATCCAAATAATGGGATTTTTGATCCCAAAAATCCCATAAAAATTTTGAGGGACTACATTTGACCTAAATACCCTCTAGAATTAATTTCATGGTCTGCAAAAGCTCCATAAAGAATAAATTCACATTATAGTAGAACTTGCTATTGGCACACCAAGGCTAATACTAGCCTACACTTGCAAGTGGGTTAACCCATCATGCAGAGGTCCAAATGGGCTGAAATTTTTGTCAGACCCTAACAATGTCCCAGAGGACTTGCCACCAAAATTTGGGGCCATTTGGAGACCTAACACTCCATTTATTCCATTCATTTAATTTATGACATTTTGATTAAAACTATAGGAAACTGTTTCCCAAAAATTCCCAATTTTTGGCAGGGGCTAGATATGCCCTAAACATGCACATGACAAAAATTTCAGGTCATGAGGACACCTGGTTTGGCATGGGCTTCATTTTTAATTTCTGCCCTAGCCTAGGACCAGTCCTAGGAAAACAGCCATACAGGACAAACTACTTGGCCAAAATGCAAGTTTAAGGTGGCATATTAAAGTTAGGAGAACAGGCTACATTTTTCATGTTAACCATTATTTATGAACTTCTTCTATAAGGCCTAAAATTAGCCCGCAAGGTACAGGAAAATATGTGACAGAATGCCAAAAATCATTATAGCACGAATCTTAAAGCAAAATGGAGGGCATCCGTTCATCTTCTCCAAACAGCCAAGGGCCGAGATTTGCCCGACCTGGAGCTCCTTCCAAGGTCATTTTCCGGCCACTCGGCCACCTCCCTGGCCGGCCACCACCACCACCACCTCCGTTGAGGTGAGGACTAACGTTTGGCGGCGACTTGGCCGCCGGAGGTGGCGGTTTCCGGCGAACTTGAACTCCATTAAAATCCAAAAATCCATGAAAATCTCACATTAGATCAGGCTCAATTGAGCCCGATGTCTCGCCTAATCGATCTAGAAAGCTAGTACGGGTAGAGGTGAGGCGAAACGGACCTTGATCGGAGCACGGCGGCGGCGGTGGCGGTGGTTGGCCATGGAATTTCTCCTCTCCGGCGAGCTTGCTCCCGAACCCGATTCTCCACCAAAAGCTTCGATCTAGGTATCGAATTCCACTCCTTTGGACCTTCTGAAGCTAATGGGAGGGTTAAAATGAGCTGATATTGGCTGTATAGTGAGTTGCCATTAAGGGGATTTCGGCCTCTACATTGGATTCTCCTCCAAGATGCCATGTGGCATGAAGCTTGCTGGAAATGGCTGGTAAATGCTGTTGGAGCTCAGAGGAGGGCTTGGGAAGAGAGGAGGAGGGCCACATGGCCTCCATCCCTTCATTTCCTCCTTTCTCTCTCTTCCTTTTCACAAAAATTCCAAAACTACCCCTTTGCATGTAATCTCTCTCCTCATTTTGGGGGTTAGGGGCTGTCCTTGTCCATTTGGGCTGGTCATGGGCCTTGGCTCATGGGCTTTGCCCATTGGGAATGGGCTTGGCCTTCACTTTTCTTCCTTTAGGCCATTTGTTGACTTGTTGACTTTTTAGGTTGACTTGGTCAACTTGATGAGTGGGCTGACCCCACTTGATGGTCATGGACTCCATGTCACCACCAAACATGGGTTGGGCCATGGTGATGGTCTTAGCCCACTAGGAATGGGTTAGGTCTTCATTTACCCTTATTTAGGCTTAAGGTTGACCAAGTTTGACTTTAGGGTTGACTTGGTCAAATGGGTGTGTGGGTTGACCCCACCTAGTGGTCATGAGGTCTAAATCATCACCCAACATGGCTTGGGTCATGGTGATGCCTTACTTGACCTAATTGGACCCAAGAGTGTAGGGTTTGACCCCTTTTAGGCCTAAGGTTGACCTGGGTCAACTATGGTCAAAGTGTTGACCTAGGGCATGACCTTGGGTCTACTTAGATTGCAATTAGGGTTAGGGCAGTGTGGTGAGGGTCATGGTGTGGCTAGGGTCCTTATTTAGTCATAGTTTGACTTGGTCCTATAGTGGGCCCCACCTTGTGACAACTCACCACCTAGGATCAAACCTAGCTAATTCCCCCCTGACTCACCATATGCCTAACCCAATCTAAGTTAAGGGGCCTAGAAGTAACATGGGATGTTACAAATCCTATAAACAAAACAAATAATTTCGTCCCCGAAATTTAAGTTCGAGTCTACGGGGTTCTTTTTGAGAATCATAAGAACTCATTAGAGGTAACAATCCTCTTCCGAATGCACTTTCCTCATATTTTGGGCTACTCATATTGTGAGGACATGTTTCCAAGTCCCTCGATATTTTTTAATCAAAATAAGCTTTAACCACTCATTGGATTGTAGTCTTACGACCCATAATCATCAAGTACTTGTAAATTAACAATTTCATAAGTAGGAATCTTTTCCATTCCGGTCCACCTAGGTTTTTATTTATAATTCAGCGAGAACTTATAATCACCCCAAGATATTCTATACATTAGATCAACATTATTATGTATAGCAGTAAATCAACTTCCGAGATCCTGATGTGATGAAAAGATCATTATTTCGTTTCTCCCAACTTCAAGACTCATCACATCTCTATCTAAGCAGTAACATATGGTTCGTAGTGTGTTCACCTTTCGAGCGTACATCAAGCGATCATTATGGATATTGATGTTCGTACCAGTGACTCTCGATCACTTTTCACATATAGTCTAATTCATGAATCCATGAGCGTATCTTTTCAGGTATGGTGAGATCCGACACAATTTTGATTTAGCAAAAAGGAACTTTTATTGAGCACCGATTACCTTGGTATATGCCCTTGATAGTCATGATCTATGAAATCTCCTATTGGCGATTATAATGTTACCACGTGTGTATCCTGGTTTTTAATGCTATCATGATCAAGGGTCATATATACATGTACAATCCTTGACTTGTTTTATACCTGAAGCATTTATTATCAATATGAACGTTGTAATGAGTTTTTGACTCTCAATTGTTTTTCATGTTCAGTCTAACCTATAAATTATAAGTGCTCATTTTTCAAAATTGAAGCACTTTAATTTCTTCATTGATCGAATCTTAATAAATGTCCAATTGTTCTCGAGTATTTCACCGTATCCGTGATAACAATCTAACATTGATTACTTCGTTGTCATGAATTTTCCTATGGTGATCATGATGTTATCAACATTCGTGACTTGGTTCTTGATGTAACCGCAACCAAGGGGTCATTCCTATGCGTATGCTACAACTTATCATCGGCCATATTCCAATTTGTTGAGTCGTTACCATTGTAAATGTCCTACCTTGACAATTTAAACCTTTACGTGCTTGAAGTTTCAATTCGGTATGCTCGTAGTAATTCTCTTATACATGTTCATATGGCCATCTTAATTGACAAGCATGGGTGAATACCCATCTAGAGTTATTATACTTACGAGGTTAGTTCAAGCATATGTAAACTTAATCCTCAAAAATTATTATGTCATGGTAGAGACTAACATATCCCTAAGTTCATGAGTTTTCATCACTTATATATTCCCAAAAGTACATACCTCGCACCACCTAACATAGGTAATGTTGAAACTTATTCGTTTCTTCGTGCGCAGGATATGCTGGTATTGTCTACTCACGATCAAGTTTTTCTGAATTGTTATAACATCCGTTCTAAAGATAATAATATATCCATAATCATGGGTTGATATCGAAATCCCGAACCTTTTGAGGGCGATTATTATTTCATCAAGTATTTTCATTTTGATTCCTGAGATCATCTGAGTCACATCCACGAGGTTATGCCTAGAGTATACATTTTCCAATCTAATATGTTTCTTCACCTGATTTTATGCTTGCTGGGGTCACTATACTCTCCTTGTTATGGATGTAATCGTGTGGATATTCCAGCATTTCCACTTCATGGACTCTCAAATAACAGTTGAGATTTACAATCATTCCTTCGTTTTATCTTGTCATTACTTTGTCACAATCTGTATGTTTCCAATTAATGGCCTGGGTATGTTACGTAGGTACGGGTAGTAGTGATCCTTCATTATGTTTATACTTCTTCCAAATTTAGTTGATTCTTCCTTGATTTAAATCTTTCTAGGGTTATGGTGCACCCATTGTTATAGACGTAATTATTCAGATATTTCGAATCCTCATTTTCCATTGGTTTCCCTTGCAGTACATCTGAGTCCCTTAACCACGCGTTACATTGATTGGGTTAAGGTGTTTAGAGTATCCTTGAAACATGCTTGTTGATGCGATAATCAAAATAAACCTTAATTGTTTGTACATCCTTCTACAACCCATACTTATTCTAATTCGGTCTTTTGAACGTGAATTTCTCTGATTTCACATGTATGCGTAAAAAGATTTATACCGTGTTTGTATTAAGGAAATCACGAGTGTTCATTAGACTACGATTTAAGTGGGTACTTAGACTCGAAATTGGGGAAAACCTCTTGAAGTCTTATACGGTATTCCCTAGTTTCAAGGTCATATGTATTTATCACTAAGCCGACATTTATGCAACTTTCACGGAACCAATTTCACTGTTCTACTTGTTCACTTACTCCAACGGTCTTGGAGTACTTATGAGAGTGAGAAGTCATTCTCGAAAGGTTCTACTTTCCTATTTCACTTGTGAATTTATTGCGTTCCTATCTTGTCGTCAATAGTCTATGCTACTTAAGATTAATAAATATGGTGAAGATCTTTGAGAGTCCTAACCTTCCGAGGACGATTGATCATCATACTGGTCATGTACATACAATTCTCATCTTTACTTGAACGATCTTTAAATAATCCAAGTTTTAAATCACTATGCTTGCGACACATTCTTAATGAGAAGACTTAGGAAAAATCGAGTTGTTATCAATAAGCCCTATAAACAAAAAGTTAAGCCCCCATATATTTTTGTTAAATTTTCCTTTGACTTTCACAATGCAGTCATCCTGTACATGCCATAATCCTTAGAGCTAATCATCCTTGACATGGATTTCCAATTCAATTGATATGTTATCTACCTTAGGCCTTCAAGGTTATCGTACGACAATCTATTCAAGGTCAACATGTGACCAAACTAGGAAGTGTCTCTTCTAAAATCTGAACTCTAATTCAACCTTGGATATTTATCATTGTGGTTGTCTTGACGTAATCAAGTCATCGGTACTAGGATTAAGCTTACGAGTACCCTACTAATCCACCATTAAGCTTATGCATCAATTCTTCTCGAGGTGGTCCTTATCAGTTTGAGTAAGAATTGGTAATATCATTCGATCTACGACTTAGGAACACCGAGGTTTAAGCCTTAAGTAGGGACTCTGACATTTAGATCTTTCTTTAATCGACTTGGCTATCCATGTACCGTAACTAATCTACACCTGAAGTCGATCTTTGGCCTAAGGTACGACACAAAATCCTCTTGGTAAGTCAAACTAGGGTGGTATCCTAGTTGGATTGGCCTAACTCATTGCTAATGGACTGGTTTATGTGGCTTTTTACACATGGGCACACCATTGCTTCCGCTGCATAGTTTGTCCGCAAACTAATGCTCGAGCAGGGTGTTCCAATGTTGTGGACTTTTGTTCTCATATGATCGTGTGTTCAAGTGATACCAGTTTGTAAGATCTTGTCTCCCCATTCCGAGGCTAACCCAGATCTTATGCCCAGAACCGCCGCCTTACGGTGACACTAACGCACGGGTTAGTCGACACCGCAAGACGCCGATTCTGCCGGCTAGTACGATCATAACCTGTCGGCCAATATGAGAATAAAAGAGTACAAAGCAGAGCAAAAATGGAGAAGTCCACAGCCACAGTACTAAACATATATATATATAACAAATGAAAAGTACAGGGTACAGTCCACAATGAGTACAATATAATGAGAGTAAAACAGGCTTATGCCCTGTACATCAAAATCAAGTCTCTCTCTCAACTAACAGCAGCGGAAATCTAAAATCTCACTCATCACACTTGTAGACGTGTGCTCCAGTAGTAGTAGCCGGTATCTGCCCCTCAAGTCCTGCCTCCTCGTCGTGCTGGTCCATCTCCTCGAGCTCCTAAAAATAGTCCTAGGAAAACAGCCATACAGGACAAACTACTTAGCCAAAATGCAAGTTTAAGGTGGCATATTAAAGTTAGGAGAACAGGCTACATTTTTCATGTTAACCATTATTTATGAATCTTCTTCTATGAGGCCTAAAATTAGCCCGCAAGGTACAGGAAAATATGTGACAGAATGCCAAAAATCATTATAGCACGAATCTTAAAGCAAAATGGAGGGCATCCGTTCATCTTCTCCAAACAGCCAAGGGCCGAGATTTGCCCGACCTGGAGCTCCTTCCAAGGTCATTTTCCGGCCACTCGGCCACCTCCCTGGCCGGCCACCACCACCACCACCTCCGTTGAGGTGAGGACTAACGTTTGGCGGCGACTTGGCCGCCGGAGGTGGCGGTTTCCGGCGAACTTGAACTCCATTAAAATCCAAAAATCCATGAAAATCTCACATTAGATCAGGCTCAATTGAGCCCGATGTCTCGCCTAATCGATCTAGAAAGCTAGTACGGGTAGAGGTGAGGCGAAACGGACCTTGATCGGAGCCCGGCGGCGGCGGTGGCGGTGGTTGGCCATGGAATTTCTCCTCTCCGGCGAGCTTGCTCCCGAACCCGATTCTCCACCAAAAGCTTCGATCTAGGTATTGAATTCCACTCCTTTGGACCTTCTGAAGCTAATGGGAGGGTTAAAATGAGCTGATATTGGCTGTATAGTGAGTTGCCATTAAGGGGATTTCGGCCTCTACATTGGATTCTCCTCCAAGATGCCATGTGGCATGAAGCTTGCTGGAAATGGCTGGTAAATGCTGTTGGAGCTCAGAGGAGGGCTTGGGAAGAGAGGAGGAGGGCCACATGGCCTCCATCCCTTCATTTCCTCCTTTCTCTCTCTTCCTTTTCACAAAAAATTCCAAAACTACCCCTTTGCATGTAATCTCTCTCCTCATTTTGGGGGTTAGGGGCTGTCCTTGTCCATTTGGGCAGGTCATGGGCCTTGGCTCATGGGCTTTGCCCATTGGGAATGGGCTTGGCCTTCACTTTTCTTCCTTTAGGCCATTTGTTGATTTGTTGACTTTTTAGGTTGACTTGGTCAACTTGATGAGTGGGCTGACCCCACTTGATGGTCATGGACTCCATGTCACCACCAAACATGGGTTGGGCCATGGTGATGGTCTTAGCCCACTAGGAATGGGTTAGGTCTTCATTTACCCTTATTTAGGCTTAAGGTTGACCAAGTGTGACTTTAGGGTTGACTTGGTCAAATGGGTGTGTGGGTTGACCCCACCTAGTGGTCATGAGGTCTAAATCATCACCCAACATGGCTTGGGTCATGGTGATGCCTTACTTGACCTAATTGGACCCAAGAGTGTAGGGTTTGACCCCTTTTAGGCCTAAGGTTGACCTGGGTCAACTATGGTCAAAGTGTTGACCTAGGGCATGACCTTGGGTCTACTTAGATTGCAATTAGGGTTAGGGCAGTGTGGTGAGGGTCATGGTGTGGCTAGGGTCCTTATTTAGTCATAGTTTGACTTGGTCTTATAGTGGGCCCCACCTTGTGACAACTCACCACCTAGGATCAAACCTAGCTAATTCCCCCCTGACTCACCATATGCCTAACCCAATCTAAGTTAAGGGGCCTAGAAGTAACATGGGATGTTACACGTACGTCTTAAAGTAACTAGGCGGAGTGAGCAATGGGCAAGTTGAAGCGGAACTGGACTATGTTGTTTGATGCTAGAGGCCCAAAAGTGGAACTGGTCGTTAGCATAGTCAGGAGTCCTAGAATGTGGTTAAAAAGACTAAAATGCTCACGATATTGCCATCCCGCGGATGGTGGTGAAGCCACGAAATTGACCAGATTCACCGATAATGTGCCCTGAATGCAGGGGGTGTTTGGCCGTGCGAGCCTACACTTGTGGCGAAGTATGTTTGCACTTTATTGTTTAGCTGGGCTAATGAAATGCAGGGAAGGAGCACCGCCGTCCCGAGTAAAGGGCGGGATCGTTATAATTTGGTCAGCTTTAGCTGACTATTGGTTTGTTTGCCACTGTATGGTGGAATGTTGCTTGCAGGTGCTGCAGAGCCAAGTACCAAATAGCGGGTTGAAGACCATGTTGCTGTGCTGGCCCTCAAAGGACAAAGTGAATTGTTATTTTATTTTTGTCATGTATGGCCGGCCTGCGAGCCGATGTATGTAAAATATTACCTTGTTAAGTGAACTTTTGTAAGGCCATAAGGCCAAGTACCTTTGGTGTATTTGCTATTTCATTCCTATAGTTGGAGGTGGACATTCATGATAGTTTTTATTCAATTATGGGTTCTTTCTAACTGTGGAAAAGGTTCCGCTAGAATGCTCTTAGTAAGGGCGAGTAGTTGTAGTTTATTTTTGATATTCTTATGTAACCCTTCTGAGTGTTCGTGGTATATGGCATCGGGTTCAAACTGAACCTTCTGTTATATACCATACGACGGATGAGGGTGTTACAATTTGGTATCAGACTAAGGTGTCAGTCTTCTTTCTTTGAATTCGTGGGCGAATTCTCTTAAGGGGAGGTGAGCACATGTATGTGTGTCATTGTTATAACATAAAAGAACCCATAAATGTCCACTTAGGAATGAAAAATACACTTGTTTTGAGAAACCTGAGTGTTCCAATGATTGCTTTTAGCAATCTGTTCGTCGCCTAATCAAGGGTTTATGCTGCTATATGTAACTAAGAGTGGTACTGGGCAATCAGAACGTCCGCAAACGGCGGAAAGTAGTGCACCAAATGACGTGCCTACAACACCTCCTTCAGCAAAAACAATCATATTGGTGGCTGAAGTAGTCTTTGCGATGATAAATGCCCAACCTATAAGGCAAGTGTAGCACACACCACCTATTAATGAGCAAGAACCGATTAAGGTGGCAGAGCCGGGAGTGGTAGAATTCTTTGCAATTGATCAAGTAGCACCAAGTAGAGCTACGGAGAAATAGCTCAAGCATGTAATGAGCTTTAATCCTCAGGTGTTCGACGGGATTGGAACGCCAACTGAAGCTGAGGACTGGCTCTCTACGATGAAGAGAGTCTTGACGGCCACAAAAAATGTGGAGTGGCAGAAGATTACCATAACGACCTTTCTATTGGCTGGTGAGGCGTGGCAGTGGTGGGATGAGTTGGAGGTTCATCTCTTAGTGGGAAGGCAACTTGCTGATGTGCATATGGAGGAATTCTCAAGGTTGTTCTTGGCCAGATACCTACCCTCTGCTCAGACGCTTGAGATAGAGAATCAGTACCTTGGTTTGACTCAGGGAGACAGAAGCGTGGATGAGTATCTCCACGAGTTTACACGGTTGGTTCGTTATGCTGGTGCGATGTTTATTGAGGAGGAGCGGAAGACCAACCGATTCTATGAGGGTCTACGTGGCTACCTACAACTACTCCTTGCTGGGCCTAAGGCGCAGGGCTTCCTAGCCTTGGTCAATTCGGCCCGGTCATTGGAAAAGGTCGTTAAGAAAGTATGAGAGAAGAAGGACCCAAGGGAAAAGAAGTCAGAGTTCAAAGTGCCGAATACAAAGTCGGATTTCCACAGATGGAACAAGAAGCTGAAGACTTTGAGCTTAACCCCTTCATCTGGTGCAACGGGGGCAACCATAAGTCGAGTCCCTGGAGCTTGCTACAACTGTGGAAAGATGAGGCATTTTGCTCGTGAATGTTGGAGCGGATGTGCAAAGTCCGAGAGGAAGCTTGGAGCATCTTATGAAGAAAAAGGGAAGGCGGTGGAGTCAACCGCATCCCATCATGTTCCAGCCCAACCTAGAGTTTATAATCTTGGTTTGCAAGAGTCCATAAAACAAGCTGACGTGGTGACAGGTATGAGTTAATATAGTATTTTAGCTTTATGTAGTTGTTACCTTTTACATGTTAGCTTATAAATGTTAGTGCTAGGCTTTGTGTTAATTTTCGATTGTCCAACAAGAGCCCTGTTTGATTCGGGAGCTTCGCATTCCATCTTGTCCGAAAGATTCGTATCGCGCATCGGAGTTCCTTCCTCGATGGCAAAGAACAAGTTGGATGTGTTGTTGCCCAATGGGTGATCAATGCGTGCGGATAGAATCTGTGTGGTAAAGATACGGATTGGGGATCAGAAGTTTGACTTGCAAGCGTCGGTACTGCCGTTAGTGGAATTTGACATAATCTTTGGTATGGACTGGCTCTCAGAGCAGCGAGCATGCATTGATTGCAACTGAAAGGAGGTTAAGTTGGGACTGAATACTGATCAGGAGACTACGTTTGTGGGCATGAAGGGGTCGAGCAAGATTTTGATGTCGTCTCTTCAGGTGATTAAGGCAGTTCGGTCTGGGGCAGAGCTGTTTGTCACATTAGTGCAGGCTTCAATGCCTAAACCTAGTGTTTGCAGTATTTTGGTTGTGTCCAAGTATCCTGATGTGTTCCCAGGCGATCTCCCTGGAGCCCCTCCTAAGCGGGAGATTGATTTTACAATTGAGCTGGTGCCGGGTGCCAAACCGGTGTCATGCTCTCTGTATTGGATAGCCCCTAAGGAGATGGCGGAGCTGAAGGTGCAACTGCAAGAGTTGTTGGAATAAGGGTATGTGCGTCCAAGTTCGTCACCTTGGAGCGCACCAGTCCTCTTCGTTAAGAAGAAGGATGGGAGCTTGCGACTTTGTATCGACTATTGGGAGTTGAACAAGCTTACGGAAAAGAATAAGTATCCGAACCCAAGGATTGACGATCTATTTGATCAGTTGGTTGGGTCAACAGTATATTCGAAGTTAGATCTGTAGTCCGGATACTACCAATTAAGGATAAGGGAAAGCGACATCCCAAAGACAACGTTCAGCACGCGGTTTGGGCATTACGAGTTCACGATCATGCCGTTTGGGTTTACCAATGCGCTATCCGTGTTTATGGATCTGATGAACAGGATGTTCAGAGAGTACCTAGACCGTTTAGTGATAGTATTTATCGACGATATCTTGGTGTACTCGTAGTGTATGGATGATCACTACAAGCATCTACATATGGTGTTAGAGACGTTGAGGAAGATCAGTTGTATGCTAAGTTCTCCAAGTGTGAGTTTTGGTTATCCTCGGTAGCGTTCCTTGGTCATATTGTTAGTGGAGAAGGGATAGCGGTGGATCTGATGAAGATAGTGGCAATACATGAGTGGCCTGGTTAACCCCGTGTTCGGCGGCTGGATCCAGACGGGAAAACAAGCCAACTCCGGCCCGCGCCAGTATAAGCAGGCGGATGGTCCCAGAGGAGCAGTTTGCTCTCTTAAAGGGCCTGAGAGGTCTTCTGGGCGAGTCGGCCCCAGCTCGCCTCTCCTAGGCAGGTCAGCACTGGTCCACCTCTCCTAGGCAGTTCAACCCCAAGTTGGCCTTAGCTCGCCTCTCCTAGGCGGGTCAGCCCTAGTATGCCTCTCCTAGGCGGGCCCGCCCCGAGTAACCCCTGGTCTGCCTCTCCTAGGCAAGACAGCCCCGAGTTGGCCCTGGCTCACCTCTCCTAGGAGGGTCAGCTCCGAGTCAGTCCCAGCTCGCCTCTCCTAGGCGGGTCAGTCTCAAGCCAGCCCCGGCTCGACTCTCCTAGGCAGGTCAGCCTGGGTCAGACCCAGCTCGCTCCCGCCCGGTGTGGTTGCAGGTTGACCCGGGGGTTAGGAAACCCCTTCCCTGTGGGGACCAGAGGCCGAATTATAAGGATGACCCTATAGGGGGTGCCAGTATCCGTCTAGAACAGCTAAGTTATGATGTTGGCAGACCCCGTTGGGCTGCACATAACTGTTCAGAACAGCGGGGGTTGGCTATTTGTTGGCCGTTTTCAGAAATCTATAAATAGGACCCAAGGGGTACCTCAGAGCACACACTTACTTGTCTTCTAGCCTGTTAGTGCTTTCTGAGGTACCTTAGCCTGACATTTGGTTAAGGAGAGGAAGCGCTCAGTGATCTTCCTGGTGTGTGGTGGGTCCTCCGCGTTGGGCCCTTGGGTAAGTCTGTTGGTTTCTTTCCTTGTCCTTTTGCTTATCCTTTTGCTTGCAGAAGAGAAGTAGGTGCACGATCACTGCTTCCCTAAGGGTGAACTCCACAGAGACCGGTTTTTTGGTTTCAACACATGCCAACCCTATGCCTCTGGGCACTCAACCTTTGAGGTCACCCAGTTAAGTTTGACCCGATGTCGATTGTGGGATATCACAATTATCTGCTCGCACACTTACCAAGATAGATTAATTCACCTTGCTTTGGCAAGCCCAAACTTCATCGATCGAGGCAAGAAGAGTGTCATCCATCAGAACGCATCTGAATACTTAACATTACATAAGGGACTTTTAAGATAATTGATTAACACTTAATCATGGTTAACAATTAACCAATGTGCACATGAACAAAATAAAACTTACAACATTCACATCCAAATACATCCCAGATGTGCACAAGAAAAATCATCAACACTTGATGAACTTGGCTAAATCTTAACATCTAGAACCCTTCTAAATCTTCAGATTTACACGCATTGGACATGAGCAACACAAACTCCACTTACACGGTAGACAAGCTCGTCTCTCTATATGAGATTCAAAATCTAACACACATGGTTTAACAAACAAACAAGAGGGACGATTACTATTAAGGAGTAACAAAGATATCACAAAGGAATCATATGTGTTCTTAGTGGGGTTCCAAGAATAGATATGGGCATTTAGAACACTTCTAAATTTCCAAATCTAAACAGAATAGATTTAGCAACTTCTGAAAAAAATGATCATCGCTCAACCTAACTCTGATACCACTGTTGGGTTTTTTTATACGACATAACACTTGTGCACAGCAAATGAAGGAATAAGAAAAGCCCAAAACAAATAGATCTTGCGATGAACATTGATCAAGAAGTAAAGTTCTGTAAATCAAAATTTACCTTTGCGAGATTGAGTCTCTACTCAACCAAGATGCTCCAAGGAAATCTGCGGACACAAGCTGCTGGAGTTCCGAGTGCAGAAATGTATCCACGCTTATACAGGTGATCCACACGAATGGGAAAACCCTTAGACTCTTTTCACACAGGATCTAGGTTGGAGGAAATCACTCTTCATATTCACAGGCTGCTAGATCTGCTCTAGAAGAGGCGGTGGCGACGGGCGCAAGAAATGGGCTGAGCGACAGCGACCAGATTGGTATTTTCGAAAACAATTTCCATCGGACCTTTCATCTCGGGTTTCGTACTTTCACTTCACGGCTATTGGCTTAGCACTTGTGTCCTGTAAAACCCTAGACATCTTCTATTTATACCCATAAGAATAAACAACAGAAAGTCGCCGCTCTCGGCAAACCCATGACAAATGGAATATAATTCATCGATTCAAACCTTGACTCGATAAATCGTCGAGTGGTTACATCGCACTCAACTCCTGGTAGTGGCCTCAGCAATTGACTCGACGAATTGTTTAGTAGACTCAACGCTCTCAACACCTCGAGGAATCAATAGTTGACCCGACAAAGAGTCGAGTGGTCCCGATGCTCTCAATGCCACGATGAATGAACACTTGATTCGATGAAGCTTTTAGTGGACCCAACGCAATCAACGCAAGACTCAACGAATCAACTATAACGCCCCCGATTTTTCTGTGTTTTGTTTGATCGCTGTTTGGCGTTACGATGACGCGTTTCTGGCCTTTTGCCATTGTTAGAGCGTGGTCTTAGCCCTTTAGGTTTCTTGAGTGGCCTATTTGAAGCCTGTTTGTAAGATTCCCTAGCTAGCCGGAGTCTGTTTTGGTTACTGGGCTGAGCCACTCAGGGAATGCTTGTACTTTGGCTTAGGAGGTGTTAGCCCGAGTGTTTGATCGTCAGATGTTGTTTTCGACTTCACCGTTATTTTCGTAGCTTGGGTCTTTAGCTATAGTGCATGTTTTGTCGAAATCTGAGATCGTTCATTTTCACGTCGTTTCGACGTTTGCTTGATTAGCTAGTGGCAGTTACTTTTGCTGTGCATGGCCTTGAGTGGCCGGGCTTGGTAGGGCTAGTGCCCTGTTTTTAGGCTAAGTGTTTAGCTGTTTCCATTTCATGTATATATATATATATATATGTTTAGATAACTAGCTAATGATTTTTGCTGTACAGTAATAGTTATATATTTATAAGCTTGGTTGGCTAAGTCGGTTCAGCTAGTGGCCGATTGTTTGCTTATGCTTATTATTTTATTAGCTTATTTGAGTGTGTGGAGGTCTTATTATAAGGCTCCAGCTGTTGTCTTCTTCACAATTTCCCGATCTAGCTTCAGCTTGTTAGCTTCAAGCGGAAGGAAGCAAGCGCGAGGCGGAGGAGCTGCAGCTTTGACCGCCGGATAGCTGTGGATTTAGGGCTTGTTTTGCTCGGGTAATAGTAGATTTGAGCTGCTCTCGCCGAGATCTTGCTTCCTAGGTATGTAATTTAGCTTTTTGGGTTGTCTATGGGAGCTAGGGTTCTAGTGGTTTCTTCTTCTTCTTCTCTAAAGCTCCAGGTTTTCCTTTTTAGGTAGCTGGAGGTGCAGGTGGCCGATTTTTTTTGCCCCGGTGTCGAGTTGGAGGTGCTGCTGCTTCATCTTGCCGGAGTTGAGGCAAGTGGCTCCTTGCCCTTGCCAAATTGTTTTTTTTCCTTCTTTTCCTTGTTAGCAGCAACAGTTCCTTGCTTCAGTCATTTTTATTCGGCTTTAGGAAATGTCCAAATCGAGCCTATTTAGTTTCTTTTTTTTCTTTCCTTTTGATTCTCGGTTTGGTGTCCTGGTAGCTTGCTAGAGTTAAAGCTTAGCTTAGTTCAGTGGTAGACTTAAGCTTAGGCTGCGATGTATTGGGTAAGAGGAGTGATAGAGAGAGTTGGAAATAATTTTCCAACTCTCTGGTTAGTAAGCGTTGAGTGGACTGGGGTCGGGATAGCTCCAGGTTTTCTGAATATTAGGCTAAGTCAAAAGCGTTGAGTGAATGTACCTCACTCAACGCCTAGACTGTTAGTCTTCTGGCGTTGAGTGTGGTGCCATCACTCAACGCCATGGTCGTTTTTGCGGCTAATTCATTTGGCATTGAGTGAGTCAGCCTCACTCAACTCCATGGCTGTTTTGGCGTTGAGTGTGGTGGACTAACTCAACGCCAAAGCCTATTTTTGCGGTTAAGTCATTTGGCATTGAGTTAGTCGACCTCACTCAACACGGTAGCTATTTTGGCGTTGAGTGTGGTGGACTCACTCAACGCCAAAGCCTATTTTTGGGGTTAAGTCATTTGGCATTGAGTGAGTCAAACTCACTCAACGTCGTGGCTATTTTGGCGTTGAGTGTGGTAGGCTCACTCAACGCCAAAGCCTATTACTGCGGTTAGGTTACTTGGCGTTGAGTGGGTGGACCTCACTCAACGCCGAAGCTGTTTGGCGTTGAGTGTGGTGAACCCACTCAACGCCATGGCTAGGCTTTTTGCGGCTATGTTCCTTGTGTTTAGTGGGTGACCCCACTCAACGCCGTGGTTAGTGCTTAGTGTTGAGTAACCCACTTAGCGTCGCGTCGAGTGAACTCGACGCTTTTGCCTTGGGGGGGATGTTTTCCTTTAGGACTGTTAGTATGGCTTCTTCCTTAGAGGGGGGTGTTGGGTGTTCGGGTAGTTTTTGCATGCCGAATCGTGGATTATGGCAGGTGGTGTGGTTTTGTGGGCTCTGTAAGGGGTGAATCGTGTGTGTTGAGTTATGGCCACCACCACCTAGGCTGTGTTGGGCTGGTATGGTTGGGTGTGTGGACCCTGTAGCTGCCACCGGTTGTTTTCACCCTGGAGTGTTTTTGGGTCTGGTTGATGGTGAGGGCTGTGCTGCCCACTCCGACCAAAGGTTTTCACCACGACCAATAATTCACAAAGATTAGGACTGTTAGTTCCTTTCCTTTTTAGTGGCTATTTCTTTTGGCATAGGCATGTCTTGGTGCTGTTGTAGGGGCTTAACAGAGCTTTTTGCTATTTAAGTTCACACTTGGTGTACTTTTACTGCTCTTTAGACAGTGTTTCTTCTTACTGTCATGCCTTTTCTTCTATTAATAACGTTTTGTTGCAGGGCTGGTAAACCCCTTCTTTTATTGTTCATGAATCTAATGCTCTACTTCCTTTGATTTTCTTTTACTTGCTGAGGTGTTGTTTTTTGAATGCCTCAGGTTCAGGTTGTCGCCAGTTAGATGGCTAGTGCTCTTGTGGAGCTTACTTGTGGCCTCCTGGGTAGCTGAGGTTGTTGTTCCTCATCTGGTGAGGTAGTTTTTCTTCCTTTCTGTATAGACATGCATACTCACTTGTGGGTTCGTGTCAGGTTGTTGACGCCCACTGGTGACTTACTTATGTTGCTGGGTATGAACTAAAACTACTACTTTTGCCTATTTGAGGTTGTTCACTTGTTTCTGGGAAGGTTTTATGCTACGCTGTATGTTAGGTATTTTTAAAACCCTAACATATTACTACATGTATCTCATGCACATCATGTTTACAAAACTAAAGCACTATTTTTCCTTAAGCATAAAGACTATCTTTTTATAAATACTACACCAACCTTAGAGTCGTGCATACCATGAGTCATCCCTCGGGGACACTTATGCTCCTTTAGGATATCAAAACAACTTAATAAAAGTATTTTCCGCTGCGAATGAATATATATTTTTATCATGGACTAGCTGATCCACTGTGCCGAGGGATACGACCATTAAATATAACTGGCTTTCTTTCATTATAAGCTATGGTTTTTCTAAAAATCTAAAGTCTGGAGTTTTGCCTGAACGTGTGCAGTTATCCCCTGCACTACGTGGCATCATAGGACATATTTTCTCTTGCTTTGATACGATTTATTCGTTGAGAAAGTGCGGGTTGTGACAGTTAGTATCAGAGGGAGGTTGCTTGACAATTGGTCGGGCAACCTTTCCCTTGTTAGCATTAGTGGTTTAGCGTCATATCATACACACACCGATATGTCATCAGTAAGTCTTGGCTGAAGCACGAACACTACACTCATAAGCATGAATAAAAGTATACGAGCCATATTATATAGTATGGGATGCATAATATGTGTTTGTATATGGATCCACCATAGGCGGTAACATTTGAGAGTTATGTAGTATGGGATGCATAACCTTACCACATGAATGCCCACTAACACATTTTCTTTTTTTTTCATTGCATGTAATGTTATGTAGTATGAGATGCATAACATTGCTATGCATACGATCGCTCATGGAATGCATTAGGGCTTTTTTTAGAATGCATAGCACAACATGCATAACATAACATTGCATAAGCACAACGTGCTAAGCTAAAGATTTGCATGATGACATATGTACACACATGGTTTTGAGTCAAAAGAAATACAAATTCATGCATTCATGGTCTAAGCACATGAGTTAGAATGGTGGTGATGAACCATCCTTGGTTAAGCATAACATCATTATTGTAAAAATCCCAGAGCAGGTTTAGCAGTTAGAGTTCATATTTAAGTATGTTTGTTTGTACCGGGTAGTTTTGTTCTAGCAGTTTGGCTAGGTTATAAGTCGTGCTAATAAGATTATAGTATGGAGAGGCGTCCTTCGACGAGATCGACTCCCCAATCTGAGGGTGAGTCTTCTGGAGCACAAAGCAAGGCGTTGATTGAAAGTCTGCGACAGAGTAATAAAGCCTTATCTAGGAAGTTGGTGGGTATGCAGACTCGAATCCAGTATCTGTTAGCAGTTGTGGCAGGACAGCCTTCGGGAGTGCCGGACCCTGCTGTAGGCGTAGCTGTTCCTGTTCCTCCTGCTCCCTTGGTACCTCCTGTTGTGCTGCCCCCGGATATGACATTCATATCACACTTCCAGCGACTTGGACCACCTACTTATGATGGGAAGGCAGACTTTATGGTTTTGGACGATTGACTCATAGCCATCAAGGAGATGTTCTCCTATTCTGGAGTTACTCCCGATCAGAGGATGATGATCACTGCCTATCAGCTAAAGGGATTGGCGAAGAGTTGGTGGCTGAGAGAGAAGGAGAGCTTGAAAGAGGGATTCTCTTGGGAGACCTTCAAGGAACTGTTGCTAAGGAAGTTTCTGCCTTTGGTCGAGCGCGACCGCCTGATGAATGATTTCCTACATTTGAAGCAAAGATAACTCACAGTTATTGAGTACGATATTGAGTTTAGCAAACTGAGTCGGTTTACCCCCGGCTTGGTAAGCTACGAGGCGGATCGAGTTAAGCGTTTTCTTGGTGGCCTGAGAAGTGATGTCCAACACATGGCAAGTGCTTATGGATCAACGAGCAATGCGGGAGTGGTGGAATCTACTTTAAAAGTTGAGGCAATTGAGAATGCAAAGCAAAGAAGGCAGCAAATGAGAAAAGATAAGAGGAAATCGGTTGAAGGAAAGAGCCCTCAGGTACCCGGTGCTGGCAGAAAGAAGAGCAAGGAGGTTTGTAGTTTCTGTGGCCGGTCAGGCCACCCCTTCGAGAGATGTTTTAAGAGGCTGGGAGCTCAGAAGAAGGAGCAGGTGCATGAGATTCAAGGCGCTCCAAGGAAAGATTTATTCTGTTCTGCGTGTAAGCGGCCAGGGCATGATGTTGCCCATTGCTGGGGAAAGGATAAGAGTAATGTAAGCGGTTGTTTTCTTTGCGGTCAAGAAGGTCACATCAAGGCTCAGTGCCCCCAGCTCCAGCCGGTGTTCCAGCTAGTGCCACTCCAGGCATTACCACCACCTCAGTGGGTGGACAAAGGCAAGGGATAGCTGAATGTAATTTCTTCAGAGGAAGCGCAGACTTCGACTCAGGTCATTTCATGTTAGATTTCTCCCTAGCCTAAATGTTTTGTTTCTAGTATAGCTTTAGCATTTGTTTTTTTAGTTGTGTATGCCATCTTATAGGAAGATTTAAGGTGAGCAACCGCTGGGCGCGTGTTCTTTTTGACTCTGGCGCTACCCACTCCTTTGTGGCTAGAGCCTTTGTGGAGCGTTATCGTTTGGGTCTAGAGCGAGTTAGTGATGCCTTTTGTGTCAAGTTTCCATCCGGTGATTTCGTGATTTCAGATCAGGGTATTCAGGATTGTCCGATTTTGTTGGGAGATTTTCTAGCGAAGGCAGATTTGAAGGTGATCGACCTAGAAGACTTCGATGTTATCTTAGGCATGGACTGGTTATCCAGTTATGTTGCAGTTATCCAGTGCAAGGGTAAGCGCTTGGATTTCATTAAGGACAACGATCAGCCTGGGAGTGTTTATGCTAATCCGCGCCAGGATGCTCCAATCATTTCTGCAGTATGTGTTCAGAAGTTGCTTGATTCCGGCTTCTTTGCCTGTTTGGTCTCTCTAGTAGGGATAGTTGTTAGTGTGCCGCGTTTGGAGGAGATTCTTGTGGTGTGTGACTTCTCTGATGTGTTTCCTGACGATCTTCCCGGTCTTCTATCCGATAAAGATGTCGAATTTGTTATAGATTTGGAGCCGGGTACGTGTCCTATTGCGAAGGTACAGTACCGGATGGCCCCGCGAGAGCTGGAAGAGTTGCGTATCAAGCTGGATGAGCTATTAGTGAAGGGTTTTATCAGGCCGAGCTCGTTGCCTTGGGGTGCCCCTATTATTTTTGTAAAGAAGAAAGACGGGTTGATGAGGCTTTGCATCGACTATAGAGAGTTGAACAAGGTTACTATTAAGAACAGGTACCCTTTGCCAAGGATTGACGACTTGTTTGATTAGTTGCGCGGAAGCGCGGTATTTTCCATGATTGATCTTCGTTCTGGCTACCATCAGCTCAGGATCCGTGAGTCAGACATTCCACGGGAAACTTTTCGATCCCGGTATGGGCATTTTCAATTTTTGGTCATGTCGTTTGGTTTGACCAACGCGCCCTCAGCTTTTATGGATTTGATGAACCGAGTGTTCAAGGATTTCCTGGATAAATTCGTGGTCATCTTTATTGATGATGTTCTTATTTATTCCCGCAATGCAGAGGAGCACGACCAACATCTGCATTTGGTTTTATCTGCCTTGAGGGACTATAAGCTATTCGCCAAGGTAAGCAAGTGCGAGTTTTGGTTGCCTCAGGTTGCATTTCTGGGCCACGTGGTGAATAAGAGTGGGATTTCAGTTGACCCATAAAAGATCGCTGCTGTGATGGCTTGGAGTAGGTCGGGCACACCCAAGGAGATTAGGAGCTTTCTAGGATTAGACGGCTATTACAGGAGATTCGTGGAGGGTTTTTCTACCCTGGCTGCAGCTTTGACTAGATTGACTCAGAAGAACACAGCTTTTGTCTGGAGCAAGGAGTACGAGGAAGCCTTCCTGGAGCTCAACGACAGATTGTGCAGTGCCCCTGTTTTGACCCTACCCACGGAAGGCTTGGATTATGATGTTTATGTTGATGCATCGCATGTTGGGCTTGGATGCGTGTTGATGCAAGTCGGGAAAGTGATTACGTACGGGTCGAGGCAACTGAAAACTCATGAGAGGAATTACCCTACGCATGATTTAGAGTTTGCTGCCGTGATTTATGCGTTGAAATTGTGGAGACATCTGCTTTATGGCGCGAAGTGCAAGATTTTTACTGATCACAAGAGTTAAAAGTACGTCTTCACCAAGAAGGAATTGAATCTGCGCCAGTGGCGATGGTTAGAGTATGTGGCCGACTACGATGTTGAGATCCGGTACTATCCGGGAAAGGCTAATGTGGTGGCCGATACCCTGAGTCGGAAGACGAGGAAGATTTTCAACCTCTCCGCCAAGATTTTAGTGGAAGAGTTTCTTTTGATGGATATTTCTATGGGGAGCTGCGACTTGCAGAATAGTTTGGTAGTAGCAGAGCCTTCCTAGATTGTGCTTACGAGGCTACATCAGAAGGATGATCTAGATCTTTTGCACTTGTATCTTAGGGCTGAGAAAGGGGAGTTGTCGTATTTCTCGATTGATGATGCAGGTACTTTGAAGTACCGAGGCAGATTTTGTATCCCCTCCGTTATGGATATTTGAGTTACGTTGTGGAGTGAAGCACATTGCTCTTATGTTGCTTACCACCCAACATCTACCAAGATGTATCATAATTTAAAGCAGATTGCCTAGCAGTATGGGATGAAGGGAGACATAGCCAGATTTGTTTTTGAGTGCCACACTTGCAAGCGTGTGAAAGCCGATCATGGAAGGCCTGGTGGAAAGCTAACTCCCTTGGAGATTCCGACTTGGAAGTGGGAGAGCATCTCGATGGATTTCATTACAGGCTTACCGAGATCTCCTAGGGTGCATGATTCAGTTAGGGTGATCATGGACAGATGGATGAAGTGTGCTCACTTCGTACCGTTTAAGATCGACTATCCGATGAGGAAGATAGCTGAGCTGTATTTGAATGAGGTCATCCGGTTGCACGGTGTGCCAGTCCGCATTATTTCAGACTGAGACTCCATGTTTACATCTCGCTTCTGGAAGAGCCTGCAAGAGGATTTGGGTACGGATTTGAGATATTCTACTGCTTACCACCCGTAGACTATTGGCCAGACAAAGCGAGTCAATCAGATAGTGGAGGACATGATCCGATGCTGTATTCTAGACCACAGAGGAGCGTGGGATGAGCATTTGTGGCTTATGGAGTTTGCGTATAACAACAGTTATCAAGAAAGCTTGCAAATGGCTCCTTTTGAAGCATTGTATAGGAGGCGCTGCAGGACTCCCTTGTTTTGGGCTGAGGTTGGCGAGGGGCCGTTGTTTGGTCCAGATGTGCCCGAAGAGATGGAAACTGCTGTGAAGCTGATTAGGGAGAAGCTCCGGATAGCCCAGGAGCGATATGAGAAGAACGCCAACCGGCGTAGATTTGATTTGGTTTTTGCTGTGGGGGACTTGTATTTCTAAAGGTTTCCCTGATGGTTGGGATCAAGAGGTTTGGCAAGAACAGTAAGTTGGACCCGAGGTACGTGGGGCCGTTTATGATTGTTGAGCGGGTTGGTGTATCAGCTTACAGGTTGGAGTTGCCTGCAAATTTTCCTGGCGTGCATGACGTCTTTCACGTCAGTTAGCTACAGAAATGTGTGCATAGTGGAAGGCAGGTTTTGGATTCTGTGCCTCAGTTGGAGCCGAATCTTTCTTATGTGGAAATGCCTATCCATATTTTGGATGCTCAGGATCGCGTGTTGCGGAGGAAAACCATTCTTATGGTTAAGATTTTGTGGAGGAACCAGGATGTGGAAAGCGCGACTTGGGAGCTAGAGTCGGCAATGAGGAAGGCTTACCCTCTTCTGTTTCCCTAACCTTATGCCTGGTATGTTTTGTGATTTTTTTTATAGCTCTGGCTTAGCTATTTCTTTTTCCTTCTTGATATGAGTGTGTTATGTGTAAAGTTTCGAGGCAAAACTTTCTTTTAGGGGGGGTGGCTGTAACGCCCCCGGTTTTTCTGAGTTTTGTTTGATCGTTGTTTGGCGTTACGATGATGCGTTTCTGGCCTTTTGCCGTCGTTAGAGTGTGGTCTTAGCTCTTTAGGTTTCTTGAGTGGCCTATTTGTAGCCTGTTTACAAGATTCCCCAGCTAGCCGGAGTCTGTTTTGGTGACTCGGCTGAGCCACTCAGGGAATACTTGTACTTTGGCTTGGGAGGTGTTAGCCCGCGTGTTTGATCATCGGATGTTGTTTTTGACTTTGTCGTTGTTTTCGTAGCTTGGGTGTTTAGCTACGGTGCGAGTTTTGTCGAAATCCGAGATCGTTCGTTTTCGCATCGTTTTGACGTTTGCTTGATTAGCTAGTGGTAGTTGCTTTTGCTGTGCATGGCCTTGAGTGGACGAGCTCTGTAGGGCTGGTGCCCTATTTTTAGGATAAGTGTTTAGTTGTTTTCATTTCATGTATATATATATATATATTTAGATAACTAGCTAATGATTTTTGCTGTACAGTAATAGTTATATATTTATAAGCTTGGTTGGCTAAGTTGGTTCAGCTAGTGGCCGATTGTTTGCTTTTGCTTATTATTTTATTAGCTTATTTGAGTGAGTAGAGGTCTTATTATAAGGCTCCAACTGTTCTCTTCTTCCCCATTTCCCGAGCTAGCTTTAGCTTGTTAGCTTCCACCGGAAGGAAGCAAGTGGGAGGCAGAGGAGCTGTATCTTTGACCGTCGGATAGCTGTGGATTTAGGGCTTGTTTCGCTCGGGTAACAGCAGATTTTAGCTGCTCTCGCCGAGATCTTGCTTCCTAGGTATGTAATTTAGCTTTTTGGGCTGTCTATGGGAGCTAGGGTTCCGGTGGTTTCTTCTTCTTCTTCTCTAAAGCTCCAGGTTTTCCTCTTTAGGCAGCTGGAGGTGCAGGTGGCCGATTTTTTTTTTGCTGCCGATGTCGAGTTGGAGGTGCTGCTGCTTCATCTTGCCGGAGTTGAGGCAAGTGGCTCCTTGCCCTTGCCAAATTGTTTTTTTCCTTCTTTTTCTTGTTAGCAGCAACAGTTCCTTGCTTCAACCATTTTTATTCGGCTTTAGGAAATGTCCAGATCGAGCCTATTTAGTTTTTTTCTTTCCTCTTGATTCTCAGTTCGGTGTCCTGGTAGCTTGCTGGAGTTAAAGCATAGATTAGTTTAGTGGTAGACTTAAGCTTAGGCTGCTGTGTATTGGGTAGGAGGAGTGATAGAGAGAGTTGGAAATAATTTTCCAACTCTCTGGTTAATAAGCATTGAGTGGGCTGGGGTCGGGATAACTCCAGGTTTTCTAAATATTAGGCTAAGTAAAAAGCGTAGAGTGAGTGTACCTCACTCAACACCTAGACTGTTAGGCTTCTGGCGTTGAGTGTGGTGCCCTCACTCAACGCCATGGTCATTTTTGCGGCTAAGTCATTTGGCGTTGAGTGAGTTGACCTCACTCAACGTCGTGGCTATTTTGGCATTGAGTGTGGTGGACTCACTCAAAGCCAAAGCCTATTTTTGCGATTAAGTCATTTGGCGTTGAGTGAGTCGACCTCACTCAACGCCGTGGCTATTTTTGCATTGAGTGTGGTGGACTCACTCAACGCCAAAGCCTGTTTTGCGGTTAAGTCATTTGGAATTGAGTGAGTCGACCTCACTCAACACCGTAGTTGTTATGGAGTTGAGTGTGGTAGGCTCACTCAACGCCAAAGCCTATTGATGCGGTTAGGTTACTTGGCGTTGAGTGGGTAGACCTCACTCAACGCCGAAGCTGTTTGGCGTTGAGTGTGGTGAACCCACTCAATGCCATGGCTAGGCTTTTTGCGGCTATGTTCCTTTCGTTGAGTGGGTGACCCTACTCAACGCCATGGTAAGTGCTTGTTGTTGAGTAACCCACTCAGCGCCGCGTCGAGTGAACTCGATGCTTTTGCCTTGGGGGGGGGTGTTTTCCTTTAGGACTGTTAGTATGGCTTCTTCCTTGGGGGGGGGGGGGGGTGTTCGGTGTTCGGCTAGTTTTTGCATGCTGACTCGTGGATTATGGCAGGTGGTGTGGTTTTGTGGGCTCTGTAAGGGGTGAATCGTGTGTGCTGAGTTGTGTACACCAACACCTAGGCCGTGTTGGGCTGGTATAGTTGGGTGTGTGGAACCTATAGCTGCCACCAGTTGTTTTAACCCTGGAGTGTTTTTGGGTATGGTTGATGGTGAGGGCTGTGCCGCCCACTCTGACCCAAGGTTTTCACCACGGCCAATAATTCACAAAGATTAGGACTCTTAGTTCCTTTCCTTTTTAGTGGCTATTTCTTTTGGCATAGGTATGCCTTGGTGCTGCTGTAGGGGCTTAGCAGAGCATGTTGCTATTTATGTTCACACTTGGTGTACTTTTTCTGCCCTTTGGACAGTGTTTCTTCTTACTGCCATGCCTTTTCTTCTACTGATAACGTTTTGTTGCAGGGCTTGTAAACCCCTTCTTTTATTGCTCATGAATCTAATGCTCCACTTCCTTTGATTTTTACTTGCTGAGGTGTTTTTTTGAATGCGTCAGGTTCAGGTTGTAGCCTGTTAGACGGCTAGTGCTCTTGTGGAGCTTGTTTGTGGCCTCCTGGGTAGCTGAGGTTGTTGTTCCTCATCTGGTGAGGTAGTTTTTCTTCCTTTTTGTATAGACATGCATACTCACCAGTGGGTTTGTATCAGGTTGATGCCAACTGGTGGCTTACTTATGTTGCTGGGTATGAACTAAAACTGCAACTTTTGCCTATTTGAGGTTGTTCACCTTTTTTTGGGAAGGTTTTATACTAGGCTGCATGTTAGGTATTTTTAAAACCCTAACATATTACTACATGTATCTCATGCACATCATGTTTACAAAACTAAAGCACTATTTTTCCTTAAGCGTAAAGACTATCTTTATATATATACTACACCTACCTTAGAGTCGTGCATACCATGAGTCGTCCCTCGGGGACACTTATGCACCTTTAGGATGTTAAAACAACTTAATTAAAGTATTTTCTGCTGCGAATGAATATTTTTTTTTATTGTGGACTAGCTGATCCACTGTGCCGAGGGATACGGCCATTAAATATAACTGGCTTTCTTTCATAATAAGCTATGCTTTTTCTAAAAATCAAAAGTCTTGAGTTTTGCCTGAACGAGTACAATTATCCCCTGCACTACGTGGCATCACAACACGTATTTTCTCTTGCTCTGATACGATTTAATCGTCGAGAAAGTGCGGGTTGTGACATCAACATTTCACTTGACGAATCGTCGAGTGGTCTCGACGCACTCAATGCCTAACTCGATGAATCAACACTTGACTCGACGAATCGTCGAATGGTCTCGATGCACTCAACGCTTGCATGTCCTTGGTCTGAACACACTCAACACCAAGGAGTGTGTTCTCAACACACTCAATTCCTGCTAGTACTTGTTCCTCCACTCATCACATGAGTAAGACCAACATAATCCATTCTTCCAAATTCCCCAAACGCTCTTATGTACGACCCTGATAGGCTCATATTGCGTTGGCAGTGAGACTACATGCTTGATCACTTCCAGATCACAGTGGTAACAACAATAGTAGCTCTGTGTTCTCGAAGATTGACCTTCATTCAGGCTACCATCCGTTGAAGATCCGTGAGTCAAACGTTTCGCGAACTGCTTTTCTTTCCCAATATGTGCATTTTGAGTTCTTGGTAATGTCTTTTAGATTCACGAATGAACCCTCTACGTTTATGGATATGATGAATAGAGTATTCAAGGATTTTTTAGACCATTTTGTTTTCGTTTAGATCGATGATGTTCTAGTGTATTCTAGAAGAGCTAAGGAGTATGCTTTGCATTTGCGCTTAGTATTGTCTACTATAAGAGAGGACCAATTGAATGCAAAGTTGAGCAAATATGAATTTTGCCTTTCTCAAGTGTCTTTCCTGGGTCACGTTATGAACAAAGATGGAATTTTTGTGGACCAAACAAAGATAGCTATTATTTTGGATTGGAAGAGGGCTACATTGCATAAGGAGGTACGAAGTTTCTTAGGGTTGGCAGGTTACTATAGAAGATTTGTGCAAGGATTTTCAGTGTTGTCAACACCTTTGACCAAACTTATGCAGAAGAAAGTAGCATTTATTTAGAGCGATTCCTATGAAGAAGCTTTTCAGGAGTTGAATAAGAGATTATGCATTGCTCATGTTTTGACTTTACCTACCAAAGGAGTGGAGTATATTGTTTATGTGGATGCATCACAAGTTGTACTATGGTGTTTCTTAATGCTATAAGGAAAGGTGATCTCGTATGGATAGAGATAATTGAAGGTTCATGAAAGAAACTACCCTACAGATAACCTGGAGTTTGCAGCAGTCATTTATTCCCTAAAGTTATGGAGACATCTTTTGTACGAGATCTCATGTAATATTTATACGGATCACATAAGTCTGAAATATGTTTTCACTTTGAAAGAGCTGAATTTATGTTAGCACAGATGGTTAGAGTATATTACGGACTATGGGGTTAATATCCTTTATCACCTAGGCAAGGCTAATGTGGTGGTCAATACCTTGAGCAGAAAAGCCGCGCATGTCTTTGGTCTTTTTGTGCAATATTTGGAGGAGTTCTTTTTTATGAATATAATGGTAGGGAGTAACACTGTGCCCACTAGCCTTGAAGTTGAAAAGCCTTCATGGATTACACTTACAAGGTTACACTAAAAAGATGATCCAGATTTATAGTATATTCGGAGTAAAGATAAAAGGGTAGAACTACCAGACTTCTCTATAGATGGTGACAGTACCTTAAAGTATCAAGGTAGATATTGTATTCCCGTTGTTGAGGAGATTCAGGCAAACATTTGTGATGAAGCACATGGTTCTAGTATTGCCTATCATCCTGGTTCTATAAAGATGTACCGGGATTTGAAGAAGATTGTTTGGTGGTCAGGTATGAAGAATGATGTCGTAAAGTTTATATCAGAATGCTATACCTGTCAGCGTGTTAAGGTAGATCATAGAAGACTTGGAGGTCAGTTGACACCTTTGGATATTCCAAGCTGGAAGTGGGAAGGTTTATTTATAGATTTCATTACCGGTTTGCCAAGGCCGCCCTGAGGGCATGATACTGTGTGGGTTATTGTCGACCGATTGCTGAAGTGTGCCCACTTCATACCTTTCAAGATTGATTATTCCATGGAGAAAACAACAGAGCTTTATTTGATTGAGGTCATCAAATTGCATGGTGTGCCATTGAGTATTTGTAAAATCAGGATTCCAGATATATGTCTTGTTTTTGGAGAAGCTGTAGGGAGCTTTGGGCACTAACCTTAGGTATTCTACCACTTATCATCCACAAACTAATGGTCAAATAGAGAGAGTGAATCAAATTTTGGAAGATATGAGTAGATGTTATATTATGGACCACGGTGGAGCTTGGGACAAGCGTCTTGGACTTATGGAGTTTTCTTACAACAAAAGTTATCAGGAGTGTTTGCAGATGGAGCCCTTTGATGATTTGTATGGGAGGCATTGTTGAACTCCCTTGTTCTGGGCTGAGGTTGGTGAGAGACTGTTGTTAGGTCTAGAAGCCTTAGAAGAGATGAGAATTATTGTGTCACATATTCGTGAGATGATTTGTGTGACTCAAGAGCGTTATGAAAGGTATGCGAATTTATCGGTGAATGGTTTATCTGGAGTTCATAGTTGGAGACATGACTTTCTTTAAAGTTTCTCTGATGCCAAGTGTTAAGAGATTTGAAAGCAACCACAAGTTTGATCCCAGGTATGTGGGACCTTTCCAGATTATTGAGCGCAACGGAGTGTCTGCTTATAGGCTGGAATTGTCTGCTACTTTCCATGGTGTTCATAATGTGTTTCATGTGAGCTAATTGTGAAAGTGTGTGCCTAGTGATTGTCATGTACTTGACTCTGTGCCCCAGTTGCAACCCAATATTTCTTATATCAAAGAGCTTGTCTGTATTATAGAGACGTAGGATTGAGTGTTGCGAAGAAATACGATTCTTATGGTTAAGGTTCTTTGGCGAAATCAGGACGTCAGTAGTGCGACTTGGGAATTAGAATCTTCCATGAAGGAATCTCATCCATATCTTTCTCCTAGCTTTCTTCGGTTAGTATTTCTATCCGGTAAAATATTAATTTGTCCTTTTTATCTCTTAGGTTTGGATTATGTTTCAAGTTTCGGGACGAAACTTCCATTAAGGGGGTGGTTGTAACGCCCCTAATTTTTTGATGATTATTTCAATCTTCTTTTGGCATAATAGTGACATAACGACATTACGTTAATGCGAGATTAGCTGTGCGTCGCCGTTAGTGCATTTTCATGACTGTTTGGTCAAGTCAACTGAATTTCAAGCTTGTTGGAGTGTAGATTTGTCTGTGTTTAGAAATTAAACTAACTAATTTTAATCATGATTGCCAAGTTTCATTGCCAAAATCTGTGAAAATAAATCGTAACTCGTTATCGGCATGTCGAACTCTTATTTCGACTTCGTCGTTGGATTTATAGGACCGGTATTTACCTTCAGTGCAAATTTCATTGAAAACCATGTTGGACTTAGTCTAAATCATAAAATAAAAGGTTAAGACCATTTATATATCATATTATATAAAAAAATATACATAAAATTCCATTATAAAGTCGATCAACTTTTAGATGCAGGTTTTCTGATTTTGTCTTCCTATTCAACCAAACCAGAGTCGTGAGAGAGAGAGGAAGAGGCGTTCTTCCGGGAGCTTTCTGACGCCCGCAACGAGAGCTCTACTGTACGGAATCTTTGTAAGAGGATAAATTGGGAAAGCTCTATTCGAGATCTACGCGTGTGCTGTGAGTATTTTTTGGTTTTGTTGATTTTTTGTGTTGGAGTGAGTAGCCCTAACCTTTCTTTTCGTCCAATCATTTCAAAAATTTGTTGTCATGATTTTCTATCGGTCGATCCTTGATGCTTAGTGCTTAGGAGGCCAGCAATCAGAGGATTTGAGGCAAGTGGTGGACTATCACTCTTGCTTTGTTTTTTCCAGTTCCTCTTATTCTTTTCTTTAAAATTCCGAGACAAGTGATATTGATTTTGTATTTCCTAGTGTTGGTCATTTTCGGTGATAATGTCGTTCGCTTATCTTTAGTTAGAATTTATCAAGTAGTTAAGTAAAATTCATTCAGAAGACACGTATAATTCATCGAATATTCAAATGAAATTCATTGAGTAGTTACTTGAGGTTTATCGAGTTTGTCGAGAAGTCCGCTGAGTGTGTCGAGTAGTTAAGTCAATTCGTCGAGTAGTTAGGTCAATTCATCGATTAGTTAGATCAATTCGTTGAATAGCTAAGTAAATTTGTCGAGTAGTTAAGTCAATTCGTCAAGTATTTAAGTCAATTTGTCGAGTATTTAAGTCATTCGTCGAGTAATTAAGTCAATTTGTCAAGTGGTCAAGCCGAATTCATCGAGTGGTTCATCAAATTCGTCGACTATTCTGGTAAGATTCATCGTGTTGTTATGACAATTCGTCGGGTGAACACGCCAAATCAACGGATGGTCTCGACGATTTTGCTATAAGGACTATTTTTACTTCGAAATTCTGGGTTTTCCTTGCATCATCATGGTGATCCGAAGTCAAGTCTTGTGTGGTGCCAAATTTTGGTTATGATGTTTATGGGCTATTGGTTGGGTTGGAATAGATAACCACCACCATAGTTCTTGTTTGTGAATCATTGCACCCAGTGGTTTTTTTATGGACTGGTGGTTGGATCAGAATAGATTAACACCACCACACTACCTTTTGGATGTTTTAGTCTGATGGTTTGTAAGACCCCCCCTCCCAGAACACAAGACACGACCGAGTGGAGACTTATGCCCAGAACAGCCGCCTTGTGGTAACGCTAACACATGGGTCGACCGTTACTACAAGATGCCTATCCTGGCGGCTAAAACCAATATCATCCATGCCAACCCAACATAAAGAAAAGTACAGAAGTCAAAATCCACAAAAGTATATAAGTCTAAACAAAGTTCATCAATAATAAGAAGACACAACACTTATTATAATATCAGAGTACACAAAATTTGCCCAAATGGGCTACAATAATGAGTCTCTCAAAAAGTCACATCCGTAACTGACGGAAGCGAAGGTAACGTCGAATCAAGCCCTGTCACTCGGGCCTAGCTGCCCTCCTACAAAACATGCTGCTACTTCGACTCCATTCGATAGATGTCCTAATCATAGCAACCATTAGTCATAAAGACTAAGTGTCTATCTCATCCTCTCACCCCGATGTCTCTTAGGCAGCGAGCGGGAGAAAGAAGAATATATATATATATGTAAGTAGTAGTACCAGCAGGTGGTGAATCTATATATCATGATTAGTAATAGCAGCAATGTATAACATTATTATCAACATTCTATTCTAGAAATTCTAATCAAATCATAACAATCCATTAAAATATAAATCTGCAACAGGAAAATAACTTAACTTATAAAAATGCTCATACATATTTATAAGTTAAGGATCGGCTTAATAGTATACTAACTCATCATATAAGAGTGCCCATACAAAATTATATGATAAGGATATATGCGGTGTAATGTAATGTTATGAATGCAATATGATGACTCACCCATGCTCACACACACACAATACTATGTCGACACAGATGTGTAGTTTCCACTTTTCGAGCAGGTAGCTAATTTACAACCCCGTATCTGGCGAGTGGGGTTAGTAGGGGCAAGATCAGGCTAACCTAGCCCAAATCCCGAGCGAGTTGGGCCCTTGGCGTCTAGTCCATTCGGCGCCCCCCAGCCAGGGGCGATGAAATCAGTCAGCGCCCAGCTCCTGGCGCCGAGTTCAGTTGGCGCCCAACCCCTGGAGCCAAGCTCACTCGATGCAACCTACCCCGTTCAGCTCGCAAGGGTTTGTCGAGTCCAGGTCGACGGATTCAAGGCCGATCGTCGAGCTCAGCTCGGCGAACTTCTGGCCCGATCGCTGAACTCGCTGTAAGCGGTTAGGGCAGGCCAAGCTCATGGTCGCCAAGTGTCGAGCCAAGGCAGTGAGTACCAGCTCCATCCGGTACTCTCCGCCCTTGCTGAGTAGAGGCATTCGCCGGGCAACTCGCCCCTTCAGCTGTGATGTATTTTTAACATTTTGCCCCCGCTGGCCTGCCCATAGCCAGTTAAAATAGAGGAGTCTCGCTGTTGACAGACCCAGGTGGGCTGCACATAGCTGTTCAGAACAGCGGAGGTTGGCTATTTGTAGGCCATTTTTAGAAATCTATAAATAGGACCCAAGGGGTACCCTAGAAGGACCGCTTACTGGTCTTCTAGCCTGCTAGTGCTTCCTGAGGTACCTTAGCCCGACACTTGGTTAAGAAGGGGAATCACTCAGTGATCTTCTAGGTGTGTGGTGGGTCATCCTTGCCAAGCCCTTGGGTCCTTTGCCATCCCAGTTCCTTCTACCCAGCTTTCCAGCTCATAGAGGAGAAGTAGGAGTACGATTACCCCTTCCCCAAGGGTGAACTCCACAAGAGACCGATTTTTGGTTTCAACATTTTTGGTGCGGTGAGCGTGGATAGTGGTCAGCACAGAAAATCTTCAACGAGTTCAATGACTGGAGGAGAAGGGCAAGGATCAGATAGGACCGACACGCCGTGCCCTCCCCCTCTCGCGATAATGGGGATGCTCGAAGATTTCAGGCAGGAGGTACTCGGCCTGGTCCGATTTTCATTAAATGCGTGTGCCGAGTGCTCGACTCCGGCGATCCCAGTTCTCGCGGATCTCGTACTCGGCGAGGCTGCTCCCGTCCGGCGAGCATGGAAGGAGATCACCGAGGAAGTCCGGGGTGCCTAGATCCCCGAGCAAGTGCTCTTCCCAGGCTCGGGAGGCAGTGGCAGGTTTGGCGAGATTGGGGCACGAGACCCCCCAACTCGCCCAGTGGGGGGAGACAGCCCCTTCAGCGAGTTGGTCTCCTCTACACCAGTCCCTGATGGGTTCAGGGAGCCCGAGATGTCCTACAACACTGGGAAGGGTGACCCGGTCCAGCATGTCAAGTTGTTTAAGGACGTGGTCTCGATTCAATAAATGTCAGATGACATCAAGTGTAGAATCTTTGCCATCACTCTGAAGGAGAAGGTAAGGGAGTGGTTCCACCAGCTGCCGGCCAACTCCATCTACAGCTTCAAGGACTTAAGTCGGGGGTTCATATTGAGGTTCATAATCTCGAAGAGGAGGAAGAGGGAGTCGGAGTCCCTGTTCCGCATCAAGCAGGGGCTAACTAAGACCCTGGTGAGCTACGTCGATCGCTTCCAGGAGGAGGTCACCAAGGTTTAGGAGATGTCGGGGCACACTCTGATGATGGCCTTTACCTTGGGGTTGCAACAGGGTTTCTTCTGGATGGAGTTGAAGAGGATCCCATCCCTCTCCTACGAAGAGTTGATGGAGAGGGCGGCGAGAGAAGTCGGCAGGGAGGCGTCGAATCCGGAGTTTGATAGCTAGATGGTCTATGGAGGAGGAGAGGCCTAGTGGGGCTAGGAGCCAAGAGGAGAGGAGAGCTGAACCCCAGTAGAGGGAGCAGTAGCAGTAGCAGCAACAGCCTAAGTGGGGGCGTCAGGAGCCGAATCATCTTCTAGGGTGGAGGCAAGAATGGCAAGATCAGGGGGCGAGAAGAGGGTTCCATGGAGGGGACCATCTCCAGGGAGGCCAAGGCCAGTTTTATCCTCCGGGAGGGAGGCAGGTCTAGAGGCCGCCTCTTCCCGACCAGGAATAAGCTATGGCAATAACCATGAGGGAGAGAAGGGGGAGGCAAGGAAAAGGTGAAGGGAAGTCAGGGTGGAGCTGCCCTATTGCTACTTCCACTAGGAGGAAGGGCATGCAACGACCACGTGCACAGAGTTCCTCGAGCTACGAGGAAACGGGGAGCAACAATGGCAGTAGGAGCGTTAGGCGGTGTGGATCGAAGAGGTCCTGCCGCGCTCAGAGGAGGACCGGTGCGAGGACCGGGCGGATGTGGGGACCTGGGGAAGGATCAGGATGATCCACAGAGGGGCAGGTGTCGAGGCTTCCCGCAAGGCAAGCCTCCATACACTATACCGAAGGAGTGTCGCCTCCATGTCCCAGACCCCACTCTAGGAGGATAAGATCACCTTCTCGTGGAAGGATATGCCGGATCAAGAGGATCTGTTTTAAGATGCGCTGGTCATCCAGACAGCCATCGAAAATTTCACCATCGCCCGGATCCTCGTCGACAAAGGAAGCTCGGTCAACATCATCTTTAAGAAGGCATTCGACGCGATGAAGGTGGAGGCCAAGAGGGAGCTGGCCTCGGACGGACCCTTATTCGGGTTCTCGGGGGAGAGGAAGGAGGTAGAAGGTTGAGTGGGACTCCGTGTCACGCTGAGGGGCAATCCCGCACTTGCAAGTTCGTCATTGTGGACGCCCCTAGCAGGTACACTGCCATCTTTGGGAGGCCCCTGATCAGCTCCTTTCACTGCGTCCCCTCATCCATCCACCAGTGCTTGAAGTTTAACATCGAGGGGGTCCAGGTCCAGGTCTGCGGGGACCCTAAAATAGCAAGGGAGTGCTATATCACCGTCTTGAACTCCATCTCATAGTAGGAGGGTGCTGAGGAGATGGGGTAAAGGATGGAGGAGGCGGAGCTGTAGGCCGGCAAAGAGGATATGGAGGTAGAGGTGACCCACCCTCGGGAGGAGGAGGTGGAAGAAGTCTAGGAGCCGGCCGAGGCAATGGCCATGATAGAAGCTGAGGAGGTCCTCGCCCTAGGAGGGGGATGCTGAAGAATGGGGGGAGCAGTCTCGTTTGGAGGCGGTGGAAAAGGTGGTGGAGATGGAGGTTCTCACCCTCGGAGGAAGGGTGGAGAAGGTCCGCGTCAGTGGGGGGGCTGACCCCGGAGGCTCAGGGCAGGATACTGGAGTGCATCCGGAAGAATGTGGATGTCTTCGCCTGGAGTGCCATGGAGATGCCAGGGATCGATGCGTATGTGGCCTGCCATCGCCTCAACCTGGATCCGGAGGCTCTCCCCAACGAGCAGAAGAAGAGGTCCATGACTGACAAGTTGGCCGAGCCAATCCGAGAGGAGGTGGCCAAGCTCCTCGAGGCCGGCTTTGTATCCGAGATCCAATACCCCGGCTGAGTCTCCAATGTTGTAGTGGTTAAAAAAGGGGACGTCCGGTGGCATATGTGTGTAGATTTATCTTTGCTTAATAAATCATGCCCTAAGGATTGTTACCCCTTGCCTCGGGTTGACGCGCTGGTTGACTCAGCCGTCGGTTTCCCTGTAATGAGTTTCCTAGATGCATTTTCAGGTTATGATCAGATAAGGATGCACCCTCCCAACATCAAGGATGTCTCCTTCATCACAAGGGACGGGTACTACAGTTATAAAATGATGCCCTTTAGGCTAAAAAATGTAGAGGCAACCTATCAAAAAATGATGGACAGGGTCTTTCGGGAGAAGAAGGGAAGGAACCTGGAGGTGTATATAGACGACCTCATGATCAAGATCCTGGACGTCAACTCTAACCTCCGGGACTTAGAGGAGACTTTTGCTACTCTCCATGAGTACAAAATGAGGCTGAAACCCTTGAAGTGCATCTTCGGGGCAAGAAGGGGGAAGTTCCTTGGGAATCTTCTCACCCCTGCCGGTGTAGAGCCCAACCCTGACAAGGTGAGGGAGATTGTGGAGTTGGGGTCACCACGGAATGCTAAGAAAGTGCACGGTTGACGGGGAAGTTAGCAGGGTTGAGCAGGTTCCTCTCCCGGGCCGAGGAGAAGTGCTCTACCTTCTTCAAAACTCTGAGGGGAGGCCAGAAGTTCGAGTGGACCTCAGAGTGCGAGGAGGCATTCCATGCCTTGAAGAGGCAGCTGACTCAGGCCCCCTTGCTCCAAGGGCCAAAGGAGGGGGAGGACTTGTTCTTATATCTAGGGGTCAGAGTGGAGGCCCTGAGCTCCGTTTTGGTTTGGTAAGAGGGGAATAAGCAACTCCCGATTTACTATGTGAGTCGGGTCTGAGGAAGGCAGAGCTTCGGTATCCTATCCTAGAGAAGTTGGCCTTTGCTATCATAATTTCAGCCTGGAGGCTCCGACCCTTCTTCCAGGCACACTTAATCCGAGTGGTGACTGACCACCCCCTCCGCAGCATTTTCGAGGGGGTTGAGCACACAGGCCGGTTGGCCAAGTGGTCGGTAGAGTTGAGCGAATTTGACATCTCCTTTGTCCCTCGCCTTTCAATCAAGGCACAAGCAATGGACGACTTCCTGGCAAATTATGTGGTGGAAGTGGAGGAGGCAGAGCTCCACCACCCAGTCCCTTGGAGGGTGATGGTGGACGGCGCCTAAGAAGTATCACAGCGCCCTAGCCATTTATAGTATGGGGAATGGACCTGGTCAGACCCTTCCCCCAGGCCAGCAGCCAGAGAAGGTTTTTACTAGTAATCATCGATTATTTCTCCAAGTGGCTTGAAGTTAAGGCGTTGGCCAAGGTGACCTCCCAGGTCGTCAGAAACTTTGTATGTGGGGAGATCATCTGCCGTCATGGGTTGCCACAGGCCATTGTAACAGACAATGGCCCTCAGTTTTCCAGCGCCGAGTTCATCAGCTTTTGCGGGCAGCTCGCGATTGATCTCAGGTTCGCCTCGGTTCATCACGCCAGGAGTAATGGGTATGTGGAGGAGGCGAACAAGATCATTGTCAACCTCCTCAAAAAGAAAGTAGAGAACCTGAAAGGTAATTGGGTTGAGCAGCACCCCTCGGTCCTCTAGGCCCTCAGAACCATGCCAACACGGCCATTGGGGAGACCCCTTTCAAACTTTCCCATGGGTGCGAGGCGGTGCTCCCAATAGAGTTTGAGGTCCTGTTCGCCTATTTCTTTCTATATAGAGATGCCCGTAGGGGTGAGTCTCTGAAAGAGACGAAGGGTCGAGCGATAGAAACGCCTCGGGTGATCGAGGCAGGAGAAGGTAGGGAGGAATGGAGAGTCGAGAACGAAGAGGAGCTATGGCTCTCCCTTGACATGGTTGAAGAGCTGCGAGACCTCTCTCCCATTTGGCAAGAGAAAGTAAAGAGAAGAATGGACAAGTACTTTGACAAATACGTCAGAGTCAAACAATTTGAGGAAGGGGACTTGGTATTAAGAAAGGTGGATGCTGCAGGGAGGTCAGACGTAGTGGAGAAACTTAACCCTAATAGGGAAGGACCATGCATAGTGCAGGAGGTCTTGAAGTTAGGAGGGTATCGCCTTCGGAATGTGGAAGGCGAGACCTTAGGTATCACCTGGAGTGGTGACGACCTGAAGCTCTTTTACCCATGAGTCATGTAAGTTCTATTTTATGGAATAAAATTTCTCGAGATTCTTATGTTCATGACATGTTTTGTGCAAGTGGAAGAGTGAATCTGCCCCAGACCCCGAGCAGATCCTGCTGTGAGGCTCCCATTAAGCTGGCAGGGCTGGATGTAACTCGGAGGAGTCTTCCCAAGACCTCGTGCAAATCCCGCTGTCAGGCTCTCATCAAGCTGGAAGGGCTGGATGTCACTCGGAGGAGTCTGCCCCAGACCCCGAGCAAATTCCTCTATCAGGCTCTCATCAAGCTAGCAGGGCTAGATGTCACTTGGAGGAGTCTACCCCAGACCCCGAGCAGATCACGCTGTTAGGCCCTCATCAAGCTGGCAGGGCTTGATGTCACTCGGAGGAGTCTGCCCCAGAACCTGAGCAGATCCCGCTGTCAGTCTCTCATTAAGCTGGCAGGGCTGGATGTCACTCGGAGGAGTCTACCCCAGACCACAAGCAGATCCCGCTATCAGGCTCCCATCAAGCTGGCAGGGCTGGATATTACTCGAAGGAGTCTGCCCCAGACCCCGAGTAGATCCCGCTGTCAGGCTCCCCTCAAGCTGGCAGGTCTGGATGTCCCTCGGAGGAGTCTGCTCCGGACCCCGAGCAGATCCAACTATCAGGCTCCCATCAAGCTGGTAGGTCTGGATGTCACTCAGAGGAGTCTGCCCCAGACCCCGAGCAGATCCAGCTGTCAGGCTCTCATCAAGCTGGCAGGGCTGGATATCACTTAGAGGAGTCTGCCCCAGAGCCCAAGCAGATCCCGATGTAAGGCTCTCATCAAGCTGGTAGGGCTGGATGTCACTCGGAGGAGTTTGCCCTAGACCCCGAGCAGATCCCGCTTTCACGCTCCCATCAAGCTGGCATGGCTGGATGTCACTCGGAGGGGTCTACCCCAGACCCCGAGCAGATCCCGCTGTCAGGCTCTCATCAAGATGGCATGGCTTGACGCCACTCAGAGGATTCTGCTCCAGACACCGAGCAGATCCTATTGTCAGGCTCCCATCAAGCTGGCAGGGCTGGATGTCACTCGGAGGAGTCTTCCCAAGATCCCGAGCAGATCCCGGTATCAGGCTCTCATTAAGTTGGCAGGTCTTGATGTCACTCGAAGGAGTCTTCCATAGACCCCGAGCAGATACCGCTGTCTGGCTCTCACCTAGCTGGCAGGGCTGGATGTCACTCGAGGGGGTTCAACCTTCTCCAGGAATTATTCAAGAAGATTGCTTTCCTTAAGGTACGAGGGGAGAAGACCCTCATGGGCGAGATCATACTCCAGGCCCATCTCGGAAAAAAGAAGGCGAGCTTTCCTGAGCCTCCCATTGAGGGCGAGCTCCAACGAGGCACTCCACCCCCTTCAGTTTTACTTAGAAATATTTTGATGGTTTCGACTCGACATTGGCAAAGAGAAGGTTAACTCGCGCACGAGCTGGGTGGATACGACCCCAGCTCGGCAGGCCCATGTCTGGTTGACCTGGGGAAGGGGGAGCTCTCGGATTCCGCTCGCGAGTATGAGTCCTAAACATGCATTCTATCGTCAAGTCCTGTCCTAGCAAGATCCGCCAAAGGGGGAGGAAACTCGCGGGCGAAGGTAACACAAAAAGAAGAATTCAAAACAAAAAAGATAGAGAAATCTCACAAACATTTACAAATGATTTTCATTATTTAAATATCTGATTATAATGTCAAAACTTGCCTTCGCGAGGTTACAAAAGAGGGAGATGGAAAGAAAAGAAAGAACGAAAATCTGGCTCATCTCTCGCCCTCCTCCTCGGAGGTGCGGCCATCCTCGACCCCGCGCCCCTGGCTCTTGTCCATGTCCCCGAATAGCGAGGCGAAGAAGTCCTCCTTCTTTCCAGGCGGGCTCGGCAGGTATAGACCCAGCATGAGGTCACGAACCGCAAACTCCTCGCAGCCGTCCGCAAGTATCCCTATACCCCTCATGGCGTTCAGAAGGCACTCGGCAGACTCGATGGAGTTGATTCCCAGTCGCTCTTTGACCTCCTTCTCCCCAAAGATCCACGGTCTTCGTAAGGGGTAGGGGGACTCGCCACCACTCGCTGGGACAAGAAGCTCCGCCTGCCGAAGGAGCTCACTGTGAAGCCGCTGGTTCTGCTCCTTTAGCCGCTCCACCTCGTCCTCTAGCTGAGTAGAGCAAGCCTCCTGTTCAGCAGCTTGCGTCCCATGCTCGCCTGAGCGAGTTTCCTACTCGGCAAGGCGAACCCGTAGCAAGGCGACCTCCTCCTCCAACCTAGAGGCACGGTCCTGCAACTTGCGAGTGGCCTCAGCATCCTGTGAATAATCAAATAAGCACCAATTCCAAAAAATTTCCAAAGTAAAAATGGAAAGGGACGTCCGACACTTACCAACCCGCCTGCGGCTTTTGCGAGTAGATCTCGGCCATGCCGCACCGCCTCATTGCATCGGCGTCCTTATCCTTCAAGACGTAGCGCTCCTGCTCGGCCTTCGATAGGAGCCGGCTTAGGTTGAAGCCACGGCACACCATCATGTGGTACATCTCAAAGACCGCAAGTTGGCCCGCAGGCCCTCGCGACCCAGCTGGCGAGGGGTCATGTACCTGTAGGCCTCGACGCTGTCATGACCGTAAAGTTCGAAGCCAAGTTCGTAGGCGTGGCCGGTAGGATGATGGCGAGCACCCCAGGAAGGGTGGCGAGTAGAGATGGAGACCCGTTTGGTCGGCCCGTCCCACTTGATCATCGGCTCGCCGGGCGAATCCTTGCACCTCTCCCCCATGCCGAACAGGGGGTGTTCCTTGGGCAGGCCCAATTCGTGGGGCACCAGTCCTCCCGCATCCTTAGGGGAAGGAGGTTCGCACTCTCGGCAATCCCTCACCGATTAGTCCTTTAATGGGCTCTCCGGCGAGGGGTCAGGGGGGGTGGTGGTCTCGGGCAGGGACATGTACTTGGGGGACCACCTCTCCCCTAAAGAGACGACCTTGGTCCTCTTCTTCTTGCGGTCTAGAGGCCGGCAGGATGAGTCCGGCCCCCCGAGGACTAGCCGCTTCTTGCTGGAGGAGGGTAGGGACGTCACCGCATCGTCTCGGCAGACCCGAAAAGCCGCCCGCGCGAGCTGGAGATAGTCGGGGTAGAGCCTCGAGTCCGCAAAGGGCGGATTCTCGGGGATAAGCCATTCCCCTGTAAAAAAGACTTAATCAGATTTGTCAATGTTGTCTCTGCCGAGCTCGGCAAAAATGGAAGGGAATCTGAGTATACCTTCACCAGGGAGGACGAGTAGAAGGCAGTCGAGGCCTCGGCGGAGGTAGGCGACCTCGAATTCTTTGTGGAGGAAAAATTTGTGGAGGTTGACGTCGTTGCCCGAAACCGATGGGGGACGGTATACCTCCTCGGCCTTCTGTTAGGGCGAGAAGGGGACGTTGTCGAGATTGCCCTTAATGAAGACGATCTTGGTCATCTAGTTGTGATGCTTGTTCACAACCTCGCGGACTTTGATGAGGGTGCCGCCGAAGAAGGTGACCCTGTCGGTAGTCGCATTGTAAGAGAACAACTTGAGGAAGACCGTCAAGTTGAACTCTATCCGCTCGCGGCGGAGGTAGCAGACGAACGCGACCATCATGGCGATGGCGTTCGGGTTCAGTTGCGCGGGTACCGCACCATAATACTTTAGCATCTGGCAGATCTCCGGCTAGAGGGCCAGGCACAGCCCCATATCGAAATGCGAGAATGGGGAAGGCGAGTTCATCGGGGTAAAAAGAATTGATGGCCTCATGCTCGGTTGGAAGGCGAGTCGTGAAGCCGGTTGGGACGAAATCAGCCACGAATTCAGCGAGCTCCTCCGCCGTGGTGTTTCCCTCAAAAAAGCAGTGCTCGGCAAAATGTCGAGCACATTTGACCCTCCCGTCAGATTCGGGATTCCCTTTGCCCATGCTTGCCGAGATCGAGAAAATAAGCGACAGGGAACGCAAGCAAAGAGAAAGTACGGGGGTAATAAAGGCATGACAGGGGTTGGTGGGGAGGCCTATTTATGTAGGCAATAATGCCTACGCGATAGGTTTTACGAAATAACACGAGAACCTCTCAAAATCTCGCTTCTACACTCGCACAGAAACTCAAACGCAGCACACTCGTAGGCCAAGTTATCAGGTTAATACTAACCTACAGTAGCCACGCCGTTAAAAGATCGGACAATAGGCTATAGGTCGTTGTCCTCTCAAGCTAAAAGGACCCACCCGGTCCGATCGAGCAATAATTGTACCAAAAGGGATCTACCGAAAAGTTTTATTAGGAAAATTTTAGATCTCTCCCAACAAAAAGTACGGGGGCTTGACAAATCCTCTCGGAAAATATTCAAATAGGTTTAACGACAAAATACTATCGGAGAAATCAATAGAAAAATCTAGCGATTCCAAAGTCACACAAAAATGTCATCCACCACAAGAAAAATCTAGGATAAGAGAATCACACACAAAGTAGAGCGTATCGTTACCCAAATCGGAATAGATGATTCTGATTCACTCGTGGATCACTCTTCCGCGGTTCCACCGGAGTCACGCCAGATGGAGAGAAAATTCTTCCGCCTTCCTCACTTCATGCCGGATGGAAACACCTTGGTTGGTTCTTGCTTTGATGGGGCTGGTCGGTTTGTGTGCTTGAAGGAGCTGCTCGGGTGGAGGAGGGAGGTGGCTGCTCGGGTAAGGAGGAGGGGTGGCTGCTCAGGTGGAGAAGGGAGGTGGCTACTCGGGTTGTGGAGGAGGGGTGGAAGGAGGAAAAGGTTTGCTGGCCAAAACTTTAGAGAGAGAGGGAAGGGAGAGGGGTTGGCAGCTAGAGAGGAAAAGAGAGAGAAGAGAGAGAGAGACACATAAAGAAAGTTTAGGGTTTACATAATCTTCATTCAACTTTACCCTTAAGGAAACAATATATGCCTATATATAGGCTCAACACAAAAGGCTTGGCAATATGCATCCCAAATAAAATAAACGCTCATGTCTACATGCATCCCAAATAAAATAAACACTAAAGTCTACATGCAGCCCAAATAAAATAAAACACTCAATAGTTTTAATTATAGCATGATGAAACAAAATACAACCAAACTAATAAATAAAAATAAGTTCAACTAATAATTAGTCTTGCGCCGAGGGCGGAGATTGTAGCGACGCTCCGCATGGTCGCCATGTCACCGCAAGTCTTTCACTAGAAAGGGAGAAGGATCATCTGCGAGCATGTTGGCATCCTCTTCCACAAGTTGGGGGTCGCCGTCTCCATCACCTATTTATAGGGGGAGGAATTTGGGGCCATCCCATCTCGCATACCCCAGCTCGCCTATTCCAGCTTGCCTACTCGCTGACTCTACCTCACCGACTGCCGAGGACCAACCCTTCACTATAGCGAGATGAGACTGACGAGACGTCAACGGTTATCACTCAAACATATAAACAATAATGGAAAAATTGTCACAAGTTATTACAGATAGGATTCAAATAATGTCCAAAGAAGAAAATGAAAAGTCCCCCGGCACGCGAGGACCATGGGGAGCAGGGGGAGTACCGGTAGGCCCATCAGGGGGGCCATTTCTAGCTACACCGGTCTTGCGACCCTGTCGCGGCAGGATGCCGCGCGCGGAGCTCGCGGAGCCGACCCAGGTTCCGGTGGACTGATTGTAAGCTCTCTTGAATCTCTTCAAGAAGCAGGGACGAAGATGCCTCCTCCAACACCGGGCTGACTCCCGCCGTGACCGCCAACTGAGCGCACTCCCGTTGAAGCCTGAGGTTGTCCCTCCGTACCTCGTGGAACTCGCTCACAAACTTCTTGAGAACTAGCTGTTCTCTCGCCTTGACCGTTTAAGACCCTCCAACTCGGAATCTAGGAAGGCATCCAAGGTGCGTGGCGAAGGGAGAGGCGAGTACCGAATCTAGCATGCGGACTCATCGGCCTCCGAGTCCACGGTGAGGTCTGCACGAACAAATATGGGGTTGAGAAATAGGGGTGAGCATCACCAGGATTAAACAAAATTTGGGAAAGTTAAGAACCTACCGAGCACACCCCGCTCCTCCAGGCTGACGCGAGGAGAAGGACTACCCAGAACCTTGCCACAGCCATGGCGGAGAGCCTCTAAAGAAAGGAGAGCAAAGCTGGGGGTGGGGATGATCTCAGTTCCTTCCCATATAGATGGGGTGGCGAGATGCTGCTGAGAAGGAAGGCTAGTTGGCGACTTCGGCCTTTGGGAGTCCAACCAAGTGGTGCCGAAGCTGGGGAACGAGGCCCGCAAACGTGCGTCTGACGCCTGATTTGGTGGATTGTTAAGGGGGCTCTTAGCCCACGATGCAGACTTATCATCACTATGCCCCCGGTTGGCCTGGTCAGCGGGAGGAATGATGACATCCTTGTCTTGGGGGTGCGGCGTCGGCTGGGTGGAGGAATAAGCCCCATTATTTAGGGCCATCTTGAGCTCGTTATAGATGGGCTAAACAACTTTCAGAAGGGGCTTCGCCTTTTTTGCCGAGCTGAACTCGGCCAAGTTGTTAGGCGGGGCGCTGAGGTCAGTCAGGCCCGTGATGCGAGCTGCAGTCTATGCCCGGGATTATGCCACTCACACCAGGAACTCTTTGGGGAGCGGCATCTTAGCAAGGTTATGGTAAAGGGAAGGGCAAAGGTCAACCAAGTATGCAGGCGCATGTATATATAGCCGTCGGTGGGCCCCACCGAGAGATTCCATAAGAACTATCCACTCGTAGAATTCTGTGGGGTTGGATGTTTCTTTCCGAGTTTGTGCCAATCTCGCAAAGAGCGTGGATTGTGTACAACCCTGTATCCGGCGAGTGGGGTCAGCAGGGGCCAGATCAGCCAAACCTAGCCCAAATTCCGGTCGAGTTGGGCCCTGGGAGTCGAGACCATTCAGTGCCCCAAGCCAGGGGCGACGAGTTCAGTCAACGCCCAACCCCTAGCACCGAGTTCAGTTGGCGCCCAGCCCCTTGCACCAAGTTCACTCGATGCCCCCTACCTCGTTCAGCTCGCAAGGGTTCGTCAAGTCCAGGTCGACGGATTCCAGGCCAATCGTCGAGCTCAGCTCAGTGAACTTCTAGCCCGATCGCTGAACTCCTGGTAAGCTGGTAGGGCGGGCCGAGCTCATGCTCGCCTAGTGCCGAGCTAAGGTAGTGAGTACTAGCTCCATCCGGTACTCGCCGACCTTGCAGAGTAGAGGAATTCACAGGGCAACTCGCCCCTTCAGCTGTGATGTATTTTTACCATTTTGCCCCCGCTGGCCTGCCCATAGCAAGTTAAAATAGCGGAGTCTCGCTGTTGGCAGACCCAGGTGCATTGCACATAACTGTTAAGAACAACAGAGGTTGGCTATTTTAAGGCTATTTTCAGAAATCTATAAATAGGACCCAAGGGTACCTCAGAAGGCACGCTTACTAGTCTTCTAGCCTACTAGTGCTTCCTGAGGTACCTTAGCCCGACACTTGGTTAAGGAGGGGAAGCGCTCAGTGATCTTTCGGGTGTGTGGTGGGTCCTCCTTGCCGAGCCCTTGGGTCCTTTCCCATCCCTGTTCCTTCTTCCCAGCTTTCCAGCTCGTAGAGGATAAGTAGGAGTGCGATCACTCCTTCCCCAACCGTGAATTCCACAAGAGACCAATTTTGGGTTTCAACAGCTAACCTCTCAGGTGCCATCCATTGTGTCCAGACGGTGACAGTGAAATTGGCTTTCCACTACTAGGCGGGCATCCAGACTACCAAGCCTTTGCCTCCGTACGCCTCAATGCTAAGAACACAACATCAGAGCTCCCTGCATACTACGAATCAGAAGGGTTCTCAGGAAGATGTGCACCAAGAGCCTAGCCCAACAAGCCTATCATTGTGGCAAGGAAGGAGCCTATGGGAGCGTATCACCACAGGACCAAGCCCAACTGTCCACTTAGTATAGAAGGAGCCTCGTGAATGAGCACCGAGGACCAATCCCAACCACCCAAAGTCTATCTTTCAATGCCTGTTGGTGTGATGAATGGCAAGCCCGTAAACCTACCACACTATCCTTAACCCAGGATTATGACACTGCGTATCAACTCACCCACATGCAATTTCACATGGCCTTGCCATCAACCATCCAAGGGCTCCAACCAAGTCCATTTTCATCATTACCAATCTAGTGCTCAACAACACTCGAGGGCTCCACACTAAGTCCCTTACTATCATTAACAATCTAGTGCGGTCAAATACTCACGCAGTTACACCCTTTCACATTTCCGTGCTCCCAAGCACTGGAGGGTTCAACATCAACACAGGTGGCAAGCCACCTTGAACAACATACCAATCCCTCACTGCTACCCGTAGGGAGACACACTCTAAGCAGTGGACTATACAAATTATCCCGTCCAACACTAGAGATCACGATTCAATATATTTCATGGCCATGAGATTTACATCATCTAATTCCTTCCTTATAATCAAGCATTCACAAATAATTATGCGTTCATATATTTATCACAACAATATATTAACTCTTCTCGTATTCATCAAGGATGATATCATAAGTATAGATTACACATTCCATTATCAGGCACCACACCCTCTTTCAAAACTTGTATCATTTATCGGATTACAATTGTGCACATCCTTACCGGATTTCATAGGTAGCCATTTGTACAACCAAATCTCATCAAATAATTTGTTCACTAATTTCCCCAAACCATTCATTTAATTAAATTCATCCAAACCATTAGTTTATCTTGCCTACATATAACTAGTCTCATCCAAACCTCAACATCATCTTGCTATGTTTCTTCTACCTAGTCCAAAACCGGTTAGACACTAACCCGAAAATATTTTGCACATAAGTTGTTACCATACAACAACTTTGAATGGACATTCCAAGAGCTACAAAGATCCTTTGAAAACGTGTAACCGTCCGTTGGAAAGGTCTTCCCGAGGAATATAACTTTCTTGTTCAGCCCCAGACCTAGATCCGTCCGTATCACACCCAAAAATGGACTCGAAGTCCACTACGCACAGAAAACAGATTTCTGCACGCATCTTAAAGCAAAACTAATAACATTAGTTCGTCTTCTTCCAATATCTATTTTTTCAATTCCCAACACAGCACTTCCTTCTCCCTTATTCACCCTCAAAAGACCATTCTTCTTCACAAAACTAAGTCCACCATCTTCACAACGAAGAGAGGAGAGGTTGAAGACAACTAATCTCTAGGACAAGGTCATAACATGGTCTCTTCCTAGTAGATCTTCATCTCGAACAAGTCCAAGTCTTTTGAGTTGACATCTCTCTTATATTATAACTAAAGATCTAGTGACAAGGGAGGGGTTAGGAAGTTCACCTCATTTTCGGTCATAAATCTGGTTATCCTTCTTGGCCTTCCTTCAGGAAATCCGACACCAGTGATCTCATCATTCCTCCGCTTCTGTCGGGTTTGTACAGTAACGGCTTGGTAAGAAATGGAAGCGACGGCTAGGGTTTTTCATTTCTTCCTTTTATAGCAAAGTATTAGGCTTAAGTCATGTTGTCACGTGTCACCCTAACATTGGACTGCCCATTATTACTTTAAATAGGTTTTATTTGAGAAGACCGGGTCCAATTGAGCCAACATCTCTTATCCCGAAAACCCAGTTCATCCCGTACGCATGAATCAGTAGCATGACCTGCCGAAAATATAATAATTCAAATTCGTCGTATATACCTTTACACATTCGACGAATCATCGAAATTCGTCGTGATCACTCAACGCCTTGTTTAGTCATGTATTTTCTTAGTCAAAGCATCGGGATTGTCGAGTATCACTCAACGCTTCATTGAAAGAGTCGTGATCACTCAATGCCTTCCCAAGTCTAATAATTTCTAAGTCCAAGCATCTTGATCATCGAGTATCACTCAATGCTTTGTTGAAAGTGTCGTGATCACTCAACACCTTCCTAAGTCCAGTAATTTTTGAGTCAAAGCGTTAGGATCATCGAGTATCACTCGTTGAATGGCGTCGAGTGCAATCAAAGCTTTCCTAAGTCTAGTAATTTCTAAGTCAAAGCGTCGGGATCGCCGAGTATCACTCAATGCCTCATCGAATGGCGTTGACTGTACTCAAAGCATTCCCCAGTCTATTAATTTCTAAGTCAAAGCATCAGGATCGTCGAGTATCACTCAACGCCTCGTCGAATGGCATCGAGTGCACTCAAATCTTTCCAAAATCTAGGATTATTCTAAGTCAAATTCTTCTATGCGTCGAGTATCACTCGATGCCTGTTACCAGTGTACCCCGAGCCTGAGTCAGTTCTCTTGACTCAAAATGTGTGCGAGGGGTCTAGCACGAATTGGGACGTTACATGGTTTGTGTTGGAAAAAATGCCACCACCGCGGCACCATTTTATGCCAAGTGTTAATGATTCACTTTTTGAGCTAATCAGTCACTTTTATTATATAAATATATGATCAATTATTCTAATACTTATCGCACTTAGTGCAATTCTTTCTCTCATATAACCAATTTGTGCTGCATTATTTATGCGTATTGTTTATATGAACATTGTTTGCTGTTATTTTATAGCTACTCTTGTTGGTTTGCTAACTTCTTTAACTTATTAAGCTTTTAAATTCTATTGGAGCTGCCTTTTGTGTCTTTGTGCTGAGGCATTATTTTCATTTTGAATGCCTCAGGTTCAGACCAGTACAAGTTAGAGCTATCCAAGTTTGATTCTCATAGGCTTCTATAGCTGATTTCTTTTCCTCTCATTAGTGAGAGGTAGTCTGTTGTTTTACTGACTTTGTAGTATATCTCAGACTTATGTTGTTGATACTATGGGTTCGTGTTAGATTATTGGGGCAATAGCATAGTTTCTTTTTTGTAGACTATTTATTTTTTATTTCTGCTACTACAAATGTATGTTGTTGATGCAATGCTCTTTTGGAAGGTTTTATGATAAGATGCATATTAGTTATTTTATATGTATAAAAATCTGCTACTTTACTCATACTCATGACATTGTTTCCGCCAAACGTCACACTATTTTGAAGATCTTAAAAGTTCTTTTTGTACTTATACTAAATTTTTAAACTTGCATATCATTAGTTTATTATTGGGTCTAAATGTTCATGTAGGATAAAATGAATTAAATTTTATATTTTCTTTTCCACTGCATATATATATATATATATATATATATATATATATATATATACAAGTGATAGGCACGGGCCTTCGGCTCTGGGGGCATTCGGTGGGGGTGCGATAATTAGCGGGGTGCGACATTCAGCGGAGTGTGATAATTGTCGGGATGCGACATTCGCCGGTGGTGCGACCTTTGTCGTGGGCGGCGACATTTGTCGTGAGCGGCGACATTTGTCGTAGCCGGCAACATTTGTCATGGATAGTACCCGCCCTTATAGCCTCGCGCGACAGTACCTGACCGATGACGGCGGGCTCCGCCCGACCCTCAACATATACATATGGGTGCTCAAAATGACCGTAAAAAAAAAATCAAGAATACAAATTTTATTTTGTAAAATAAATTATATTTTAACGTTAAAACATTAATTTTTTCTTGTCATTTCTAGCTATAGACAATAGGTTTAGGGTATCTAGTGTTTTTTATTTTTTGTATTTTAATATTATAAAGTTGTGTAATTACCTAAAAGGATATTGACTTTATAATATATTAATATAAAGTTTGGTATAATTGTATAATTATGAATACAACTATAAGGACAATATAGGGACATCAGGCAATGTTTCACCAAAGTGTAGTTTTTGCATATTAGTAGAGATATATATATATATATGAAAGTGAGGGATAGATCTAACTTAACTCTAGAGTGGGTGAATATAGAATTTTAAAAATTATTAACTTGTTTTTATAGCAGATTAAAGTAGGTGATATATATATATATGAAAACAAAAATCACAACACACAAATAAAATAAGTAAAGGCAATCCAGACGACACAAGGAATTTATAGTGGTTCCCCACTAAACCTGGGTACATCCACTCTTCTATCACCCTGGTAGGAATCCACTATAGGTTTTTGCTCAGGTGCCTGCCACCATAGGTTTTTGCTCAGGTGCCCAGTCACCAGAAGATCTATTTTTCTAAGGGAGATCTAGCAACCCTTTGAGCTTTTGATCAGATGCCTAAAAACCAATCCCAAGTGTTTTGATCATGTGACTTATGAACCAAAAGATTAACTTTTGAAGGGAGTTAAAACCCTATACACAGTGAAAGAAAATGAAAATGATTTTGCCTTTTCTGTCTCAAATCTCTGAGAAGACTAGTGGGTTGTTGATGATGACGAAGCTCCCCCTGAGATGTGTAGATGATCAAGAGATGGAAGCTTTGCTTCAGGGTGTAGGCCTTCAAAGTTGATGTTGCTCTTCAGCAAAACTTCCAGACTGATATTTGATTTGTTGTCTCTTGAAAGCTTGAAGCAGATGATGTAGAACTCTGTATGTAAAACTATATTTGTTCTTTACTTATTTTCTGTACTCTATTCTACATTCATTAGCATCTGCAATTTTTGAAGGAGTATATATATGATAGTAGATTTCAAACCTTTGAATTTTAAAATCTTTCCTTGAAATTTTCTGCATAATCTCTAGGAGTTGGAATGGCTCAATTTGTCTTGAATGACTTTCAATAACTATCCTAGTAATTTGGTATGGTAATAACTTTGTGAAATCCATAATTAATGATGCCTGGTAATGGCTATATTCATTGGGAATATTATGCATTAATTATCAGAGTATTACGTAATTGAATTTATTTGAAATCGATCTGTCATTAGTTGAACTGAAAAACTGCAGAGAATTAATCAAACAGAACCTGGAAGGAGTTAGTTGAACTCAGCGAATTTCCATCGACCTGAGCTCCAAGTTCGTCGAGCTGATAACTCTCTTTCATAGAGCTGAGCTCCAAGATCGTTGAACTGAATAATTTACTCCTTCAATCCTAGCTCCAAGTTCGTCGAACTGAGTAAGTCCTTCGCCGAGCTGAACTTCAAAGTAGAAAATGCAGTTCGTCGACCTCAGCTTGAATTTCGTCGAGCTCAACTCAAAGAAGGAACTCTGAGTTCGTTGATCTGAGATCAACGATCGTCGAACTTAATTAAGCTTTCGTCAAACGAATTTTTCGGCATACTTTTAACTGCTTTTTCTCTAAAGTCTTCTGTCTCTGAACTCTTCTAAAGGTAGGTTCCAACAATCTAACATTATGTGACTAACCTTGACCCTAGAAACATCCTATGACCCTAGACTATACATGTTGGGTCATCTAATCAATCCTAATAGTGATCCTAGCCCAAATCACAAGTAGGGTTCCAATAACTCCCCCTATTTAGGTGAGGACACTACAAAAACAAAGAAAATCACAAAGCAAGAAAGTATCTTACAGAATTATAAATTATTCAGCAGATGTTGGGTACATTGGAAAATGTGTACCTGATTTGAAGAAGCCCAACCTAGCTCAATGATATCCATCAAGGTGTATTTGATGTTGTTTTGAGTTGACATGTGCAGGTGAAGAATTGTTAAAGTATGCAGGAAAAAGATTCTAAGTCCAAGTGTCGACACAGAGAAGGATGTGTCGACACATAGAAGAAAGTAGTCGACACAACACTGGGAAGCAGTGTCGACACATAGCAGGTAGTCTACAACTACACTGGGAAAAAGTGTCGACACAGAGGAAGTGTGTCGACACATAGCAGTTAGTCTACAACAAATACTGGGAAAGTGTGTCGACACAGAAGAAGTAAGTCGACACAACACTGGGAATTTGTGTCGACACAGAAGAAAAGCGTCGACCTCAACATTGGGAAAATGTGTCGACACAGAAGAATATAGTCGACCTCAAGTTTGTCTACACCAGCAGAATGTGTCGACACATTGTGATTGAGTCGACACATTATAGCAGAGTTAGAAGAAGACTGTGTCGACACCTGAAGGCTAAGTCGACACTTACTAAGTTATGATTCTACAATAACTGTGTCGACACACAGGACTTGTGTCGACACACTGAAGAGTCAAGACCAAGTTATTTTCAGAAGAAGCTGTGTCGACTCAAAGGCAACTTAGTCGACATCACTGAAGACTGTGTCGACACCAAAGTCAATTGTGTCGACACAGATAGACAGATGGTCTCGACACTTTCTGACAGACTGTCTCAACAACCTGTGGTTCAAGACTAAGGCACAGGACTTGTTTGAAGACTTGACAGCTGTAGGTTGCCACCGGTTAACTGAGGCTGTCAGACTTGTCAGAAAACGGTTAGAAACCGGATCAGCCGGTTACCATGAAGAAAGTCTATAAATAGACAGATTCAGAAGAAGAAAGTAACTTTTGAAAACATTGATAAGAATCAAAAAGTTGAGAAGGATTACAATCCAATTCATTTCAAGAAAGTGCTTGGCACTTAAGAAGATCTCCTCTGGAAGATCTAAGAAGACTATCTAAGGATAGATCAAAGAAGAGTTCTAATCAGAATTCAGAAGAATCATTCAAAAGTGCTGGATAGAGAGAGATCAAGCAAGAATTTGAAGAAGAAGAAAGAAACCACCAGTGGATTCTCAAGAAGCTGTTTGGAAATCAACTCAGCTAAGTTCATATTCAAGAAGCTTTGAAGAAAGCTCAGATACAGTTGATTTCATCAGCTGATCAAGAATTGTCTTGGCCTTTTCTCTCTCAATTCAGGCAAGACAGTTAAATAATCTTTTCTATATTTCTGTAGGATCTGGTTACACAGATCTGAGTTGTAAGCCTGTGTTATAAAGGCTGAGTGTAGGAGTGTTGAACTCTGAGTAGTAGGGCTGTTTGCCTGAGTGTAGGAGAAGGGTCTTCTCTGAGTTGTAGGCCTTGGGGCAAGGCTGAGGTAGGGCTGTTGTGCCTGAGTTGTTGGAACCAGTTGGGTTCTGAGTTGTAGGATCTGTTGATCTGAGATTAGTGGAAGTTTGGCCGAATCTAGCATACTGCTAGATAGGTGAAGGGGGAAAGTGGATGTACCCAGACCTTGGGGAACCACTATAAAACATTGTGCAATCTGTGATGTTTTATTTTCTGTGATTGCTGTGATTATTGTGTTAGCCATTAAATTGAATTCTGCCTAGAAGTTTTTATAAATAAGTAGAACCTATTCACCCCCCCCTCTAGGTGTTTAGGCTGTCTTGAAAGTTAAACTATCAAGTGGTATCAGAGGGAGGTTCCTCAAAAAGGACTTAACAGTACAAAACCCAAGAATTTTTGGAATTTGGAAATTACCCATATGCAAGAAAGAAATTTTTGGAATTTGGAAAGAAAGAGTCAGACTGTTTATGGAAGCATCTGACCCAAGAATTTACATCACAGTACAGGAAGGCCCCTTCATTCCAATGAAGGTATCAGTTCTTAATGCAAATATCCAAACTCCAAAGAGTTATTCAGAAATGACCAAGGATGAAATCATCTTGGCAACCATGGACAAAAGAGCTCAGAACATTATTGTTAGTGCCATAGATGATTCAACATTTCAGAATCTGATTCACTACAAGACCTCCAAGGAAATGTGGGACACATTGATTGTCTACATGGAGGGATCTGAAGAAGTAAGGCTGGACAGGAAGTCTATGCTAAATCAGGAGTATGAAAGCTTTAGACAAGGAAAATCTGATAGCATAACTGAGTGCTATAAGAAATTCTATAGAATTGTGAATGAGCTAATATCCTATGGAAGAGTCTTCAGTACCTATGAACTGAATGACAAATTCTTAAGATCCTTATCAAAGGATTGGGATACAAAGATCTGTGCCATAAGAGAAGTGGCTAAATTGGCAGAGATATCTCCTCCAACCCTGTTTGGAAAGTTGCTATCCTATGAAATGCAACTTATGGTGAGGAAGGAGGAGGAAAGAAACTCAAGAGGAGAGCATAGAGAAAAGACTGTAGCATTCAATGCAGAAGCCACTAGAAAGAATAGGAGGAAATCACCATCTCCTCCTAAGGAAGTTACAGAAGATAGTTCTGAAAGTTCAAACAAGGGTTCTGAAAGCTGTGATTCAGATGCAGATTTTGCTGCATTCACAAGACAATTCCAGAGGTTCTTGAAGAAGAAGCAGTGGAAGTCTAGGCCTTCCCCATCACAGCAAGTTGATGACTATTATAAGAAGAAAAGGTCATCAAGGAAAGAGAAGAGCAGATCAAAACCCAGCAAAGCCACTACTTCAAAGATTGTCTGTTATTGTTACAATAGGCCTGGACATGTAGTGGCTGATTGTCCTGACAAGAGAAAGGAATCTTCAGAAAAGAAGAAGACTTATCAGAAAGGCAAGAAGGAGAAATCCTTTGTAGCAAAGAAAGATAAGAGTCTGTCAGACCAGTCAACTTCAGAATCAGGATCTGAAGCTGAAGCATATATTAGACTATATGCTGCATCTGAGGAAGAGGAGTTTATGCAGTTGCTAGACTCCATCAATGAACATCAATGCATGGGGTTGATGACAAGATCAGAAGAGGACATATGCCAGAATCAGTCTGGTCCTAATGAGGTAAAATGTCCTTCCAGTACATCTGTTTGTAGTACAAGTGAAGAATCAGCTACATCTGCATCAAGTGATGAAGATGCATCTGAATCTGAAGGAGATGTCTATCAATTGATAGATAAGTATGGGGACTTGTTGCAGGCCCTTAAGAAAAGCAAGAACCTAGTTAAATCTCAGGCTCAGGAAATTGCTGAACTAAGGGTTGCAACAACTGAGTTAGAAAAAGTCCTTGATCAAAAATTAAATGAAATTGCCAAGCTGAAGAATATAACTATTATTCAGATGGGCACAATTAATTATACTAATGATCAAGTGAAGAGTCTGGAGGCCAGACTTAGAATTGAAAGGGATTTAGTGGCTAGTTACTCTAAGCCAAAATCTGTCTTACCCTTGATAGATGAATTTGTCACTCAGAAGGGTAAGGCTGGATTAGGATTTAAAGGTAACTCCAGGGCTGGCAGATTCAAGAGGAAAGGCAAAGCCCCTATTCAGCCACTAAACCTTTCAGTCCCCATAAAGTTTAGTAAAGTGAAAGTGCCTTCTAACATATATGATCATGAAGACATTCAAGGTCATATTAAGACTAATGTTCTGAAGAACAAGGGTGTAAATGCAAGCAGGCCTACCTATGGTCATAAACCCAATGGTTTTAAGAAATCAGTAGGTGAAATTGCAACAGCACCAGCAATGAATAGAAATTCTTCTGACAAGGATGTATCTAGATCTAGATACAATAAGTTTGAATGTTGGTGCTGTGGCAAGAGAGGCCATTTTGCATTAGACTGCTGGTATAACACAAGTGTTATAAAGAATAAGAGTCTACCTGTTAGAAGAGGTTATGATAACTTTATTAATGCTAACCTGAACCAAGGACCCAAGACTTACTTGGGTTCTAAGGGTAAGTAATTCTGTATTGCAGGTGAATCCAAGTAACCATGCCCCTATATGGTACTTGGATAGTGGTTGTTCCAGGCACATGACTGGAACAAAGGGGCTGCTGAAGGAGTATTCATCTGTCAAAGATGGACCTAAAGTGATCTTTGGTGGATCTGAGAAGGGAGTCATCAAAGGGTTTGGTAACATTTCTTCTAACCTAATTACTATCACCCAAGTGGCCTATGTAAAAGGTTTGAAACATAATCTAATAAGCATAAGCCAGCTGAGTGATCTAGGATATGACATTTCATTTGGTAAGGATGGATGTCATATCAAAAGGTCAAGTGATCAAGAGATCATATTGACTGGGTATAGGAAGAGAAATGTATATTGCCTTAATTTTGAATGTGAAAATAAGGCTTCCCCCATTTGTCTTGTAGCTGATGACAATGCTTCCCATTGTGTTAAGTGGCACAAGAGATTGGCTCATCTAAACTACAAGACAATTGGCCAACTCATTAGTAAAGAACTAGTGAGGAATGGGCCTCAAGTTAAGTGTATAAAGGAAGGGGTATGCTCAGCTTGTCAAAAGGGCAAGCAGACAAAATCCTCATTTCAAAGCCTTGAAAACAAGGATTCTGTGAGGTGCTTATACCTCTTGCATATGGATCTTTTTGGTCCTATGCCAGTTTATAGTCTAGGTATGAAGGTCTACACTTTTGTGGTTGTAGATGACTATTCTAGATTTACATGGGTGTTCTTTCTGAGACAAAAATCTGAAACCCCAAGTGTATTATTTAATTTTGTAAAGCAAATTCAGAATGAACTGAATAGTACAGTGGTCAAAATCAGAAGTGACCATGGTACTGAGTTTCAATCTGAAAGCATAACAAACTTGTGTAAAGACTTTGGGATTTTCCAAGAGTTCTCCTCACCAAGAACACCTCAGCAAAATGGAATTGCTGAAAGAAAGAATAGAACATTAATTGAAGCTGGTAGAACTTTATTGAGTGACACCTCTCTCCCAGAATATTTTTGGGCTGAGGCAATTAACACTGCTTGTCATGTCATCAATAGGGCTTCTATCACCAAAAGCCACAGAAAGACTCCCTATGAGATTGTGAAAGGCAGAAAACCAAATCTATCCTATTTTAGGATCTTTGGTTGCAAGTGCTATATACTTAACAATGGCAAGTCATATTTGACTAAGTTTTCTGCCAAATCCCAGGATGGGATATTTGTTGGGTACAACACAAATAGTAAGGCCTATAGAGTCTTCAACTTAACTACTCAAGTTGTTGAGGAATCTGTGCATGTTGTATTTGATGAAACAAGATTAATCAATTGTGAGTTGTCTTGTAGATCAAATGACTCAACAGGTATAAGCAAGAGGATGGACAAGCTCTCCATTGCTGAGGCTTTAAAGGAAGATGGAGCATTGGAAAATGAAGGCTGCTGTCCAGGGGGAGTACAAGAGATAATGGAAGCTAATGAAAACCAAGAGGTTTAGCAGAATGAAGAAGCTGGAGATGCTCAACCTGAAGGGAATCTTCCTCCAGCTATAAGATATCAAAGAGATCATCCTGCTGATCAGATAATTGGTGATCCAAGACAAGGAGTGCAAACTAGAAGCAAAAATCAAAGCACAGTTTTGCATTCAAGTTTCTTGTCTCAAATGGAACCTAAGAAGTTTGAAGAAGCTATCCAAGACCAGCACTGGATTGATGCTATGCAAGAGGAGCTGAATCAATTCAGAAGGTGCAAAGTCTGGGAGCTTGTTCCTAAACCAAGAGGCCACAACATAATTGGCACTAAGTGGATCTATAGGAACAAGCTAGATGAAAGTGGGATAATAGTGAAGAATAAAGCAAGATTGGTTGCAAAAGGATACAGGCAGGAGAAGGGATTGACTTTGATCAAACCTTTGCTCCAGTAGCAAGGCTGGAGGCTATCAGAATATTCCTTGCCTATGCAGCCTATCAAGACTTCAAAGTATACCAGATGGATGTGAAGTCAGCATTTCTGAATGGTGATCTTAAAGAAGAAGTATATGTAGAGCAGCCATCAGGTTTTGTAGATCCTCTTAAACCTGATTCTGTGTATAAGCTTAGGAAAGCTTTGTATGGGTTAAAACAAGCTCCAAGGGCTTGGTATGAAACCCTGTCTACCTTCCTCATTGAGAATAAATTCTCAAGAGGAAAGATAGACAAAACTCTATTCCTTAGGGAATCCAAAGGTAAGATCATCTTAGTTCAGATCTATGTTGATGACATAATCTTTGGATCTACTGAAAACAACCTTTGTAAAAAGTTTGCCAAACTTATGCAAGGGAAGTTTGAGATGAGCAGTATGGGAGAACTTAAGTTCTTCTTGGGACTCCAAGTAAGACAGACTGATGATGGATTGTCCATATCCCAGTCTAAGTTCACCAAAGAATTAATTAAGAAATATGGTATGGAGTCATCCTCCACCATGAGAACTCCTATGGGAACAAGCATCCCTATATGCAAAGATGAGGCAGGTAAACCTGTTGATGAGTCATTGTATAGAGGAATAGTTGGGTCTCTACTATATCTTACTGCTAGTAGACCAGACATTATGTATGCAACATGTGTCTGTGCTAGGTACCAAGCCTGCCCTAAAGAATCTCATTATACTGCAGTCAAATGGATTCTGAGATATCTAAAGGGCACTCCTAATCTAGGCCTTTGGTACCCTAGGAATAGAGATTTTCTACTAACAGGCTATTCAAATGCAGATTTTGCAGGATGTAGAGAGGATAGAAAGAGTACTACAGGTACTTGTCAATTCCTGGGAGGAAGACTAATATCATGGAGTAGTAAGAAGCAGACCAGTGTGGCAATTTCCACAGCTGAGTCAGAGTATGTTGCTGCTGGAAGCTGCTGTGCACAGCTATTGTGGATGCAGCATCAGCTTAAGGATTATGGTATTCAGGTAAGTAGAACACCCCTTTTATGTGATTCTAAGAGTGCTATTTCTATTGCTAATAATCCAGTTTCTCATAGTAGAACTAAGCATATAGAAATCAAATACCATTTTCTTAGAGAACATGTAGAAAAAGGAGACATCTCATTGGAATTTGTAAAAACAGATTATCAAATAGCAGATGTATTTACTAAGCCTTTAGATGAAACCAAATTCAATAAATTCAAAATTGAATTAGGTATGTTAACCATTGATTAATGTATTAACAAAATCATTAACAATGCAATTGAAGTGGTATGTAAGTAAGTAAAAGTAATAACAACATAATTAAGTGTTAAAAAGGGCACATTGAAGTAACACTTACAAGTGGTGTTGAACCAACAGAAATTGGCTAAGTAAGAATGTGTCGACACATTCAGTAATTATGTGTCGACTCAGAGAAATAATGTCGACAAGTCAGAAATATTGTGTCGACACAGAGAATATGTGTCGACACTTAAGAGTTATATTGTCGACTTAACCAGAAATATAATGTCGACTCAACCAGGATAATGTTGTCGACACTTACTGAATATGTGTCGACACTTATCCTTAGAGTCGACACAGAATTTCTGTCTATCTACTATGTATCCAAGGTGTCGATATAACCACAAATTGGTGTCGACACATAGTAGGCTGAAGTAATGTCGAGACAATAGAAGTTTGTGTCGACACATTCCGTCTGTGTCGACACATTTAGTCTGTGTTTGGCGCCTTTTGAACTTCTTTCAACAGAAGGTATAAATAGGTGAAAAACGCTTTCTGTCGACACGCTTCCAAGGTTTTCGAGACTAAAACCCTGTGTCGACAGTCTATCTTTCTCTCTTCTCTCAAGCTTTCTCGACGAATCGATGGCGCCAAGGATGGAAGACAACGTCAATGAGGGGTATGAGTTGGTGCGCCAGACCTTTGCAGATGCGTCGCCAGATGTTCAAGGGGTTATCACCCTCCTCTCCGAGTCAGGGTTAGAATTTCTAATCTCCGAACCGACTAAAATCTGGAAGAAGGAGGTGCACGAGTTCTTTATCTCTGCATCAGTCCACTCAAATGGCCTCAAGATTAAGTCCAATGTTCAAGGGACTAAGGTAAAGATTACTGCAAGAAATTTAAGAAAGATCTTTCAATTACAAGTAGTTGAGAATGAAGAGGAAGTTCCTAGTTCTAAGACAAGGGAAGCCCTTCAATGGTGTGGACTGGACTCGAGCATGAAGATTGGAGCTGCATTCAACAGGAAGGGTATGAATCAGCAAGGGAAGTTCTTGTCTGAAATTGTTGGGAAAGTAATTCTCTGCAAGACAGGTGGACATGATAGGATTTCTGCCTATATGTTCAGCCTTATGACCAGGATTGTTTTTACAATTCCTACTGATTGGTCAGGAGTACTCTTTGACAAGATCAAAGAAGGAATCAAGAAGCCCAACATGGCTAGAATCATGAGCTTATATCTCATTGGAGTGATCCCTGAAGTGATGCAGCAACTGCCAGGGACTAAGATCAATCATATGAGAAGGATGGATATGAGACTGTTCTCTAGGTGGGATAGGGTGCTGTCCAAGGATGTGCCTGAAGAGAGCAGGCCAGACACCCCTGTGAAATCCCCTTCTCAAACTCAAGAAACTGAACAACAACAAGAAGACCCACTCAGGACATAGGTTGAAGAACAGCCTGACTCAACTATACTACAGCAAGTGTCAACACCTGCACAGATACAAGGGGAGCCAGTTCACTCTCCAGCTCAAAATGTATCTACTCCTGATCAGGTACAAGTGTAGGGGGAGCTAATGTATTTTACTATAAAAGACATTGCTCATATTCTTATTACTGCACAGGTTCAGGGGGAGCTGTTGTCAGTACAAGTGCAAGAGGAAGCACAGTTAGACTTATCTCAAGATTTAACTGCTGCTGAAGTTACAGCTCAACTGGAATTTACTCTGGAGGAGTTATTCCCTGATGCTGATACTACTACAGATAAAGAAGGAGGAGGACAAGAAATTGAGAAGTCCATAGGTATGGAAATTGATCAGGAAGCTGAAGTTGAGCCACAGGTTGAAGGGGAGACAGTGAATGTTGAGACTGAGCAACAGGTCACTGGGACAGATACACTTCATCCTCCTCAAGAAAGAATTCACCTAGATACTTCATCTGATACTGAAACTGAAGAAGCCAGGCTGGCCAAGAAAAGAAAACTTGTTGTCTTTAAGAGAAGAAGCAAGAATTATAAGCAGGCTTTACAGACAACACCTCAACAAGCATCTCCTGCCTTTGATCATAACAAGTTTATGATAGATCTACAAGTGAAATTGGATGAACAAAGAATGGCTCTGGAAAAGTATGTTGATGAAAATAGCAAGTCTATGCAGTTTGACTTAGCTCAGGATATAAAGTCCATCCAGTTTCAAGTCAACATGCATAAGACAGAAATGACAGATTACTTTCAAAAGGGAGGCCATACTGTGGTTTATCTTGCTCAACAACAGGAGGCTATTACTAAAAAGGTAGATGATGTTGTCCTGAAGCAAAGCTATGTATTGGAAAATCAGTTAAGAATGAATGATAATTTAACTGAATCTCATCATGAGATAATAGAGGAAGTGAAAAAGATTGTTCCAGGCCTGCCTGCAGATAAAACAAAAGAAAAGGAAGAGTTTAATAAGCAATTTCAAGATGCCATTGCCTCAGTACAAACTGCTATCTCCACCTGCCAACAGGAAATATCAACCAAGCTGCAAAAATTGAAACCATTTTTCAAAGAAGGTATAAATTATCTAGATGAACAGATAAGGTTTCAGAAGGATGATCTTAGAGATCATATGACAAGAGAAGTCATAAAGGGGGAGAGGTTATTGATTCATGCAGGCCAAGAGCACTCTAAATGGGTGACAAATAGTATAAGAGCCACCTTGGGATGTCCACCCTTGTGTGATGATGATATGATGGCTGAATCAGGCATTCAAGCAGGACTACTTGAAGGCAACCAACCTGAGGTTGCCCAAGTTATTTACCCCCCTTCTGATTTTGAAATTCTGGATAAGCAAGTGCAGGATATGTATAGTCCTCCAAAGGATGTGCATAATGTTGTGATTGAGAAAGTTGAGATGCCAGAGGCCTTCCTGAAAGAACAGCAAGATGCTCTATTAGCAAAGAAGAGATTTAGAGAGCATGCTGCACTTAAGCCAGATTATGAGCAGTGGAGTCCTACTTCAAGGAACATAATACTCACTGCATGGAAGGCTGTACAAGACAAAGTTCATGAAAGAGGAAAGTGGTACAATGAGATAGAATGGCAGAAGTATGAGGCAAGACAGGAAGCAATAGTACAATTCAGAAGGAAAGCTAAGCTGGGGAGGCTGTCACCAGATACTAAGGAGCCAAGCAAGTACTTCCCAAAGCCTTTTCACTATTTTGAAAGGCAAAGGCTCAAGGAAGAAGCTAAGAAGAAAGCTGATCTAAAAGGAAAGAAGATAGCTGAAGAATCAGAAGCTCCTGTGACAGCTAAAATTCAATCTGGCAAAGGGATTATCATTAAAGAGCCTGATCAATCCTGATTGTGTTTTAGTTCCTTCATAATGTTTTGTAATGTTGTAATCATTAAATGTAAAACAATGTAATCAAACATTACCCAGTAATAGACAAAATATTGTTTAAGTCTATGATAGATTGTTTTATCTATGATGTTTTTATTATTTTGTTTATAATTAAGTATCCCTGTGTTTTTGTCATATATCATCATTTAGTACTGTTTATAAATGGTGTATATCATTGGCTATAAGGGTTATGACTTCTCCAAATAGGGGGAGATTGTTGGGTACATTGGAAAATGTGTACCTGATTTGAAGAAGCCCAACCTAGCTCAATGATATCCATCAAGGTGTATTTGATGTTGTTTTGAGTTTACATGTGCAGGTGAAGAATTGTTAAAGTATGCAGGAAAAAGATTCTAAGTCCAAGTGTCGACACAGAGAAGGATGTGTCGACACATAGAAGAAAGTAGTCGACACAACACTGGGAAGCAGTGTCGACACATAGCAGGTAGTCTACAACTACACTGGGAAAAAGTGTCGACACAGAGGAAGTGTGTCGACACATAGCAGTTAGTCTACAATAAATACTGGGAAAGTGTGTCGACACAGAAGAAGTAAGTCGACACAACACTGGGAATTTGTGTCGACACAGAAGAAAAGCGTCGACCTCAACATTGGGAAAATGTGTCGACACAGAAGAATATAGTCGACCTCAAGTTTGTCTACACCAGCAGAATGTGTCGACACATTGTGATTGAGTCGACACATTATAGCAGAGTTAGAAGAAGACTGTGTCGACACCTGAAGGCTAAGTCGACACTTACTAAGTTATGATTCTACAACAACTGTGTCGACACACAGGACTTGTGTCGACACACTGAAGAGTCAAGACAAAGTTATTTTCAGAAGAAGCTGTGTCGACTCAAAGGCAACTTAGTCGACATCACTGAAGACTGTGTCGACACCAAAGTCAATTGTGTCGACACAGATAGACAGATGGTCTCGACACTTTCTGACAGACTGTCTCGACAACCTGTGGTTCAAGACTAAGGCACAGGACTTGTTTGAAGACTTGACAGCTGTGGGTTGCCACCGGTTAACTGAGGCTGTCAGACTTGTCAGAAAACGGTTAGAAACCGGATCAGCCGGTTACCATGAAGAAAGTCTATAAATAGACAGATTCAGAAGAAGAAAGTAACTTTTGAAAACATTGATAAGAATCAAAAAGTTGAGAAGGATTACAATCCAATTCATTTCAAGAAAGTGCTTGGCACTTAAGAAGATCTCCTCTGGAAGATCTAAGAAGACTATCTAAGGATAGATCAAAGAAGAGTTCTAATCAGAATTCAGAAGAATCATTCAAAAGTGCTGGATAGAGAGAGATCAAGCAAGAATTTGAAGAAGAAGAAAGAAACCACCAGTGGATTCTCAAGAAGCTGTTTGGAAATCAACTCAGCTAAGTTCATATTCAAGAAGCTTTGAAGAAAGCTCAGATACAGTTGATTTCATCAGCTGATCAAGAATTGTCTTGGCCTTTTCTCTCTCAATTCAGGCAAGACAGTTAAATAATCTTTTCTATATTTCTGTAGGATCTGGTTACACAGATCTGAGTTGTAAGCCTGTGTTATAAAGGCTGAGTGTAGGAGTGTTGAACTCTGAGTAGTAGGGCTGTTTGCCTGAGTGTAGGAGAAGGGTCTTCTCTGAGTTGTAGGCCTTAGGGCAAGGCTGAGGTAGGGCTGTTGTGCCTGAGTTGTTGGAACCAGTTGGGTTCTGAGTTGTAGGATCTGTTGATATGAGATTAGTGGAAGTTTGGCCGAATCTAGCATACTACTAGATAGGTGAAGGGGGAAAGTGGATGTACCCAGACCTTGGGGAACCACTATAAAACATTGTGCAATCTGTGATGTTTTATTTTCTGTGATTGCTGTGATTATTGTGTTAGCCATTAAATTGAATTCTGCCTAGAAGTTTTTATAAATAAGTAGAACCTATTCACCCCCCCTCTAGGTGTTTAGGCTGTCTTGAAAGTTAAACTATCAGCAGATATGAACAAATGTGCCTTGTGAGTATATTACAACAATAATAAAGTTTAAAAAGCATAAGCAAAGAATTATGAATCCTTCTGTGAAGCTGTAGAAGAAAAATTTGAAGCAAGTTTAGTGAAAATCACTTTTCTAGTTGGATCTTCTGCTTCTCTCTGTGTCATCTTCATGTTTTCAGAACAAAGAATCTACACAGAAGTAGCTCTAGGCACAACTGCCTCTGGATGCAAAGACATATATTGGTCAACATTAAATAGATTTTCCTTTGCATACCTGTCTATCTCTTTCTGTCTGTAGTGAGACATTGTTGAGAATTGGTATGTATCCTTCCCTTATTCTCTGGCTTTCCTGATTTGAAAAAGAGATATAATCTCATTGAACCTGTCCATTCTAAAGTTAGGATTAATCTCTGGATCATAGACTGGAGATGGTGGCCTTTCTTGAGTTGAATGTTGATGGCTGCTCTGGCTGCTGTGAGACTCAGACCTTGAAGGTCTATCATGTTGCTGATGAGAATATCTGGATTTCTGAGAAGTTGTAGACCTTTGAGATGAAGAGACATTTCCTGCTAAACTAGCTGCTGGAAGAGCAAGAGGAGGACCTCTCCTAGATTGTGCAGGTTGAGAGTATCTCCTACTCTACTTTCTGGCTTTCTGCTGATTCTTAGAATATCTCATCTAGTGTGGAGTTTCTGGAGTGAGAGTAATCCCATTCAGGATGTAGTATGGAATGTCAGCTGTAGAGGAAGGTTGAGGAGAAACCTTTACAAGAGCCTTCTTTTTCTTATACTTTCTTTTCTTATAATTAGAATCATCTGACTCATCAGATTATTATTCATCAAATTCATCTTCAGGCAGATCATATAACTCATCAATCTGTTTAAGCAAATCAGTCTTATCATGAACTTGTACTTCTGGCTATGTATGCACAATTCTCTATCAGCTTGTATATTTACATTATCATTTTGTTCCATATCACCAAAAAGAAAGTCAACAAAATTTGTCATTGGTGATTCATCCCATGCATAAGTTGGAGGGGAAAAGACTTTCTCTATAAGATCTATTTTCTCAATAGCTGCTATAGTCTAAGGGACTAGATTATTACTGGAGAAATAACTGAAAGACTATTTCTAAGTTGTTCTAGAACTGAAGAGCAAATAGGAGCTATATAACATACTATGAACTTATTAGAATTATTCTCAAAAACTGGAGAAAACTATTTTGCATAGTATCAAAACTGATAATAAAGAACTCAAGTTGACTGTGGGATTAATAGAGACATCCCCAACAGTAGCAACTTTAGGAGTTTTTGCAACTACTTCTTCAACTGTACTGAGCATCTTTATATCTTGAAAAATAACTGCTTCTGCTACTAGGACTGGAGCAAGAGTTGATGGAGCTTCTTCGTTAGGCATCTCCCCTGACCTAGATCAAGGGAAACCTTAATTTAGGCCCCCAGTAGAAGGGACAATAGAGGAGGAGGCAAGTTAAGAAGATATGGAAGTAATAAAAGATATAATAGGAGCTACTGCTTCTTCTATTAGCTTTTTGAGGGTAGGAGTAATAAATTCAAGAAGGTTAGAGGCAATAGAAGAAAAATCCAAATACATAAACTCAGAAGAGTTCTTAGTAGATGTAGATGGTGGATTTTGAGTGGAAGTAGATGTAATGGAAGGTTGATGACAGTTTGGACAGATTGTGAAAGCTTGTGGAATTTGAAAGACTTTATTTCAAAAGCCTAAACACCTAGAGGGGGGGGGGTGAATAGGTTCTAATCTTTTTGTGTCTTTTTGATTTTTAGGCAAACAGATATATAACTTCTTCTAGCACAGATCAATCTATCCACAGAAATTAAAACACAACACAGAATGCACCAGATCTATAGTGGTTCCCCAAGATATGGGTACATCCACTTTCCCCCTTCGCCTATCCAGCAGATAACTGGATTCAGCCTAACTTACTTCCACTGGCTCAGATCCTCAGATCTTACAATCTCAAAACCAAAGATGGTTCCTACACCTCAGACTTAACATAAGCCCTACCTCAGATTATTCTCCAGAATCCTACCTCAGGACTCAGCCCTACCTCAGCCTTTATAATTAGGCTTACAACTCAGACTTTCCACAAGTCCTACCTCAGGCACACAGCCCTACCTAAGCCTTTATAATTTTAGGCTTACAATCTCAGATCAAACAGTAGATCCTACAAGAATTTTTGAGTTAAGAGTAACTTAAAACTTCACCAGCTAGATTTCTCTGTTGATGTTGTCTTCTTGATCAGTTTTTGTATAGACTGATCCTTCTGATCCAACCTAACTTAGCTTTTCAAAGCTTCTTGATTAGAACAAAATAAGGTGTATCTTCTCTTGATGTTGAAGTTGATCTTCAATCAGCTTCTTCCTTAAATTCAGATTGAACTCTGAATCTTTCTTGCAGACAGCCCTTGATCTGTAAGAATTCTTCTTATTGATACTTGATTATTATTGTTGTTGTTGTTGTTGTTGTTGTTGTTGTTGTTGTTTATCATTGTCATTTCCAATCTGTCTCTTATATAGAGCTTGCTCTATGGTTAACGGCTGATCCGGTTCATAACAAACTTCTGACAGTTCTGACAGTGGTGTCAGACCGGCTAGTTATGACAACTGTCAAGTCACCAGTCACGTCACTAGGTTCTTCAATGTCTTTTCAACTCAGAACACAACACTCAGCAGAATGCTTCATATGTGTCGACACATATAGACTAAGTGTCGACACAAGTCTTCATGGTGTCGACACAATTACTCTAAGTGTCGACACAGTCATACTTCTGCTCCTTGACACTGCTTTTATTGTATGTGTCGACACAAGTCCTGTGTGTCGACACAGCAGCTTCTTGTCTCGACATTTCTGTTGCAGATAGTTGGCGTTGAGTGTGTGTCGACACAAGTCCTGTGTGTCGACACAATTAATTCTGAAATCGACACAGCCTTTTGAGAGTTGGTGTGTCGACACATGTCCTGTGTGTTGATATAATTGCTTCAGGTGTCGACATATCTCCTTAGTGTCGACACAGCTTCAGTTTTAAGTGTCGACAGTTTCTGGATATCGACACAACTGCTTCTTTAGGTGTCGACATAGCTTTGAGTGTCGACACAGCTTCTTCATAAGTGTTGACACAGCTTATGGGTGTCGACACAACTTCTTTATATGTGTCGACACAATTTGCCTGTGTGTCGACACAGCTTGCCTGAGTGTCGACACAAGTTCCCTGAGTGTCGACACAGTTTGTCTGAGTGTCGACACAGTCTCCCTGAGTGTCAACACAGTTTCTTTACAAGTGTCGACACTTGTACTTAGAAAATTTTTCTTCAAATTCTTAAACCTGCACAATGAAACTCACACTTCTATCATATACAAATTGATGCATACCATTGACTAAGTTGTGCCTTCTCCAAATCTTATACACATTTTCCAATGTACCCAACAATCTCCCCCTATTTGGAGAAGTCATAACCCTTAGTCAAAGATATACATCTCTTAAGATAAAACAAAATTGTAATAAATATAAAAACATTTCAGAGCAAGTTATCACATAATCATTGTAAATAACAAGCAATTGATACTGAAACAGATTTCATTAATCAGTAAAATTTTGGTTTACAAGAATTTCTTATAGAACAAAAGAAACAAATTAGTACATTGTTCTATTACATTAACCTAGCAATCCTATTACTGACTAGACTCCTTAATAACTATTCCTTTGCCAGACTTGATTTTAGCCTGCATAGAAGGTTCAACAACCTCAGCTGGCTTTTTCCCTTTTAGAGCTTTCTTATTTAATTCTTCAGCCTTGATCTTCTATCTTTCAAAACAGTGGAAAGGTTTGGGGAAGTACTTGCTTGGATCTTGAGCATTAGTAGGTAGCTTCCCAGCCTTAACACTTCTTCTATGTTGAAGAATTGCTTCTTGTCCTGCTTGATATTTATTCAGCTCTTTATCTGTATACCACTTACCCCTTTCATGGGTTTTATCCTTTACAGCTTTCAAGGCAGTAAGTATGATGTTTCTAGAAGTTGGGCTCCACTGCTCAAAATCTGGCTTCAGCTCAGCCTACTCTCTAAATCTCTTCTTAGAAAGTTGAGCTTCCTTCTGATCTTCTAATGCAGCTTCTGTCATTTCAAACTTTTCAAGAATTACATTTTGTGCCTCTGGTGGAGGACTATACATTTTCAGCACTTCTTCTTGAACCATCTCAAAATCAGCTGGGGGGTAGATCACCTGAGCAACTTCAGGCTGATCTCCTTCAAAACATGCAGGTTGTATCCCAGACTCAGCTACATTATCATCATCACAAAGAGGAGGATATCCAAGAGTAGTTCTGATGCTATTGGAAGTCCATTTAACATGACCAGAGCTGGCTTTGACTAGTAATCTCTCCCCTTTTATGACTTCTCTTGCAATATGATCTCTTTAATCTTCTTTCTGGAATTTGACTAGATCAACTACATATTCAGTTCCCTCTTTAAAATAAGCTCTGAATTTTGTCAGGAAAGCTTTAATCTTATCTTGAGAATCTTGAAATGTGGCTTTGACAGCAGATATATCTTCCTGGATTTGCTTGGAGATTTCAGCCTTCAGAGCAGTGCTAGAATCAGTGAGCTTTGTTAATATGGCATGATGTGAATCCTTAAGGATTTCATTCATTTTGATCTAATTCTCCAGTACATAGCCTTGCTTTACTTCAATTTCATCTACTATAGCTTTGATATCTTGTTGTTGCTTGGCCAAGAATACCACAGTATTACCTCCTTTATGGAAGCAATCTGTCATCTCCTTCTTATTCTTATTTAATTCAAACCTAATAGACTTGATGTCTTGGGCCAACTGAAACTGTAAATCCTTATGAGTTTCATCCACATATTGCTCTATAGACTGTATTTGATTATCCAAATTTATTTACATCTGGACCAGTAAAGAACTGAAGTCCATACTTGATGTAGATGGTGTTGTTCCCATTTGTAAAGCCTTCTTGTATCCAGAACTCTTTTTCTTTAAAATAGTTAGCTTCCTTTTCTTAGCCAATGTGCCTTCTTCATCTTCAGAAGATTCAGTTGTACTTTTAATATTAAAAGTATTCTTTTCAGCTGGGGCATCCTCCTTAGTATCCTTTGATAACTCCCCCTCAGTCCATGGAATATCTTTTACTTTTTCAATATGCTCCCCCTCAGTCCTATCTGGAGGAAGATCAGGAAATAATTCTTCTATTGTAAATTCCTGCTATATCTGTAAAGAAGGAATAAGATTAGTTCTGTTTAATGACCTTATTTTTACACAAAAGTTTCCCCCTGAACAATTATTGAGAAGAATACCCTCATATATCACTAGACTATGGAGAAGATACTTACTGGCTCATTTTGAGCATCTGTCTTATTAGTTTCTTCAGCTGTAGTGTTGATTTCAGATACTACATTCATGATTGTATCTACAGCTAAGTCACTGTCTAGGACAGCATCATCAATACCTCTCCCTTGGGCAGACAGCTCAGTTTCTTGTTCTAAGTGTTCTCCCGCTGGAGTGGAGTCAACTTGTTGCTCCTAGGGCTCACTGTCCTTACTTGATCATGAGAATCCTGTTGGTGCTGGTCTTCATCAGAACTAAAGACCACTTCCACTTCAGAAACACTAGAGGAGTCAGCCTGTACAATCACTTTCTTAGTTTGCTCCTTAGGAGCAGGGAATTCCTTGGTCAGAACTCTGTCCCATCTTGACAGTATCCTCACATCCATTTTCCTCATGTGATTTATCTTAGAGCCATTTGGTTGTTTTAGAACATCTGGAATTACTGATGTTAAGCATAAATTGAGGATCCTTCCCAGGTTAGGTTTCTTAATTCCTTCTTGTATTTTATCAAACACCACTACTGCCCAGTCAGTGTTTATCTTTAATATAACCCTCACCATAAGATTAAACATATGGGCAGAAATCCTATCATGACCACCAGTATTGCAGATAATTACTTTGCCCACAACTTCTGAAAGAAATTTTCCTTGGGAATTCATCCCTTTTCTATTGATAGATGATCCAATCTTAATACTGGGATTCAGTCCACACAAGCATAAAGCTTCATTTATCTAGGAAGGAGTTATTTCGTCTGTATCCTTGATCAAAGAAAGATGTAGTGCTTTCCTGATAGTTTTCAAAGTGAGCTTCACCCAGGTATCTTGAATAGACGCCTTGATTTTATTTCCTTCTGCGTCCACAGTAGCGGTTGTGTAGAACTCCATGACTTTTTCTTTCCATATTTTGGTCGGTTCAGAGACTAAAAATTCTAATCCATTTTCAGAAATTAGGGCAATAACTCCCTGAATTTTATCAGAAGCAGTCGTGAAACATTCGTGAACCAATTCATAACCTTCATTAACCTTATCTTCTTGGTGTGGCGCCATTGACGTAAGTGCTAGAGGAGAAGAAAAGAGAAGGTCTATGTCGACAGAAGGTATAGAGTCAAAAATTCTGATAACATAGTCGACCAAATTTTGGCTTCACCTATTTATAGTACTTGTGTCAAGGGCGGGTCAAAAGTCGGTCCTAAGTCGACAAATCAGTTTTTGTGTCGACAAAAATGACCTAGGTCTTGACTGAACTTAAGTTAAGTCGACACGACTATGTGTCGACATACTTGAGTCTGTGTCGACATACTTGCGTCTGTGTCGACACTGACCAATTTAGTCTCGACAGAGTTGTGTTGACACCAACTTTTTTATGTCAACATAAATATCCTCTCGACATATAGTCTTGACAAGGTTGTGTCGACACCTATTCTTTTGTCAACACAGATTTTGTTTTTGTGTCGACACATCCTTTTTTTGTATCGACACAACACACTGAGTGTGTCGACACAACTTGCTTATGTCGACACAAACTTTGTACTTAGCTAAATTTCAATAGAAATTTGGTGCTTACATATGCTACTTATGGAAACTTGTGTTAACCTATTCTAGGTTCAACATACCTAATTCAATTTTGAAATTATTGAATTTAGTTTCATCAAGAGGTTTTGTAAAAATATCAGCTATTTGATTATCATTTTTCACAAACTCTAGGCTAATATTTTCCTTCTCTATATGTTCTTTGATAAAATGAAACTTAATATCTATATGCTTGGTCGTACTGTGTGATACAGGATTCTTAGCAATAGAAATAACACTTGTAGAATCACAAAATAGTGGAATTCTACTTACCTGGATGTCATAATCTTCTAGTTAATGCTTTATCCACATCAATTGTGCACAACAGCTACATGCAGCTATATACTCTGATTCAGCTGTTGATATAGCTACACTTGTTTGCTTCTTGCTGCTCCATGACACCAGCCTCCCACCAAGGAATTGACAGGTTCCTGTGGTACTTTTTTTGTCTTCTTTGCATCCAGCGAAATCTACATCTGAGAAACCTGTTAATAGAAAATCTCTATTCTTAGGGTACGAAAGGCCTAGATTAGGTGTGCCCTTAAGATATCTCAAAATTCTTTTAACTACAGTATAATGAAATTTCTTAGGGCATGCTTGATACCTAGCATAGACACATGTTGCATACATGATGTCAGGTCAACTAGCATTCAAGTATAGTAGGGAGCCAATTATCCCTCTATACAAAGACTCATCAACAGGTTTCCCTGCTTCATCTTTGCATATAGGCATACTTGTTCCCATTGGAGTTTTCATAGTAGAAGCTGATTCCAAACCATACTTCTTAATCAACTCTTTGGTGAACTTAGACTGGGATATGGACAACCCACTCTCAGTCTGTCTAACTTGAAGTCCTAGGAAGAACTTAAGCTCACCCATACTTCTCATCTCAAACTTCCCTTACATAAGTTTGTCAAACTTCCTACAAAGGTTGTTTTCAGTAGAACCAAAGATAATGTCATCCACATATATCTAGAGTAGTATGATCTTGCCTTTTGATTCCCTATAGAATAGAGTTTTGTCTATCATTCCTCTAGAGAATTTATTCTCAATAAGGAAGGCAGACAAGGTTTCATACCAAGCCCTTGGAGCTTGTTTCAAACCATATAGAGCTCTCCTAAGCCTATATACATAATCAGGAAAGTGAGAGTCTACAAAACCTGAGGGTTATTCTACATAGACATCTTCTTTTAAATCACCATTCAAAAATACTGATTTCTTATCCATCAGATATACTTTGAACCCTTGATATGCAGCATAGGCTAAGAACAGACTTATTGCCTCCAGCCTTGCCACTGGAGCAAAAGTTTGATCAAAATCAATACCTTCCTCTTGATTGTTGCCTTTTGCTACCAGTCTAGCCTTGTTCTTGACTATAGTGCCATTCTCATAAAGCTTGTTCCTGTAGATCCACTTAGTTCCTATTATGTTTTGATCCTTAGGTTTTGGCACCAATTCCCAGACCTTACACCTTTTGAACTGACTGAGCTCTACTTGCATTAAATCAATCTAGTTGGTGTCTTGCATGGCTTCTTTAATCTTCCTGGGTTCTATCTGAGACAGGAAGCAAGAACATAGAATTGTGTTCATGCTCCTGCTCCTTGTTAGAACACCCTGACTTGCATCACCAATGATCTGGTGAGCTGGATGATCCTTCAGGTGTCTCCTTGCTGGAGGAATTCTGTCAGCATTATGGCTATCTCCAGTTTCCTCATCTTGATGCTCCACATTTTCTTCTTCACCCAGAGGGACTTGGTCTCCCCCTAGATAGCTGGCATCTTTATCCTCATCCAGTTTAGCAGGAACATCTTCATTGATGGTCAGCTTGTCCAGCTTATTTGTTAAACCTGTAGAACTAACTGATGGACTAACTAAAGAACTAGACATATCACTGTTAATAAACATTGACTCATCAAATACAACATGCACAAATTCTTCTACAACTTGAGTAGTCAAGTTGTAGATTCTATATGCTCTACTATGGTTTTGTACCCAATAAATATCCCTTCTAGAGATTTGGCAGCAAACTTAGTTTGGTAGTGTTTACCATTGATTAGAACAAAACACTTACTACCAAAGATTCTGAAATAAGATATGTTTGGTTTTTTGCCTTTAAAAATCTAGTAGGGAGTCATCATGTGTTTCTTGTTGATAAAGGCCCTATTAAGCACATGACATGCAGTATTTACTGCCTCAGCCCAGAAGTATTCAGGGAGAGTAGTGTCATTTAATAGAGTTCTATTGGCCTCAATTAGAGTCCTATTCTTTCTTTCAGCAACACCATTTTGCTGAGGAGTTCTAGGTGAAGAGAATTCCTGATGAATCCCAAGTTCTTCACAGAATTTTTTCATACATTCAGACTGAAATTCAGTTCCATGGTCACTTCTGATTTTGACAAATGAACTATTGTATTCATTCTGTATTTGTCTGACAAAAGTCTGGAAAATAGTTGGGGTTTCAGATTTCTGCCTCAAGAAGAAAACCCATGTAAATCTAGAATAGTCATCCACAATAACAAGTGTGTATGCTTTCCTACCAAGACTATGTACTGGCATAGGACCAAACAAATCCATATGCATGAGATACAAACATCTCTTTGAATCTTTGATGTCAAGTTACTGAAAAGAGGACTTAGTCTGCTTGCCTGTTTGACAAGCTGAACACACACCCTCTTCTATGCACTTAACTTGAGGACCATTCCTCACTAATCCCATGCTAAACAGCAGTCCTATTGACATATAGTTAAGATGAGCTAGCCTCTTGTGCCACTTGACACATAGAGAAGCTTTCTCTCCTGCAACCAAACAAATAGGTGAGTTGTTAGACTCATAATCTAGGTTAAGGCAATACACATTTCCTTTCCTAGTGCCAGTCAAAATGATCTCTTGATCACTTGACCTTTTTACTAGGCACTCCCCTTTGAGGAAAGAAATATTATAACCTAGATCACTAATTTGACTTATGCTAATCAGGTTATATTTTAGACCCTTTACATAAGCCACTTTAGTGATTGTAATTGAATCACAAGATATGTTACCAAATCCTTTAATGATTCCCTTTTCTGATCCACCAAAGATAACTTTTGGTCCATTCTTTATGGGCACATAGTACCTCAACATTCTCCTTGTTCCAGTCATGTTTCTGGAACAGCCACTATCCAAGTACCATATATGGGTATGGTCACTTGGATTCACCTATAACAAATAAATAATCACTTACCCTTAGAACCCAACTTGCTAATGGGTCCTAGGTCCTTGTTAGTTTGAAATCCTATAACTGATCTAACAGGAATCCTACTTTTGGTTTTAACACTTGAGTTAAACCAGCAATCCATGGCAAAGTGGCCTACCTTGCCACAACACCAAAACTCAAACCTATTATACCTATTCTTAGGTACATGCCTTCTTACTTTGTTGAACGTAGACTTATTAAGTGTTGGTGCTAGGATAACATTCTTCAAGAACTCCTCTTGAATATAATGGGCATGCCAATAGATTGGTCTATTGACATTAGCACCCTTGCTCATTAAATTTTCATGCTCACAGTGACCATGTGTAATGTCATGATCATACCTGTTAGTAGGATTCACTACCTTCTTAAAGAAACTAAGGGGATTAATAGCTAGAGGCTGAACTGTGGCTTTACCTTTTCTATGAGAATTGGTATCCCTAGTTCTTCCCTTAAAGCCTAGACCAGTCTCCCCTTTTTGTGAAACAAAATTATCTATCAAAGGTAAGACTGATTTTGGCTTGGAGAATTTTGCCACTAGCTCTCTCTCTTGCTGAAGTTTTACCTCAAGTTTCTTGATATGATTCTCTTTGAATGAGATTGTGCCCATCTGAAAAATTGTAATGTTTTTCAATTTGGCAACCTCATTCAATTTTTGATCCAGCAGTTTTGCAGAATCTGCTGCAGCCAGCTTAAGAGACTCAATATCTTTGGACTGCTCTTTAACAAGAAACTTGCTTTTCTTTAGAGCATGCAACAACCACCATACTAATTAATGAGTTGGTGAACATCCCCCTCAGACTCAGATCCATCCACTTCTTTTGAAGCAGATGCTTCTGATTCTGATCCAGTAAAGTAATCTGAGACTAGGGGAGAATTGTTTATCTTACTTGGTCCAGGCCGATCCTGGCATTTATCTTCTTCAAATTGAGCTATCAGCCCTTTACAGCAATATTCTTCCACTCCATTTATGGAGTCAAGCATCTGTAGGAATTTTGGTTCCCTAAAATACTCTTCTGTTGAGAAGAGTCCAACATATGCTTCTACCTCTTCTTCTTCAGATTTTGAAGATGAAGAGTCTATCCAACTCTTCTCCTTCTTAGCCACTAGAGACTTCTCCTTCTTGCCTTTGACCAGATGCTTCTTCTTGTCCTTTGACTCCTTTATTTTGTATAGGACAGTCAGCTATGACATGCCCAGACCTGTTGCAGCAATAACACACAATCTTAGAATTAGATTGTTTATCAGGTTTAGAAGCATACCTGTCCTCCTTAGGTGTTTTCTTCTTCCTGTAGTATTCATCCTTGGAATAGGATGTTGATGAAGGCCTGGTTCTCCAATTCTTTTTCTTCATGAAACTTTGGAATTGTCTTGTGAAGGTAGCAAAGTCTTCATCAAATGTGTGACTATCTGATGTACTTGTTTCAGGAACTCCTTCTTCTACTTCAGTACTCCTTCTAGGTGGAGAAGGAGATTTTCTCCGACCCTTCCTTGAGCCCTCAGCCTTGAAGGCTACTGACTTTTCTTTATGTTCAGATCTGCTGCCCTTCTCTTCCTCTTTCCTAGCAGTAAGCTGCATTTCATATGAAAGCAGTTTTCCAAAAAGTGTAGGTGGAGGTATGTCAGCCATTTTGGCCACTTCCCTGATGGCACATATCTTAGTGTCCCAATCCTTTGTTAGGGACCTAAGAAACTTGTCATTCAGTTCATAAGTACTGAAGACTCTTCCATATGTCATCAGTTCATTCACTATTCTTAAAAACTTTTTATAGCATTCAGCTATACTGTCAGTTTTAGTCTGCCTAAAGCTCTGATACTCCTGATTCAGCATAGACTTTCTGTTCTCTCTAACTTCTTCTGTGCCTTCCATATAGATAATAAATGTATCCCACATTTCTTTGGAAGTTTTACAGTGCACAAGATTCTGGAATGTTGCATCATCTATGACACTTACAATTATATTCTGAGCTCTTTTATCTAATGTAGCCAAGATGATTTCATCCTTAGTAATCTCTGAATAACTCTTTGGAGTTTGAATGCTTGCATCAAGAACTGATACCTTCATTGGGATGAAGGGGCCTTCCTGTATTGTGATATAAATTCTTGGATCAGATGCTTCCATAAACAGCCCGACCCTTTCTTTCGAAATGCAAAAAGATTTTTTCATGCATATGGGCAATTTCATAGATCCAAATTCCTTATGATTTTCACTTGAACCCATTCTTCTTATCTGTTATTTGCCTTAGAGAAATCCTCGGACTGTTAGGTCAAATTTTGAGGAACCTCCCTCTGATACTACTTGAAAGACTTTATTTCAAGAGCCTAAACACCTAGAGGGGGGGGGGGGGTGAATAGGTTCTAATCTTTTTGTGTCTTTTTGATTTGTAGGCAAACAAATATATAACTTCTTCTAGCATAGATCAATCTATCTATAGACATTAAAACACAACACAAAATAAACCAGATCTATAGTGGTTCCCCAAGATATGGGTACATCAACTTTCCCCCTTCGCCAATCCAGTAGATAACTGAATTCAGCCTAACTTCCTTCCACTGGCTCAGATCCTCAGATCTTACAATCTCAGAACCAAAGATGGTTCCTACACCACAGACTTAACACAAGTCCTACCTCAGATTCTTCTGTAGAATCCTACCTCAGGCCTCAGCCCTACCTCAGCCTTTATAATTAGGATTACAACTCAGACTTTCCACAAGTCCTACCTCAGGCACACAGCCCTACCTTAGCCTTTATAATTTTAGGCTTACAATCGTAGATCTAATAGTAGATCCTACAAGAATTTGTGAGTTAAGAGTAACTGAAAACTTCACCAACTAGATTTCTCTGTTGATGTTGTCTTCTTGATCTGTTCTTGTATAGACTGATCCTTCTGATCCAACCTAACTTAGCTTTTCAAAGCTTCTTGGTTAGAACAAAATAAGGTGGATCTTCTCTTGATGTTGAAGTTGATCTTCAATCAGCTTCTTCCTTAAATTAAGATTGAACTCTGAATCTTTCTTGCAGACAGCCCTTGATCTGTCAGACTTCTTCTTATTGATACTTGATTATTGTTGATGTTGTTGTTTATCATTGTCATTTCCAATCTGTCTCTTATATAGAGCTTGCTCCATGGTTAACGGCTGATCCGGTTCATAACAAACTTCTGACAGTTCTGACAGTGGTGTCAGACCGGCTAGTTATGACAACTGTCAAGTCACTAGTCACGTCACTAGGTTCTTCAATGTCTTTTCAACTCAGAACACAACACTCAGCAGAATGCTTCATATGTGTCGACACATATAGACTAAGTGTCGACACAAGTCTTCATGGTGTCGACACAATTACTCCAAGTGTCGATACAGTCATACTTCTGCTCCTTGACACTGCTTTTATTGTATGTGTCGACACAAGTCCTATGTATCGACACAACAGCTTTTTGTCTCGACATTTCTGTTGCAGACAGTTGGCGTTGAGTGTGTGTCGACACAAGTCCTGTGTGTCGACACAATTACTTCTGAACTCGACACATTTTTTTGAGAGTTGGTGTGTCGACACAAGTCCTGTGTGTCGACACAATTGCTTCAGGTTTCGACATATCTTCTGAGTTTCGACACAGCTTCAGTTTTAAGTGTCGACACATTTCTGGATGTCGACAAAATTGCTTCTTTGGGTGTCGACATAGCTTTGAGTGTCGACACGGCTTCTTCATAAGTGTCGACACAGCTTCTGGGTGTCGACATAACTTCTTTATAAGTGTCGACATAATTTTCCTGTGTGTCGACACAGCTTGCCTGAGTGTAGACACAAGTACCCTGAGTGTCGACATAGTTTGCCTGAGTGTCGACACAGTCTCCCTGAGTGTCGACACAGTTTCTTCACAAGTGTCGACACTTGTACTTAGGAAATTTTTCTTCAAATTCTTAAACCTGCACAATGAAACTCAAACTTCTATCAAATACAAATTGATGTATACCATTGACTAAGTTATAGATTCTGTAAATCTGGTACACATTTTCCAATGTACCCAACAAAATTGAAGATGGAGGGATGACAGATGGGAGTTCACCTGGAATAAATTTCTGAACTGGTGAATGAGGTGGAGATGAAAGAGAGAGTAGATTGAATAAAGGACAAGAGGTAGAAGGAATGTCCTTAATAAGATGAGATGTTAGTGGTGATTGAGGAACTAGAGAATATGGAGGTGATGGAATGTCTTCAATGACCATGGATGGTAGAGGTGATGGAGGAAGTTCCTCAGAAAAGATAGGTTGTTGAGGAGGAGGAGATGACTGTCTGCATAAAAAATTGGTTAGGTGTTCTTGACCCAGGTAACCTTGGGTCCTTTATTTCTTTCAAAGTTATAACTAGAAATATAGGAAAATTCAAATTGATCCTTATAACCTAGTGGATGAAATCTCTTAGGAGGAATGATCCACTGGATAAAAGGATTAATAAAAGTTTTAGCTTGATTAAAAGTTTTAAAAGACTTAAAAGTTTTTGTTTAAAAATTCTTGGTTTGACGAATTAAAATAAGTTCGTCAATCTGCGTTCGACGAATTGGGATGAGTTCGTCAAACTCGGTTCACAGAATGAAAATATTCATTCTCTATACCCCACGTTCATCAATCGCGGTTCGATGAACCATATTGAGATCGTCGAGCGCAGTTAGTAGAATAATTATACTGAAATTCTGTGTTCGTAGTTCGTCGATCTGAGTTCGACGAATAATAGTTATTTCGTCGACCTCGGTTCGACGAATTATGCTGAACATAATTTTTATGAAAAAATTTCTTTTTATTTTGTTTAGTCTTGTGAAAAACTTCAGTTTCTTTATTTACATCTTCTAATTTTTCTTTTCCTTTTTCAGAAACAAACTTTACTGGAGTAGATAATATGTTTTTCTGTAACAAAGAAGGTTGAGTAGATGAAGCTCCCAAGCCCAATTTGCCATTTTGCCTGGCATTTACTGTGCTTGTGATATTCATTAGTTTGATACTCTCCCATTAAGGGATTCTTCAAACTACTTAGCCTCAGATAATTTAGTTTTTAAGGATATTATTTGATCTGAAGCATTGTCAAAATCATCTTTAAGTTTAATATTTTCAGAAAATAAATTATCATATTCAATTAATTTTTCTCTGAGAAGTTTGATTTCCTTCTCAGATTTGATTAAATCATTGCATAATAGTTTAAATTAAGTTTTGAATTGTTCTGAAGTAAAATCAAAAGAAGAAATTACCTGATCTTCTTCTGATTCAGATTCAGTTTCAGAAATTTCAACTTCAGAGTGGCTGCATGATGCATTAACTGTCATCAAGCAGACCTCTCTTGCCTTAGCTTCTTCTTCATCCTCGCTGGAGTTGGATTAAGATTCATCCTCAGATTCACTTCATGTTTCCGCAACAAATCCCCTCTCTTTCTTCTTGTGTTTGTTGGAGGAGGGCTTGTGAGTATACTTCTTAGAGTGCTTCTCCTTCTTCTTCTCTTTCTTCTGGTTCTCTGGATATTCTGGAAGTATATGTACATGTTTTTTACACCCATAACAAACAATCTCTTTAGTAGGAGTCTTATCATACCTTGGCTTATCATCATTTCTGGCCTATCTTCTCCTGAAGTCCTTCCTTGCCATCTTGTAAAATCTCTTAGCCAAGAGAATCATTAGTTCTTCATTGTCTGGAATGGCTTCTGCTTCTTCCGTTGCTTTAAAATCAATGCTTTGCTCTTTCCTTACTGAAGAAGAGGTTCTTTGTTCAACTTCTCTAGTCTTGATGAGTTGCTCATAAGATTTGAGCTTGCCCAACAATGTCTCTGTAGTGATTTCATTGAGGCAACTGGCTTCTTTGATTGGCTAGATCCTTGAATCCCATGTGCTAGGGAATCACATAAGGATCTTGTCATTTATCTCTTTCAATGTGATATTCTTGTCCAATGATTTCAGCTTACTGATTATGAGGCTGAGTTTATTTTACATATTAGCAACTGATTCTGCTTCTTCCTTCTTGAACTACTCATACTTAGTGATCAGATGTGATCTCTTGTCTTTTCTTTCATCTACAGATCCTGCTACCATAGGATTGAGAGAATCCCAGATTGCCTTTGCTGAAGTGCATTCAACAACTTTCTGGAATATGTCATTTGACATAGTCTAGGACAAAATGTTCAATGCATTGGCATTAGAAATCTTGGCCTTCTTCTGAGCTTCAATCCACTCAGGTGGTGAAACTTCACTAGTGTTTGTAGTTGTCACTGGTAGTGGTGGTCCTGTAAAAATAGAATTATAGATGTCCTCATCAATAGAATTCATGTAAAGTCTTATCCTTGCCTTCTAAAGTGCAAAATTATTCAGATTGCACACTGGAGGTTTGGTGCTTCAATACTCTTTATTTTGTGCCATTAGAAAAAGAACAAACTATAGTAAATAAGATCTATCAAAGATCTTTTGGTTCAGGTGTTAACCTGTGAAACTAAATAACCTCCCTCTGATACCAATTGAAAGTGAGGGATAGATCTTACTTAACTCGAGAAGGGGGGTGAATAGAGTATTTTAAAAATTATTAACTTTTTTATAGCGTATTAAAGAAGGTGATATATATGTATATGAAAAATATAAATCACAACACACAAATAAAATAAGTAAAGCCAATCCAGACGATAAAAGGAATTTATAGTGGTTCCCAAATAAACATGGGTACATCCACTCTACTACCACCCTTGTAGGAATCCACTATAGGTTTTTGCTCAGGTGCCCTGCCACCATAGGTTTTTGCTCAGGTGCCTGTCACTAGAAGATCTATTTTTATAAGGGAGATCTAGCAACTTTTTGAGCTTTTGATCAGGTTCCCAAAAACCAATCACAAGTCTTTTGATCAGGTGACTCTTGAACCAAAAGGTTAACTTTTGAAAGGAGTTAAAACCCTGTACACAGTGAAAGAAAAATGAAAATGGTTTTGTCTTCCTAGTCTCAAATATCTGAGAAGACTAGTGGATTGTTGATGATGTCAAAGATCCCCCTAAGTTGAGTGGATGATTAGGATATGGAAGCTTTGCTTCAGGGTGTAGGCCTTCAAAGTTGATGTTGCTCTTCAACAAATCATCCAGACTGATATTTGATTTGTTTTCTCTTGAAATCTTGAAGCAGATGATGAAGAACTCTGTATATAAAACTATATTTGTTCTTCACTTATTTTTGGTACTCTATTCTGCATTCATTAGCATCTGCAATTTTTTGAAGGAGTATATATATGATAGCAGATTTCAAACCTTTGAATTTTAAAATCTTTCCTTGAAATTGTCTACATAATCTCTGGGAGTTAGAATGACTCAATTTGTCTTGAATGCATTTCCATTACTATCCCAGTAATTTTGTATGGTTATAACTCGGTGAAATCCATAATTAATTATGCCTGGTAATGGCTATGTTCATTGGGAATATTATGCATTAATTATCAGAGTATTACTTAATTGAATTAATTTGAAATTGATCTGTCATTAGTTGAATTGAAAAACTGCAGAGAATTAGTCGAACAAAACCTGGAAGGAGTTAGTCGAACTCAGCAAATTTTCGTCAACCTGAGCTCCAAGTTTGTCGAGCTTATAACTCTCTTTCGCTGAGCTGAGCTCCAAGATCGTTGAACTGAATAATTTACTTCTTCAATCTGAGCACCAAGTTAGTAGAACTTAGTAAGTCCTTCATCGAGCTGAACTTTAAAGTAGAGAAAGCAATTCATCGACCTCAGCTTGAATTTTGTCGAGCTCAACTCAGAGAAGGAAGTTTGAGTTCGTCGATCTGAGATCGAAGATCATCAAACTTAGTTCATCTTTTGTCGAACGACTTTTTCTGCATACTTTTAACTACTTTTTCTCTAAATTCTTCTGTCTCTGAAGTCTTCTGAATGTAGGTTCCAATAATCTAACATCATGTGACTGACCTTGACCCTGGAAACATCCTATGACCCTAGACTATATATATACTTTTCTACTTATGGACTAGTTGATCCACTGAACTAAGGGACACGGTCTTCGAACTTCAAACTTAATTCTTGTTCTTCGACATAAAATTTGTGTCTTTTATAAAAATAAATGAAGATACGGAGCTTCCTGAGCATTTGTAGTTGTCCTCTGCACGGTGTGGAATCATGACACCTATTTTCTCTCACTCTGATAATATATTTATATATTGAGAAAATGTGGGTTGATAGCTTACCCAGGAGATACTTCGTAAGGTCTTGAACTTTTTGTACATTTAGCATGGTTTGACTTGGTTAGCTTGTTCAATCCCTTTATTTCTCATCTCATGGTTTCTTGAAGGTTTTTGTTGCTTTCTGTGCGTTTAGCATGGTTTGAATTGGTTAGCTTGTTCAATCCCTTTACTTCTCATGTCATGGTTTCTTGAAGGTTTTTGTTGCTTATCCATGTTACATTAATAAAGTACAATTGGTTCTAGTGATTTACAATCAGTATTGGTATTTGTTGTGTTTCTTTTATATATATCAGGCATAACATCATATTCTTCCTCCCTCTTTAAAGGAATTAATCTTTAAATCCTGGGTAATGTGATTTTAGTCCCTCTAATCCATTCTAAAAATTTGAATTAAATGGTTTATGGGAAGACTGGAATAATTTTAATGATGGATGTTACAAATTCAGTTGGCATATAAATTCACTCTTTAAGGATTTGTTATACTATTTGCATAAGGTATCAGGTTATACTATAAGATTTATATAGGGCAAATTTTATTAAGAGTAATTTTGATAATTGTTCCAATTTCTCTAGTTCCTTACTGTTGATTGTTCAAACTTAGAGATGAATTTAGCATCAAGACTTTTTATATATAACCTTACTTTTCCTCATTTCTTCTTATGGAATTATTGCAAGCTGGATAATGTTTTATACCATTAAGTGACTAGTGGGGATATGTGATTCCTAAAGGGTGGATCACTTTTTTTAGAGCAACATTTTTGATTATCGAAATTATCTCGGCATGCCTAAACTCTAAAGTTAGTTTTATCTAAATACAAAACAAACTCCATTAACATCTTATGAAACTTTAGGAGATGTACGCAAGTAGAGTGGGAACTCCAAAAGCTTCCCACATTCAGTAAATCACTACCAGGCTTCTGAGTACACTTGTGTACGTTGCATGTTATAATTGCATTATTAGTTCTCCCTAATCTTCTTCCTGCCTTACATTCATTTCCTATAAAAATAGCTTCAACATCCCTCTATCCTTAAACTCTCCCACTGCTTATATATAAATACACAGACAAACTCAATCAACAGCTTGTGAAACATAAGGATAAGTACACAAGGGGAGTTGGAGCTCCAAAAGCTCTCCAAATTCAATAAATCAGTCTACTCACTACATTGTATACTGCATGTTATAATTTCATTATCGATTCTTTAATGGTTTATGTTAATTTTCAACATGCGTATCTTATGATTTGATAAATGGTATAAAAATTCATTGTCATTCTCATATTAAAGTGGCTCGTGACAGTTTTGATTTTACTAATAATTATGTGTCTTTATGTTATAATGCAACATCCTCATTCCTACTAGACCCCTAGAGTATGTTAGGGCATGAAATATGTAATGACGTGTGTGTTAGGGCAAGGAGTTGATCCTAGAACCCAATGTGACAAGGTGATCTCACCTTGTGTACCCCAAATGGGGCACAAGTTAACCTAGGTCAATTCACCTTAATTGAGCATAAATTGGCCATAATGACCCCACCAATGTCTTCCTAACCACAAAGGTATAGCATTAGGTCAAAAGTATTCCATTGGGCTCAACCAATTTCATGGAATTGACTAAAGTCAACTCTATGTCAACATAGCTCAATTCAACCCAAATTGACTCAATTTGACTTCACATGGTCAAATTTACCCAAACACTACATTCAAAACCCTAATAGAGGTTCAATTAAGTAAAAATCCCAACAATTGGTCAACCAATTATCCCTAATTGACCAATGGCAAACATAAGTCAAATGAGGTTAAAATTAAGTCAAATGAGGTTAAAATTAGGTCAAATTGAACCATAAGGATCAATTAGCCCAATCAAGGCCCCACCATGGCCCATCCTTCATTGGGTGATATCATATGACTCAACACCAACATGTGGGACCAGTAAAATCATCAAATTGACCAAGTAAAACCTAAAGTCAACTATAATCAAACTTAAGCACAACGGGGGGAAATGAGAGCCCAAGTCAATTCCAATGGGCTATGACATTGACCCAAGGCCCATCCTATAGCCCACTAGCCTAATTGTATCCCTTGCCCTCTGAATTTGAAAGGGGGTGACATGCAAGGGGGTAATTTGGGGAATTCCCCAAAATTTCATTTGAGGCCAAGAGGGAAATAGGAAAGGAAGGCACATGGCACCACCATTCCTCTTCCCTAGCCTTCACCTGAACTTCCCATAATGTTTTCTATCAATATCTAGCAAGCCCCATGCCACTTGGCAGCTAGGAGAGGCAATCAAGGGAAAACCATGAGCCCCCCTAATGGTTAGCCTAGGTAGAGCCCTCCTCATGTCACATTAACTTCACCACCATCTCCAGTAAACTCCATAGAGTTGATCTGATACTTTAGATCAAGGAAATCGGTGTAAGATTAAGAAATCTAACAAGCTCTCTAGAGGAGATCGCCTCCATGCCTAGTCGCTGGATCACCCATTCATGAGCTCAAAATCAAGCTTATTTCTCCTCCCCTCCCTCTATACTAGTCCTATATATCATTTAGGAGAGAAATCGGGCTCAATTGAGCCCGATTCCTTCTGAGGATTGTGAGAAATTTCCGAGTTTTCTTCCTTGCTCAGGATTGACAATGAGGCAGTTTCCGACCGCCATTTCGCCGCCAATCGATTCCCACCACCTCAATGGAGGTGGTGGTGGTGGTCGGTCATGGAGGTCACTGGTTGGCTGGGGAATTGAGTTTGAAGTTGGCCTAGGTAGGGACTGTACAACCCCGTATTCGCACAGTAGTTCACCCACGGCGCTATGTTTTTAAGCTTTTGAGAGATTTTTCACTCATGCTGGCCAATTTAAGCCTAGCCCTTATCATATACTAGTAGGGGGAGGAAAAATTTGCCTCCCCCTTGGCTCCTTCTTGGGGGCGGGTGCAGTAAGTTGGTTGACACCCGCCCTCGGCTCGATAGGTGCGAGGTAGGTGCAGCGAGATCGAATGAAGGCCAGGATCCCGCCCCTACACCTTAGCCTTGGTTAGGGCGAGACTGGCCGGGCGGTCTGCTCGCGGGGGCGAGAGCGGACTGCGGCCAGGCTCTCACCCTACGCTGTTAGCTCGCGGGGCGAGACCAGCCGGCGGCTAGTGTCTTCCCCGCATGTTTAGTATCGTGGGGCGAGACCGGCCGACGGCCAGGGTCTCGCCTGCACGATGAGCTCGCGGGGCGAGACCGGCTGGCAGACAGGGTCTCACCCGCATGGTGAGATCATGGGGTGAGACCGGCTGGAGTCCAGGGTCTTGCCCGTGCGGTGAGCTCGCGGGGCGAGACCGTCTGGCGGCCAGGGTCTCGCCCGCACGGTGATATCGCGGGGTGAGACCGACTGGCGGCCAGGGTCCTCGCCCGCGCTGTGAGCTTGCGGGGCAAGACCGGCCGGCGGCTAGAGTCTCGCTCGTGCGGTGAGCTTACAGGGCGAGACCGGCCGACGACCAGGGTCTCGCCCACGCGGTGAGCTCGCAGGGCGAGACCAGCCTACGGCCAGGGTCTCGCCCGTGCGGCAAGCTTGCGGGGCGAGACCTGCCTGTTGTCAGGGTCTCACAAGCGCGGTGAGCTTGTGAGGCAAGACCGGTCGGCGTCCAGGGTCTCTCCCGCACAGGTGAGCTCGCGGGGCGAGACCGGCTAGCGGCCGGAGTCTTGCCTGTGCAGTGAGCTCACGGGGCGAGACCGACCGGCAGCCAGGGTCTCGCCCGCGCGGTTAGCCCACTCATTTCGGGTGCTCGGGGAGGTGGGGAGTATGGCTTGTCATCCTCCCACCCTTTGACCTCTTTGGGCCGTATTTTTACCGTTGTGCCCCCGGGGTGTAGTTACCTCTTTACCCCTTGGTATGGGTGTTTTCTATTAGCTCAGGGTCTATTTGTCCTAGGGGTATTTGTGACCTTCTAGTCCCCACGCTTGGAAAAACGATAAATAGACCCCCTTTGGTACCTTTGGAGAGATGAGTTTTTGGCTTCCTCCTCCCTTGGTTTCTTCTTCTTGGTAGAGTTTGAGATCTCTCCAAGGTACCCAGCTCAGCCATTGGTGAGGGAGGGAAAGTGCTCTTGTGATCTTCTGGGTGTGTGGTGGAACCTCCATGCTAGAGCCGAGGGTATGTTCCTTGTTTCTCAATTCTTTGGTCCATGATGTTCCCCCGAGTGTAGTAGGTGTGAGGTCACCCCTTTCTTGGCAGACTGAACTCCACGAGAGACCAATTTTTTGGTTTCAACATTTTGGTGCGGTGAGCGTGGAGAGTGACCAGCACAGAAGATCTCAGGAGAGTGCCATGGCTGGAGATCAGGGAGGTGGTGATGATCTCGGCAAGCTCCCCAATCCCGGACCTTTCATAGGAAGGGAGGAGTTCATGGATTACATCCAAGGCATCATGGAAATGCTGAGAAGCATTGCCCCTCGGGATGACAGCTCAACCCCCACCCCCCACGGACTGGCTCCTAGGGGTCTCAGTGAGCTGACTCAGAGTGGTCTCGGCGAGCTGCCTTCCTAGGGGCACATGCGAGATGACCCCAGCAAGGGGAGAAAGAAGTGCACCAGGTAGGCGACTTGGGAAGGAAAGAATGGGAGAGGGGTTCGAGCGAGACCTCACCGACCGGGAGTTGTTCCCTAGACCGGCGAGTGCCAGCCCTCCAGGCATGCAGGACGCACGAGTAGAGGTTGGGAGACCAGTACTTAGGGGGGTCACCCTTCAGCGAGCTGATCATCTCTACTCCCATTCCAGAGGGGTTCAGAGAGCCTGACATGGCTTACTATACCAGGAAGGATGACCCCGTCCAACACCTTACAGTGGTTCGAGGATGCCGTATCCATCAGGCTAATGATGGATGCCTTCAAGTATCGCCTCTTCGCGATCACGTTGAAGGATAAGGCAAGGGACTTGGTTTCATCAACTCCCTCCAAGGTCGATCTATGGGTTTGAAGACTTGAGTCGGAGCTTCCAGCTCTGCTTCTCCACCTCGAAGAAGAGGAAGAAGAGTCCTTGAGTCCATCTTCCTGATAAGGAAGAAGGCCGAGGAGTCACTGGCCCACTACGTTGATAGGTTTAAAGAGAAGATCCTTAATATCCTTGGAGATGCCATGGTATGCCCTCCAGATGGCATTCACGGTGGGGTTGCATGAGGGGTTCTTTAAGATGAGCTTTACCTGAAAGGCCCCCCTTTCCTTCGAGGAGCTGATGGAAAGGGCGACAGAAGAGATAGCCATGGAGGCAGCCAACCTGGCATTTGTCAAGAAGTTGGAAAAGCTAACAGAGTAGGATTCAAAGGACCAAGGTGGCTAAAGGCATCAAGAGGAAAGGATGAAGAGAGGAGTAGAGAGCTCAAGGGTTCCAGGGAAAGGAGGGTCCGGAACTAGGCTGGAGACAGCAGGGAGGACCTGCCCATGGTCCAGGAAGGGCACTCATCCAGGGTGGGGAACTTTTACGGGGGCCAAGAGGAGGTTCAACTTCCAAAGGAAAGCCCCAAGACATCTCCTGCCTCCACCCCAGCAAGCCTTGGCAATAGGCGGAGGAGGAAGAGGCAACGGGAGAGACTGTCGAGCCCCCCGAAGGAGGGGAGAAGGAGAATTGCCATACTGTGACTTCCACCAGGCGGAGGGTCACACCACAGCTACTTGCCCCGAGTTACTAGACGTGAGGGGGGAGAGAGGCCCTGCCCAGTAGCAGTCGTCGGTGCAGGTCAAAGAGGTTTTACCCTGATTGGGGGGGAAAGACATATGTGAAGACCGGGTCGATGTAGGACCCCGAGGAGGTATAGTAGTGATCCATGGTGGAGTGGGGATCGAGGCCACTCGGAAGGAGAGCCTCCATGTCATGTACCGACAGAGCGTCGCTTCGACATCCCAGACCCCACCCCAGGAGAATAAGATTACCTTCTCGATGAAGGACAAGTCAGATCATGAGGATTCGTTCTACGATGCGCTGGTCATCCAGATGAACATCAACTGCTACACCGTATCCCGGATCTTGGTTGACAACGGGAGCTCCGTCAACGTCATTTCAAGAAGTCGTTTGACGAGATGAAGGTGGAGCCAATGAGGGTGTTGGCCTAAGATTGACCCCTGTTTGGATTTTCAGGGGAGAGGAAGGGAGTTGAAGGTGGAGTAGGAATCCAAATGAAATTTGGAGGAACTTCAAGGAACTGCCGGTTCGTCATAGTTGACACTCCGAGCAGCTACAATGCCATCTTCGGAAGGCCCCTCATCAGCGCCTTCCATTTTGTGCCGTCTTCATTCCACCAGTGCCTCAAGTTCAGTTCAGGAGGGATCCAGGTCAGAGTTAAGGGAGACTCCAGGATAGGCAAGGCAATGTTATGTCACGGCCATCAACACTATTTCTTGGTTGGCCAAGGCAGAGGAGATGAAGAAGATCATAGAGAGCCTGAGCAAGATGGAGGTATCTGAGGGGAAGGATGACGACAATCATGCTCAGTCCCCCTGAAGAAGCCTCGCCTCGGTAGAGTCTTGTATTTTTTATTATGTTTTAATGAGTTCAATCCCCGACCAGCTAAGTCGGGGGGGGGGGGGGGAGGGGTCATGTAACCTATCTTTTTTCCTCTTTGAGGATGTTGGAATTGATAAAGTTTAGGTGACATGCCCAATCCCACACCCCCCCCCTGAGAGGATCTCCTCATGCTAGGCTCTCACTAGCTGGATGGGTCGAAGGTACCTCGAGAAGGCTAAGTCCTCTTTGCTCTGATGACGATCCCATTGTTAGGCTCTCCCTAGCTGGCAGGGCAGGCGTACCTCTCGTGGAAGCCCAAGTACCCTTTCTTCGATGACAGTCCCGCTATCAGGCTCTCACTAACTGGAAGGGCAGGCATACCTCTCGTGGAAGCCCAAGCACCTTTGCTCTGATGACGGTCCTGATGTCAGGCTCTCTCTAGCTGGCAGGGCAGGAGTATCTCCCGTGGAAGCCCAAGTACCTTTGCTCTGATGACGGACCCGCTGTCAGGCTCTCACTAGCTAGCAGGGTAGGAGCACCTCTTGTGGAAGCCCAAGTACCTTTGCTCTGATGACGGTCCCGCTTTCAGGCTCTCACTAGCTCGCAGGGTAGGCGTACCTCTCGTGGAAGCACAAGCACCTTTGCTCCGATGATGGTCCTGCTGTCAGGCTCTCACAAGCTGGTAGGGAAGGCATAACTCTTGTGGAAGCCCAAGTACCTTTGCTTCGATGACGGTCCCACTGTCAGGCTCTCACTAGCTGGCTGGGAAGGCGTACCTCTCGTGGAAGTCCAAGTATCTTTGCTCCGATGACGGTACCACTGTCAGGCTCTCACTAGCTGGCAGGGCAGGAGTACCTCTCGTGGATGCCAATTTCTCTTTACCCGGACGGGGTCTCACCACCCAAGCTCTCATTAGCTGGCATGGCAGGATGGCACCTCCGGGAGGTTAAGTGTTTTTACCCGGAGAAGGTCTCACCACCAAGGCTCCCATTAGCTGGCATGGCAGGTTGACCCCTCGGGGAGGTTAAGTGTTTTTCACACGGAGAAGGTCTCGCCACCCAGGCTCCCATTAGCTGGCAAGACAGGTTGACCCCTCTGGTATGTTAAGTGTTTTACCTGGAGGGGTCTCGCCACCCAGGCTCCCATCAGCTGGCATGATAGGTTGACCGCCCCAGGAGGTTAAGTGTTGTTCACCCGGAGGGAGTCACGCTACCCAGGCTCCCATCAGCTGGCATGGCAGGTTGACCCCTCCGGGAGGTTAAGTGTTTTTTACCCGGAGAAGGTCTCGCCACCCAGGCTCTCATAAGCTGGCATGGCAGGTTGACCCCTCCGAGAGGTTAAGTGTTTTTCACCCGGAGAAGGTCTCGCCACTCAGTCTCCCATCTGCTAGCATGGCAGGTTGAACCCTACGGGAGGTTAAGTGTTTTTTACCAAGAGAAGGTCTTGCCACCCAGGCCCCATCAGCTGGCATGGCAGGTTGACCCCTCCGGGAGGTTAAGTGTTTTTCACCCGGAGAAGGTCTCGCCACCCAGGCTCCTATTAGCTGTCATGGTAGGTTGACCCCCCGGGAGGTTAAATATTTTTCACCCGGAGAAGGTCTCGCCACCCAGGCTCCCATCAGCTGGCATGGCAAGTTGACCCCTCCGGGAGGTTAAGTGTTTTTTTCCCGGAGGATTTCTCGCCACCCAGGCTCCCATCAGCTGGCATGGCAGGTTGACCCCTTGGAGACCTCTTGTGTTTTCTCCAAACCGCGAGAAAAATCTACACTCAGCGAATACGTTGGGTTGGATGGTTCTTTCTGAGTGTGGAACTCGCTCAAAAAGAATGGGGATTGTGTACAACCCTATATTCGCAGAGTAGGTCCCCCACGGCAGGCGCGGGACCAGCTATATGTTTTAAGCTTTTGAAAGATTTTGTACTCATGGTGGCCAATTTAGGCCTAGCCCTTGTAATATACTAGTAGGGGGAGGAAATATTTGCCTCCCCACTTGGCTCCTTCTTGGGGGGCGGGTGCAGTAAGTTGGCTGACACCCTCCCCCGGCTCGATAGGTACGAGGTAGGAGCAGCGGGATTGGCTGGAGGCCAGGATCCCGTCCCCTGCACCTTAGCCCTGGGTAGGGCGAGACTGGCCGGGCGGTCAGCTCGCGGGGGCGAGAGCGGCCTGCGGCCAGGCTCTTGCCCTGCACAGTTAGCTCGCGGGGCGAGACCGGCCGGTAGTCAGGGTCTCGCCTGCGTGTTTAGTATCACGGGGCGAGATCGACCGGTGGCCAGGGTCTCGCCCGCGCGGTGAGCTCGTGGTGCGAGACCGGCCGGCGGTCCAGGGTCTCGCCCGCGCGGTGAGCTCGGGGGGCGAGACCGGCCGGCGGCCAGAGTCTCGCCCGCGCTGTGAGCTCGCAAGGCGAGACCGGCCGGCGGTTATGGGTCTTGCCCGCACAATGAGCTCGCGGGGCGAGACTGGCCAGCGGACAGAGTCTCGCCCGCACGGTGAGCTCGCAGGGCGAGACCGGCTGGCGGCCAAGGTCTCGACACCGCTTTGAGCTCGGGAGGTGAGACCAGCTGGAGGACAGGGTCTCGCTCGCACACTGAGCTCGCGGGGCAAGACAGGCCGGCGGCCAAGGTATCGCCCGCGCGGTGAGCTTGCGCAGTGAGACCGGCCGGCGGCCAGAGTCTCGCCCACGCGGTGATCTAGCGGGGCGAGACTAGCCACGGCCAGGGTCTCACCCATGCGGTGAGCTCGCGAGGCGAGACTGGCTGGCGGCTAGGGTCTCTCCCGCACGGTGAACTCGCGGGGCGAGACTGACCAGTGGTCAGGGTCTCGCATGTGCGGTGAGCTGGCGAGGCGAGACCAGCCAGGGGCTAGGGTCTCGCCCACGCGGTGAGCTCGCGGGGTGAGACCGGCCGGCGGCCAGAGTCTCGCCCACGCGGTGAGCTCGCGGGGCGAGACTGGCCGGGGGCCAGGGTCTCGCCCGTGCAGTTATCCCACTCGTCTCGGGTGCCCGGGGAGGTGGGGAGTATGGCCTGGCCTCCTCCCGCCCTTGGACCTCTTTGGGCCATGCTTTTACCATTGTGCCCCTGGGGTGGAGTTACCTCTTTACTCCTCGGTGTGGGTGTTTTCTATTGCCTCAGGGCCTATTTATCCTAGGGGTATTTGAATCCTTTTGGTCCCCATGCTTGGAAAAACTATAAATAGACCCCTTGGGTACCTTTGAAGAGATGAGTTTTTGGCTTCCTCCTCCCTTGGTTTCTTCTTCTTGGTAGAGTTTTAGAGCTCTCCAAGGTACCCAACTCAGCCATTGGTGAGGGAGGGGAAGTTCTTTTGTGATCTTTCGGGTGTGTGGTGGGACCTCCTGTAACACCCCAAAAGGCCCCAAAAAGACTCAAGATGAGTTTTAGGAGCAGGCTGGTTTACACGGCCTGGGACACGGGCGTGTCCCAGGGCGTGTCGGGTGTACACGGCCTGGGACACGGGCGTGTCCCAGGGCGTGTTCGAATTATTTTGCGAATTTGGCCTATTCAAGTCAGAGCCGGACACGACCTTGAACACGGCCGGGAACACGGGCGTGTCAGGCTGGACACGGGCGTGTCAGCTGCCGTGTTCCGACCCGTGTACTGGTTGCAGCTCGATGGAGCAGGAGACACGGGCGTGTCTCAGGTTTGACACGGGCGTGTCAGGTTCGACACGGGCGTGTCGATGACCCGTGTTGTGCAGTCGGTTCAAACTGTGTGCCGCTTAGAGGGTACACGGCCTGTGACACGGGCGTGTCACAGGCCGTGTCGGCCAAAAAATGGGTTTTTGGGAAAATCTTGGCCGTTCAGTTTTCTCTCTTTTGATCCAAGGGTCCAGGTGGTTTCCTGACTGGGTTATTACGAGAAGAGAGGAATGAAGAGGTCATTCTTCATTTGGCTTAAGGAAGAGAGAAAGAGAGAGGAAGAGAAGAAGGAGGAGGAGAGCAAGCCACCGGCGGAGCTCCCGTGGTCCGATTCGTGATCCGAAGCCGGCGTTGTGAAGGCAAGGCTGCTGCGGTTCTTTCTCACCAGCTAGTTTTCGATGGCACCGAAGAGATCGACAAGGGTAACGATCTCCCTCCTTGGACATGTGAAGTCCTTCTTTTCTGTATTGCATAGGGAAAACCCTTCCCCGCGAGTGTGCGGTGGGTTGTGGTGTCCCTTGGGGTAGATATGTGAAGTCCCCCTTGTTAGAGGCCGGAATTGGAGTACGGCTCTAGGCATGCTGTGTGAAGCCCATCTGGATGTAATCTGGATTGGTGATGCTTGTTTGCATATCGGAGAAGGCTCCGTGATTATGGCTTGTGATGCCTATGGCTTGTGATGCCTTGTTCCTACCTATTGCTTGGTGCGGCAGGAAGTACTGGACGATGTCCAGGAAATGAAGAGGGTTGGATGCAACTCTTGTGGCCGTGGGTTGCCACTTTGTGAATGGTTGAGCCGTTGGGCTGCAACTCGATGAAAAGGCAGATTGCCGAACAGGAAAGGTGAAACCGACCCGCGCCTATAAAAAGCCATGGATACTTCCGTATTCGAGGTGGCTCGGCGACTTGAGCAACGGGGGGTGGCTGATCCGTACCTGCGTTAGGTCCGTCCAACTTGGAAGCCTGGTATAGGTTTTGTTGGAGCGCCAATGAGAGTCTTAGGCCCGCGCGCCGGAAAGACTAGAAATGCTCAAATACCGTGTAGACGGTGGTGTTGACCCTGGTATTCCGGTACACCGAAAATGTGCCCTGAGTGCACGGACTGTCGGGCCGGGTGGCCGATGGTTGTGATGGCTTGAATGTGCCTGCGCACACATAGTTGCTATTGATGATGCCATGCTTGCAGGGAAAGAATGCTTATGCCCCGAGAAAGGGGTAGGATTGTTATAATTGGGTCAGCTGAATGCTGACCGTTGCATTGTTTGCCACTGGTTGGGTGGTTTGTTCCCGTGCAGGTGCTGGAGAGCCAAGTGGGAAATGATGGGCTGAAGCCCTTCTGCTGTTGCTGCTGCTGCTGCGGCTAGCCCTTGAAGGCTAAGCGAATGGCGTTGTTTTGTTTTCTCTTGTACTCATGTATGGCCGGCCTGCGCGCCGAAGTTTGTAAAACATGTTGTATGTACAGAGGAACTGTAAGGCCTTAAGGCCAAACTCTTGTGGTTGTGTACATTCCGTGGTATATATATAAATGTGGTTTTATATATTGGACATTCCGGTTGAGAGTTCAAAGTTGTAACTTAAAGCTTCCGCTAGAATGCTCTGAGTTAGGATTCGTATTTGGTTTGGTATTATCCTGTGACCTCACCGTCTGTTTGTGGCATATAGTGTGGGGCCCCGGCCGGACCTTCTACTATACGTCATCTAACGGATGGGGTCGTTACATTTTGGTATCAGCTTTCGTCGGTCTTCCTCTTTCGAATTCGTGGTCGAATTCTTTTGTGGGGTGGCGAGCACGTGTTTGTGCGACCTGCTGTAACACTAATGAACTCTGGAATGTCCATTAAGGAATGTACAAAATCTTGTTTGAGGAATCTGCGCGTTCCTTTTTGTGTTGTTTTGCTTGCATACGTTCGCTAATGTGTGTCTTGTCCACCTATAGGTGACATGTAGTGGTGCTGGGCAGTCTGAGCCCCAGCGTTCTGATGAGAGTGCGGCACCAGCTGAGGTGCCCACACCTCCTCCATCTGCGGAAACTGTTCGCTTAGTGGCTGAGGCGCTATTTGCCATGATTCAGCCGACCGGGCAAGCGCAGCCGGCGGTAGTGCCAGTTCGTGTTGGTGTAAGACCCGAGCCGGTTGAGGCTGTAGATCCACGAGCAGCTGACCGACAGTTGAAGCAATTCATGAGCTTCTGTCCTCCTACGTTTGCGGGAATGGGATCCCCAACGCAGGCGGAAGATTGGTTATCGCGTGTCAAGAGAATAATGACAGCGATCAGGGCGGAGGAAACTCTCAAGGTCACCTTAGCCACCTTCATGCTTGAAGGGGAGGCGCAATTGTGGTGGGACGAGGTTGAGCTACACCATTTGGCGGGCAGGCAATTAACACAAGTGTCGATTGAGGAGTTCTCTCGACTATTTCTGGCGAAACATGTCCCAGCGGCGCAACGTATTGCTATGGAAAATGAGTTCCAATGGTTTAAGCAAGGGGAAGATAGTGTGGATATCTACTTGCACGAGTTTACCAGGTTGGGACGATATGCGGGAACAATCTTCGCGGATGACCAAAGGAAAACGAATCGGTTCTATGAAGGATTGCGGGATGAGTTGCGATTCCTGCTTTCGAGTTCTGTGAGCCAAGGGTTTCAGGCGTTGGTTGATACTGCGTGCACGTTGGAGAAGGACATGAGGCGAGTGCAAGGGAATAAGGGCTTGGTGGTGTCTAAGCCAGAGTTTCAAGCACCTCGCCCAGGCAAGTCATTTTACCAGAAGAAAGGGGGCAAGAGGTCCAAGCCATCTGGGCAAGTGACTACGACCGTGGTGTCGGGAGCGACATCAAGGCCGGATGCTCGTACGTGCTATAACTGTGGCCGGGTGGGGCATATTGCTCGTGACTGTCAGGTTGTGCAGCCCAAAGGGGAAAAGAAGACGGGTGCGTCGTATGCTGAGAAGGGCAAAGCGGTGGTGGATTCCTCTGCTTCCCAGGCGCAGCCCCGAATCTATCAACTTGGCCAGCAGGAAGCGATTAAGCAAAGTGACGTCGTCACAGGTACGAGTTGAGTTAGTTTACTTGCTGTGCTTTTGGTTTTGGTTTTGTTTAGCTTGTGCATGATGTGTGTGTGCTGCAGGCTTTGTCCTGATTCGGAATAATTTAGCGAGAGCCCTGTTTGATACGGGTGCTTCGCATTCTTTTCTGTCTGAGGATTTCGTATCTCGCATTGGGGTACCGAGTCATGTGACGGTGGATAGTACAAGGGTGCTATTGCCGAATGGCTGTGTGATGCTTGCGGATAGGGCTTGCGATGTGGATGTGCAAATAGGAAGTCGGGATTTCGGTTTGAGTGCAGCTGTGCTACCGTTATCGGAGTTTGATGTGATCTTTGGTATGGACTGGCTCTCGGAGCAGCGTGCCTTTATTGATTGCAACTCCAAAGAGATTACACTGGGCCAGAATACCGGGCTTGTGACGAAGTTCGCTGGTATGCGAGGAGTTGGCGGAACGTTGTTGTCTGCACTCCAAGTCGTCAATGCTGTTCGGAAGGGCGCGGAGTTATTCTTCACGCTAATTCAGGCTGTTGAGCCAAAGGCCAGTGTTAGTGAAGTGCCAGTTGTGTCAGAGTTTGCCGACGTGTTTCCTAAAAATCTTCCTGGGTTACCACCCCAGCGGGAGATTGACTTCTCTATTGAGTTGGTCCCAGGTGCGAAACCTGTGGCCCGCTCTCCATATCGCGTCGCGCCAAAAGAGATGGCTGAGTTGAAAGTCCAATTGCAAGAGTTGTTGGAGCAGGGATATATACGCCCAAGTATGTCACCTTGGAGCGCGCCTGTTCTCTTTGTGAAAAAGAAAGACGGTAGCTTACGGTTGTGTATTGACTACCGCGAGTTGAATAAGCTGACGGAGAAAAACAAATATCCGATTCCGAGGATTGATGACCTCTTTGATCAGCTGGCGGGATCAACGGTCTATTCCAAGTTGGATTTGAAATCGGGATATTATCAGCTAAGGATTCGGGAAGGTGACATTCCCAAGACAGCGTTTGGAACACGCTACGGTCATTATGAGTTCACGGTAATGCCGTTTGGCCTATGTAATGCGCCTTCGGTATTTATGGACCTAATGCATCGAACGTTCCGAGAGTATTTGGATTTGTTTGTTATTGTGTTTATCGATGACATATTAGTATACTCTCAGTCGGAAGAGGATCACGCAAACCATTTGCGGTTGGTCTTGCATACCCTGCGGAGGAATAAGCTTTTTGCCAAGTTCTCAAAGTGTGAGTTCTGGCTCTCTTCAGTAGCCATTTTAGGCCATGTGGTAAGCGGAGAGGGTATCGCGGTGGATCCGTTGAAGATAAGTGCCATCCGAGATTGGCCAGTGATGTCTTCAGTGGCCGAGGTCAGGAGCTTCCTTGGACTTGCGGGCTACTATAGACGGTTTGTGGAAAACTTCTCACAGATTGCTTTACCTCTCACCACGCTGACGAGAAAAGATCAAAAGTTCATTTGGACGCCGGAGTGCGCGCGAGCTTTTGAAGACTTGAAGAGTCGTTTGACCACGGCGCCTGTGTTGGCATCGCCATGTGGTACCGATGGGTATGAGATCTATAGTGATGCATCTGGGAGCGGCTTATGCTGCGTTCTTTTGCAATTTGGGAAAGTGATTGCTTATGGCTCGCGTCAGTTGAAAGTGCATGAGCGGAATTACCCCGTCCATGATTTGGAGTTGGCGGCGGTAATCTTTGCGCTCAAGTTGTGGCGGCACTATCTATATGGCGTCAAAGTGGATATCTATACGGATCACAAGAGCCTAAAGTATTTGTTGGATCAGAAGGATCTGAATATGCGACAACGAAGATGGATGGAGTTCCTCGGGGACTACACCTTCGAGATTCACTATACTCCCGGGAAGGGAAATGTGGTCGCTGATGCTTTGAGTCGGAAGACTCTGGTACGGGCAAGCTGGTTGCAGAGGCATGATCAGCGTTTGATCCAGGAATTGGAAGCAATGGAGATATCGTGTGTTGACAAGGGTGCGTCAACCGATGCGTGCTTGAACTGGACGGAGGTGCAATATGACCTTACGGACAGAGTCCGGCGAGCAACGGAGCTTGATGAAAGTCTCCAGCGCTATGCTAAAGATGGGCCGGAGGACCAATTCTCTTGGGATAACGGGTTGTTACGGAGAAATGGTCGAGTGTGCGTCCCAAGTGTGGGTAAACTGAGGGAAGAGTTGATGTACGAAGCTCACTTTGCAAAGTACTCAGTTCACCCAGGGAGCACAAAGATGTACAGGGATATGAAAAAGCTGTTCTGGTGGCCCGGACTAAAGAAAGATGTGGCTCGTTATGTGGCTAAATGCACTACCTGTGCGTTGGTGAAAGCAGAATGCTAGAAGCCTGGCGGGTTTCTGAAGTCGTTACCTATTCCGGAGTGGAAGTTCGATGATATTTCGATGGATTTCGTGCACGGGTTGCTGAGATCTCAACGCGGTCATGATTCAATCTGGGTGATTGTGGACCGGTTGACGAAAGTGGCGCACTTCCTTCCAAACAGAAGAGACGATTCAGTGGAAACCTTGGCCAAGCTGTATGTGGAGCAGGTTGTTCGACTGCACGGTGTTCCTCGGAGCATCGTTAGTGACCGTGATGGGCGGTTCACATCGAATGATTGGCGGCTCGTTCATCAAATGTTGGGTACAAAATTGGCGTTTAGTACGGCCTTTCATCCCCAAACGGATGGCCAGACTGAACGAACCAACAGGACGATGGAGGACATGCTCCGCATGTGCGCCCTAGACTTTGGTAAGAGATGGGAAGATTATATATTTCTCGTCGAATTTGCCTATAATAATAGCTACCAAGCGAGTATTGGTATGGCACCATTCGAAGCGTTGTATGGTCGGAAATGCCGTACACCGTTAGCTTGGGCAGAAGCAGGCGAATCGAAGCTGAATGGGAAAAAGGAAGTCGAAGAAGCTACTTCGCTCATACGCTCTATTCGGGAGAGGCTATTGATAGCCCAAGATCGTCAAGCGAAATACTACAATGCCAAGCACCGGAACGTGGAGTTCGCGGTGGGTGATTGGGTATATTTGAAGATCAAACCCTTCAAAGGTGTGTCCAGGATTCGGCGTTTGAAAAAGCTAAGTCCGAGGTATCTTGGTCCGTTTGAGGTGGTGGAGCGAGTTGGGGAAGCTGCTTATCGACTAGCACTTTCAGCGGACTTGGGTGGATTACATGATGTGTTTCACATCTCAGTCCTTCGTAAGGCGGTGAAGGATCCAGCTCAAGTAATGGAGAATGATCGGGTACCGGTCGAGTATGGGCTAACGACGAGGGTTAGACCCATTCGGATCGAGGATCGAGCCGAGAAACAGTTGCGGAACAAAGTGATCGGGATGGTCAAGGTCCGATGGGACAATTGTGGCCGTGAAGAGCTAACATGGGAGCGAGAGCAGACCATGCGAGCTGAGTTTCCCGAGTTATTTGTATAAACTGTAGACCGTGTACTTTTTGTTATAATGAAGTTATAACATTGCTGGTTTTGTTTCCTTACCGTGCAAATTTCGGGACGAAATTTTGTTAAGGGGGAGAGGGTTGTAACACCCCAAAAGGCCCCAAAAAGACTCAAGATGAGTTTTAGGAGCAGGCTGGTTTACACGGTCTGGGACACGGGCGTGTCCCAGGGCGTGTCGGGTGTACACGGCCTGGGACACGGGCGTGTCCCAGGGCGTGTTCGAATTATTTTGCGAATTTGGCCTATTCAAGTCAGAGCCGGACACGGCCTTGAACATGGCCGGGAACACGGGCGTGTCAGGCTGGACACGGGCGTGTCAGCTGCCGTGTTCCGACCCGTGTACTGGTTGCAGCTCGATGGAGCAGGAGACACGGGCGTGTCTCAGGTTTGACACGGGCGTGTCAGGTTCGACACGGGCGTGTCGATGACCCGTGTTGTGCAGTCGGTTCAAACTGTGTGCCGCTTAGAGGGTACACGGCCTGTGACACGGGCGTGTCACAGGCCGTGTCGGCCAAAAAATGGGTTTTTGGGAAAATCTTGGCCGTTCAGTTTTCTCTCTTTTGATCCAAGGGTCCAGGTGGTTTCCTGGCTGGGTTATTACGAGAAGAGAGGAATGAAGAGGTCATTCTTCATTTGGCTTAAGGAAGAGAGAAAGAGAGAGGAAGAGAAGAAGGAGGAGGAGAGCAAGCCACCGGCGGAGCTCCCGTGGTCCGATTCGTGATCTGAAGCCGGCGTTGTGAAGGCAAGGCTGCTGCGGTTCTTTTTCACCGGCTAGTTTTCGATGGCACCGAAGAGATCGACAAGGGTAACGATCTCCCTCCTTGGACATGTGAAGTCCTTCTTTTCTGCATTGCATAGGGAAAACCCTTCCCCGCGAGTGTGCGGTGGGTTGTGGTGTCCCTTGGGGTAGATATGTGAAGTCCCCCTTGTTAGAGGCCGGAATTGGAGTACGGCTCTAGGCATGCTGTGTGAAGCCCATCTGGATGTAATCTGGATTGGTGATGCTTGTTTGCATATCGGAGAAGGCTCCGTGATTATGGCTTGTGATGCCTATGGCTTGTGATGCCTTGTTCCTACCTGTTGCTTGGTGCGGCAGGAAGTACTGGACGATGTCCAGGAAATGAAGAGGGTTGGATGCAACTCTTGTGGCCGTGGGTTGCCACTTTGTGAATGGTTGAGCCGTTGGGCTGCAACTCGATGAAAAGGCAGATTGCCGAACAGGAAAGGTGAAACCGACCCGCGCCTATAAAAAGCCATGGATACTTCCGTATTCGAGGTGGCTCGGCGACTTGAGCAACGGGGGGTGGCTGATCCGTACCTGCGTTAGGTCTGTCCGACTTGGAAGCCTGGTATAGGTTTTGTTGGAGCGCCTAATGAGAGTCTTAGGCCCGCGCGCCGGAAAGACTAGAAATGCTCAAATACCGTGTAGATGGTGGTGTTGACCCTGGAATTCCGGTACACCGAAAATGTGCCCTGAGTGCACGGACTGTCGGGCCGGGTGGCCGATGGTTGTGATGGCTTGAATGTGCCTGCGCGCACATAGTTGCTATTGATGATGCCATGCTTGCAGGGAAAGAATGCTCATGCCCCGAGAAAGGGGTAGGATTGTTATAATTGGGTCAGCTGAATGCTGACCGTTGCATTGTTTGCCACCGGTTGGGTGGTTTGTTCCCGTGCAGGTGCTGGAGAGCCAAGTGGGAAATGATGGGCTGAAGCCCTTCTGCTGTTGCTGCTGCTGCTGCGGCTAGCCCTTGAAGGCTAAGCGAATGGCGTTGTTTTGTTTTCTCTTGTACTCATGTATGGCCGGCCTGCGCGCCGAAGTTTGTAAAACATGTTGTATGTACAGAGGAACTGTAAGGCCTTAAGGCCAAACTCTTGTGGTTGTGTACATTCCGTGGTATATATATAAATGTGGTTTTATATATTGGACATTCCGGTTGAGAGTTCAAAGTTGTAACTTAAAGCTTCCGCTAGAATGCTATGAGTTAGGATTCGTATTTGGATTGGTATTATCCTGTGACCTCACCGTCTGTTTGTGGCATATAGTGTGGGGCCCCGGCCGGACCTTCTACTATACGTCATCTAACGGATGGGGTCGTTACACCTCCACGCTAGAGCCGAGGGTCTGTTCCTAGTTTCTCATGTCTTTGGTCTGTGACGTTCCCCAGAGTGTAGTAGGTGTGAGGTCACCCCTTTCATAGGACCCTGAACTCCACGAGAGACCAAGTTTTTGGTTTCAATAGGACAATCTTGTCTATTGGACTAAGGTTGAAGATAAACCGATTCCCATAATTATACTTCAAGATGCGTGCTGTATAAATTATACATTATAGTTTGAATTTTAATAATTAAATTCCCGTCACATAAATACAGAGATTTTTAAGTTGAAATTAAGATCTCTTAAAGGTCAGTTTGGAAAAAGTGATCAGCAAGAAAGTTATAGCCTTTTATCTTATCTTTTCTGAGAAATTTGAATCACCTCATTTGGTGCCATAAAACCCTTAGAATCTCCATTTTTCTGGGAAGTTTCCTAAAGGAGACCTAGACTATATTTTGTGAATAACTTTTTGTAGGTTGTGTGCATGGACTTGAAATTCTGACCATGCATGGGTGGTACTTAGATGGATCTCTCATCCAAAAATCAGAATTTTGGGATAATATTTTTCTATAGTTTATATAATAATTTAATTATGTGTGTATAGACAAAATACATGGTTATATAAACTAAAATTAACCCAAACCTTCGGAAGATTGTAAATTAGGTCATTATATACCACTGGTCAAGTATCGGGACCATTTGGCTTTCTTCATGTGGTTGTATTACATGTGTATGAATCTTGTAGGTATGGAAATGGTGTGCATTTAGCACAAAAGTGTATTTGGAGTATTTTTTCCAAAATGGTCTGTTTCCTACCAATGGGATTTTGTCCATGCATTTATTATAATGGAATGTATCACCCTTAGGAAAATTGGAACTTTTTGGACTCAAATTTCCCAAGTATTTTATTTAAAATCAACATGTCACACTTTTAAATAAACGAAATAATGGTGACCAAATCATTAGAAAAAAATCCAAATCTCTATCATATGTATTATTAGGACATAATACACCCATGAAAATTTATTGAGAATTATTGGTTGATTATATTTATTTGGATTTTTACCATATGTGAATTAATGAAATAATCATGGGTAGATTATTCTAGAAAATTCTAATATTCTGGCTAGTCACCTGTTATAGTAATATCTATCATTAAAATTTTTTTTGGAACTTTTTAGAGCCATATTTTACATAGTTCGTGTACAATTGTTGATTAATCACTCTTAGGGAATTATGGCAAATTAGGGTTATATTGTTGGTGGAAAATTATCAAACTATATTAAACATCAGTTTGAGTCACTATTACCCTCTGGAAATTACTTAGAAATTTTGGGCACCAATTGTATGTACTTTATGTTCAATATTGAGTAACTCCGTATAATTAGTGAAATTAATTATTAGGCCAAAAATGCATGGAAATTATGTGAAAATTTTTGGGCACCATTTGTATGTACTTTATGTTCAATATTGAGTAACTCCGTATAATTAGTGAAATTAATTATTAGGCCAAAATGCATGGAAATTATGTGAAATTCTGATAGATCATATATTTCATCATGTTGAGCCTCTGGAAAACATAAGTTTGAGTCACTATAACCCCCTAGAAATTTACATTAAATTTTTGGGCACCATTTGTATATACTTCATGTTTAATATTGAGTAACTCCTTATAATTAGTGAAATTAATTATTAGGCACAAAATACATGGAAATTATGTGAAATTCTGATATATCATATATTTCATCATCTTGAACCTTTGGAATAAATATTAGATGCATAGAATTTTATATGACAATAGGCTCTTCACAAATATCATGGATAATAATAGTGCATATGGTCTGCATATAATAAAAATGTCGCTTAGGCATTTAAGCATCATAATAACCTTGGATTTAGATGAAAATGGACATGTAATAGTAGGATTACATTTATATCAGCTCTAAAAATTATTAGAATTTTTGGAGCTAAAATGTCCTATAGTTTAAGTAAAAATATGATTTAGTTCACATGTGCATATTAATGATATTTTCATATGTTAATTACCTTGGAAAATTATAATTTTTTGTTATGTCGTCATTTGGATCATATTACATTCATAGTAGGAATTTTAGAATATTTAAATGTGTTTCGACGAATAGTCACTCGTAAGCCTTTATCTTTAAGGATATAAGTGAGCAGTGTTTAACAAAATGCGTGCTAAGTAAGTCAACTTGAAAGCAATCTAAGACATGCCAAATATGATGTAGTGGCAAGATTAGATGTGGTCATTCTGATTGGATTCATTGGGGAATTGGCTGAGGAGTGACGAGCGGCAGGACACACTCCTAGTAAGGGGAGTAGTATCGATGGAGTTCAAATGTTTGATCACTCGCCCTAAAAAGAGTTATAATCTACCTTAAGCTAATAAGAGCAACAAAAATAAATATCTTGAGAAAGGGAGATTTGGGCTTCAGCCCAATGTATTTCCTAGTATCGCTGCGAGCCCTTCGCTGGGTAGACCTTGGGAAGTCCAAAATTCACCTAAAATTGTTATGTATAACTAAACAATAGACAAGAGTAGTCTAAGAAGGTGAACAAAGATAATAGTGAACCTTTTCCTATGTTATGGGATGGAGTGGTACAGGACTTGTTAGTCCTGTGAGCTTGAGGCTCGGGTGGGTGAGGTGATACATTGCATGTGCATATATTGTGGCGGGTCTTTGGTACTAATCTAATCAGTACACTGATGGAAATACATTATTTCTAGTGAGGTGTGAGAGTTTGAGGGGTCAGTAGGTTATATACATTGAGGTCTGGAGGACAATCCCCGAAAACACACACCTGACCATAAAAGACTGATGGTTATCCAGCAAGAGTACACAAGAGCTCAAGAGGTGCATGTGGGATGTGTATAGAGGCGTACGTAAGGTCTAGGCATGGTTGTGTGCATACCCGCTTGGGAGTAGAGGACCCAATCCACTACTTTCGTAGCCATGATGGAAGTACCTAAGAGACTAGCTATCTCTAAACAACGGTAAGAAAAGGTATGTGTGCATATAGTTGTCTACATCAGTTGCACTTGCATGAAATGTAACATCCCTCAAGAAAATAGACCCCTAATATGGTTTTCTCATTACTAGGTCATAACAAAACCCTAGGAATCCCAAAGATATCATGTGAACTTAGGTACAAAAGTGAAGATCACCATGGTCTACAAATAACACATTCCAATTACCTAAACTAAGGTTTGACTTTAAGGCCTAAACTTAACTCTTTGACCCCATCATAACATCCCTAACCAACTATGGGGTCCCTTGGAGCACCTAGTATAACATCCCATTTCCAACTAGACCCCTAAGAGTCATTTTGGTCATGACTAGGTCATGACAAAACCCTAGGAGGCTAAAAAGGGTCAGGTGATCAAAGGCCAAGGTGAGAATCACTTTGGTCTGCCCATGACACAACCTCATCACAAAACCTAAGGATTGACCTTAGGGCTTCACCATGACTCCATGACCCCACCACAACATCACTAACCTATTAGAGGATCCACTAGAGCCTTAAGGGTCCATTAGAGTCAACCCAAAGTGGCCAACTTGACCTAGGACCACCATAGGCCTAAATTGCGAAAGGTGCCCTAACTAAGGGCAGTTGACCTCTAAAATGCCCAACCACACTTGCCTAGGTCTTCCTAGACCTAAGGTGGTGTCAATGGGTCACCTGGGACTCAATGACGTCAACCCCAAGCTTTAGTTGACCCAAGCAAACTCAAACCCCAACTTGGTCAAGATGCCCTTATTAAGGGTTATATGACCCTCAAGGTGCCCAGTTAGTCCTTTCTAACCCCACCTAAGCCTTAGGAGAGACCAATGGATCACCAGGGACCCATTAGGGGCAACCCAAAAGGTCAAAAGGACCAAAGTTAACCCAAGCCTACTTTGGGTCAATTTAGCCCAAATGAGCTAACATAAGCTCAAGCCTCCTCATATAGCTTCATTAGGAATATTATGTGTATGTGTGGGTTACCAATAGACCCCAAGGTTTACCAAGTCAACTTGGTGATTAGGAGAGAGAGAGAGAGGAGCTCCATTCCATGGTAATGGAGGAGAGAGAAAAAGAGAGAATGAAGGGGCAAGTCAAACCCGGCCAAGGGAGGCCAAAGGCCACCCATAATGGCTGGATTCAACTCCCCTTGGTAAGGTGAGAAGTTTCCAGCCATTTCCCGGCCACCAAGGGGCTGGTTTAGCCACCTCCTCCTAACCAGAGCCCAAGCTTTCAATGGAATTAATGGCAATTGAAGTTTTGTCCTCTCCCCTCCTCAACCGAGCCTTTAAACACCACCAGTGGCCCAAGAGGAATATTTCCCAGCCTTTAGCTGAAGATTTTGAGCACTCCCACTGTACTTTTGCAGAAGTCGAGTGACACCACCATCGAAAATTGTTTCCCGATGATCGTCGCGCCTTCAGGCCGCCGGCAAGGTCCTCCTCCTCTCCTTGCTTCATGGTTAGATCATAGGGATATTTAGTTTCAAGGTTTGGGCTCAATTGAGCCCGAACCAATCAATGGTTTTCATGGTTTTGTGCCAAAAATGTTCTTGGTGGGATCACCAGAATAGTCGTCACCGGCGGCCACGCCGCCGACTGGAGGTAGCCACCACCTCCACGAAGGTTGTGGTGGCGGTGGCCATGCAGGGAAGTGGCCGGATGGCTAGCAGTGGCGGTTTGAAGTTATCCCAGGCACAAGCAATCGGGGTCATTGGCTTGAGGAGGAAGACGACTCGGCAACCCTTGAATTTTCGCCAAGATTCGTGCGCCGATTTAATAACTCATTTTATTTTAATTTCATTTCTGTCACATTATTTACAGTAGATGGTTTTAATTTTTAAAAATACTTAGGTCCCTCTAGTGAAAAAGTTATCAACATGAACTTTGTAGACCTATTGGTCTACTTTTATCCAAAATTAATGTGGACCAATTTGGACCTCTTGTTGGACCAGGGCACCCATTTTGGTTGGACCTATACCTAGGGCTATCCTGAGATTCAAAAGGGTGCCCACACTTCATCCCTTTTCCAAATGACCTAAAATTTAGGCAGGTGGTCAACCTTAGTTATACCTAGGGCAAGTCTAAAAAAGGGAATTTTTGGAGATACTTTGTCCTATGGTTTTTGTTATTATTTAATATTACTATGGTATTTTAATTAAGTAGTCTAATGACCTCCAAACCCTCCTAAATTTTGGTGAGAGGTCCCTGGCATCATGATATGGCTCTATATAAAAATTCACCCCATTTGGAGATGTTTTGGTTAGGTTTTAATCCAACCATAGGTATACCCTTATAGGGTTATTTAGGTCAAAGAGCTATTTTTGATGTTTGAGTGGTCAAATCACCTCAACAGAGGCTTTAATTTTGACCCCTGACTTGGCATGGCCACTATCACCCTCACAAGGATTATGGGGTGGTCTAGGGTAGTTTTGCCCTTAGGACTCAAACTCAAACCCTAAGGAGGGGCTTTTGAGGGTTGTGAAGGATATGGGGACAAATGGACTCTTGTGATATTGTAACTTGGTGGAATTGATGAATGAGTAACCTAAGACCTCTGGTATGAACCTTGGTGGATTTGGATGGAGATAGATACCCCAATCCCTTAACCCTAGATTAGGGCATAATCACTATTAGGGTAGAATAACCCACCAAAACACCCCAAAATGATGTGAAACTTAGGTAGCATGGATTTTCGGTTAGATAGAACCTATAATGAATTTATTAGAATTTTAGGAACAATACTTCAAGCACTTCACTTAATATATATGGTATGAACCAAAATGGTATATTATTTATTAGGATCTCTCTGTTCATTAAAATCCTATGAAACATGGGCAGGAGACATTTTTGGTCAAGATACTTATCCCTGAATTTTATTATAAATTTTAGTTGTTTATTTTCAGTACTCTCTTCACAAGATAAAAAAGAGGCATTTATGATCAATGAATTATTTAGAGATAATATCATATTGAAAAAATTATGAAAATTAGGTCACTGTTTCTTTTAGATCAATAACCACTTGGTAAAATTAATTCATGTGTTTTAGAAGACTATTTGAGGTACTTACTTTACAAACCCATCATTTTTGGAATTTGATGTTTACTTTATCCAGAGCTTATTTCTTACTAAAAATTCATGAAACCTTATATATAATGTTGGTAAGACAGTAGTTGCATAAGAAAATTAATTCATAATTTTTGGATGATTATTTGTTGTACTTACTCCAATATTGAAGGGAAATAGGATTTATTACCAAAATAGTTTTAGGGACCTATAGATAATGGAAAATGGTTATATTTTGGATTTATAATATTGAGCTATCCTAATATTTTCCTTAATTTTGTCATGCATCATGCATGATTTTAAAGGACACTTTCTGTTCAAACTAGTAGCACATGTATCTTTTAGGAAAATTAAATAAATGCTTGATTAATTTGGAAAAATATAAATTACTGGATATAGCCTATTTAGGTCATGATAGACCCCCATTAATTATCTCGAGGCATTTAGATGATTATTTGTAGTGCTACCCAATATGTGCATCGTGTCACTAAGTATGGTCTGCAATTAGTAAAAGGACAGTAAATAGGTGGTTAGGGTGAGTAGGTCTAAACTTTGGGATTCCAATAGTCTGGTGGTGCTGGATAAGTAATTGGGGGTCACTTTTGGAGAATAGGTTGATAAAGGCATGGTGTTGGCTAGTGTTAGGAGGTACTCGGGATCGACGAAAGATCGCCCTTCCCAAAGGGAGGTAGAGTTAAATTCACACTAGGTTTAGTATAGCATAATACAAAAGGGGAATGGGTAGAAGGAAGCAACCAATGATAGTAAGTTCCTTACAAAAGGGAACGATGGGCTTCAGCTACCATCATAGTTCCTAGTGCCCTTTGAGAGCCCTTCACGGGGTATACCGGGGGCAGTCCTGGGCTAACGTAAACTTTCGGAGTGATAAATCTTAAAGAGCAACTAGGATAATTAGGGGTTCACTTTCACACACCCTGGTGTCTCGGGAAGTTAGTTTGACTAGGATATTCGAGTGGTAGGCTCGGTGGTTGTGGTAACGGGCGGGATAGCCCGGCGGGCCGGAGGCCCGGTTGATAATTGGAACGGACGGGATAGTCCGGGGAGCTTTGGCTCGGTGGGAAACATATTAATATTGCATGTGCATAAGTTATAAGGTGGTGGAACCTCGATGTTAGTGTTTGATGCACCGACGCTAATACGTTGGCTCGACAAGTATGGTTAGCACTTCGCCAACAGAAGTCTGGTGCGCCAGCCGACAAGAGTACGCAGGAGTTCGCTTCGTGCACCAAGCATTGAGGCGTACGATAGGTCTGACCGGTAGTGCCTTACTTGTTTAGAGGTGGGCGAGGCCCAACCCACCGCTTCTGTCTGCCACTACGGAGGTATCCTGGGAGGTTCGGCTCCAAAAAGGGGGAACTAAAGGTCTGTGTACACAGAGTCGGGTGGGTGAGTTGCACTTGCATGATCGCATCATAACCCACTAGCATGTCATAGCATAATCATTGCATATAACCCATGTCACATATTGTATAAGTGGTATGGGATGCTTACACAATAGGACTTGCAAAACGACCCCTTGGTCTATAAGCTTGTGTAGGCAAGTTTAGAAAATTAAGGTAAAATTCTTTATATATATTGCTGTTAATAACCAACACCCCAACGTATAAATTGGTATGGGACTCTTTATACGATGGGAGCCCTGCAGAAGATCACTTGGCTTATGCGTTTCCGCACATAAGTTAAGGTTACTTTTCATACTTTACTTTACTGCCACATGTACTATAAAATTGCTAGTATTGGTCTGCTGTCATCTATTTCTTGAATACTCTCCACCTTCAAGCCCTCCCCTTTCTTCCTCTCCGCTCGGTGCCTAGGGGACATGGGGGAAGAGGTAGAGGATGATAGGACTTAGTCTTATAGACTAACGGTTTTCAGACCACGTCATTTAGGGGATCGTGGAGCCCAGCATGGAGGAGCAGCCCCGTAGGTCGGCCCGTTTGGAGATAGGGCAATCTAGCTCAGGAGTTCAGACAGCTGGGACTGTGAGTCCCTGACTTTAGTAGTGTTTTATTTTGCTTCCACTTGAGTTACTATTGAGTGAGGATTTGATGTATCGGTCTTAAGCCCTTATTTCCAGTACATTATATTTTGTGGACTCTCCCTTCGTGGAGATGTTATTACTCTGATGTGATTTTATTGTGGACTTTTGGTTAGAGTTTTACCTCACTTGTGTTTACTCTACTTTTGTTGCTTTTCTGTGATCGAATCGGCTGGAAAAATCGGCGTTTCGCGGTGATGACCCTTCAGGGCGTGATGGTGTCACCGCAAAGCGGCTGTTCTGGGCCTTAAGACCCCGGTGTTTAAAAAGAAAAAAAATGGGGTCTTACACCTAGAACCCATTGGGGTCAACTAAAGTGGTGAAGTTGACCAAAGTCAACCCTAACCCTAAAATGGTCAAAGTGGCATATCTAGGGCCAGTGGACCTTCGACTTTCCCAAATGACCCCACCTAGACCTTCCTAACCCTTTAGGAGGTTCATTGGACCACTAAAGGTTCATTGGGGTCGACCCAAGAGGTCAAGTGACCAAAGTCAACCTAAACACTAAAATGGTCAAAGTACCCTAATAAGGGTCAAGTGACCACTAAGGTGTCAAACCAACCCTACCCAAGTCTCCCTATAGCTTAGGGGAGGCCAATGAGTCACTAAGGACCCATTGGGGTCAACCCAAAAGGTCAAATTGATCAAAGTAAACTCCACCCTAAATTGGGTCAAATTAGCTCAAGTTGACCCAACCTAGCCCAACTCACTTGGGCTAAGCCCAAGTTGAGTGGCCCACTAGCTTTAGGAGGCTGATATTTACATGGAATGCCACAAAAATCTATAAATGATGACTAGGAGAGAGAAACCTCATGTTCCCGTTTAATGGAGGAGAGAGAAAGAAGAAAGAGAGAGGAGTTATGGAGGGAGACCATGGGCCAGCCCATTCATCACCCCATTGCCCCCATTCATCCCCCTTGACTCTTAGGATGAGAATACCATTACTTCCAGCCAGCCAACACTAATGGGGAGAGCCCAACAACCATGGCCGACCACCCCTTCTTCTCCCCTCCCATGGAAAATATAAATCCCCCTATATAGCCCCCTATTCCCACTTTTGGCCAACCCATCACCTTTAAAACATTCTTGGCAGTTGAAATGAGATATTGGATCAATGGTTTTGGTGGAGGATCGAGGAATCAGGCAAGCTCGCCGGAGAGGAGAAACGCCACGATGAACCGTCATCTCCGCCGTCGATGAACCCCAAATAAGGTCCACTTCTCATCCTCTCCCCTTGTGCTAGTATCCTAGATTAATTAGGAGAGAAATCAGGCTCAACTAAGACCGATTCGGTGAGAAAAATGGAGATTTTAATGGTTTTCATGGTGGCAGGTTTGCCGAAAATTACCACTTACAGCGGTCGTACCGCCGCCCGGCGATAGCCACCACCTCAACGGAGGTGGTGGAGGCTGTGGCTGGCCAGGGAGGTGACCGGGTGGTCGACATTAAGATTTGGAAAAGCTACAGGAATAGGCAATTTGGGTGTTCTTTTTGGGTTAAATGGAGAAGATGAACAGTGCCTTGATGATATATTATTATATTTAAATGCATAGTATAGTAATTTATTACCCATTAACATGCATATTTTTGATGCCATTAAATAAGGCCCTTAGAAGCCGTTTTAGGTAAATTGGCCTGTCACAACAGTTGTAGGTCATTGAGTCTAGTTTATTTTAAAATTTATTTCAACTCATTTGGATCAGTGGTCTAACCACAACACTCAAAATGGTGCATCTTATACATAAGCTTGATCATATACTAATTTGAGTTCCCCCACTAAACCATTTAGGGAAATGATTTGAAAATTAGACCATAGACTAATTATACATACACCCTCATCATATACAAAAATGAAAATTTGTTTTTATAGTTTTTGTAAAAATTTAATAATTCATGTATAATTTAATTTTAGGGTCTAATTACCTCACAATTCCCGAAAATTTTGATGGATGAACCATAGGGTCATGATAGGTCACTGGTAAAATTCTTAGCACATTTGGGGTTGGTTTGATTAGGTATTGGTGTGACTTAAGTTTGGCCATATAAGGGGAAAATTAGGTCAAACGTGCACTTGAAGGATTGAGTGACAAGTCCTCATCCAAAGTTGGTGAAACTTTGGCCATTGCTTATTATTACATAAAAAAACCCTACAAGAGAGTATGGGTGGTTTTGTGTTGGTGTGCCCTAGAACCCTAGTGTTAACCCTAGGGTTGAGTTTTGAGCTCAATGAAGGACATGGGACCATATATTCTTTGAATGTCTTGGAAATTAGTAGATGAGTTCATAGGGTGGAAATAAGCCCTAGAAAATGTTATTAGATTTTTAAGGAGCACTTAACCCCTCTGAAATAATTTAGGACCAATTAGGGTACTTCTACTCATAATGTTATGCATGATTATATGATTTTGGATATTCATGAAACTTAGGCAGTGATCTTATATAATTGTTAATAATCTCTTGAAATTTTTGTATGTATTTTGGAATAATGTTTATAATACTTCATTCACAAACCTAGTAATTATCATATTAGTAAGAAATATTATTATGAGTTATTTACACACTGGAAAATTATGAAATTTGATTTTAAGACGTTGTAAAGCTTCATCATGCTCTGCGAAGTTTTATTAAATTATTGGAAGCCTTTTCATATAGGATGCTTCACAAAGTGCCTTGTGTAAAATATTCTTAAATTATTTATTTGTGTGGCCAATGTGTTTGGAAAATTACTAAATTTGGTAAGCTGTCTTCTCTGGTCATTTTTAACATCTGGTATATTTTATAAAATGTTTGAATGATTATTTATATTATTTCATGCTTTGTCCTATTAATGAGGTTAATTAATCAATAATTTGTTTGGAGGTCAAAAAATTCTTGGAAAATTGAGAATTTAAGTATTTATTTTGCCACTTGCATTGTTAATTCTTTATTGAGGTGTTCTTTCTTTGAATGCCTCAAGTTAAGGGAAGTAGCAGGTTTTGCGACTAAGTTGGCCTCGATGTTGTCGTAGTGTTGCTGAGGTTTCCCTCATTCTAGTGAGGTAGTTTTTTTGTTTCTTTTGTTAGTACAGACATACATACTCGCCAGCGGGTTAGTGTCAGGTTGTTGACGCCCGCTGGTGGTTTTCTTTTGTGATACTAAGTACTGTGCTTAAACTGCTAGTTTACCTATTTTGGAGGTTGTTTTACTTGCTATCTGAGAATGTTTTATGCTAGGTTGCATGTTAGATATTTTAACTTATAAAACCCCTACCATTATTACTTCATACATGGCATATTTCTAAAACTAAAATACTATCTTCTAAAGTAACGTAAAGACTATTTTCATTATATACTAAATTTAGAGCCCTGTATTTCATGAGTTGTCCATCAGGGATGTTTACGCTCATATAGATGTCAAATCTTATTAACCGAAATATTTTCCGCAGCGTATAAATATATTTTACTCGTGGACTAGTTGATCCACTGTGCTGAGGGATACAGCCATCTAACTTAACTGGATTTCATTCATAATAACTTATGATTTTCTTTTAAAATGTAAAGTTTGGAGTCTTGCCTGAGCGTCTGCAGTTATCCCCTACATGACGTGGCATCACAACGCGTATTTTCTCGTACTCTAATATAATTTAATTGTTGAGAAAATGCGGGTCGTAACAGTTGGTATCAGAGCCAGGTTGCTTGACAATTGGTCGGTCAACCTTCCCTTGTTAGTTTTAGTTGTCTAGTGTCATATGATACACACACTGATATTTCATCAGTACATCTTTGCTGAAGCATGAACACTATACTCATAGCATGATAAGAAGTATACGGGGCATGTTATGTAGTATGGGATGCATAATATGTGTTTGTATATGGATTCACCATAGGAGGCAACATGTGAGGGTTATGTAGTATGGGATGCATAACCTCACCACATGAATGCCCATTAGCATGTTTTCTTTTTCATTGCATGCAATGTTATGTAGTATGGGATGCATAACATTGCATGTGTATGCCAGTCATTACATGCATTAAGGCCTCTTTAGAATGCATACCACAACATGCATAACATAAGCACAACGTGCCAAGCTAAAGATGTATATTATGACATATGTACACACATGGTTTTGAGTCAAAAGGACAATGAATTCATGCATTCATGGTCTAAGCTCATGAGTTATTGTGATGATGGTGAATCATCCTAGGTTAAGCATAACATCATTATTGAAAATTCCCAGAGCAAGTTAGCGGTTGAAGCTTATACTTAAGTATGTTTTGTTTGTACAAGGTTGTCTAGTTCTAGTAGTTGGGCTAGGTTCTAACTAGTTGTTTGTATGTTAATAGAATGTCAAGACGTCCTTCGAGAGGTTGACTCCCCAATATAAGGGAGAGTCTTCAGGTGCGCAAAGCGATGCGTTGATAGAGAGTCTGCGACAGAGCAAAGAAGCTTTGTCGAGGCAAATGGTGGATGTGCAGTCCAAGATCCAGTATCTATTATCAGTTGTGTTCGGGCTAGCTCTGAGAGTGTAGGACCCTTCCGAGGTTCGAGCTGTTCCTGCCCCTCCTGCTCTTCTGGTGCCTCTGATAGTGGTTCCACCAGAGATGGCATTTATCTCGCAGTTTCGGCGATTATGCTTATGGATCAGCAAGTTATGCTGCTATAGTGGAGGACGCCTTGAAGGTCGAGGCAATCGAAAATAACAAGAACAGAGGCCAGTAGGTGAGAAAGGACAAAAGGAAATAAGTTGAAGGTAAGGGCACCCAGCCATTTGATTCTACTTCAAGGAAGAAGTGTAAGGAAGTGTGTAGTTTTTGTGGCCGACTGGGCTACCCTTTGGAAAGATGCTACAAAAGGATTGGAGCTCAGAAGAAAGAGCAGGTTCATGCGATACAAGGAATTTCCAGGAAAGATTTAGTCTGTTTTGCATGTAAACGGATAGGGCATGATGTTGCCCATTATCGAGGAAAGAATAAGACAAGAAGCTATTTTCTATGTGGTCAAGAAGGGCGTATCAAGGCTCAGTTCCTGCAGCTCCAGCCTATGTATAACCCGTCCCACTTCAGGCATTGCCACCGCCTCAACGATTGGATAAAGGAAAAGGAAAGCTGAATGTGATTTCCTCAGAGGAAGCTAAGACTTCTATTCAGGTTATTTCAGTTTAGACTTTCTCTCTAATTTTAATGTTTTAGTTTGTAGTTATAGTTTTAGAAATTGTTTCCTTGATGCGTGCGCAATTTTTATAGGAAGATTTAAGGTAAAGAACCACTGGGCGCGTGTTCTCTTCGACTCTAGAGCTACACATTCGTTTGTGGCTAGAGACTTCGTAGAGTGGTATCGTTTGGATCTAGATCAAGTTGGAGGTGCTTTTTGTGTCAAATTTCCTTCCGGCGATTCTGTGGTTTCGTACAAGGGCATTCAGAGTTGTCCGATTGTTTTAGGGGATTTTCTAGTAAAGGCAGATCTAAAGGTGATCAACTTGGATGACTTTGATGTTATCTTAGGCATGGACTAGTTGTCCAGGTATGATGTTGTTATCCAGTGCAAGGGTAAGCGCCTGGACTTCAAAAAGGACAACGGTCAGCCTGGGAGTGTTTTTTGTGATCTACGCAAGGATTCTCCAGTTATTTTTGCGGTATGTGCTTGGAAGCTGCTAGATTCCGACTGTTTTGCTTGTTTGGTCTCAGTTTTGGGGACCTTTGGTAGTTTGCCGTGTTTAGAAGAGATTCCTGTTGTGCGCGAGTTTTCAGATGTGTTTCCTGATGATCTTCCTAGTCTTCCACCTGATAAAGATGTTGATTTTGTGATAGATTTTGAGTCCGGGCACACGTCCTTTTGTGAAGGCGCCGTACCGGATGGCCCCGTGAGAACTGGAGGAGTTGCGTATTCAGCTGGATGAGTTGTTAGAGAAGGGTTTCATAAGCTCGAGTTCGTTGCCTTGGGGTGCTCCTGTTCTATTTGTTAAGAAGAAAGATGGATCGATGAGGCTTTGCATCGATTATAGAGAGTTGAATAAGGTCACGATTAAGAATAGGTATCCCTTGCTGAGAATTGATGACTTGTTTTATCAGTTGCTTGGTTGCGCTATGTTTTCAAAGATAGATCTTCGTTCTGGCTAACATCAGCTCAGGACTCGTGAGTTAGATTTCCCACGGACTGCTTTTCGATCTAGGCATGGGAATTTTGAATTTCTGTTAATGTCATTTGGTTTGACCAACGCGCCCTCAGCCTTTATGGATATGATGAACCGTGTGTTCAAGGATTTTTTGGACAAATTCGTAGTCGTGTTTATAAACGACGTTCTGGTATATTCCCGCAATGCTGAGGAGCATAATCAGCATTTGCGTTTAGTTTTATCTGCTTTGAGGGACCACAAGTTGTTCGCCAAGTTAAGCAAGTGTGAGTTTTAGTTGCCTCAGGTTTCGTTTCTGGTCCATGTGGTTAATAAGAATGGGATTTCAGTCGACTCGGAGAAAATATCTACTGTGATGGAATGGAGTAGGCCTGGCACACCCAAAGAGATTAGGAGCTTCTTAGGGTTGGCCGGCTATTATAGGAGATTTTTGGATGGTTTCTCTACCCTGGCTGCGCCATTGACTAAATTAACATAGAAGAATGCATCATTTGTTTGGAGCGAGAAGTGCGAGGAAGCCTTTCTAGAGCTCGAGAAATAGATTGTGCACTACTCCCGTTTTGACATTGCCTACAGAGGGCATGGATTATGATGTTTATGTTGATGAATCACATGTTAGGCTTGGATGCGTACTGATGCAAGAAGGGAAAGTGATTACGTACGGGTAAAGGTAACTGAAGACCCATGAGAGGAACTACCCTACGCATGATTTAGAGTTCGCAGCCGTGATTTATGCCCTGAAGTTGTGGAGACATCTGCTTTATGGCGCGCAGTGCAAGATTTTTACCGATCATTAGAGCTTAAAGTATGTATTCACTCAGAAAGAATTGAATTTGCGCCAGCTGCGATTGTTGGAATATGTTATCGATTATGCGGTTTAGATCCAATACCATCCGGTCAAGGCTAATGTGGTATCTGATGGCCTAAGTTGGAAGACGGGGAATATTTTTAATCTCTTCCATCGAGCTGTTAGTAGAAGAATTCCTCTTGATGAATCTTTTTGTGGGGAGCTGTGACTTGTAGAGTAGTTTGGTAGTAATAGAGCCGTCTTAGATTGCACTTACAAGGCTACATCAGAAGGATGATCCGAATCTACTGCACTTGTCTCTTAGAACCGAGAAAGGGGAGTTACCAGATTTCTCTATTGATGATGCGGGTACTTTGAGGTACTGCGGAAGATTTTGTATCCCCTCCGTTATGGATATACGAGTTAAGTTGTGTAAAGAAGCGTATGGTTCTAGTGTTGCCTACAATCCAGGATCTACCAAGATGTATCAAGACTTAAAGCAAATTTCCTTGTGGTGTGGAATGAAAGGTGATATAGACAAGTTTATTTCAGAATACTTAACCTGCAAGAGTGTTAAGGCCGGTCATGGAAGGCCTGGTGGCAAGTTGACTCCCTTAGAGACTTCCAACCTGGAAATGGGAGAGCATTTCAATAGACTTTATTACTGGGTTACCGAGATCTCCTCGAGGATATGATTCAGTCTAGGTTATTGTTGACAGATTAATGAAGTGTGCTCACTTCGTCCCTTATAAGATCGATTATCCCATGAAGAAGATTACTGAGCTATATCTGAATGAATTCATCCGATTGCATGGAATTCCTGTAAGTATCATATCAGACCGATACTCCAGGTTTACGTCTCGCTTCTGGAAGTGTTTGCAATAAGGTTTTGGTACGGATTTGAGATATTCTACCGCATTTCACCCGCAGACCAATGGTCAGACAGAGCGAGTTAATTAGATAGTGGAGGACATGATCAGATGCTACATTTTAGACCACGGAGGTGTGTGGGATGAGTGTTTGAGGCTTATGGAGTTTGCTTATAATAACAGTTATCAAGAAAGCTTGCAAATGGCTCCTTTTGAAGCTCTATATGGGAGACGCTGCAGAACTACCCTATTTTGGATTGAGGTTGGCGAGAGATCTTTGTTGGGTCCGAATGCGCTTGAATAAATGGAAGTTGCTGCAAAGCTTATTCGAGAGAAGCTTCGGATAGCCCAAGGATGATATTCGAAGAACGCAAACTGACGTACATCTAATTTGGAGTCTGATGTAAGGGACTTGGTATTTCTTAAAGTTTCCCTGCTGGTTGGGGTCAAGAGGTTTGGTAAGAATCGGAAGTTGGACCAAACGTATGTGGGACCATTTAAGATTATTGAGCGGATTGGTGTGTCAGCTTACAGGCTGGATTTGCCCGCAACCTTTCCTGGCGTGCACAATGTTTTTCATGTAAGCTAATTGCGGAAGTGTGTGCTAAGCGACTGGAAATTTTTTAATTTTGTGCCTCAATTAGAGTCAATTCTTTCTTATGTTGAGATGCTTGTCTGCATTCTGGATAGTCAAGATCATGTGTTGCGGAGGAAGATCATTCCAATGGTTAAAGTTTTGTGGAGAAACCAGGATGTAAAAAGCACGACTTGGAAATTGGAGTCTCCTATGAGGGAGGCTCACCCTCATCTGCTTCCCTGAGTTTGCTTGGTATGTATTCTTCTATATAACTCTTGGTTTGTTATTTCCCTTCTATAGTAGAAGTGTTGTGCGCAAAGTTTTGGGGCGAAACTTTCTTTTAGGGGGAGTGACTGTAACGCCCCCAGTTTTTCTGTGATTGTTCAATCTTTGTTTGCCGTTACGATTAACGTATTTTTGGCCTTTGCTGTTGTTAGAGTGTGGTCTTAGCTCTTTAGGTTCTCTAAGTGGCTTGTTTTGTAGCCTGTTGCAAGATTCCCTAGCAAGTCGGAGTCTGTTTTGGTGACTCGGTGGAGCCTCTTTGGGAATGCTTATGTTTTATCTTCGGGAAGTGTTAGCAAAAGTTTTGTTCGTCGAATGTTGATTTCGACTTCGCCATTGTTTTCGTAGTATGGGTATTTATCTACGGTGGGAATTTCATCGAATTTCGAGGTTGTTTGATCTTCGCATCATTTTGACGTTTTATTTTAATTAATAGATATCGTATTATATCATGTTATAATTTAAGTGGCTATAGTTTATCATATTGTATTATATATATAGCTTGAGTGAATAGATATATTATTTATAATAGTGGTTGTTATTATAATAATATTATAATAGATATTATAAATAGCACTTTTGTTTAGAAAACCCTATTCCTCTTCGCCAAACCCGACGGTTAGCTTCCAGCAGAATGAGACGGGCGATGGAAAACCTGGAGCTTCTGGACATCAATTTCTTACTAGTTAGAGCCCAGATTTCTCGTTTGAAGGCAGATTTGGACTGCTCTCACCCGGATCTACCTCCCTAGGGTAAGTATTTCAAGTTCTAGGTTGGTCTTTGTAGTTAAGGTTTTGCGGGTTGGCTTGTCTTCCCTCTAAAAGCTTCAGATTTTATGGCTAGGTGTTTTTGCTGTAGATCCGAGAGAAGGAGAGGAGCTGGTCAATTTTTTTTTTCTGGAATTGAGGAAGGTGGTGCTTTTCCCATACTTGCCAAGTAGTTTCTTGTTTTCCTTGTAGCATTTACTACCATAGATCTTGGGTATGATGTAGGTTTTGGCCAGATTTTGCCTGCTGTAGGTAGAAAATGTCTGGTTGGGTTGGTTTTTGTATGGCTCTGGCTGGATAGGATAAGTCTGTATCAGGATAGTTAGCAATAGCAGGTTTTCATTCCAAGGGAATATTTTGATTTTGGGCTAGTTGTTGAGTTCTAGCATGGTCGGTTTGGGTAGAGCAATGTTTCTGCTCGGTCTCTGCCCCTTGGCATCGAGTGTATCTTAGTACTGAAGTCCAATTTTTAGGCTAAGTGTAAAAGCGTTAGGTGTGGTGGACACACTCAACGCCTAGCTGTTTTGGTCTGGAGACTAAGTGAAAAGCATTGACAGCATTGAGTGAGTTTAACTCACTCAACGCCGCCCAGCTAGGCATATTTTTCTAAGTTAGAAAGCATTGACAGCATTGAGTGAGTTGAACTCAGTCAACGCCGTCTAGTGTAGCTGTTAGCATTGACAGCGTTGAGTGTTAAGCTCACTCAACGCCGCTAGCTTAGTTGGTTTTTTTCTAAGTTAAAAGCGTTGACAGCGTTGAGTGAGGTGAGATTACTCAACGTCGTCTGCCTAGATAGTTCTAAGTAAAAAAGCGTTGAGTGTGGTGAACTCACTCATCGTCGTTGGATGTTTAGTGTTGAGTGTGGTGAACTCACTCAACGTCGTCGGCCTTATTTATTTCTTAAGTCAAAAGCGTTGAGTGTGGTGAAGTCACTCAACGCCGTTGGCAGTTAAGCGTTGACAGCATCGAGTGAGCTGAACTCACTCAATGCCGTCGTCTAGTGAGATTTTGCGGCTAAGTCTTTTGGCGTTGAGTGAGTGGAGCTCACTCAATGCGACGTTGAGTAGACTCGACGCCTTCCCTGCTTAGTGTTTGGCATTGAGTGAATGGTACTCACTCAACGCGGCATCGAGTGGACTCGACGCTTTTTCCTTAGGCTGGTGTTTTCTCCTGAGTTTGTTAGTTTGGGTTTTTTTTGGTTTGGTGATGTTTTCGACTAGTAGTTTGAATGTCGTATCATGGATCATTGCACATGGTTTTTTTGGGTCTCTGAGAGCAGCCGCTTTAGGTGTGCTAGACCCTGTGGCTGCCACCGTTTTGCCTTTAAGATAGGTTGGGTCTCTGTAAGGGGTTGTTTTGGTGCGTCGGACCCTGTGGCTTCCACCCGCGCATCCTTGAGACAATTGGATCTGGTGGCTCGGTTTGGGACTGATTTTATCGCCGACACAGATCTGGGGTTTTACCAGTGCGGGTGATCCATGGGTGTAGGGCTGTTAGTTCCTTCTCTCTTTTTTGTTTGGCATATGTTGGCCTTCCTTTTGCTTATGCAGGTTTGAGCGAAGCTTTGTAAATTTTAGTACTTGGTGCAATTCTCTTACTTTAATGATAAGTATTATACTTACTCACAGTTTCTTTTGGTTTATTTGGCTGAGGTTGCCAGCATTACTCTTGCAGGGTTTGGTAACCCTTTTTATTCTTTCATTGATTACTTTCTAATGTTCCTTTATCACTTGCATTGTTAATTCTTTACTGAGGTGTTCTTTCTTTGAATGCCTCAGGTTCAGGGTAGTAGCCGGTTTTGCGATTGAGTTGGCCTCACTATGGCCGTGGTGTTGTTGAGGTTTCCCTTATTCTAGTGAGGTAGTTTTTTTATTGCTTTTATTAGTACAGAACATACATACTCGCCAGCGGGTTCGTTTCAGGTTGTTGATATAACGCCCCCAGGTTTTTCTGTGATTTGTATAATCCTTGTCTGCCGTTACGATGATGCGTTGTCGGTCTTAGCTCTTTTAGGTTCTCCGAGCAGCTTGTTTGTAGCCTGTTTGCATGGTTTCCAAGCAAGCCGGAGTCTATTTTGGTTACTCGGTGGAGCCTCTCCAAGAATGCTTGTGTTTTGGCTTCGGAAGATGTTAGCCCGAGTTTTGATCATCAGATGTTATTTTCTACTTCGCCGTTGTTTTCGTAGTATGGTTGTTTAGCTACGATGTGAGTTTCGTTGAATTCCGAGATCGTTGTTTTCACATCATTTTGGCGTTTTAATTTTTTAGCTGGTGATGTGTTACCCAACAATTGTTGTTGCTCTATTTTGCTATGAGGCAGAGCTTTGTTATGCATGTGGCTTTTTGTGTGGCTATGTGCAGATAGCTAGATTTATGTTTATATATATATAAGCTGTATATATATGTATTTTAGCTGGATGTGTTATTATATATTAAAGTGGCTGATTTTTTTTGTATCAGGTTTTATATAAGCTATTCATATATGTATATATTTAGCTAGTTTCTATTTATATATACTTATATATATACTATATATATGTATGTGTGGTGGCCGGCTTTGGTAACTTGAGTGGCTGGTTACCTTTTCAGCTAGTGGCTGAGCCTTTCAAGGCTTTAGATTTTTTTTATTAGCTTACCTAGCTGAGTGGAGTATGGGATTATTTTATTAAGCTATGGCCGAGTGAGTGGGGAGGGTAGATAAATAGGGCCGGCTGGGTTTTCTTCTCCTCATTTCTCTTTTCCAAAGCCATCTGCTAGCTTCCAGCGGAAGGCATCGGGCAAAGAAGGTGCTAGAGCTCCGGCCGGCGATTTCTGGAGGTTTCGAGCTCATTTTTCTCGGGTAAGGGAAGATTTGGAATGCTGTCACCCGGATCTTCCTCCCTAGGTAAGTATTTCTTGTTTTAGGGTTGTCTTTGTTTGACAGGGTTTTTAGGGTTTGTTCTTCTTCCTCTAAAAGCTTCAGGTTTGCCTCTAAGGTGGCCGATTTTGCCGCTAATGCCGAATTTTGGAAGCCAGCTGCTGTTTCCTGGAGGTAGAGACAAGTGGCGCTCTTTGCCCTTGCCAACCTTGATTATACTCCAATTAATCTTGTTTGGTCGAGAGTCTAAGTCCAAAAGCATTGACAGCGTTGAGTGAGTTAAGCTCACTCAAAGCCATCTGCCTTTGGCATTGAGTGAGTTGCGCTCACTCAACGCCGTCTTGCCAGAGATTTTTTCTAAGTCTTTTGGCGTTGAGGGAGTGGAGCTCACTCAACGCCGTCTGCCTTTGGCATTGAGTGAGTTGCGCTCACTCAACGCCGTCTTACTAGACTTTTGGCGTTGAGTGAGTTGAGCTCACTCAACGCCGTATGGTCAGGGATTGTTTTTTTTTCTAAGTCTTTTGGCGTTGAGTGAGTGGAGCTCACTCAATGTCGTCAAGCGGATAGTTTTTTAGCTAAGTCTAAAGCATTGAGTGAGGGGAGCTCACTCAACTCCTATAGCTGTTTGGCGTTGACAACAACTCACTCAACGTCGTCGTCCCAAAAGTGAGTTTTTGTGGTTAAGTCATTTGGCGTTGAGTGAGTGGAGCTTACTCAACGCGGCGTCAAGTGAACTCGACGCCTTCCCCACTGGGTGTTCGCGTTGAGTGAGTGGAGCTCACTCAATGCCGCGTCGAGTGAACTCGATGTTTTTTATTTGGGATGGTGTTTTCTCCAGGATTGTTAGTTTGCCTTTTCCCTTAGGGGGGTGTTTTGTTATCGTCTAGTTTTTGAATACCGACTCGTAGATTATTGCAGGTGGCGTTTCTTGTGGCTCTATAAGGGGTGAATGGTGTGTGCTGAGCTGTGGCCACCACCAGTTCGACCATTTTGGGCTGGTATGGTTAGGTGCGTAGACCCTGTAGCTGCCACTGGTTGTTTTTTTCACCCTTGAGCATTTTTGGGTCTGTTTGTTTGTAAGAGGGCAATTTTTTGCCACAAACCCAGACCAAAGATTTTACCACGGCCAATAATTCGCATAGTTAGGACTGTTAACTCCTTTCCTTTCAGATGGCTATTTCTATTGGCATATGTTTGCCTTGTTGCTGCTGTAGGTGTTTGGCAGAGCATGTCACTATTCATTCTTGCACTTGGTGTGCTTTGATTGCTCTTTAGACAGTGATTCCATTTGCTGTCTTGTATTATTTCCTTCTGCTCTTTTTGATAGCATTTGTTGCAGGGTTGCTAAACCCCTTCTTTTATTTCTAATGAATCTAATGCTCCACTTATTTTAATTATATTCTTGCTGAGGTATTCTTTCTTTGAATGCCATGGGTTTAGATAGTAGCCGGTTGAGCGGCTAGTTTTCTTGTGGAGCTTTCTTGTGGCCTCCTAGGTAGCTGAGATTGTTGTTCCTCATCCTTGTGAGGTACTTTTCTTCCTTTGTATAGACATGCATACTCACTAGTGGGTTCATGTCAGGTTGTTGACGCCCACTGGTGGCTTACTTGTGATGATTGGGTATGAACTGAAACTGCTATTTTTGCCTATTTGGAGGTTGTTCACTTGCTTTCTGGGAATGATTTATGCTAGATTGCATGCTAGGTATTTTAAACCCTAAAAGCATTACTATATGTACCTCATGTACGTCATGTTTATAAAACTAAAGCACTACTTTCCCAAATAATGTAAAGGCTATTTTTTATACTATATTAAATTTAGGGTCGTGCGTACCATGAGTCGCCCCTTAGGGACACTTATGCTCATTTACAATATCAACTTAACCAAAGTATTTTCCATTGCGTATAAATATATTTTTAATTGTGGACTAGCTGATCCACTGTGCTGAGGGATACGACCATTAAATTTAACTGGTTTTCTTTTATATTAAATTATGATTTTCTTCAAAGATATAGAGTCTGGAGTTTTGCCTGAATGTGTGCAGTTATCCCCTGCACGACGTGGCATCATGGCACATATTTTTCTCTTGCTCTGATATGATTTTATTGTTGAGAATATGCGGGTCGTGACAGTTGGTATCAGAGGGAGGTTGCTTGACAATTGGTCGGGCAACCTTTCCCTTGTTAGCATTAGTGGTTTAGCGTCATATCATACACACACTGATATGTCATTAGTACGTCTTGGCTGAAGCATTAACACTACACTCATAAGCATGAATAGAAGTATACGGGGCATATTATGTAGTATGGGATGCATAATATGTGTTTGTATATGGATCCACCATAGGTGGCAACATGTGAGGGTTATGTAGTATGGGATGCATAACCTCACCACATGAATGCCCATTAGCAAATTTTATTTTCTTCGTTGCATGCAATGTTATGTAGTATGGGATGCATAACATTTCCATACGTACGATCGCTCATGGCATGCATTAAGGCTTTTTTTTAGAATGCATAGCACAATATGCATAGCATAACATTGCATAAGCACAACGTGCCAAGCTAAGGATTTGCATGATGACATATGTATACACATCATTTTGAGTCAAAAGAAATACAAATTCATGCATTTATGGTCTAAGCATATGAGTTAGTATGATGGTGGTGAACTATCCTAGGTTAAGCATAACATCATTATTGTAAAAATCCCAGAGCAAGTTAGCAGTTGAAGTTCATATAAAAGTATGTTTGTCTGTACCGGGTAGTTTTGTGCTAGCAATTGGGCTAGGTTTTGATTAGTGCTAATACGATTATAGGATGGCGAGGCGTCCTTCGACGAGATTGACTCCTTAATATGAGGGTGAGTCTTCAAGAGCGCAAAGAGAGGCGTTGATTGAAAGTCTGCGGCAGAGTAATGAAGCCTTGTCCAGGCAGATGGTGGGTATGCAGACTCAGATCCAGTCTCTGTTAGCAGTTGTGGCAGGACAACCTCTGAGAGTGTTGGACCCTGTTGTAGGTGTGGCTGTTCCTGTTCCTCCTGCTCCCCAGGTACCTCCTATTGTGTTGCCCCTGGAGATGACATTTATATCACACTTCTAGCGACAAAGACCTCCTACTTATGATGGAAAGGAAGACTTTATGGTTTTAGACGATTGGCTTATAGCCATCGAAGAGATGTTCTCCTATTCCAGAGTTACCCCTGATCAAAGGGTGATGATCGTCGTCTATCAGCTTAAGGTATTAGCAAAGAGTTGGTGGCTGAGAGAGAAGGAGAGCTAGAAAGAGGGATGCTCTTGGGAGACCTTCAAGTAACTGTTGCTAAGGAAGTTTCTGCCTTCGGTCGAGTGCGACTGCCTGATGAATAATTTCCTACACTTGAAGCAGAGGCAGCTCATAGTTAGTGAGTATGAGATCGAGTTCAGCAAACTGAGTCAGTTTTCCCCCGACTTGTTAAGCTCTGCGGCGGATCGAGTTAAGCATTTTCTCTGTGGCCTAAGAAGTGATGTCCAGCAGTTAGCAAGTGCTTATGGATCAACGAGCTATGTTGGAGTGGTGGAATCTGCTTTGAAAGTTGAGGCAATTGAGAATGCTAAGTAAAGAGGGCAACAGATGAGAAAAGATAAGAGGAAATCGGTTGAAGGAAAGAGCCCTCAGGTACCCGGTGCTGCTTCAAGAAAGAAGAGCAAGGAGGTTTGTAGCTTTTGTGGCTGGTCAGGCCACACCTTTGAGAGATGTTTTAAAAGGATAGGAGCTCAGAAGAAGGAGAAGGTGCATGCAATTCAAGGTGCTCCCAGGAAAGATTTTTTATGTTCTGCATGTAAGCGGTCAGGGCATGATGTTGCCCATTACTAGGGAAAGGATAAGATTAAGGCAAGAAGTTGTTTTCTATGCAGTCAAGAAGTGCACATCAAGGCTCAGTGCCCACAGCTCCATCCCGTGTTGCAGCCAGTGCCACTCAAGGCATTGCAACCACCTCAGTAGGTGGATAAAGTAATGGAAAAGCTGAATGTGATTTCTTCGGAGGAAGCTCAGACTTCGACTCAGGTTATTTCAGGTTAGATTTCTCCCTAGCCTGAATGTTTTTATTCCTAGCGATCGTTTAGCATTTGTTTTCCTTAGTTGCGTGTGCAATCTTATAGGAATATTTAAGGTTAAGAACCGCTGGGCGCGTGTTCTCTTCGACTCTGGCACTACCCACTCGTTTGTGGCTAGAGCCTTCATGGATCGGTACAATTTGTATCTTGATCAAGTTGGGGATGCCTTTTACGTCAAGTTCCCTTCTAGTGATTCTGTGGTTTCAGATCTGGGCATTCAGGATTGTCCGATTGTGTTAGGGGATTTCCTAGCAAATGCAGATCTGAAGGTGATCGACCTGGAAGACTTTGATGTTTTCCTAGGCATGGATTGGTTGTCCAGGTATGATGCAGTTATCCAGTGCAAGGGTAAGCGCTTGGACTTCATAAAGGACAACGGTCAGCCTGGGAGTTTTTATGGTGATCCGCTCAGGGATTCTCTAGTCATTTCTGCGGTATGTGTTTGGAAGCTGCTTGATTTCGGTTGCTTTGCCTGTTTGGTCTCAGTTGTGGGGACTGTTGTTAGTGTACCGCGCTTGGAGGAGATTCCTGTGGTGTGCGAGTTTTTATATGTTTTTCCTGACAATCTTCCTGGTCTTCCACCTGATAGAGATGTTGAGTTTGTGATAGATTTGGAGCCAGGTACGCGTCCTATTGTGAAGGAGCCGTAACGGATGGCCCCGCGAGAGATGGAAGAATTGTGTATCTAGCTGGATGAGTTGTTAGATAAAGGTTTTATCAGGCCGAGCTCGTCACCTTGGCGTGCTCCTGTTTTGTTTGTCAAGAAGAAAGAGGGATCGATGAGGCTTTGCATCGACTATAGAGAGTTGAATAAGGTTACTATTAAGAACAGGTATCCTCTGCCAAGGATTAACGATTTGTTTGATCAGTTGTGTGGTAGCGCGGTATTTTCTAAGATTGATCTTTGTTTCGGCTACCATCAGCTCAGGATCCATGATTCAGACATTCCGCGGACTGCTTTTCGATCTAGGCATGGGCATTTTGAATTTCTAGTTATGTTGTTTGGTTTGACCAACGCGCCCTCAGCCTTTATGGATATGATAAACTGGGTGTTCAAGGACTTCCTGGATAAGTTTGTGTTCGTGTTTATCGACGATGTTCTGATCTATTCCCGCAATGCTGAGGAGCATGACCAACATCTGCATTTGGTTTTATCTGCTTTGAGGGACCACAAGCTATTCGTCAAATTGAGCAAGTGCGAGTTTTGGTTGCCTCAGGTTTCATTTCTGGGCTATGTGGTCAATAAGAGTGGGATTTTTGTTGACTAAGAAAAGATAGCTGTTGTGATGGATTGGAGTAGGTCGGGCACACCCAAAGAGATTAGAAGCTTCCTAGGGTTGGCCAGCTATTACAGGAGGTTTGTGGAGGGTTTTTTCTACCCTGTATTCACCTTTGACTAGATTGACTCAGAAGAATGCGGCTTTTGTTTGGAGTGAGAAGTGTGAGGAAGCCTTTCTAGAGCTCAAGAACAGATTGTGCACTGCTCCGCTCCCATTTTGACTCTGCCTACGGAGGGCATGGATTATGATGTTTATGTAGATGCATCGTATGTTGGGCTTGGTTGCGTGTTGATGCAAGACGGGAAAGTGATTGCGTATGGGTCCAGGCAACTGAAGACTCATGAGAGTAACTACCCTACGTATGATTTAGAGTTTGCAGCCGTGTTTTTTGCGCTGAAGTTGTCGAGACATCTGCTTTATTGCGCACAGTGAAAGATTTTTACCGATCATAAGAGTTTAAAGTACGTCTTCACCCAGAAGGAATTGAATCTGTGCTAGCGGCGATGGTTGGAGTATGTTGCTGACTACGATGTTGAGATCCAGTACCATCCGGGCAAGGCTAATGTAGTGGCCAGTGCCCTAAGTCAGAAGATGGGGAAGATTTTTAATCTCTCTACCGAGCTATTAGTGGAAGAATTTCTTTTGATGGATATTTCTGTGGGGAGCTGCGTCTTGCAGAGTAGTTTGGTAGTAGCAGAGCTTTCTTGGATTGCGCTTACGAGGTTACATCAGAAAGATGATCCAGATCTGCTGCATTTATATCTTAATGCTGAGAAAAGGGAGTTACCAGATTTATCGATTGATGATGCAGGCACTTTGAAGTACCGCGGCAGATTTTGTATCCCCGCTGTTATGGATATTCGAGTTATGTTGTGCAAAGAGGCGCATAGTTCTAGTGTTGCCTACCATCCAGGATCTACCAAGATGTATCATGTTTTAAAGAAAATTTCCTGGTGGTATGGGATGAAGGGAGACATAGCCAGGTTTATTTTGGAGTGCTATACTTACAAGTGTGTTAAGGCCGATCATAGATGGCCTGGTAGCAAGTTGACTCCGTTGGAGATTCCGACTTGGAAGTGGGAGAGCATTTCGATGGATTTCATCACGAGTTTACCGAGATCTCCGAGAGGATATGATTCAGTTTGGGTAATTGTGGACAGATTAATGAAGTATGCTCACTTCGTACCTTATAAGATCGATTATCCGATGAAGAAAATAGCTGAGCTGTATTTAAATGAATTCAATTGATTGCATGGTGTTACAATCAGCATTATTTCAGACCGAGACTCCCGGTTTACATCTCGCTTTTGGAAAAGTTTTCAAGAAGGTTTGGGTATGGATTTGAGATATTCTGCCGCATACCACCCGCAGACCAATGGTCAGACAGAGCGAGTTAATCAGATAGTTGAGGACATGATCAGATGCTATATTTTAGACCACAGAGGAGCGTGGGATGAGCGTTTGAGGCTTATGGAGTTTGCTTATAATAACAGTTATCAAGAAATCATGCAAATGGCTCATTTCGAAGCTTTGTATGGGAGGTGCTGCAGGACTACCTTATTTTTGGCTGAGGTTGGCGAGAGACCTTTGTTGGGTCCGGATGTGCTCGAAGAGATGGAAACTGCTGTGAAGCTTATTTGGGAGAAGCTTCATATAGCCCAGGAGCGATATGAGAAGAAAGCCAACCGACGTAGATCTGATCTGGTGTTTGCTGTGGGGGACTTGGTATTTCTAAAGGTTTCCCCGATGATTGGAATCAAGAGGTTTGGTAAGAACCAGAAGTCGGACCCAAGGTATGTGGGGCCGTTTAAGATCATTGAGCGGATTGGTGTGGCAGCTTATAGGCTAGATTTGCCCGCAAACTTTCCTGGCGTGCACGATGTTTTTCACGTTAGACAACTGCGGAAGTGTGTGCTAAGCGATAGACAAGTTTTTGATTATGTGCCTCAGTTTGAGCCAAATCTTTCTTATGTGGAGAAGCCTGTCCGCATATTGGATACTCAAGATCGGGTGTTGCGGAGGAAGAGCATTCCAATGGTTAGGGTTTTGTGGAGAAATCAGGGCGTGGAAATCGCGACTTGGGAATTGGAGTCGGCTATGAGGGAGGCTTACCCTCATCTGTTTCCCTGACTTATGCCTGGTATGTTTTTCATTTTCTATTATAGCTCTTGCTTGGCTATTTCTTTTTCCTTCTTGATAGAAGTGTTGTGTATAAAGTTTCGGGGCAAAACTTTCTTTTAGGGGGAGTGACTGTAACGCCCCCGATTTTTTTTCTGTGATTTGTATAATCTTTGTCTGGCATTACGATGACATGTTGTCGGCCTTTGTCGTTGTTAGAGTGTGGTCTTAGATCTTTTAGGTTCTATAGCTAGCCGGGAATGCTTAGCTAGCCGGAGTCTGTTTTGGTGATTCGTTGGAGCCTCTCCGGGAATGCTTATGTTATGGCTTCGGAAGATGTTAGCCTGAGTTTTGATCGTCCGATGTTATATTCGACTTCGTCGTTGTTTTCGTAGCATGGGTGTTTAGCTACGGTACGAGTTTCGTCGAATTTGGAGATCGTTGTTTTCGCTTCATTTTGGTGTTTTAATTTTTTAGTTGGTTATGTTAGCCAGCTATTGTTATTGCTCTATTTTGCTATGAGGCAGAGCTTAGTTATGCATGTGTCTTGTTTTGTGGCTATGTTAGATAGCTAGATTTATGTTTATATATATAAGCTATATATATATGTATTTTAGCTGGCTGTGTTGTTATATATTTAAGTGGCTGATTTTTTTGTATCAGGTTTTATATATAGGTTATTCATATATGTATATATTTAGCTAGTTTCTATTTATATATACATATATATATACTATATATATATATATGTATGTATGGTGGCCAGCTTTGGTAACTTGAGTGGCTTGTTACCTTTTCAACTAGTGGCTGAGTCTTTCAAGGCTTTAGAATTTTTTTATTAGTTTACCTAGCTGAGTGGAGTATGGGATTATTATATTAAGCTATGGCCGAGCGAGTGGGGAGGGTAGATAAATAGGGCCGGCTGGGTTTTATTCTCCTCATTTCTCTTTTCCCAAGCCATCTGCTAGCTTCCAGCGGAAGGCATCAGACGACGAAGGTGCTGGAGCTCCGGCCGTCGATTTCTTGAGGTTTCGAGCTCGTTTTTGTCGGGTAAGGGAAGATTTGGACTGCTCTCACCCGGATCTTTCTCCCTAAGTAAGTATTTCTTGTTTTAGGGTTGTCTTTGTTAGCTAGGGATTTTAGGGTTTGTTCTTCCTCCTCTAAAAGCTTCAAGTTTGCCTCTTAGGTGGCCGATCTTGCCGCCGTGCTGAAATTTGGAAGGAACCTGCTGTTTCCTAGAGGTAGAGGCAAGTGGAGCTCTTTGACCTTGACAACCTTGATTTTACTCTAATTAATCTTGTTTGTAGTAGCTTTACTTTTCTCTTCTAGAAGCTAGGGCTGCTGCAGTCTTTGTCCAGAGTAAGTTCAATATCAATCTTGTCCAGATTTAAGTTATTCTCTCTCCTTAGTTGCGGTTTGTTGTCCAGGTCAGTTTCTGGAGGTAGAATCTTAGCTGGTTGGTTTAGGCCCAGAGTGTGTGGTAGCTGTAGTTGGGGAGGAGGGATAGAAATTATTTTTGCCAACTCTCTGTGAGTAGGCGTTGAGTGCTAGCTTAGGGCAGAAGTTCATTTTGTAGGCTAAGTATAAAGCATTGATTGTGGTGGACACACTCAACTCCTAGCTGTTTGGTCTGGAGTCTAAGTCCAAAAGAGTTGACAACGTTTAGTGAGTTGAGCTCACTCAACGCCGTCTGCCTTTGGCGTTGAGTGAGTTGTGCTCACTCAACGCTGTCTTGCCAGAGACTTTTTCTAAGCCTTTTGGCATTGAGTGAGTGGAGCTCACTCAACGTCGTCTGCCTTTGGCGTTGAGTGAGTTGCGCTCACTCAACGCCGTCTTGCCAGACTTTTGGCGTTGAGTGAGTTGAGCTCACTCAACGTCGTCTAGTCAAGGATTGTTTTTTTTCTCTAAGTCTTTTGTCGATGAATGAGTGGAGCTCACTCAATGCCGTCTAGCAGAAAGTTTTTTTTGTTAAGTCTAAAGCGTTGAGTGAGGGGAGCTCACTCAATGCCTATAAATGTTTGGCGTCTACAGTATTGAGTGATTTGAACTCAACGTCGTCGTCCCAAAAGTGAGTTTTTGCGGTTAAGTCATTTGGCATTGAGTGAGTGGAGCTCACACAACACGACGTTGAGTGAACTCGATGCCTTCCCCGTTGGGTGTTGACGTTGAGTGAGTGAAGCTCACTCAACACCGCGTCGAGTGAACTCGACGCTTTTTCCTTGGAAAGGTGTATTCTCCAGGATTGTTAGTGTGGCTTTTCCCTTAGGTGGGGGTGTTTTGTTATCGGCTAGTTTTTGAATGCCAACTCGTGGATTATGGCAGGTGGCGTTTCTGGTGGCTCTGTAAGGGGTGAATGGTGTGTGCTGAGCTGTGGCAACCACCAGTTAGGCCGTTTTGGGCTTGTATGGTTAGGTGTTTGGACCCTGTAGCTGCCACTGGTTGTTTTTTCACCCTTGAGCATTTTTTGGTCTGGTTGTTTGGAAGAGGGCTATTTTTTGTCACCAACCCAGACCCAAGGTTTTCCACGACCAATAATTCGCAAAGTTAGGACTGTTAACTCCTTTCCTTCCAGATGGCTATTTCTATTGGCATATGTTTGCCTTGTTGCTGCTGTAGGTGTTTGGCAGAGCATGTCACTATTCATTCTTGCACTTAGTGTGCTTTGGTTGCTCTTTAGACACTGTTTATTTTTGCTGTCTTGATTATTTCCTTCTGCTCTTTTTGATAGCATTTGTAGTAGGGTTGGTAAACCCCTTCTTTTATTGCTTATTAATTTAATGCACCAATTCTTTTGATTATATTCTTGCTGAGGTATTCTTTCTTTGAATGCCTCCGGTTGAGGTTGTAGCCGATTGAGCGGCTAGTTTTCTTGTGGAGCTTGCTTGTGGCCTCCTGGGTAGCTGAGATTGCTATTCCTAATCCTTGTGAGGTAGTTTTCATCCTTATGTATAGACATGCATACTCACCAGTGGGTTCGTGTCAGGTTGTTGACGCCCACTAGTGGCTTACTTGTGATGCTGGGTATGAACTGAAACTACTATTTTTTTCCTATTTGGAGGTTATTCACTTGCTTTCTGGGAGTATTTATGTTAGATTGCATGTTAGGTATTTTAAACCCTAAAAGTATTACTATATGTACCTCATGCACGTCATGTTTATAAAACTAAATCACTACTTTCTAAAATAACGTAAAGGCTATTTTTTTATACTACATTAAATTTAGGGTCGTGCGTACCATGAGTCGTCCCTCGGGGACACTTATAATCATTTAGAATATCAACTTAACCAAAGAATTTTCCGCTGCATATAAATATATTTTTAATTGCGGATTAGCTTATTCACTATGCTGAGGGATACAGCCTTCAAATTTAACTGGTTTTCTTTCATATTAAATTATGATTTTCTTCAAAGATATAGAGTTTGGAGTTTTGCCTGAACGTGTGAATTTATCTCCTGCACGGCGTGGAATTATGGCATGTATTTTTCTCTTGCTCTGATATGATTTTATTGTTGAGAATATGCGGGTCGTGATAGTTGACGCCCGCTGGTGGTTTTCTTTTGTGATATTAAGTACTGTGCTTAAACTGCTAGTTTACCTATTTTGGAGGTTGTTTTACTTGCTCTCTAGGAATGTTTTATGTTTGGTTACATGTTAGATATTTTAACTTATAAAACCCCTACCGTCCATATGTAGTAAGTACAAAATCCTAGGTGAATCACTCTTATTAATGGATTTAAAACTAGATTTAGTTTGCTTGCCTAGTTGACAAGCCCTGCAGAGGCCTTCCTTCTTATAGGGGCCAGAAGGTAAACCTCTCACAAGGTTGCCCTTAGATAGCCTAGCAATGTTTTTCAGATTTACATGTCCTAATCTCTTATGTCATAAGTCATTTTGACTACTAACTAAGTTAAGCAGACATATATCTTAAGTAATAGATTGGAAATTAACTAAATATATGTTTCCTTGTCTACTGCCAAAACTGGTTTGTTTTCTCTTGAGGTAATAGTACAGGATTCAGAGTTGAATGATACTTGATAACCTTCATCAAAGAGTTGGCTTATGGAGATGAGATTGTGCTTTAGTCCACTCACATATGCAACTTTCTTGAAAGTTACAGCTCCAATCCTGATTTTTCCGTAGCCCTCTATTTGGCCACAATTTGAATCACCAAAGATGACCTTTGGTCCCATCTTGGACTTATAGTCAATTAAGTTATCCTTGCTGCCTGTCATGTGCTTGGAGCAGCCACTATCCAGATACCAGTGTTGATTATATGCTGGATAGGTCTTCATCTTCAAGTATAACACTTAGTTGTTCTTGACCCAGGTGACCTTGGGTCCTTGTTGATTTACATAGGAATAACTGGAAATATATGAGCATTCAGGTTGATCTTTATAGCCTTTGGGATGATATCTTCTGGGTGGTATTATCCATGTGCTAAAGGGATTAAAGTTGCTCTTAGAATTTGGATTTTTGTTGTTAAAATCTGGGATCGACGATTTCTGGTTGGATCGTCGAACTAAGCTCGACGATGTTGGATGAGATCGTCGATCTCTACTTGAAGAATGAGAGTATTCATTCTTGGAGTACCAAAATCGTCGATCTCTGTTCGATGAACCATACTGATGTCGTCGATCATAGATCGAATAATGATTATTATTCAAGTTTGCGTTCAGAGATCGTCGTTCTCAGTTCGACGATCTGTTCATATATCGCCGATCTGCGTTCGACGATAATTGCTGAACATTGTCATTTTTGTTTTTCTGGTTATTGAGGTTATTTTTAATTTCAATCTGTTCAAGAACTTTATTAACCCTGTTGACCTATTCAGTATTTTTCTTTCCTTTATTGGATATAAACCTTACTGGTTTGGAAAGATTGTTTTTCTGAATTATAGGTGGATTACTAGGGGAGGCACCTAATCCTAGTTTTCAATTGTTGATCCTAGCATTTACAGTACTAGTGATATCTAATAATTGTAGACTTCTACCATTTAAGGATTCTTCTAATATCTTGGCCTTGCTAAGTTCAGATTTCAAAAAGGATATTTGTTGATTAACAGAGATAAGTTCATTTGTTAGGTTAGCATTCTCTGCAATAGTTTTATTTAGGTCATTTAATTTTTCTCTTAGGAGTTTGATTTCCTTCTCAGAGCTAATTAAGTCTAAGCACAAATTTTTAAATTTAAGTTTAAATTCCTCTGATTCAAAATCATAAGAGGCTATTACCTGATCCTCAGCTGATAAGAGCTCTTCATCTTTAGACTCATCAACATCTGATCTGCTACTGCCTGCCTCAATGGCCATGAGTCAAACTTCTTAGGCCTTCTGCTCTTCTTTATCCTCACTGGAGCTGGAAGAGGTTGACTCTTCTTCAGTGTCACTCCATGACTCAGCAACAAAGCCCTTGTCCTTCCTCTTGTGCTTGCTTGAGGAAGGCTTGCTGTAGTGACCCTTCCTTGAGTTACCCTCCTTTCTTCTATCCTTCTTCTGAACTTCTGGGCACTCAGAGATGAAATGCCCAGGTTTCCTGCAGCCAAAACACACTACTTCTTTAGATGGTGTTTTGTCATACCTTGGCTTATCTTCATACTTGGATGGTTTCCTTCTAAAATCTTTTCTAGCCATCTTAAAGAATCTCTTGGCAAAGAGACTCATCAATTCTTCATTCACAGGAATGACTTCAAAGTCTCCTTCAGCTTTGAAAGCTATGTTGTGCTCTTTCCTAGTTGGTGTAGGAGTCTTGACTTCAGCTACTGCTTCCCTTGATTTTATCAGCTGCTCATAGGACTTTAGCTTTCCTAGTAGAACTTCAGTTGAGATCTCAGTTGTGCTTCTGGCTTCTCTGATGGGCCAGATTCTTGAGTCCCATGTGCTGGGGAAGCACATGAGGATCTTGTCATTCACTTCGGTCAAAGTGATTTCCTTATCTAGAGACCTTAGCTCACTGATAATGGAGATGAGTCTGTTGTACATCACTTCCACTATTTCAACTTCATCCTTTTTGAAGTTTTCATATTGAGTGATGAGGTTGGATCTTCTATCCTTCCTCTCATCTGTTGATCTAGCCACCATCTGGTTCAAGGAGTCCCAAATGGCCTTGGCTGATATACACTCTGCAACCTTTTGAAATATCTCATCCTACATTGTTTGAGCCAATATGTTCATGGCTCTGGCATCAGCTATCTTTGCCTTTCTCTGTGCATCTATCCATCCAGGTGGTGGAACTGCACTCATGTCTATTGAAGTTGATGAGGTTGAAGCCACTGGAGCTGGTGGTCCTGTTAAGATGGAATTAAATATATCCTCATCAATAGAATTCATATAGAGTCTGATTCTTGCCTTCCAGAGTGTGAACTTTGACAAGTTACACACTTGAGGTCTGGTGCTTGCATATTCTTTGTTCTGTGTCATGTCGTATAGATCTAGAAGATGTAAGAGAACAGATCTAACTTAGGATCTTTGGTTAAAGGGTTAGCTTATATAACCAAAATACTCTGATACCAATTGAAAGTTTGGGTTAGATTTGATATACTCTAGAGGGGGGGGGGTGAATAGAGTTTGTCTGTGTGTTATTTTAAAATTTTATTCTTTAACAATATACTATCTTTACCTTTAACAACTATATCTAACTATCACAGATTAATGTAAATCAAAGATCACAGAATATCTAACTAACACAGCCACAGCAAGAACAGAAGAGAAAGAGCAACCAGACGACACAAAAAATTTATAGTGGTTCCCCAAACTGGGTATATCCACTCTTCTACCACCCTTGGTAGGAATCCACTACAGGTTTTGATCAGGTGACTGTCACCAATGAGCTTTTGATTAGGTGCTAAAAAACCAACCCAAGTTTTTTGGAAGGAGACTTGCAACCAGAATAATTTTGAAGGGAATTAAAACCCTGTACAGAGGTGGGAATGAGAGAGTGATGTAAGTCTTCTTTTCTAAAGTCAAAATGAGAAGACTGTGTGGATTCTTATTTGTTGTCAAAGCTCCCCCTGAGATCTTGAATGGTTCAGGAGTGGAAGCTTTGTTCAAGGGTGTAGGCCTTCAGCTTTGATGATTGCACGACAGCAGGCTTCTAGACTGATAAGTATGTTTGTCTCTTGGAAAGACTTAGAGCAGACTGAGGACAGATAAAGAAGATAAACATTTCTTATCTCTGTATATTGTTTATGTCGTGTGTCTCCTTCTTTTTCAGCAGAAAAATCGGAACTCATTAGTTTGTCGACCACCATTTTAATTTTTAAATTACTCCTATAATCAATGCTGATGACGTTGAGAATTACACGGCATTGATTACTTTCCCCAACTGTTTCATTAAAAAAATGGCAGGCAATAATCCTGATGAAGACCAAAATTAATGCTCTGTCTAACGTTAATATTCAGAGAATGTTAGATCATTAATTAAACAGGAATTACTGCAATATAATAGGAACAGAAGGAAGGAAATAACTTAGTCTGGAATCGTCGACCAAAAGACAGAATTCGTCGAGCTGAGTCCATAGTTCATCGAGCTAAGTATTGCTGTTCGTCGTGCTGAGTTACAAGATCGTCGAACTCTGAATAGATGACTGCTGCTTGACAAAATCTTCTTATTCTGTGCTCTAAGTTTGTTGACCTGAGAACAGCTTTGGTTTTGAGTGAATTATGTCGCTAAGTCCATTTTGGCACTGAGTGATCTTTGACGTTGAGAGATGAAGTATTAGTTGACCTGAGAATAGAGATCGTCGAACTCTGTTTAGAGAAGTTTATCTCTGAGTTAGTCGAGCTGAGTACGACTATCGTCAACCTGAGACCGACGAACGTAGATCTCTTTCTCTAAATCTTGATTTCTCTAAGTCTTGAGTCTCTGGCAGTGATGGAGGATGTTCCTTTGTACTGTTGACTCTAAGGACATGGCCTAGACTTAATACACACATAAAATTTGACCCTTCTATACAACATGGGTCACAACCTAAGAAGACAACCTAGCCCAAATCACCTAGGGGTTCCAACAATAGTATATCATGTCATCATTACATTTAAACCTCTACCCCTATGATATAAATTGGTATAGGACTTTTTATACGATAGGCCTTGCAAAATGACCTCTTAACTTATAAGTTTGTATGAGCATTCTTATGAGTTAAGGATACTTATTTTATAACTTACTTTACTTTACTTTATCTGTGATAGAAGGTAGTTGTAGTTCCTTACTTGTACTTTTATTACTTATAATGTAGCATGTGCTTACAGCTCTATTTTTTACCTTATTTACATTACTGCTACATTGTTATAGTTCTTCTATACATACTCCTGCTAGGATAGTTGTCACCTGCACTTCTTCATTCTCCACCTTAAATATATTTCCTTTCCTCCTCCTCACACGGTGCCTAGGAGTTGTTGGGGTGAGGTGAGGACGATGGTGGCTTAGTCTTTTGACTAACGTTTGGTGGACCACATCATTTTAGGAATTCGAGGTGATGTACCAATCACAGGAGGATGACAAGACTTGAGGAGCAGTTGCTGCGCACTACTGCTACTACTCGGCGATAGGTCGAGGACGGTTTTTAGTTTTCTTCCGATAGATGTGTGAGTTGTGTGAGAGAGATCTTTTGTATTAGACATGTACTGGGATTAAGCCCATTTTCTACTCTCTTTCATACTTTGTACTCATTGTGGACTATTGCTCTTTTATAGAAATTGATAGTGAGTTGTGATTTGTGGACTTGTATTACTCATTTACTTCTCTTTTGTTGGCCTACTGTGATGTAATCGTTTTAGCTGGCAGGATCAGCGTTGTGCGGTGTCTTCTAACTTGGTAGTTAGAGTCATCGTAAGATGACGGTTCTGGGCGTAAGAACTGGTGGTGGTGAAAAAAAATCAGGTCTTACAAACTGGTATCAAAGCAGACCACGATCATAAAGAAGTAAGTCCACAACACTGGGTAACCCCGCGCGAGCATTAGTTTGGGGACAAACTAAACAGCAAAAGCTGTGGTGTGCCCATATGTAAAGATCACAATATATAGTCCTTAAATCAATGATTTAGGTCAACCTAACTAGGAAACATTACTTATCAAGACTATTCGTAGCGTATCCTGGTCAAAATTTACCTTAGGTATAAATTCAGTTATGGTACGAGGATACCCGAAGCGGCTATAAGAAGATTCTAATACAAGAGTAGTAACTTGAGTATTAAACTCTGATGTCCCTACTTTACTTATCATATGGTACTATCACTTGTTACCAAAACTAATAGGATCACCTTAAGGAGAATTGATGCCTACAATCCATTTGTGGAATAGTAGGGGACTCATAGACTTAACCCTCGTATCGATGACACGATTAGGATGAGACAACCATCATGCCAAATACTAAGGGTCGGATAAGAATTACAGATCAGAATAGACCCATTTGGGACTGGGTCACATTTTGACCCTGAGAAGATTGTCGTAAATAGAAACCTGGAGAGTCTAAGGTATGGAGTTTATCAACAAGTTTCAGGATGGAACACTAAGTCTAAAGTTTCATGCCCTAAGGATTGTGTGCATATCAAGCCCGAATATAACATAGTGATATCGAAGATACTTAGCCCAAGATAGATAGGGTTTTATATTTTGTTTATTTGGGGATTATCTTTTGTTTATTGGGCAAATTAGTTACTGACATGGATTTTGTTAGACCTAATTTTTAAAGTGTGGTGTCACAAACATAGTAATGTTGAAGTTGATCTTATTTGACGTTATTCAGGTGAAGATAAGATTTTGTAAAAGCGTATTTGGAATGATGATCTGTAGAATTACCAGGACAATGCTTAGAAATTATTGATCGAACAAATACTTGACCTTATTTAAACCATTGGAATATTTTGAATTTCTTGTGATTCAGGGAATTCATAAGTGATTAACTTGTAATTTGTTTTATCACGCCCTTTTGTAATAGAATATTTTTTACTGCAAAAACCTTCATTATACCTCGGGAGCTAGTCGGAGATCCTAGATAAGGACCTATTGGATTTGGAGTATATTATTTAAGTTTACTTTGGTTTGAATGACTTAATCCTATCTTACTTCGATCGTACAAAAGTGACCAAGCCTGTCATATATTAAATGTTTGGAATTGATGAATTAAACATGATGATTGATTGATCACTGCGATCCACGCTTACCTGACATACCAAGTCATTAGGTTTAAAACTTGCAGTTTGAGATAGGACAATGTCATGGTAATAACAAGGAGTAATTACGGGACTTAACAATTACAAGATATCACGGGAATTAGATGATAGGTAATAAGATTCAGGATATTTGGGAAGATAAGATTAAATCGCTATGTTGTAACTTCGGAAGTATGATAACTCAAGGAAACTGCAAGAAGTTAGTAGACAATATATTGAAGGCGTAAACCTTAGATATGACTCTACAAACTTGATTCAGATAGCATCAAGGACCACACTATATACATTTGATGACATTATAGTCATGGTTAGCAAGATTCTTCACTATAAAAAATAGATTTTGGATTATCTAGTGTAATTACGGCGAAATGGCACAAAAATTAATGGGTATTACTAATAATCTTCAAATTTTCACGAGTACACCCTCTTAAATTTTGAGGATAATGGGTTGCTTGACGAAGTGATCATTCCTAATAATTGATTAGATTGGATAACTCGTAAAGTTGAGTTGATTTATTACTCGGGCGTACTCGTAGGAATAAGAACCTGATCATGTAGAGAATGTTTATAGAGTCATTGTTTACACTCACAAACGAGAACTCAAATTACCGGAAGAAAATTATTTTTATCAGAAGGTGTATTTCCCCGGAATAAAGAAAGGCATCATGGATTCTATGAGGCATGGTGAGGTTTATCGGCTGGAGAAGGTCAAGTGCCCAAGACGATCGTGTCAGATCGGGATGGACGGTTTACTTCCAAGGAGAGAAGATCAGTCCAGGCTTATCTGGGCTCTCGGTCGACATTCAATTCAACTCTCCACCCTCAGAAGGACGGGAAGACGAAGCGTACCATCTTGACACTAAAGGATCTTTTATACTTATGCATTTTAGACTGCAGAGAGCCATGGGAGATACTGTTTTCGCTAATCGAGCTCTCGTAAAACAACAGTCACTAGTCCAGCACAGGCATGACCCTTATGAGGCATTATACAGACAGAGGTGCAGGACTCCACTGTCTTAGATCTAGGATGTGGATCCAAAAACACTCGGCTCGGCATTTGTGGAGTACACAGATACCCAGGTATGACTGAATCGAGATAGGATGCTGGAGGCCTAGAGAACACCGGCCAAGTATTATGATGTGCGTCATTATCAAGTAGAGTTCCAGGCTGGATATTGGGGGTTCTTTAAGATATGTTTGATGCATGGAGTCTCGAGGGTACACGGGAGGAAGAAGCTCAGTCCGAGGAATATGGGGCCCTAAATGATCCTAGAGCGGATCGGCCCATTGGCTTACTGACTGGAGCTATTGCTGGAGTTAGTAGGTTTGCACGACGTCTTCCACATCTCATATCTTAGGAAGGCTCTACTACATCTGTATCAGTAGGTTTCTACTATAGATGGTCTGGCAGCTTCCGATCGATCGGTCCGCTTGAAGCCTCTCAGGATAGATGATGCGGCAGTGGGAGTCTTACGGCGCGAGAAGGTTCCGTTTGTCATGATCATGTGGTCAAATCATGAACAGGAGGAGCATATATGGGAGTCACTAGATCTGAGACAACAGAAGTACCTGGAGCTCTATGCATTAGGTATAACTTCAATTTCTGAGGGATGTTACATATAGTTACTCTCAGTAGAAACCCCGCAGGCCTAACCTGAATTTCGGGAACAAAATTATTATTTTTATTTATTAGGATTTGTAACATCCATCAAGCAACTAGTCCCCTAAGATGATTTTGTCATGACTAGGTCATGACAAAACCCTAGGAAGCTCAAAGAGACTATGTGAACTTAGGCATGAAGGTGAAGATCACCATGGTCTACAAATAACACATTCCAATTACCTAACCTAGGTTTTGACTTTAAGGCCTAACCATGACTCTTTGACCCAACCATAACATCCTTAACCAATTAGGGGGTCCCTTGGAGCACCTAGAACCCATTGGGGTCAACTACAGTGGTCAAGTTGACCAAAGTCAACCCTTACCCTTAAATGGTCAAAGTGGCCTATCTTGGGCCAGTGGACCTCACTCTTGCCAAAAATGACCCCACCTATACCTTCCTAACCCTTAAGGAGGTTTATTGCGCCACTAAAGGCCAATTGGGGTCGACCCAAGAGGTCAAGTTGACCAAAGTCAACCTAAACCCTAAAATAGTCAAAGTACCCTAATAAGGATAGGGTAACCACCAAGGTGTCAAACCAACCCTACCCAAGTCTCCTTATACCTTAGGGGATTTCAATGAGTCACTAAGGACCCATTGGGGTCAACCCGAAAGGTCAAATTGACCAAAGTCAGCTAAACCGTAAATTGGGTTAAATTTGCTCAAGTTGACCCAACATATCCCAACTCACTTGGGCTAAGCCCAAGTTGAGTGGCCCACTAGCTTTAGGAGGCTGATATTTACATGGAATGCCACAAAAAATATATAAATGATGAGTAGGAGAGAAAACCCTCAAGTTCCCCTTTAATGGAGGAGAGAGAAAGAAGAAAGAGAGAGAGAGGAGTTTTGGAGGGAGACCATGGGCCACCCCATTCATCTCCTCATTGCCCCATTCATCTCCCTTGACTCTTGGGATGAGAATACCATCATATCTAAACAGCCAACGTTAATGGGGGGAGCCCAACCACCATGGCTGACCACCCCTTTACCTCCCCTCCCATAGAAAATATAAATCCCCCTATACAGCCCCTATTCCCACTTTTGGCAAACACGTCACCTTCAAAATGTTATTGGCAGTTGAAATGAGGTATTGGATCATTGGTTTTGGTGGATGATCAAGGAATCGGGCAAGCTCACCGGAGAGGAGAAATGCCACGGCCAACTATCGTCGTCGTCGTCGTCGAACCCCAAACAAGCTCCACTCCTCCTCTCCCCTTGTGCTAGTATCCTAGATCAATTAGGAGAGAAATTGGGCTTAACTGAGCCCAATCTGGTGAGAAAAAATGGAGATTTTCATGGTTTTTATGGTGACGGGTTGGCCGGAAACCACCACCTTCAACTGTCATGCCGCCGCCCGGCAATAGCCACCACCTCAACAGAGGTGGTGGAGGCGGTGGATGGCTAAGGAGGTGACCGGATGGCCGGCGTTAAACTTTGGAAAAGTTACAGGAATAGGCAATTTGGGTGTTCTGTTCAAGTTAAATGGAGAAGATGATTAGTGCCTTGATGATATATTATTATATTTAAATGCATAGTATAGTGATTTATTACCACTTAACATGCATCGTTTTGATGCCGTTAAATGAGGCCTTTAGAGGCTGTTTTAGGAAAAATGACCAGTCACAAAAGTTGTAGGCCTTTGAGTCTAGTTTATTTTCAAATTAATTGCAGCTCATTTGGGTCAGTAGTCTGACCACAACACTCAAAATGGTGCAGCCTATACATCGTCCTAATCAAAGACTAATTTGAGTGCCCCACTAAACCATTTTGGCAAATTCTTTGAAATTTAGACCATAGGCTAATTATACCAACACCCTCATCCTATCAAAAAATGAGAATATTTAGAGAATATTTTTCTATAGTTTTTGTAAAAATTTAATAAATAATATATGATTTAATTTTAGGGTCTAATGACCTCACAATTTCCCAAATTTTGGTGGATGGCCCTTAGGTTCATGATAGGTCACTGGTAAAAATCTCAGCACATTTGGTTTTGATTTGATTAGGTATTCGTGTGACCAAAGTTTGGCCCTATAAGAGGAAAATTAGGTCAAAAGTGAACTTGAAGGATTGAGTGACCAATCCTCATCCAAAGTTGGAGAAACTTTTGCCACTACTTATTGTTACATTAAACACCCCCACAAGAGAGTTTGGATGGTTTAGGGTTGGTGTGCCCTATACCCTTAGTGTTAACCCTAGGGTTGAGTTTTTTGAGCTCAATGATGGACATGGAACCATATGTCCTTGGAATGTCTTCGAAATTGGTAGATAAGTTTATAGGGTGGAAATAAGCCCTAAAAATGTTACTAGATTTTTTAGGAGCACTTAACCCCTCTGAAATAATTTTGGACCAATTAGGGTACTTCTACACATAATTTTATTACATGTGAAAGGAGGGTGTTAGGTCAGATTACTCTATAGGGGGGGTGAATAGAGTATTAAAACTTTGGCTCATTTTCTTGATTATATTAGAGTAAATATAGTGATACCATATATTAGTTAAGGAATTAAGAAAAACTAAGCTAAACAATTCAGCAATCACAAGCACAGCAAAAACAAATGAAAAAGAGCAACGAGACGACACAAGAAGTTTATAGTGGTTCCCATAAACCTAGGTACATCCACTCTTCTACCACCCTTGGTAGGAATCCACTAGCAGGTTTTGATCATGTGATTGCCACCACAAGATCTGGTTCAGGTAGATCAGGAAACCCTTCAGGCTTTTGATTAGGTGCCCAAAAACCAACTTCAAGTCTTTTGGAGGGAGACTTGTCAACCAAACTAACTTTTGAAGGGAACAATAACCCTGTACAATAGGATAGAAAAGGTTGATGGAAGTCTTCTCTTTTATGAAATACAATTGAGAAGACTGTGTGGATTCTTGCGATATCAAAGCTCTTTCTGAGAAGTAGAATGTTTCTGAAAGAACAGAGCTTTTCTAAAGGGTGAGTAGGTCTTCAGCTTGATCTTCCAAGATCCAGGAAATCCAGTAACAGATGTTGAATAGAATGTCTCTGAGGATTTCTGGAACAGAGGTTGAAGAATACTCTTGATCTTGATGTTTTGTTCTTCTTCAATCTAAAGTGATGGCAGAGAATGAGAAAACGTTGAGAGCATCGAGTGCTTGTTAGGAATTTCCTGTTCAGGTCTTCTCGATTTCTCTTCCTATTTTCTGTAACTATCTTTCTTGCCTGTTTTCTTTTTCTTGAAGATGAGAGATTTACTTTTATTCCACTGCTGAACAATATCTCTTTGAATTTTTAAATTCTTTCCATAAATGCTGGCTACTAGAAGGAATAGAAAATGGCTGGAATAATAGCATTGATGAGTTTCCCAACTATTCTTGATAAAATAAGCAAATATTTATTCTAAAGAATACCACATTTAATGCAGCCAAATAACGTCTATATTCAGAAGAATATTTGCAGTAAATGCTCAGAATAATACTGCTAATAAGGAACAAAAGAGGGAAGAACTCATTCTGGAACTACACAGAAAACTTTGAATGCAAAATAGAATTCGTCGACCAGAGATCAAAGATCGTCGACCAGGGAGTTCAAGTTCGTTGACCAAAGCTCTGCGATCTGTTAACTTCGAATAACTTTCCAAATCTACACTCTGAGTTCGTCGAGCTGAGAAACTAATAGAAGAAAACTAAGCGTCGACCTGAGCTCTGAGAACGTCGAGCTTAGCTCAGAGAATTAACTCTGAGTTCGTCGAGCTGAGTTCGAAGAATTTCAAACTGATCACTGTCTTCTGAAAGTTGCTAAAACTGATTCTCTGAAGTCCACTTCTGGCTTGTACAAGGATGTAGCACTAATCAAGACTTAGCCTAAACTCTAGGACTACTACTCATGACCCTAGCTATACAATGTTGGGTCACAATCACCCTAAGTTAGTGAACCTAGCCCAAATCCAATTAGGGATCCAACAAACTCCCCCTATTTGGGTGAGGTCACTAAAACAAAAACAACACAATCATAATGCAGAAGAAAATATATCTGTCAGAAGAAAAAATATTCAGCAGATATTTACAAAGTTGTGCTTCATGATAAACTAAGAGAAAGGAAACTCATTTCTTCTTTTGGGCTTTGTCTTTGTCTGAATCTTCAGAAGGTTGTCTGAATTTGATTACTTTGTTAGTATTAGCAGCTTCTTTCTTTGACATATACATGTCAGATGCTCCAATTATTGTTTGAGAAGAGGTTCTGGGAACAACAGCCTCTGGATGCAGCTTCATATAATCATCAATATTGAAAAATTTATTAGCTCTAGCATACCTGAGCAATTCTTCTTTTCTATAGGAATACATAGTTGAGAATTGAGAGATATCTTTGCCTTTAGCTTTTGCTTTGTTAATCTGAGAAAGTCCTATAAGCTCATGGAATCTGGCCATCCTGGCAGAAGTCTCCTTTTCTGGATCAACAAAAGGAATTGGAGAAGACTCTGGCCTTTTTGGACTAGAATCCTGCATTGGTTCTACAGTAGGAACTTTCTTTGAAGAATCTGAAGGTCGATTGCTTGAAGAGGACTGTTGATAGTTTTGTCTTGGTTGTCTCTGATAAGTCTTTGTCATGGAAGCAGGCTTCTGAGATAAATTACCTGAGGAACCTGAAGAGGGAGGAGGAGGAGGACCTCTCCTGAACTTTTGAGGAGGAGAGTACCTTCTTCTTTTCTTCCTAGCCTTTTGCTCATTTTTAGACAACCACATCCACTAGGGCATACAAGGGTAGGGAGTAATCTTTTGCAAAATATAGTATGAAGTATCATTACTTGGATTTGGCTTTGGAATAGCCTTGGAAGGGGCTTTCCTTTTCTTAGACATTTTCTTTCTACTATCATTAGAATCTGAGTCATCAGATTGATCATCATCAGAAGATCCTTGAGGATTATCATACAAAGCATCAATCTCAGCAATGAATTGATTTGAAACTAGCTTTCTAGTTGAAGGAGGAACTGCTGGAGGTGGAATGATTTCAGCAAGGACTTCTACAATTTCCAGATCCATGTCCATAGCAAAAATCTCATCCATGTTAGGCAATGGAGAGGTAGAGAAGACAAAGGTGGGAGGAGAAAAGGCCTTGGGCTTAGAAGATTCATCCTCAGCCACCTGAATAAGCTCAGCCTCTAGAACTAAGATGAGTTCAGGCTCAGGAGCATCAAAACTTTTCTGTATCTACTGCAAATTCTCTGAACTGATGGGAGCTGAGTAGCAAATAATATCTGTACACTCATGAAAGGATACAAAAAGAAGACAATTGTGGTTCAAAAGATCAAAGGATCTTAGAACTGAATCTAGTCAAAATCTGGAGCAATGAGGCAATCTCCATAAAGAATTTCCAAGGAATTGCTCTCATATTCAGTATCCAAAAATTCAATAAGATCTGCATCCATAAATTCAGCTTCTGCTACAAATTCTGTATCTGCTTCTGTATCTGTTACTGCTACTACTGCTGCTACTGCTACTACTATTACTATTGTTACTGCTGCTTGAGCAACCTCTTAACTGAGTATCTCCCCCTGCCTGGTTTTAGTGGCTACTGGAGCAAGGCTCCTGACAGAAGAGAATGGGACAGAGAAGGTAGAAAACTAAGCAGCAAGGGTAGAGATAGACATAACAAGAGGTGAAATAGCCTCTGCTATCAACTGTTTGAGAAGGGGTTTGAGGGATGCTAAGATGAGAGAGATGGAGGGAGAAGATGAATCTAAGAATTCTGGAGGGGTTTGAGTAGAGATAGATAGAGTGATGATGAAAGATGATGAGGTATGACAATCTAACATTGTTTCATCTGAAGAATTTCTTGGAGATGAAAGAAGGTTGAAAGAGGGTAGAGAAGTAAGATTTTGAAGATGAGATGGAAGGTGGATAGAGGTGGAGTTGAAGAATCTGGAGATTGAGATTGATCTAGAAGTAGTTGTTGTTGATGCACTGGGGATGAAATGATAGGGGACTGAGGAGGAATAGGTTGATGAACTGGAGAAGCAGGGTGGATGGGGGAAGCAGGAGGTATAGGTAGAGATGCTAGAGCTGAGGAAGTTTGTTGGAGGGATGATGAAAGGGTTTGGTCAAGAGGAATAGAACTTTCTTCTGCAGGATGGGGAGTGGCTGGTACTGCCCTTGTACTCTCAGAGGTTTTAGAGGAGGAAGCCCTCGACGGCTTTGAGATAGTCCTCTCCCACCTGCTAAACAAGGCGCATGTTAGCATCTTGGAGGCGTTGATGAATATGGTTGGGGCTACCAGGGATTCAACGGCCTTGGCATTAAGGAAGATTCCAAGAATTCTTCCAAAGCAAACCTCTTTCTTATTGTTCTTCTTAATCAGATTGAACAAAATTTTGGCCCAATTAGCAGCCTTCTTATTTACCACAACACTCATCACTAAGAACTACTGCCTGGTAATGTGATCATGGGTTGTATGCTTGTCCAGCAACACTTTACCGACTACATCTGCAAGAAATTTATATTCAGCAGATAGATGCTTCTTCAACAATTTATTTGGGGCGTCTCCACAGTAACCCATCAAGGTCAACATTTCCTCATATTATGAAGATTCAAGTTCAATATCTTCTTCACCGTTAACTAGTCCAAAGATTTCAAAAAGAGTATCTGGGGTTAAGGAAACAACGTTACCCGATATAGATCCAACCATCGTGTCATCATCTGGGGTAGATGAAGTATAAACCCACTCTCTTATTTCAGAACCAGCAATCTTCATTCTGGTAAATATTAGGGTCTTCAAACTGAGTTCCTCGAATGACTGTAGAATATCTTTGAAGATTTGGTTTGAATGCTGAAAAGAATCAAAATCGATGTCGAAACCCATATCGAACTTCATGCCGGAAAGATCTCCTGCTGGAATTGCCATTAGTGTCTTGCAACACGAAAGTAAAAAAGATCAAGTGCCGGGGAACAGAAAGCGCGGGATGGAGGTCGAAGAAAACCAAGTTATAATGTTTTTCAGAATATGAACCGACAATCTCCGTCCTGTGAAAAGAGAAAAATCGTCGATCTGAGGTCGACGAAATGTTTTATAGTCAAAAGAATTAATCGATCTCAGTCAGAAGAGAGGAAGACTTTTCATCATACTCAGGTCAATGAAAACTTTTCTAAAGCCAGATCGTCGATCTCAAGTCGACGACAAATGACTTCCACAGAGAGTTCATCGATCTCAGGTCGACGAAATATCTCAAGAAATTCCCTTAGTTCGTCGATCTCAGGTCGACGAATTTTGGCAAGTTCTTCGACCACAGACACAGAATTAAATTAAAGTATCACCATTCATCATGCCTAGCTGATTCATAAAGGATAGATGTTTCCTCTCATCCAAAGATTTGGTGAAGATGTCTTCCCTTTGCAAATCAGTGGGAATGAAAGTAATATTAATTTTCTTCTTGTCCACACATTCTCTAATGAAATGATGTCTAACATCTATATGCTTGGTTCTAGAATGATGCACTTGATTCTGTGCTATAGATATAGCACTGGTGCTGTCACAAAATAGAGTTGAATTATTTAAGTTGTAACAATAATCCAGGAGTTGATTTTGTATCCATAGCATCTGTGAACAGCAACTGCCAGCTGCTATATATTCACCTTCTACAGTTTATGTAGAACTTGATGTCTGCTTTTTACAAAACTAGGAGACAAGTCTAGAACCAAGAAACTGGCATGTGCCTGAAGTGCTCTTCCTGTCCACTCTACAACCAGCAGAGTCAGCATCTAAGTATCCAGATAACTCAAATTCTGATTCAATTGGATACTAGAGTCCTAGATCTGGGCAACTCTTTATATATCTTAAAATCCTTTTTAATAAAATTAGGTGAGATTCTTTAGGGTTCACCTTAAACCTAGAAAAAATACATATAGCAAACATTATATCAGGCCTACTTGCTATAAGATGTGGAAGAGACCCAACAATGGCCCTATACAATTTTTGATCAACAGATTTCCCTTGTTCATCAGAATCAACCATAACATTTGTAGCCATAGGTGTTTTCTTAGCTGAGGCATCAGCCATCCCAAAACTTTTAATCAGCTCTTTAACATATTTGGATTGAGATAAGAAAAAGCCTTCAGGAGTCTGCTTCAATTGGAGGCCAAGGAAGTAGGAGAGCTCACCCATGCTACTTATCTCAAACTTGGAATGCATAAGGTTAGAAAACCTTGTACATAGTTTGGGATCTGTATAGCCAAATATTATGTCATCCACATATATTTGTACCAAAAGTATTTTATCATTATGATGCTGTAAAAACAAAGTCCTATCTACCATACCTCTAGAAAACTTATGCTCTAAAAGAAAGCTAGATAAGGTTTCATAACAAGCTCTTAGAGCTTGCTTTAGACCATAGAGAGCTTTATGCAATCTAAAAACATATGAGGGATGAGATGAAGAGATAAAACCTGGAGGTTGTTCAACATAAACCTCTTCTTTTAATTCTCCATTCATAAATGCACTTTTTACATCCATCTGGTAGACTTTGAATTTCTTGAATGCAACATAAGCAAGGAAAATCCTTATTGCCTCTAGCCTGGCAACAGGTGAAAAAGTTTGATCATAATCAATCCCTTCCTCTTGTCTATAGCCTTGAGCAACAAGCCTAGCCTTGTTCCTTACAATCACACCTTGAGCATCAAGCTTGTTTATGAAAACCCACTTGGTCCCAATTACTGGATAGCCTTTAGGTCTTGGAACCAAGTCCCAAACTCTACATCTCTCAAACTGATTGAGCTCCTTTTACATTGCAATAATCCAGTGGGGATCTTGCTCTACATCAGTTATGGATTGAGGCTCAACTTGAGAGAGAAAACAGGCATGCATCACATCTAGGTTGAGTTGATGCCTTGTCTGTACACCTACTGACATGTCTCCAATCACTTGAGATCTAGGGTGCTCCCTTAGTGGAGTTGGTCCAGCAATAGCATTTGTAATGAATTCCTCTTGTAGAATTGCATCTGCTGTTGGAGGAAGCTCAACTGCTTCCACAGTTTCTTCTTCACTTTCTTCATCACATTGTGGAGTAGGATATGATATAACCTTTGGTGTAAGGTTTAGTTCATCCATTTTCTCACACAAGTGAGGTACCTGCAATAACTCATTGGTAGAAATTTCTTTCTCCTTGCAATACATATTAGCTTCATCAAAAGTTACATGCACAGATTCCTTAATTTCTAAAGATGATTTATATAACACCCTATAAGCTTTGCTGGCTTGGGAATATCCCAGAAAAATTTCCATTGCAGCCTTTGCTTTAAATTTTCTAATATAGGTGACTTTATTATGAACATAGCATATACAACCAAACACTTTAAAATAGGTGACTTTAGGTTTCTTCCCTTTAAGTAACAAATAACGAGTCTTATTCTTAAGCTTGTGTATAAGACTTCTGTTCAGCACATAATTTGTTGTGCTTATAGCCTCTGCCCAAAAGGATAGGGGCAAATAAGCATCTGCAAGTAATGTGCCTGCAGATTCAATTAGTGTTCTATTCTTCCTTTCAGCAACCCCATTTTGTTGAGGTGTTCTAGGAGATAAGAAGCAATGTTTGATACCTTCTTTCCTACAGAACTCTTGCATAAGAAGAGACTCAAACTCAGTACCATGATCACTTCTGATAAATACAACTGGATTACAGTACTCAATCTGTATGTTCTTGAGAAAATCTATAAGAACCTTGAAAGTATCTGACTTAGATCTCAGAAAGAATACCCAAGTGAATCTAGAAAAGTCATCTACAATCACTAAAGTATAAGATTTCCCTCCTAGGCTTTGTACAGCTATAGGGCCGAAAAGGTCCATATATAGTAAGTATAATATCCTAGGTGAGTCACTTTTGTTTAATGATTTAAAACTAGATTTAGTTTGCTTGCCTAACTGACAGGCCCTGTAGAGACTTTCCTTCTTATAGGGGTAAGAAGGCAATCCTCTAACAAGGGTTTCTTTAGATAACCTAGCAATGTTTCTCAAATTTACATGACTTAATATTTTATGCCACAAATCATTTTGATTGCTAACAAGATTAAATAAACAGTTTTCTGAACTGACAGATTTAAAGTTTACTAAGTATATGTTACCTTATCTAATTCCAGTTAAAAAAGTTTGATTATTTGCAGAAATAATACATTGAGATTCAGAAAAGCAAACCTGATAACCTGAATCACATAACTGACTTATGGATATGAGGTTATGCTTGAGACCATTAACATATGCCACCTTTTTTAGAGTGGCATCTCCACTTTTGAAGTCTCCATAGCCTTCAGTCTGTCCAAAACTTGAATCTCCAAAGATGACTCTTGGACCAAGTTTAGCATTGAAGTTGATGAGGCAGTCTTTGCATCCAGTCATGTGCTTAGAGCACCCCTATCCAGATACCACTTATTTTGAGTGATAGGATAGGTCTTTACCTGCAATGAAACAAATTAAAAGTTCTTGACCCGGGTAACCTTGGGTCCTTGTTTCTTTTCAAATGCAAAATTGGATATAAATGAACATTCAGGTTGGCTCTTATAACCTAAGGGATGAAATCTTCTAAGAGGAATTATCCATTGGGTGAATGGGTTGATGTTCTCCCTATGTTGGTTAGGTTTAATGTTATAGTTTCTGTTGAAATTTAAGTTTCTGTAATTATGATCTGGGATCGACGAATTTTGGTGAGTTCGTCAACCTAAGCTCGACGAATTGGAATGAGATCTACGATCTCTTCTCGAAAAAGGAAAGTATTCATTCTCAGGGCACCAATATCGTTGATCTTTGGCCAACGAACCATACTGGTTTCGTCGATCGTAGATTGAAGAATTTTTATTATTATGGTTTGTGTTCAGAGTTCGTCGTTCTGAGGTCGACGAACTGTTCACGTTTTCTCGATCTGAGTTTGACGAAAACCGCTGAATATTGTTATATCTATTGTTTTTCTTGTTCTTAGATTTTTGTTTTAATTCCATTTGTTTTAGTAGTTCATTAACCTTGTTAACCTGTTTAGTGTTCTTCTTGCCTTGATCAGAAATGAAATTTACAGGTTTTGATAGGTTGTTCTTCTGGATTAGAGGTGGTTCACTAGATAAGGCACCTAGTCCTAGTTTACAGTTATTTTTCCTAGCATTTAAGGTACTGGTTATATCTAGTAATTTCATGCTCCTGCCATTTAGAGATTCCTCTTGTTTCTTGGCCTTACTTAGTTAAATTTTTAGAAACACTATTTGTTCATTAGCTAAATCTAGTTCAAGTGACAATTTTATATTTTCAGTAATATATTTATCTTGTTCAGTTAATTTCTCTCTAAGAAGTTTGATTTCCTTCTCAGAGCTTATTAAGTCTAAGCAAAGATTTTTAAATTAAGATTTAAATTCTTCTGATTCAAAATCATAGGAAGCAATTACCTGATCCTCAGCAGACATTGATTCTTTATTATCTGAATCTTCAACATCTGATTTGCTGCTACAGGCTGGTCACCTTCAAGTAGTCCTGTTTGCAGACCTGACTCAGCCACCATGTTATCATCACACAATGGTGGATATCAATGTGGCTCTTACTTCCCCATTTGCCTTGCATTTAGCATCCTCTCCCCCTTCTTCTCTTGATCATGATCACTTCTTTCTGGAGAGCTCCAAATAATTCACTCCCTCCTTGAAAAATGAATAAGGATATTTCCTGTTGAGAGGTTGTGATGGCAGTCTTCTTCTGTATCACTTCCATTTCTTTGGCTCTATTTGCAGGCATCCCTGGAACAATCTTCTTCACCTCTTGACTCATTTGAGATTCAGTTAAATTGTCATTCCTTATTTGATTTTCCAGAACATAACCTGTTCAAAGCAATTCATCCACCTTTGTAGAGATAGCTGCTGTTGTTTAGCCAGATAAACTACAGCATTGCCACCCTTGTGGAAGCAATTGTCTTTCAGTTTTATTCAAGTTGATGAAATTGTAGATTTGATATCTTGGGCTAAGTCAAACTGAGATTTTTGTTGCTTTCTCAACATTTTCTCTGGCCACCCTCTCATCCAATTTCACCTAAATCCACCAAGAACTTGTTATAATCAACTTAGGAGGTGAGGTGAAGGTGTTGTCTTAAAGCTGCTTATAAGTCTTGCTTCTTCTTTTAAATACACCAGTTTTCTTTTCTTAGCCATCTGGCTTCTTCATTTCAGTTCAGAAGTACTCTCAATGTGAACCTATCTGGCTTCAGTGCCATGTTGCTCAGTTTCAACATGTACTGGCTCCCCCTCAATTCTTTGCTCCTCCTCTACTTCTTGTACTTTTTCAATCTTTGAACTTTCTCCACTCCTTGTTCTAGCTCTATGTCAAGAGGCTGCTCAACATCTTGTCCTCTTCTATTCTACAGTAGCTATGTCATCATTAGTTCATGTCATCTTGTCTAGATGTGCACTTCCTTTTGCTCTTCTTCATCATCACTAGAGCTGGAATAGGATGACCTTCTTCTTTCACTCCAGGTCCAGCAACAAAACCTTTTTCCTTCCTCTTGTGCTTGCTTGAGGAGGGTTTGCTGTGATGAGTTCTTCTTGATCTTTTTCTCTTCTCCTATCTTTCTTATGGCTTCTGGAACTCATAGAGTGTCTGGCTTCCTGCAACCAAAACATCAACTTCTTTAGAAGGTTTTTGTCTACCTTGTTTGTCATTTGTCTAGATGACTTCCTTCTGGTCCTTCTTTGCCAGAAAAATCCCTACAGAGTCCTACAGCAGCCTTGAATGCAATGTTATGCTCCTTCCTTGTAGGTGTTGGAGTCTTTATTTCAACTGCTGCTTCTCTGGTCTTCATCAGTTGCTCATATGATTTGAGCTTTCTAAGGAGAGACTCAGTTGATATCTCAGTCATGCTTCTAGCTTCTTTGATAGGTCAGATCCTTAAATCCCATATGCTAGGGAAGCACATAAGGATCTTGTCATTCACTTCAGTCAGGGTAATTTCCTTGTCTAAGGTCCTTAGCTCACTGATGATTGAGCTTAGCCTATTATACATGTCACTGACTGACTCAACATCTTCCTTCTTGAAGTTCTCATACTGGGAGATGAGATTGGATCTTCTGTCCTTTCTCTCATCAGCAGATCCAACCACCATCTGGTTTAGGGAATCCCAGATGGCTTTGGCTGAAGTGCACTCAGCCACTTTCTGAAAAATATCATCAAACATAATCTGAGCTAAAATGTTCATGGCTCTTGCATCTGTAATCTTAGCTTTCTTCTTGGCATCTGTCCACTCAGGTGGTGGAACAACATGAGTGCTTGAAGTAGAGGTTGAAGAAGTTGCTGCAGTAGGGGGTCCTGTCAAGATAGAGTTAAATATATCCTCATCAATAGAATTCATATACAACTTAATTCTTAACTTCCAAATGGCAAACTTATTCAGGTTGCATACTGGAGGTCTGGTGGTTGCATAATCCTTGTTTTGTGCCATTGTGATAGAGAATAGTTGGGAAGAGGAAAATCTGATATAACTGGATCTTGGTTCAAGTGTTAACTTGTACAACCAAACAAACACAACCTCTAATACCAATTGAAAGGAGGGTGTTAGGTCAGATTACTCTAGAGGGGGGGGGGGGGTGAATAGAGTATTAAAACTTTGGCTCTTTTTCTAGATTATATCAGAGTAAATATAGTGATACCATTGTTGGGAATTGTCTTCACAATACCCCAGATTTGTGGGAAGTCAGACCTGAAACTAAGATGAATTAAGTTGTATTTGATGTTGTGTTTAAGTTGTGCATGCAGGACTCTATTGCCAAGTGTAAACCAATGTCAGTCTATAGTGGGTCATCAAACACAGGACCATACAATGTAATTCCTCATTGTGTTATCCAAGGTGTTGACTCATGTATAGCCTCTCTATTGGGGTACACTTTGTTTCCATGCACTTGGACTACTGGACTCTGGAGTATTGAAGACTTTCCCAAAAGAATTTTTTTTTTCTAAGTCCACATACTCGAGTAGTATCTTCTATATACTCGAGTAAGTGACTTAGTACTCGAGTAGATTGGATTACATACTCGAGTAGTTCTCAAGTTACTCGAGTAAGTGTTCTGATTGTACTCGAGTTGATCTGGACTTCTCATCTCAGAAAGTTTCTAAGTCCTTATACTCGAGTAAATCCTTTCATATACTCGAGTACCTCTTTTCCTTACTCGAGTAGGTGTTTGTGTACTCGAGTAGAGCCTTAGTCATACTCGAGTAGTCTCTTAATTATACTCGAGTAGGGCTAGCTGTTCAGTCTAAATTTTTCGAAGTCCACATACTTGAGTAACTTCGCTCATATACTCGAGTAAGTGGCTTAACACTCGAGTAGATCCTTCTTATACTCGAGTAGACTGGCTTAGCACTCGAGTAGATTATTCTTATACTCGAGTAGTTTGGATTAGTACTCGAGTAGATGTTTCTACTTACTCGAGTAATCTGTCTAGAGTAATACAGGTAGTTCTTCCAAGGCACTCGAGTAGTCATTTCTATTACTCGAGTACATGTTTCTCTTATCTACTCGAGTAGCAGACCTTTATACTCGAGTATCTTATCTAACCCGAGTATGTTGGCTCAGAATTCCAGAAATCGTTAAGTCCAGAATTGACGGAGATTTGAAATTAACTTTTTTCTGATTGGTCCACGTGTCAATCTTAATTACGATTATGACCGTTGGAGATAGCCTATAAATAGGTCCTTTCAGATTTGACTAAATATGTTTTTATAGAGACTATCTTTTTAAGAAAGAGAAAATCCCGAAAAACCCTAATCCTTCTGTCCGCCGCCATTACCGTTTTCGGGAGAAGCTCTGGATCGTCGTTCTCACGCCGCTGCTATCGATCTTAGTTTTTCTAGCGATCCAGACTCAAGAAGAATCATCTGATCTCTCCGTGCTTCATCGTCTCTGATTTACTTTCTTGATCGTGGTTATTCCAGATCTCAGATTCGTGGATCTCAGTCAAGTATTCTTCAACTATTTCTGTTCAAACCGAAAAGCTCTCAAGAAGAAGATTATGTCAAAGATCCAGATCTGTGATATTCTTGTTGTAAATTTTATTCAAACAAATTTCATTATAGGAGATCTTTCTCCGAGTGGTAGGAAGTTTTATCTTCTGAGTGTAGATCCATTTGGGATCGAGTTTTTGTAGGAACGTGGTTCCGAGGTGTAGGATTGTTTTTGCAATCCGAGATAGTGGAGTAGCCGAGTCTAGTGATTTGCTAGATTGGTGAGGAAAGTGGACGTACCCAAGATTGGGGAACCACTATAAATCTCTTGTCGTCTGTGTGATTGCTTGATTACGGATCTGTGCTGTGTTATATTTTTTATTCCGCATTTGACACGGAATTCACCTATTCACCCCCCTCTAGGTGATTCAGGTTGACAACTTAGCGCTCTCAATTGGTATCAGAGGGAGGTTGATCGTTAAAAGGTTAACACCTTGATCTAATCCTCGCCAAGTTGTCTCCAGAGAAGTATCAAGCATGAGTAAGACCAAGGATTTTGCTAAGCTCCCTATCTGCACCAAGAACAATTTTCCTATGTGGAAGGAAAGAGTTAAGCTCTTCATGGAAGCAGTAAATCCCCGGATCTTCATGATTGTGGAAGAAGGTCTGCATGTTCCTATGACTGCATCAACAATAGACCCAACCAAAAAGGTCCCAAAGAATTTGATGGACTTGGACAAGGATGAGATTGCACTTGTCTCCCTGGACAAGAAAGCTAAAAATATTATTGCAAGTGCAGTCGATGACTCAATGCTGCAAAATCTTATACATTGCCAATCTGCCAAGGAGATGTGGCAATCCCTGGTGATTTGATTGAAGGGACTGAGGAAGTTAGGGATGATCGGAGATCCCTCTTAAATCAGAAGTATGAAGCCTTCCGACAAGGTCACAAGGAACCCATAGCTGACACATTTGAAAACTTCTTTAAGATAGTCAATGGACTGAGAGTGTATGGCCGAGTCTTTACTAATGGGGAGCTGAATGATAAGTTTCTGAGATCTCTCACCAAAGAATGGGAAAATAAAGTCTGTGCCATCCGAGAGTTTGGCAGACTAGCAGAGACAGATCCACAGAATTTATTTGGCAAGCTGATGTCCTATGAACTGCAAATCAACTCCAGAAAAGCCGAAGAAGAGATAAGTCGCTTCTCCTCAAAAGAGAAGTCGGTTGCTTTAAAGGCTGACAGTTCAAGGAAGGGCAAAGCTGCCTCACCAGCACCTCCTCAAGAAGTAAGTGAAGAAGAAGGCTCCGAGCCAAGCACCTCAGGCTCAGAACTATCTGAAGGAGAGTTTATATTGCTCTCGAGACAGTTCAAGAAGTTCCTGAATAAGAAGAAGCAATGGAGAGGCAAAGATACCTCATACAGAAGATCACGAAATAACGGTGATCAGCGATAGAATGGCTCGAGCTGACAGGTATAACTCCAAACAGAACAAACAAATTTCAACTGACATCGTTTGTTATTGTTGTAATAAGCCAGGTCACGTCATCGCGGACTGCCCTCATAAGAAGAAAGAGGGTAGAAGAAGAGAGGAAAAGAAATCCTCATACCACAAGAAGAGGACAGAGAAGAGCTTATTAGCCAAGAAGAGCAAAACTCTCAGCGACTCCGACTCATCTGAGTCGAGTGAAGAAGAGGAAGCTTACTTCGGGCTCATGGCTCACTCTGATGATGAACAAGTCCCCCAGTTCACTGGGGAGGTAAAATCTCACACTCCTCTCTCTGAATCTGATGATGATAATGAGCAAGAGGGATATTCCTCTGAATATGAATCTGAACTCATGGGACAGTATAAGGAGTTACTCACGGCTTATGAAAAAAGTCGCAGAGTCGAGAAAACTCAAGCCAAAGAGATAAAATCTCTATAGGCTATTGAGAGCAGCTTGATAGAAGAAGTCACCAAGACTAATTCTCTCCAAGAGAACTTCAATGCTGCTATGGAAGAATACAATCAAGCTCTCAAGCACCTCGACCTTAAAGATGAAATCATCAAAGAATTGGAACAACTACTCGAGGCTGAGAAGAAACTTGTTGAGAGTTTCTCCAAGCCTAAACAGTTCTTCCACTCGTTGCTGAGTTCTCAGCTAAGGCCAAGGGTGCTGGTATAGGCCACATTGGTGCTTCTAGTAAATCTTCTAGGAGAAACAAGGCCAAGAGAAAGAATAAGGCTGCCCGGAAGGCTCTCGCTGAAGAAAAGGGGAAAGCTCCCTTGGAACCAGTTTTGTTCAAGAAAGTTATCTTTCCAACGAACGAATACGACTATGAGTCCACCTATGGAAACTTCTCTAGGACGATCCTCGAGAAGCCTAAGTCAAGATACCAAGGTTGGACTCGTCCTCGTAACTTTGGCGAGAGTGTCTTTAAGGCACCTTATGAAGAGATTCAACTTCAGAACTATGGACCATATACTCATGGTCATAACATCAAGAAGACACCAAAGGTAAAACCTATTGTGGAAAGGCCTATGAAGGAGAAGATTTCATGTAACTGCCATCATCATGAAGCTTCTTCCTCCAAGAGTGAAGTTCGTGCTAGACCATCACTTAAGAAAATCAAGCAGGAATACACTAGGCAAAGATACAACAGGTTCGACTGTTGGTGCTGTGGCAAAATTGGTCATTTTGGCATCGATTGTTGGTTCAATCCTAGAAATGATGCAACCCCTCAAGTTAGCAACGTGAGAATGACCACTTATGAGGCTAATGCTCGTAGGGGGAGTATTCTAACTCGAGACCAAGGACCCAAACTTGTTTGGGTTCCTAAGGCTAAATGACTGTAACTGCAAGTATGTCCAAAGACCACCAAAATGCCAATCTGGTACTTGGACAGTGGATGCTCTCGGCATATGACCGGGACAAGAAGCCTACTCCAGAATTTCACCTCAGTCTGCAATGGACCAAAGGTCATCTTTGGAGGTTCAGATCGAGGAATAACTAAAGGCTACGGTATGATTACTAACGGTAGCGTATCCTTTTTGGATGTAGCTTATGTTGAAGGATTGGGACACAATCTCATCAGCATAAGCCAACTATGCGACAAAGGATACGTGGTTGAATTTCATGCTGACAAGTGTTTGATAAAATCGGTTGACAACATGGAAACTGTTTTATCAGGCACTCGAAGCAGAAATATTTTCTGTTTAAACTTCATTTGTATAGACTCGTCTACACCAGTGTGTCTTTTAGCAAAAAGTAGTGCATCTCTTGTTGACCAATGGCACAAGAGACTAGCACATATAAATTTCAAAACTATTAATAAACTATTCTCTCGAAACTTAGTACGTGATGCACTAAGAGTCAAGTGCGTTATGGACAGTCTTTGTCACGCCTGTATCAAAGGCAAGCAAACAAGGAGTTCATTTAAAAGCATAATAGGCAAGGATTCCAATAGAAGCTTACAACTTCTCCATATGGACTTGTTTGGTCCACTGCAAGTTAGAAGTTTGGGAAGTAAGGAATATACATTGGTTATTGTGGATGATTACTCGTGCTTTGCGTGGGTGTTCTTTCTGAAACACAAGTCAGACACCTTCAGTACTTTCACTAGTTTTGTTAGGCAAATCCAGAATGAATACAACTGTTTCGTAGTCAAAATCAGAAGTGACAATGGAACGGAATTCAAGTCTGGAGCCATGACAGAATTCTGCGAAAGTCAAGGTATCTTTCATGAGTTTTCCTCTCCTCGCACTCCACAACAAAATGGAGTAGCTGAGAGAAGGAACAGAACACTCATAGAGGCTTGCCGGACTATGTTGAGTGATGCCTCACTTCCAGAGTATTTCTGGGCTGAAGCTGTCAACACCGCTTGTCACGTGCAAAATCGAGCTCTCATCAACAAGAACCATGATAAGACTCCTTACGAACTTCTAAAAGGCAGGAAACCAACCATTTCATATTTTAGAATCTTTGGCTGTAAGTGCTTCGTACTTAACAACGACAAGTATCGCACTACCAAGTTTAGCGAGAAAAGCTTTGAAGGTATTTTTGTAGGTTATAGTAGCCATAGTAAGGCCTATAGAGTATTTAATAGAAAAACTCTGGTGGTAGAAGAGTCGATACACCTTATATTTGATGAGACAAGTTTGCTGCAAAGCAACTCTTCTAGTGTGCTCATTGAAGATGCAGGTACCAAGATGAAGGAACTTAGCTTGGATGAGCCTACTCAAGATAAAGATGAGACGTTCATCAAGATCACCTCTACTACCCCTGTTGGAGAGGTAGATGATCAAGATGAAGAACACATCGCAGCTGAAGATGCAACACCAGTGGCTGAAGAGATCCTAGATGCAAGAACTCTAGAGTTCAGACACTTGAAGGATCATCCCTTAGATCAAATCATAGGAGATCCTCAGGATGGTGTCAGAACCCGGAGAGGTACAACTAACGAGAATTTATTCTTGAGCTTTCTATCACAGGTTGAACCTAAGAAGTTCGAGGAAGCAAACTCGGATGCATCCTTGATACTAGCCATGGAAGAAGAGTTGAATCAGTTCAAATGTTGCAAAGTCTGGACACTTGTTCCTAGACCCAAGAGTAAGAATGTCATTGGGACAAAATGGGTCTACCGGAATAAGATGGACGAAGATGGAACAATTATAAAGAATAAAGCCAGACTTGTCGCCAAGGGCTATCGTCAAGAAGAAGGAATCGACTTTGACCAAACATATGCTCCAGTGGCAATACTGGAGGCGATCAGGTTATTTCTTTCCTACGCTACACTTAAGGGCTTTACCGTCTATCAGATGGATGTCAAGTCCGCCTTCCTGAATGGTGACATAAAGGAAGAAGTGTATGTAGAGCAACCGCCAGGTTTTGTTGATTCAAACTTTCCTAATCATGTTTATTTACTGCAAAAAGCTTTATATGGTCTTAAACAAGCTCCCCGAGCTTGGTATGAGACGCTGTCTAGCTTCCTTCTTGAGAACAAGTTCACAAGAGGAAAGATAGATAAGACATTATTTCTTAGGGAAATAAAAGGCAAGATTTTGCTGGTACAAATATATGTTGACGACATTATTTTTGGCTCTATGGATGACAACCTCTGCAAGAAGTTTTCTAAACTTATGCAAGGGAAGTTTGAAATAAGCAGTATGGGAGAGCTGAAGTATTTCTTAGGGCTTCAGGTGAAACAATCTGAGGATAGAATTTTCATCTCACAGACTAAATTCACCAAAGAGCTACTTAAGAAATTCGGAATGGATAACGCAACCTCTATGAGGACTCCAATGGCCTCAGCTATGTCTCTAGACAAGGATGAGAAAGGGAAACCTTTTGATGAAACCAAGTACAGAAGCATAATTGGGTCCTTGCTCTACCTTACCATAAGTAGACCAAACATAATGTTTTCAACATGTGTATGTGCTAGATTTCAGGTGAACTCTAAGGAATCTCACTACATTGCTGCAAAGCGAATCTTGAGATACCTCAAAGGTACACCAAATCTTGGCTTATGGTACCCAAGAAGTAATGATAGTGAACTAATTGGATTTTCAGATACAAATTTTGCAGGAAGCAAAGACGACAGGAAAAGTACTTCCGGGACCTGCCAATTTCTCGGAAGGAGACTTATTTCCTGGAGCAGTAAGAAGCAGAATTGTGTAGCCATCTCAACGGCTGAATCAGAGTACATCTCTGCAGGCAGCTGTTGTGCACAGCTTCTATGGATCAAGAATCAATTTGAAGACTATAACATGAAGTTCTAGAGCATCCCTCTGCTTTGCGACTCTTCCAGTGCTATAGCAATTACCAACAACCCAGTCTCCCACAGCCGGACAAAGCACTTAGAGCTTCGCTATCACTTCATCCGGTAGCATGTGGAGAATGGAGACATAGATCTACAATACGTCTCCACAGATAGGCAAGTTGCAGATATATTCACGAAGCCGCTAGATGAGAACAAGTTCTCATTCTTCAAAACTGAACTTGGGATGCTCAACAAAGAAGATTAGTGGTCTCTATCAAAGTCTCAGAGTTAAAAGGTGGTGGAGGTAAAGATCAGCGCATCGAGAAAAATATTTTGTCAAAGTGACATACTCGAGTAAGTGTACTCACATACTCGAGTACTTGGAAACAATCACGAGTGGTTACATGAATACACTCGAGTACATTACTATATACTCGAGTAACTCAAAGTATCTACTCGTGTAAGTAAAAATTCACTCGAGTACATATTCGTCATACTCGAGTACTTAGTAACTCACTCGAGTACTTCATGATCTACTTGGTCTTCGACTTACTCGTGTAGGTTACAACAGACTACTCGTGTATGACGATATATACTCGAGTTCCTTGAAATTCCAGAACTTTGAAACTCTCATTTTTCTCTTTTCGCACACCTCGATTTTTGCCGCCCCCCATAAGGTATGTTTTATTTTAAAACCCAATCTTAAACCTAATTAGGGTTATGTATATAAATAGAATGATCTCGTAATCCATTCCACGAAACCTTTCTCGCGTACTCGCCGGCGCTTCGTCTTCCAGAACCGCAGAGTGCTGTCTTCTTCAGAATCCGTTACTCTAGAACTCGATGGCTCCTCCATCCAAGATAGGAATCGGGTCCGAATTGGTTATATATGGAATCGCCGAACTCTCTGACGACTTCCGGAACCTTCTCATTCTCCTTGACATAGCAGGGTTGTCATTCCTGTTACAAACGCCGTGTAAGATACTATTTTCTGCAGTGGAAGAGTTCTACAAGAATCTGAAGATCAAGCAAAATGGTACAGTTCTCAAATCCAAGGTCAGTGGGATAAAGATCCGTCTGGACAAAACTTCATTAGCTACTCTATTACAGTTGCCCGTGGTGGATGAGGAAGATGATCTGACTTCCGAAGATTCTGAGAGAACCAGTTTCTTCTGTGGAATAGACCCGTATGAAGGATATTCGTTCTGACGTGCAGATTTTAATTTAGAGGGCAAATTCCTTGTTGATGTCATTGCCAAAGTTCTTCTCTGCAAAACCAATTCCCTAAGAGAAATCTCCCAAAACTTTTTTTGATGTTATGCAAGCCATCGTATGCCGGAAGAAATTCCAGTTCGGAATGATGATACTGGATAAGATCAAAGAAAGTGTGAAAAAACCCAGCTATGCCAGGATTATCTCCCTCCTCCTTCATGAGATAAATCCTACAGTGTTTGATTTCTCCAAAGGAACTCACCTCTATCACATGAAAAAGGTATCCTTCTCTTCCATCCAAAGATATGAAATCCAACTCAAGAACACTGCCCAAGCCTCCAAAGTCATTATGGATGAAGATGTCCCCAGCCCTCAGCATGTTGCTGATGACAGGACTCCATCTCCTCCTCTACATCAAGCTACTGACACCCTGGGTGCAGTTGTTGAGGGGGAGCCTGCCTCATCTAGCTCTCAGATTCTGATGACAGAAGTTCCCTCCCAGACAGTCAGAGATTCTTCTCCTCCTCCTCCTCCTCCAGAAGATATTCCAACAGATGTACAAAGTCTAGCAGATAATCAAGATTCCCAAGAGATTCAAGTTCAACAAGACCTTCTGTCCACAGCTGCAGAGATTGATAAACTCATTGCAGAACTAAGGTCAGACAGTCCACTACCTCCTGGAGATCCAGTTGTTGATACTCCTGAGGTTCAGGTACAAGATGAACGAATCCCTCTCAAGGAACCCTCTCCATCCTCAGCTCAGTCTCCCATTGAAGAAGCAGAACACCATAATAGTATCATCCTGTCTGATTAAGAGGAATTATCTCCAGAACCTGTTGAACCTCCTCTAAGGACATTAGTCTTCACTCTCCCCTCCTTCACAGATCCCCTGGATTCAGTAGAAATCACTCACACCAAGAGAACTGCAAGCTCAGTGGTTGTGAAAGAAATCCCTCCTTGGACTCCCTCAGTCTCTCAGCTCCCTCCGGTCTCTACTTCTGCCACTGCTCCATCTTCTGCTTCTCTCAGCTCCTCAGACATCATCAGTAAGATTGAGAAGATGCTCCAAGAACAGGGACATTACTTTGATGAGTCTCTGAAATCAGTTACCATCAAGGTCTCTGCTCTTGAAACTGAAATGAGCAGAGGCTTTGCAGAAATTCAAGCCAACACTGATGAACTTAAGCAACTCTTCCAAATAGGTGGAAAAGCGATAGATCACACCATCACCAGTATGGGTGAAGTCAGAAATCAATCTGAAATAGTGGCACATAACCAGATTCTGCTAGACAAAAGAACTGAAGCTAATGTGATGAAAGTTTGTGAAGAAGTAGGCACATTCAGAGATGAAGCTATCGAAAAGCTATCTGTAGAAATCAGCAAGGGGGAGAAAATCATGAAAGAACAAGTTGCAAAAATTTCTGCTGAAATCTCTACCATGTCTAAAGAGACCCTGGATGGATTAGTTAACACCATGAAAGCAGATATTCTAGCACAGCTACAGTCTGTCAAATACTACATTTATGACACTGCAGCTTGGGTACATAATCAGAATTTTCCAGAATTCCAGCTCGACCCCTCCATCATTCCTAAAAGCTTAGATCCTCTTGAGGAACATCCTCCATCTGATGCCCAGGTTCCTGCTACCTTTCCAGAGGCAGTGCCAGCCTTCTCTCCCAGACATGCTGGAGAGATGTCTGAGCCTCCTCTTTTATATTCTGATGTGTGGAAAGAGGATATCCCTACCAGATCTCAGGGGCACTTTGATCGAGGTGCTTCCTCATCTAGAAGACCTGCTGATCAAGGTGGCCCCAGCAAGAAAAGAAAATATGGTGACGGCGCTTCTGCTAGCCGTTCTGCACCTAAGAGAGAGCAAGCTCAAGCTTCAGAAGGCAAATCAGAGTCAGTACATTCAGAAGTTTGGAGTCCAACCTCCAAATCTTTAATCTCTGACACTCTAAAGCTGGTAACTGATTTTGGGGAAAATAAAGACAAATTCTACAGCTACTCAGAATGGAAAGCCTATGATGCATCTCAAATCAAGATCAGATTACATGACAGGCAATGGGGATTCAACAATCCAGCAGCTCCTCCAAGGCCAAGAACTTATTTTCCTAAACCCTTCAGTTACTTGGAAAGGCAAGAGCTGAAGAAAGCTAAGCTTCACAGAGAAAATTACCCCTGAAAGTGTTTTGTGGAACTGGAAAATCTTTCTATTTAATATATCTAATTCTGATTATAGTTCCCTTATTTGCTATTATTCTCTGTTTTAGTCATTTTCTATTTCTTGTTGTTATAGATGATCATTTCTTTTCTAGAAATTCATCTTAGTGCAAAGGGTGCTGACTTCTACAAATAGGGGGAGATTGTTGGGAATTGTCTTCACAATACCCCAGATTTGTGGGAAGTTAGACCTGAAACTAAGCTAAACAATTCAGCAATCACAAGCATAGCAAAAACAAATGAAAAGGAGCAACCAGACGACACAAGAAGTTTATAGTGGTTCTCCTAAACCTGGGTACATCCACTCTTCTACCACCCTTGGTAGGAATCCACTAGCAGGTTTTGATCAGGTGATTGCCACCACAAGATCTGGTTTAGGTAGATCAGGAAACCCTTCAGTCTCTTGATAAGGTGCCCAAAAACCAACTTCAAGTCTTTTGGAGGGAGACTTGTCAACCAAACTAACTTGTGAAGGGAGCTATAACCCTATATAATGGGATGGAAAAGGTTGATGGAAGTCTTCTCTTTTCTCAAATACAACTGAGAAGACTGTGTGGATTCTTGTGATGTCAAATCTTCTTCTGAGAATTAGAATTTTTCTGAAAGAACAGAGCTTTGCTAAAGGGTGAGTAGGTATTCAGCTTGATCTGCCAAGATCCAGGAAATCCAATAACGGATGTTGAATAGAATGTCTCTGAGGATTTCTGGAAAATAGGTTGAAGAAGACTCTTGATCTTGATGTTTTGTTTTTCTTCAATCTACAGTGATGGCAGAGAATGAGAAAGCGTTGAGAGCGTCGAGTGCTTGTTCAGAATTTCCTGTTCAGTGCTTCTCGATTTCTCTTCCAGTTTTCTGTAACTGTCTTTTTTGTCTGTTTTCTTTTTCTTGAAGAAGAGAGAATTACTTTTATTCCACTGCTGAACAAATTCTCTTTGAATTTTTTAATTCTTTCCATAAATGCTGACTGCTAGAAGGAATAGAAAATGACTGGAATAATAGCATTGATGAGTTTCCCAACTGTTCTTGATAGAATAAGTAAATATTTATTATGAAGAATACCACATTTAATGTAGCCAAATAACGGCTATATTCAGAAGAATATTTGCATTAAATGCTCAGAATAATACTGCTAATAAGGAACAGAAGAGGGAAGAACTCATTCTGGAACAACACAGAAAACTTCGAACGCAAAACAGAATTCGTCGACCAGAGATCAAAGATCGTCGACCAGGGAGTTCAAGTTCGTTGACCAAAGCTCTGCAATCTGTTAACTTCGAATAACTTTCCAAATCTACACTCTGAGTTCGTCGAGCTGAGAAACTGACAGAAGAAAACTAAGCGTCGACCAGAGCTCTGAGAACGTCGAGCTCAGCTCAGATAATTAACTCTGAGTTCGTCGATCGGAGATCGACGATCGTCGAGCTGAGTTTGAAGAATTTCGAACTGATCACTGTCTTCTGAAAGATGCTAAAATTTATTCTCTGAAGTCCACTTCTGGCTTGTCCAAGGAGGTAACACTAATCAAGACTTAGCCTAAACTCTAGGACTACTACTAATGACCCTAGCTATACAATGTTGGGTCACACTCAGCCTAAGTTAGTGAACCTAGCCCAAATCCAACTAGGCATCCAACAGCATGCTTATATGATCTTGGATTTTCATGAAACTTATGCAATGATCTTATATAATGGTTAATTATCTCTGGAAATTTGGGAATGTATTTTGGAACAATTTTTATAGTACTTCATTCACAAACCTAGTCATTTCCCTATTAGTATGAAAAATTATTATGAGTTATTTACTCACTGGAAAATTATGAATTTTGTTTTTAGGACATTGTAAGCCTTCATCATACTCTGTGAATTTTTATAAAATTATTGAAAGTATTTTCATATAGGATGCTTCACAAAGTGCCTTGTGTAGAATATTCTTAAATTATTTATTTGTGTGGACAATGTGTTTGGAAAATTACTACATTTGGTCAGTTGTCTCTTCTGGTCATTTTTATCATATGGTAATTTTTATAAAATGTTTGAATGATTATTTATATTATTTCCTGCCTTGCCCTATTAATGAGGTTAATTAATCAATAATTTGTTTGGAGGTCACAAATTTCTTGGAAAATTGAGAATTTCAGTATTTATTATTATTTTGATGAATTAAACTTGTCATAATTTTTTGAGGCCATATCTTGTCAGAAACTTATACTTGGTGTTCAAAAGTCTAGGTGACCTGATTTTGCAGAAATTATAATAAATGCCAAATAAATTAGGAAAAATATTATATTATGGATTTAATCTTAAAATATCATGATTGACCCCCAGTAAAAATCTTAGGTCATTTGAATGAATATTTGGAGGGGTCACCATTCATGCACGTCATGTAGCTCATTAGGTCTGCATATAGTAAACACTGTAGAATTAAGGAATCATATGAACCTTGGTATAGGATAAAGGGGTAGTTGGATCACCTAATATGGTTGAGTATGAATGAGGTCATCAATGGAAGTCAAACTGTGGGAGCCGGGTTGATTAGGGGCAAGATTGTGCTCGGGATCGACGATGGATCGTCTTTCCCTTGGAGAAAGTCTAAATACACTTAGGGTTAGTTCAAGTATAATACTAAGAGGGTTTGGACCTGGGTAGTTACCAACAATAATAAGTACATTATGAAAGGGAGATTTGGGCTTGAGCCCATCATAGTTTCCAATGCCCTCGAGAGCCCTTCATAGGGAATGCCCTGGGCAGTTCCAGGTTAACCCTAAACTGTAAGGCTTAACTATTAGTGCAAGATTAATTCTAAGTACATAACTTTCACTCACCCCGTAGTCCAGGGAGGAAAGTTTGGTTTAGAATCATGAGCGATAGGCTCGGGGGTGGTATGTATGGACTGGTTAGTCCAGGGAGCAGGTGGCTCGGAAGGTTATTGTGACGAACGAGTTAGTCTGGGCAGCCGATTGCTCAGAGATTCATATTTATCATAATTAAATGTGCATAAAGGTGGGTGGTCTTCGGTATTAGATGGTCGATCTCACCGACGTCAATACGTTGATTCTACAAGTGTGGTTCTCACTTTGCCAAGGAAAAGACTAGCAGGTTTGTTAGCATTAGTACGTGGTGACTCTGATGTGTCCTTTAGAGGTGTACGTAAGGGCTTGGCCTGGTAGTGCGGTTACCCTCCTAGGAGTTAGGTGGCCCAACCCACTGTCTCCGTTGGACACTACGAGGCTCTTGGGAGTGAAGCTAGCTTCAAAAACTGGGAAACTAAAGGTCTGTGCGCATAGAGTCGTGTGCGTGTGTTGCACTTGTATGAACATAGCATTAAACCAGCATAACATAGCATATCATGTCATCATTGCATTTAAACCTCTACCTCTAACATATAAATTGGTATTTGACTTTTTATATGATAGTCCTTGCAAAATGACCCCTTAACTTATGAGTTTGTATGGGCATTCTTATAAGTTAAGGTTACTTATTTTATAGCTTACTTTTCTTTACTTTATCTGTGATAGAAGATAGTTGTAGTTCCTTACTTGTACTTTTATTACTTATAGTGTAGCATGTGCTTACTGCTCTATAGTTTACCTTGTTTACATTTCTGCTATCGTGTTATAGTTCTTTTGTACATACTCCTGCAAGGATAGTTGTCACCTGTTCTTGTTCATTCTCCACCTTAAATATCTTTCCTTTCCTCCTCCCTGCACAGTGCCTAGGAGTCGCGGGGGTGAGGAGAGGACGATAGTGGCTTAGTCTTTTAACTAACGGTCGGTGGATCACATCATTTTAGGAATTCGAGGTTATGTACCAGTCGCAGGAGGATGGTAGGACTTGAGGAGAAGTTGTTGCGCACTACTGCTACTACTCAGCAACAGGTCGAGGTAGGTTTTCAGTTTGCTTCCGCTAGATGTGTGAGTTGTGTGAGAGAGATCTTTTGTATTAGACATGTACCGGGCTTAAGCCCATTTTTCTACTCTCTTTCATACTTTGTACTCATTGTGGTTTATTGCTTTTTTATAGATATTGATAGTGAGTTGTGATTTGTGGACTTGTATTACACATTTACTTCTATTTTATTGGCCTACTGTGATGTGATCATTTTAGCAGGCAGGATTGACGATGTGCAGTAGCATCTAACTTGGTAGTTGGAGTCATCGTAAGGCAGCGATTCTGGGCGTAAGACCCGGTGGCGGTGAAAAAAAAGGGGTCTTACATGATGCATGACATCATGCATAACATATCATAACATACATACATGTTATAAGACATACATACTTGCAGATCCTCATTATCTAAATTAGGATGAGCTATTTTATATGATAAGTTAATTTATCGAAAATCTTAACCTATAAGTTTATATGGGCATTCATATAAGTTAAGATATGTTTTTGTGATTGTAGTGTTGTTGCTTTACTTTCCTTACTTTACTTGCGCCATAGCTTCTTTTATTCCTTTACTTCGCTTACTGCTAGCTTGTTTTTACACACTGTCATTTATATACGCATACTTGTTATTTTAGTGTCATGTGACCTGTTTTGATGTACAACCTTGTTGTACTCAACTTTGTTCCTCCCGCATGGTGTATAAGAATCGTAAGGGGGGATCCGAGGACAAAATGACTTAGTCTTTTGACTAATGGTTGGATGTGTCCGTAATACTAGGAGTTCAAGGAGCCGAAGCTGCAGTACGACCAGTCGAACGAGGTGGTAGAACATAAGGAACAAATACCGCGCACTGCGACTTTACACCGCACATATCTGAGTTATAGTTTTTGTTGGGAACATTGACCAAAATGTCCTAGATTTGAAGAAGCCCTATTAGTTAAGAATATACACAACTATGAATTTGATATTTATCTGAGTTAAAATATGCAGTTATTAGTAGTTGATTGATAAAATAGCTTGGAATTATCAGAAATTTAATTAGAGATAAGTCAGGACAATCTAGAATGAAGGATATTTGCTAAAGTAGAAAAGCGTCGACTCATCTCACATTACTCGATACTAAATGTCTAAATGCGTTGACTGATTGTTATTCACTCAAAGATACCATTGAGAAGCAAAAAATCTCTCTAAGTACAAAAGCGTCGAGTGAAGGTCATTCAATCAACGCCTTAGTGGAGAAGCAAAAAATTTGTCCAAGTGCAAATGCGTCGAGACATAAGATATCACTCAACGCCAAAGTAGAATGTGCTGAGTCAATCTCAGTCACTCGACGCCTCTATAAAAATTCAAGTATCTAACTAAGTTAAATGGCTTCACGTAAATCCTAATCACTCAACGCCTCTATAGAAGCAAAAATGTTTATTCTAAGTCAAAATGCGCCAAGACATTATGCTGATGTTATGCTTAATTCAAATTGATGCCAATTGCACACTAAAAGATGAAAGCTGCCGCATTCATCGAATACGCAATCTTGGGAAGGCACAACTATTAAAGCCGACAATGCCACATACCTAAATAGGATTAGATTCATTGTTGATGCAGAAATATATAAGCTAAGTTGTTGGAACACCCTATTACTAATTTGGGTAAGGATCACTATGCTTGTCTTAGGAATCCCAGTTGACCTAGTTGTATAGTTGAGAAGGTCAACATTAGAATGAGTCTAGGGCTTAGAACTTAGGTTTGGAGCTGCCCCCAGGACCATTCCAAGATCAAGGTTGAAGAGCTAAGTCTAAGGCAATTTTCGTCGAGCTCAGGTCGACGAATCGTCGAACTCCGTTCGACGCTCTCTGAGCTCAACTTCAATAAATCGTCGAACTCCGGTCGACGATCTTCGAGCTCAGATCAACTATCTGCTTTTGGCTAGCTTCTGCTTAGTCGTCGAACTCCCCTCGACTATCTTCTAGCTCAGTTCGACGATCCCTCCTTCAAGTTATTTCTCAGGTCGGTGAGCTCGGTTCGACGATCTTCGAGCTCAGATCGACGTTTTCTGTCTGCTTGTCTCATTTCATCTCTGAGCTCAGTTCGACGATCGTAGAGCTCAGATCGACGTTTTTTTTAGAGAGATCGATGCTTTCAGGAATTCAAATGCTGCTGTTCTTTAGAATGTTTTTGAATATTATCAGCATTTATGTCAGAAGATCTCCCAGCCGTTTGTCTTTATTCTGGAGCAAGTTTCAAGGAATTATTCAGAGAATGTTTGCTGGACTTTCCTCTAGAAGACAAGACTCTTTTTGGAAGACATTTATGACTCCCAACGGCTAATTTGGACAAGAAAAATTCAGAAAATTTCAATTCCTCTCTTCTGTGTTTTTAAGATATACAGAATACACAAGAGAATATATACACAGATTGACAAGAAAGAAAGTGAACACACAGAATAGAGAATACTGATAGCAGAAGAACAACAGAAGAACTGTGACTTCAAAAATCTTCTTGCTGACTGAAAAGTGTTCACAATCTCATCTCAGAACTCCAGACACTTCATTTTTCAGCCTTCTTGCTGAAACCATCCTTTGCTGGAGATCAAAGTTCTGAAGACCTATCACCCTAGAGCAAAGCTTCTTTTCCTGAACCTTTCTACATCTCAGGGGGAGCTTTGACATCATCAATCCACTTGTGCTTCTCTCATTTGATTGAGAATAGAGAAGACACCCTTCACTCTTATTTTTCTTTTCCTGCTGTAAAAGGGTTCTTGAACTCCCTTCAAAAGTTCTGTCTGGTTCTGAGAGCCTTGTCAAAACTCAGTGGTGGCAAGACACCTTATCAAAAAATCTAGTTTTGGTTTTTGGGCACCTTATCAAAAGCTCATTGGTGTCAGGACACCTGATCAACTCATCCTGAGTGGATTCCTACCAAGGGTGGTAGAAGAGTGTATGTACCCAGGTTTTTTGGGGAACCACTATATTTCCTTGTGTCTTCTGGTTTGTTTGTGTGATTTGTCTGTTGTGTGCTGTGCTCTTTACTTCTTGGTTTTTAACCTCTTACTAGCACTCTACACTATATCATAAATTGAATTTTGTATGTGCTGTTTATTTCAACTGTGAAAAATTATTTTAAAATACTCTATTCACCCCCCCCTCTAGAGTTGAGATAGATCTTACCCTCACTTTCAATTGGTATCAGAGGGAGGTTGGTTGCTCACACAGGCTAACACCTGAACCAAAAGATCCTTGATAAGATCAATCTCTTAAGAGGATTATTTTCTATACATCTAGCTTTTTATTTAAAGACATGGCACAGAACAAAGATTATGCAAGCACCAGACCACCAGTGTGCAACCTTTCTAAGTTTGCACTCTGGAAGGCAAGGATTAGATTATACATGAATTCTATTGATGAAGACATTTTCAATTCTGTCTTGACAGTTTGTCCAACTCCACCAGCAAGCTCAAGTACAAGTGCTGTTCCACCTCCTTCTGGAACAGATGCAGATATAAAGAAGTGGAAGACTGTAGATGCTAAGGCTATGAACATCTTAGACCAAACAATGTCTGATGAAATTTTTCAGAAGGTAGCTGAATGCCACTCAGCCAAAGAAATCTGGGACAAACTCTCTGAAATTGTCTCAGGATCTGCTGATGAAAGGAAAGATAGAAGATCTCATCTGATAAGCCAATATGAGAACTTCAAAAAGGGAGAAGCTGAATCAGTGGCTGACATGTACAATAGACTAAGTCTAATTGTCAATGAGCTAAAAACCCTAGACAAAGAAATCTCACTGACTGAGCTGAATGACAAAATCCTGATGTGCTTCCCCAGCACTTGGGATTCAAGAATCTGGCTAATCAAGGATGCCAGAAGTTTAAATGAGATTACTACTGAAGCTCTCCTGGGCAAGCTCAAATCCTATGAGCTGCTCATTAAAAATAGAGAAGAAGAACAAAAGGCTACCTCTCCAGCCACAAGGAAAGAAAAGACCATAGCCTTCAAAGCTATAGAAGAGGAGCCTGAAGATAAAGCTACAGGAAATGATGAGCTCATAAGTCTACTGGCCAAAAGATTCTACAAGATGGCCAGAAAAGACTTCAGAAAGAGACCATACAAGGGTCATGATAAACCAAGGTATGATAAATCAAACAACAATAAAGAAATTATATGCTTTGGTTGCAGGAAACCAGGCCACATTGTGCCTGACTGTCAAAAAAACAAGAATAAGGACAAGAAGGAAAGAAGAGAAAGAAGAAAAGAAAAGGATTACAAGAAGAATAGCTCAGACAAAGCCTCCTCCAGCAAGAACAAACATACAAGGAAGGGCTTTGTTGCTGAGACATGGAGTGAGACTGAAGAAGAATCTGAAGCCTCATCCAGTTCCAGTGATGATGAGGATGATGCAGATGAAAAAGAATTTTGCATGATGGCTGTCAATGCCTCACAGCAAAACTCTGATGAAGAATCAGAATCAGACTCAGAAGCTCAACCAGATGAAGATCAGGTAATCAACTCTTTTGATTTTAATTCTGAGGACTTCAAAGATGAATTTAAGACACTGTGTCTAGATCTATTAAAATCTGAGAAGGAGATAATCTCTCTCAGGAATCAATTATCTGAGCATAGTGTCCTAAACTCAAAGAACCTCAAACTCTCTGAGGAGTTAGAATGCTGTAGGGAGGAGATAGCCTCACTGAAAAGTGAACTATCAAAGGCCAAAAAGTTTGAAGAATCCCTAAATGGGAGAAGTATCAGACTGATGGACATCACAAGCACAGTGAACTCTAGATTTAATAGCACACTGGGCTTGGGTGCCTCATCCAGCCAACCTATAATTTTGACAACTCCAATCAAGTTTGTCTCTGACAAAGGAAAGGGAGTAATAGAGGTACCCAGGAAGAATGCAGATCTGTCAGAGAAAAATTCAGTTCAATAGATGGCGTCGAGCAGAGCTCGACGATCGTCGAACAGAGCTCGACGATCTAACTATAGATCGTCGACCTCAGCTCGACGATATCCAAACTCTGAACTTCAGCATAATCGATCTTCGAACAGAGATCGACGATCTGACCCAAGATCGTCGACCTCAGTTCGACGATCGTCGAACAGAAGTCAGGACTGTGAACATTCCTTCAATGGCACATCTAGATTCAATCCTAGAAGTCCCACATCCCAAGGCTTTAATCCCTATACTGAATGGATAGTACCTCCTAGGAGATACCATCCTGAAGGTTATAAGGATCAACCTGGGATGTCCTTTATTTCAGAATTCAAGGGATATCAACCTAGGCCCAAGGTTAACTGGGTCAAAAACAAATAAGCTATTTTTGTGCAGGTGAAGACCTATCCAGCATCAAACCATCAATGGTATCTGGATAGTGGGTGCTCAAAGCACATGATAGGGGACAAGGACAACTTCACTTCCTTCAAAGCCAAGCTTGGACCCAAAGTAATTTTTGGAGACTCAAGCTTTGGAACTACAAAAGGATATGGTGCAGTCCAAATTGGCTCAGTCACATTCAAGAAGGTGGCATATGTTGAAGGACTCAAGCACAACTTGATAAGTATCAGTCAAGTGTGTGATGAAGGATATCAAGTGACATTCAACAAAGCCATATGCAAGGTCAAGTCAGAGGACAACACAACTGTGTTGACAGGTAACAGAAGAGGTAACATTTACTTAGTGGATTTTCATTCACCTATAGTAGATATTTGCCTGTTCAATTCCATTTCAAAATCTAATATTTTATGGCATAAGAGACTAGGGCATATTAACCTTAGAACCATTACTAGGCTATCCAAAGACAACCTTGTTAGAGGACTACCTTCTGGTCCCTACAAGAAGGAAGAACTTTGCAAGGCATGTCAATTAGGCAAGCAAACTAAAAGTAGTTTTAAATCAATTAATAAGAGTGATTCACCTAGGATCTTGTACCTATTGCACATGGATCTTTTTGGACCCATATCTGTACAAAGCCTAGGAGGGAAATCCTATACTCTAGTGGTTGTAGATGACTTCTCAAGATTCACTTGGGTATTCTTTCTGAGGAAGAAGTCTGATAACTTCAAGTGTTTGACAGATTTTCTCAAATGCATTCAGATTGAGTTTAACACTCACATTGCCCTGATCAGAAGTGATCATGGGACAGAGTTTGATTCTCTTCTCATGCAAGAGTTCTGTCAAAGTGAAGGGATCAGGCACACTTTCTCAGCTCCTAGAACTCCTCAACAAAATGGGGTAGCTGAAAGGAAAAATAGAACACTCATTGATTCTGCAACTACATTATTGGCAGATGCTCACCTACCTCTATCCTTTTGGGCTGAGGCAGTGAACACCTCCAACTATGTGTTGAATAGAAGCCTGATACACAAGCTGAAGGGCAAGACTCCCTATGAATTGCTCAAAGGGAAGAAACCTAAAATAGGCTATTTTAAAGTTTTTGGTTGCACTTGTTTTATTCATAATAATGACAAGAAATATCTAGCTAAATTCCAAGCTAAAGCTGATGAAGGAGTATTTCTGGGATACTCCATGATCAGCAAGGCCTATAGGGTTTATAATAAATCTTCTTGTAAAATTGAAGAATCTGTTCATATTACTTTTGATGAAGCTAACATGTCTTTCAAGGAGAAGAATGCTTCTACCATAGAACCTTTGCAGGTACATTCTCTAGCTGAAGACTTGAACAAATTGCAAGTTGCTGAAAAGAATGAGAGCAGTGATGATGAAGAAGAAGTTCAACATCTTGAAGAAAATCATCCTGAAGAGCCAGTTGCTGCTCCACTAGAGGAGACAACAACACAGGCTGGTGAACAATCAACACTCCCTGTTGACTTAGTAACAATAAGAGATCATCCAATCACCCAAGTAATTGGAGAAATTTTAGCTGGTGTGCAAACTAGAAATCAGGTCAACCAGAACCTGATGCACACTTGCTTCCTATCTCAAATTGAGCCTCAATCCATAAAAGATGCAGAGCAAGATCCACACTGGATCATTGCAATGCAAGAGGAGTTGCATCAATTTGAAAGGAACAAGGTTTGGGAACTAGTGCCTAAGCCAAAGGATCATCCCATTGTTGGAACAAAGTGGGTATTCAGGAACAAGCTGGATGATCAAGGAGTTATAGTCAGAAACAAGGCAAGGCTAGTTGCTCAAGGGTACTCTCAACAAGAAGGAATAGACTATGATCAGACATTTGCTCCAGTTGCAAGGTTGGAAGCCATCAGAATATTCCTAGCCTATGCTGCTCACAAAGGCTTCAAAGTGTATCAAATGGATGTAAAGAGTGCATTTCTCAATGGGGACATCAAAGAGGAAGTCTATGTTAGACAACCTCCAGGTTTTATCTCTCTAACTCACCCTGATTATGTTTACAAATTGCATAAAGCATTATTTGGTCTCAAGCAAGCTCCTAGAGCATGGTATGAGACCCTAGCATGCTTTCTTCTGGAAAATGATTTTGTTAGGGGGAGAGTAGACCAAACTCTTTTTATTAGAACCCATAAGTCCCATACCCTACTAATGCAAATTTATGTAGATGACATTATTTTTGGTTCAACTGATTCAAGATTGTGCAAAAAGTTTTCCAAGCTTATGCACTCTAAATTTGAAATGAGTAGCATGGGTGAGCTGTCCTTCTTCTTAGGACTGCAAGTCAAGCAACATGCTGAAGGCATATTTATTTCTCAAACCAAGTATGCAAAAGAATTGGTTAAGAAATTTGGTATGTCTGATGCATCATGTATGAAAACACCCATGCCCTCAAATGCTGTAATAGATGCTGATGAACATGGGAAACCTGTTGAACAGACAACATATAGAGCAATAATTGGCTCTTTATTGTACCTTATAACTAGTAGGCCTGATATAATGTTTGCTACATGTATTTGTGCTAGATTCCAAGTTAGCCCTAGAGAGTCAAATTTAATCTTAGTTAAGAGAATTCTTAGGTATGTAAAAAGTTGTCCAAATCTAGGTCTCTGGTATCCAAAAGATTCAGAATTTGATTTAACTGGATTTTCAGATGCTGATTATGCTGGATGCAGAATAGACAGGAAAAGCACCAGTGGAACATGTCAGTTCCTTGGTGACAGACTTGTCTCCTGGTTTTGTAAGAAGCAAACATCTGTGTCAACCTCAACTGCTGAAGCTGAGTATATGGCTGCAGGCAGTTGCCATTCACAAATATTGTGGATACAGAATCAGCTCTTAGACTATGGCTACAACTTAGAGAAGTCTAAAATTTTCTGTGATAATACTAGTGCTATCTCTATAGCACAAAATCCAGTCCTCCATAGTAGGACAAAACGCATAAAAATTAGGCATCATTTTCTAAGAGATAATGTAGAGAAAAATAAAATTGAACTTCAATATATTCCTACTGATTTGCAAAGGGGAGACATTTTCACCAAGCCTTTGGATGAAAAGAAACACAGTTTCTGTAAGACCCCCTTTTTTTTTCTTTCCAACCACCGGGGTCTTAGGCCCAGAACCGCCGCTTTGCGGTGACTCCTTCACGTCCTGAAGGGTCATCACCACAAGGCGCCGATTCTGCCGGCCAATTCAATCACAGAAAAGTAGCATAATTATTGAAGTAAGAACAATGCAGTCCACAATAATACATCACATGTAAATAAGATAAAATCTCCACGAAGGGAGTGTCCACAGAAATCATCAGAGTACTATAAACACTGGCTTATGCCCGGTACAATATGTCCTCACTACAAGTCTCTCATGCGGAAGCGAAAACAGAAACTACTCAAGGTCGAGACTCACGGTCCCGGCTGTGTGAACTCCGGAGCTAGACTGCCCCATCTCTAGGCACACCGATCTCTGGGGCTGCTCCTCCATGCTGGGCTCCACGATCCCCTAAATGATGCCGTTCGAAAACCGTTAGTCATAAAGACTAAGCCCTATCATCCCCTACCCCTTCCCCCATGGCTCCTAGGTACCGAGCGGGGAGGAAGAAAGGGAAGGACATGATGGTAGAGATAAATCAAGAAACAGGTGACTATGGACTTAATCTAGCAAGATGTATTCGGTGAGCAGTTAATATGATTGTTATAATAGGTCTAGCAGTAAGAAAAGCAATTATATGAATTTAAAGCTTCACTTATGCGAGAACACATAAGCAAAAGGGATCTTTTGCAAGGCTCCCATCGTATAGAGTGTCCCATACCACTTATACGTTGGGGTGTCGGTTATCAAACAGCAATGGTTGTTATATATTGAAATTAACCTTTGATTTATAAACTTGCCCACACAAGCTTATAGACCAAGGGGTCGTTTTGCAGGTCCTAATGTATAAGCGTCCCATACCACTTATACTTTAGGTGTCAGGGTTAAATGAATCGATTATGCTATGACATGCTAGTGGGTATGATGAAACATGCAAGTGCAACTCACACACCCGACTCTGTGCACACAGACCTTTAGTTCCCCCTTTCAGAGCCATTACCTCCCAGGATACCTCCGTAGTGGCAGACGGAAGCGGTGGGTTGGGCCTCGCCCACCTCAAAACTAGTAAAAGCACCACTGGTCTGACCTATCGCACGCCTCAACGCTTGGTGCACTAAGCGGACGCCTGCATACTCTTGCCGGCTGGCGCACCGGACTTCTGTTGGCGAAGTGCTAACCACCTCGCCGAGTCAACGATATCGGTGTCGGTGCAATCGAACTCCCCGATATCGTAAAACCCACCACCTTAACTTTTCCTATCTTATGCACATGCAAGTTTAATCGCAAACACACAAAAACCGAGCCGAAGCTCCCCGGACCAAAACGTCCGTCTCCAAAACAACCGAGCCGAAGCTCCCCGGACCATCCCGTTCGTCTCCAAACCGACCGAGCCGAAGCTCCCCGGACCATCCCGTCCGTCTCTTAACCAACCGAGCCGAAGCTCTCACCAATCTTCCTGTGCCAACAGTGTTTGTGAAAAGTGCAGCCCTAGTTACCTAGTTACTCTTGTCGATTTGTTATTACAGTTTACGTTAGCCCAGGACTGCCCCCGGTATACCCCGTGAAGGGCTCTCAAGGGGCACTAGAAACCAAGACGGCGGCATTACGGCCCGAAGTTCCCTTTTGCAAGGCACTTAATATTATTGGTTTACTTCCCTTAGCCCGATTCCCTTCTCATATTATAATAGACTATCCTAGGGTAATTTTTAACCTTCCTCTCTTCGGGAAAAGCGATCTTTCGCCCAACCCGAGCACCTCTTAACTCTAGCTATCACCACTTCTCGCCAATCTTTATATCTTCCTATAGTGATTTCCTCCACTATTTCCCACCCAAACAAAATGAATTATTTAACTCCAATGTCTTCCTCAGATCATGTCTTATTTCAATTCACAAATTGCTATATGCAGACAGACCTAGGCTACATGTCGAACCGGTTATGCAATGATCCATTACTCATCCAAATGCCCTAAATTATTTACTGGAGACTTACCATGATATAAATGACCTAAGTCCAGGAAATGGAAATTTTCCTAATTTATTTGGCATTTAATTAAATTCCTCGAAAATCCCAAGGACTACCGGTTTGAACATGAACTACACTAAGTTCTCATGCAAGATGTACATCAAATTTATGATAAATACTAGGTTATCTCAATAGGTTAAATCCTAAGTATCATAATTTTTCTATCATTAGAAGGGCATGAAAACTATTTTAGAAATAATCTCTAACTTCTGTTGTTTATAAATCAAGTACAGAAAATATTCATCCAAAAATTATAAATAATTTATGACATGCAGATAAAGGCCTAAAATTAGCACTGGCCAAGTTTCACAATTTTCCAGCAAGTATTTTATCCATAATTAATTTTTAAACATAAAAGCCCTTTCTATCATCTGTGAATAAAGTACTAGATTTACTCAACATAAAAATTCTATAAAAATCCAGTGATCAATGTTCTACTGATCAAGATCTATATCCAGAATTTTAACTGATTATAATTAATCTAAAACCTCCAAATATTTGAAACAACAATTCAGGCTAATAATCCTTTAACACATGAAGTATGATATTTATTAATCATAAAATTCCAGGAAAATTTCCATAAGTCTATAACATCCTAAAACCCCCTCCTCCCGAGTTTCATAATTTTTGGATTAGATTTAGTACTTAAAATAACGAAATTACATTTCTATCCTAATTCAAACTCTCAACTTCCGAGGTACCCAATTACCTCCAATTCCTTCACTATTTCAACCAGAGGGTTTTCAGCATATCATGCCACTCTCCTCCAAATTTCAAGGGCATACAAGAGCTTTTGCTCCTATGTCCTTCACAAACCTCAAAACCCTTCATTTAAGATTTGAGTTTGGATCCTAGGGTAAACCAACCCTAAACCACTCCATTTTTCTCCACGCAGGTTATAACACCATTCTAAGTCAGAGATCAGAAAATCAGCCTCTGTAGAGGCGATTTGACTTTTCCAAATTCTCAGTGCACTTTTTATGAAAAGGTGTCTCACTAACGCTTAGTTAAGGGTAGAAGATTTCTCAGCCAAAACTCCTCCAAATCACTTGGAATTTTACACAGACCTAGGTTTTATAGCCAGGGACCACTCACCAAAATTTGGGAGGGTTTGGAGGTCATTTGACCATCTAAATAAATTCCTCTAAGTTTATTAAATTAAATAAAAACTTTAGGCAAAGTATCTCCAAAAATTCCCATTTTTGGACAGCCTCTCGATATACATATTATAGACCTCCAGCCCAAATTTTAAGTCATTTGGACATGTTATGAACCGTGGGCAACCATTTCAATTTCTGGTTAGCCTAGGTCTTGATCCCACCAAAATGAGTGCTGTGGTCAAACCACTCACCCAAATTGAATAAAATCAATTTTAAATTAAAGTAGACCCAGAGGGCTACAACTTTTGTGACTGGTCATTTTTCCTAATTCGGCCTCTAAGTGCCTCGTTTTGCAGCCTCAAAATATATTCAAATAATCTAATTTTTCCATTATGTAATATATAATAATCTATGGATTATAATATTGATTCTACTGTTCATCTTCTTCATGAACCCGAAACAGACAAGAAAAACCATTTTTCCTGTAAGCATTTCGTGATCCGTCGCCGGCCGTTCGGTCACTTCCCTGGCCAGCCACCACCACCACCATCTCCGTTGAGGCGACGGCTATCGGTCGGTGGTGGTTTGACCGCCGGAGGTGGCGGTTTCCGGCGAACTCAAAAATATCTTTTTCATGGTTTTCCATGAAAACGGGAGATGAGTCCGGCTCCGTTGAGCGCGAACTTCCTTTCTAAGAATCCTAAGATCTACCCATGAAAGAGAAAGAGCAGAGGAGGACCTTGTTCGCGGTTTGAAGGCGAGAAGAACGACGGGGTGCCATGGCGCGGTGGTGGCGTTGCTGAACTTCTCCTACAGCAAGAACAAAGGTCTGACCCATTTGCTTGAGCGTGTAACCTTCTCCTCTGGTTCCAGGTGGGCTTTTATAAGTCAGAAAGTGGGAAGGTGAATGGGTAAAGCCTTTATGGCCATGAAGGTTCTCCCCTTAACATTTCAGTTACAGTGAAGGGATAAGAAACGGTGGAAACTGAACAGGTGTGTCCAGCTGGCGGCTTCCTATTGGACCATATCTTCCTCATTTATTATATAATTACAGAAGGAAAACGGCCTGAAATTACTCCTGGTGTAACTTCGCACACCAGCATTTATTACCACGCGTGTTGGAATAATTTTGGGCCTGAACCGTCGTTTCGGCCAATGTCACGGGCGTGACACATAGGTCACGGGCGTGACAGGCCCGAATAGCCAATTCTGGGTTCGACGATCGTCGAAATGAGATCGACGATCGTCGATGGATGGTCACGGGCGTGACACCTTGGGTCACGGGCGTGACATGCCCGAACGGCAGATTTTGGGTTCGACGATCGTCGAATTGAGATCGACGATCGTCGAAGGCTGGTCACGCCCTAGGTCACGGGCGTGACCTCTAGGTCACGGGCGTGACATGCCCGAACGGCAAATTTCGAGGTCGACGATCGTCGAATTGAGATCGACGATCGTCGAAGGCTGGTCACGCCCTAGGTCACAGGCATGACACGCATGTCACGGGCGTGACACGCATGTCACGGGCGTGACATGCCCGGGCCGCAAGGTCGACGATCGTCTCACGGCGATCGACGATCGTCGAAGGGGTCACGCCCATAGTCACGGGCGTGACACCTTGGTCACGGGCGTGACATGCCCAGACAGCACGTTCGACGATCGTCTCGTGGAGATCAACGATCGTCGAAGTAGTCACGCCCAAGTCACGGGCGTGACGGGTCGGTCACGGGCGTGACCAACCCGTGACCCGAAAATATTGATCGCTTTATTTCAAATTTTGGGCTTCCTAGGGTTTTGTCACAACTAACCGACTCCTAGGGGTCTAGCCGGAAATGGGATGTTACAAATCCCAATAAACAAAACAAAAATTTCGTCCCCGAAATTGAGGTTGAGCCTACGGGGATTTCTATCGGAATAAATTAAACTTGTAACATCCCATACGATCTTTCTATTGGGTTCAGGCGACTGTTCGTTTGATAACGAAGACAATCTCCCCAATAAACAAAAGATTAGCCCCTAGCTTTCTGATTAAGTGTGCATGCCTAGGTCCTGGATTTTCCTTATCTAGTCTTAACATTCCAAAACAAGAAGGCAGTCTATAGTATACCGAGAGGTGGTGAGATGTACCTGACTGAACAACTCCGGGTATCTTTGCCTCATCAGATCCTGCGGTTCCCAGGTGTGCTCCTCCTGACCGTGGTTTCTCCACAGAACCTTGACTAAGGGGATCTTCTTGCGGCGCAAGATCCGCACTCCTTTGTCGTCGATCCGAACCGGCTCCAAGTGAACAGATCGGTCTGAAGCTACCGGCCCTTCGGTGGTCAAAATCCGCTGCTCCGGGCGTAGTAGAGCCCTTCTTAGCGAAGAGATGTGGAAGACGTCGTGTAGAGCTGCCAGCTCTGGTGGCAACTCTAGCCTGTAGGCTAGGGGTCCGATCCGCTCCAGGATCCGGTAAGGGCCCATATACCTAGGGCTGAGTTTCTTCCTCCGACCGCGCACCCGTGAGACTCCGTGCATGGGCCGGATCTTCAAGAACACTCGATCCCCTACCCGAAACTCCACCTGACGATGCCGGGCGTCATAGTATTTAGCCTGTCTGCTCTGTGCCTCCAACATCCTATCTCTGATTAGTCTCACCTGAGCCTCGGTGTCTTCAACAAAATCCGATCCCAACAGCTTCGGATCCTCGTCCTGAACCCAAGAAAGCAGGGTCCTACATTTTCTTCCATACAAGGCTTCATAAGGTGCCACCCTGATGCTGGACTGGTAGCTATTATTATAGGAGAACTCGACCAACGGTAACGTCTTCTCCCATGGCTCCCCTCGGTCCAGTATACACAGCCGTAGTAAATCCTCCAAGGTCCGGTTGGTGCGCTCGGTCTGCCCGTCCGTCTGAGGGTGGAAGGCCATGCTAAAAGTCAAATGGGTGCCCAGGTATGCCTGCACTGACCGCCACTCCCTGGATGTAAACCGTCCATCGCGGTCCGACACTATCGTCCGGGGCACGCCATGATATCGGACATACTGCTCCACAAACTTCCGTACCAGCACTCCCACCGAGTCATCCTTCCTGATCGGTATAAAGCGGGCCACCTTCGTCAACCGATCGACAATCACCCAAATCGAGTCGTTCCCTGTCCGAGATCGGGGAAGACCATGTATAAAATCCATCGCTATATCGTCAAACTTCCACTCCGGCACCGGGAGTGGCTGTAACAATCCTGCGGGGTTCCTGCACTCCGCCTTCACCAACTGACAAGCCTCGCAATGGGTCACGAAGTACGTAATGTCCTTCTTCATGCCCGGCCAAAACATCGTCCTCTTCAAATCAGCGGTCATCTTTGTGATCCCCGGGTGTACCGAGTACCGGCTGCAATGCACCTCCATCATGATATCCTCTCGGATCTGTCCTCCTGCGGGTATATATACTCTGCCTCTGAAGTGGAGAAAACCATCTCTCAGGGAATAATCTCCTGTCGAACCTTCCTCCAAATCTCGGAACATCGGCTCTGCCCACGCATCTGTCCTCTGTCCGTCCCGAATGCGATCCCGAATATCGTCTATGGCCACCATCGATGCCAGATACTCCCTATACAGCTCTGGATCATTCTCGGACACTAGGGATATCTGCATATCTCTGAATGACCGGACTAGCTCCATGGACATAACTTGGGGCCCAGCTTCGGAAGTGGCAGCTCTCCGGCTCAACGCGTCGACCACCACGTTTGCCTTCCCTGGGTGGTAGTGCATCTCATACTGATAATCTGCTAAGAACTCCACCCAACACCTCTGCCTGATATTCAGCTCCTTCTGCGTGTCCACGTATTTCAAGTTCTTGTGATCGGAGAAGATATCGCACTGGACTCCATAAAGATAATGGCGCCAGACCTTCAGAGCAAAAACGACCACTCCCATCTCGAGGTCATGCACCGGGTAGTTCCTCTCATGGGTCTTCAGCTGGCGGGAGGCATATGCTATGACATGTCCGTTCTGCATCAGCACCGCTCCCATCCCTTGGTATAATGCGTCGGTATACACCTGGAATCCTTCCTTTCCGGATGGAAGGGCCAGAATAGGGGCCGAGATGAGTCGGTCCTTCAGCTCCTGGAAAGCCGCCTGGCACTGCGGGGTCCAAACAAAAGGTGCCTCCTTCTTTGTCAAAGATGTGAGGGGGAGGGCAATCCGAGAGAACCCCTCCACGAACTTCCGGTAGTAACCGGCAAGTCCCAAGAAACTACGTACATCGGTGGCTGTCCTCAGCTGCGGCCAATTGCGAACTGCCCGAATCTTTGCTGGATCTACTGCTAACCCGGCTCCGTTGATGATGTGGCCTAGGAAGGCCACCTCCTTCAACCAGAACTGACACTTGCTGAATTTTGCATAAAGGCGATGCT